>JAGFMF010011658.1:3671785-3833633 GCA_019455555.1 Galemys pyrenaicus | reverse complement strand
AGGGAGGGAGAGAGGGAGGGAGGGAGGGAAGGAGGGAGGGAGGGAAGGAGGGAGGGAGGGGCCTCTTTTAATGATGGCGTCGGCAGTACCTACACCATCTCAGTGCGGGTGAGAAAGCACATGAAGAGCACCAGGCCCAGGTGCAGGGCACACTGAGTGCTCAGTAACTGCCACTAGTGTCAAGACTGGGATCTCTTTTGTTACGTCCAGGCTTTCTTCCTCCCTCACCCACGCAGTGCCTCCTCACCCCCTCCCTCCACCCAGCCTGAGAACCCCCAATGACGGGTGGTCTAAGGGTGCCTCTGCACCATGCTAGCAGTGTGGTCTCGGGCCACCTACTTAACATCTCTGTGCCAGTTTCCTTATTTGCAAAGTGAGGCTACTAACACATTTTCTAACATTATAAGAATGAAAGGAGTTAACCCATTAAAGGACTTAGCACAGAACATGACCCAGGGCCAAGGCTAAATGAAGGATGCTTTTGAGTAGTGGGTGGATTATTCGTGCTTTTGCTCCAAGGCAAGGTTGCTCTGTCAGGCTGGGGCTGTGGGGCTGGAGACAGCTGTACAAGGCCTCCCTGTGGGGTGGATTCCGCATCCCAACTTCGGGTTGGCACCGGAGGGAAGGGGAAGCCCTCGGTGCCTTCCCTCCTTCCTTCCCTCCTTGGCAGATCCCTCATCTGGACCATGAAAGGTTAAAAGATGAAGCCAGGTGACCTTTCCAGATAACAAGTCCCCTGGGGATGCTTCCTGCCCCATGAATCAGTTGCTTTGTTCAAAGAATACCAGCAGGCCATGAAAAAGCCTCCCTGGCCCCTCCGTTCTCTTCAAATCACAGACATGCAGAAATGGGGGTTAAGCATGTGGTCAGGTGTCCTTTGAGGGAGAAGAGCACTGAGCGCTGGAGATTGTTCTTTTGAAGGAAGGATTTTCAAGGAGCCTCCAGGGAGCGGGCTGGTGTGAGCTGGCAGGTGGCTGGTGGGGAGAGGCTGCAGCGGGACCATCTGACTGGGGAGTGGGTGAAGGAAAGGGCCTGAGATGCCAGAGAAACTTGCAGGAAAGGGGTGATTTCCCAGGAGGGCTTTGCTGAATGGAGCTATGTGTGGAGGGGGAGGGGGAGAGAGGTTGGGGGTGGTTGGTGCTCAAACCAGGCCCTTCCACTCCCCTCACTCCTGCAGGAGGTGGGCCAGGCCTCCTGTGCTAGGCTGGTGCAGCCCCTTCCAGTTCCATGGGTTTCTCCTCCTCCAGTGTCTCTCCCTCCACCTCTGCTTCCTCCTCCCCATCCTGTGTCTGCTACTGCTCTGCCTCCTCCTCCCTCCCCCCTCACATTGTTGGATCTCCTTCCCCGACAGCCAGCCCGCTGACTGGAAAGACCCTCTTGCTGCTCTGTGTGTGGGCCCTTCCAGGTCTGGGCTCTGCCCTCATCCACATCCTGGACTCTGCAAATTGAGTCCCAGATGCCTCGTGACCTCTCGCTCGGGTTCTCCGTGTGGGCCGACCTCCCCGCCAGGAATGAGCGCCTCTACCCACTCTTTGTTGAGTAAGTCTTTCTCATCCTTCCAGACCCAGGTCAAAAGCCTTTGGGGAGCTTCCCTTTTGCCCAGGCAGCCGGTGCTTCCTCCTCTGTGCCCCCAAGCACCCTGCTCCTTTCTTAATTTTAGGGCTCACCGTTCTGATAACACTTGAGGAGCTTATTTCCGATTCCCCCGAAACAGAGCCCAAAGATGGACTTCGGTGCAGGTATTTTATATGGAAGGTGATCCTGGAGCAAGGGGTGGGGGAAAGGGGAGGGAAGGAGGAAAAGTCCACAGAAGGCTGTGCTATGAAGGAGGCATGTGGGGGAAAGGGGTTCAGCTCCCCTGGATATACCAAGAAGTGTCAGAAGCCTGAAGAGATGGCTGCCTGCTTTCACCCCCGGCACTGGCCACTGTTGCAGGGACATGAATTCCCTGCACTTTCCTGCCGACCCAGCAGGTGCCTGAGCGTGGGAGGGGCCCTGGGCACTACCCAACATGGCAGACACCGAGCACAGGCTGGGGGCTCAGAGCTTCGAGCCCACAGCAGGCGCCTCACCACCGAACCCCTGGAGTGTACTGCTGAGTCCCCGAGCTCAGAGTTCCTGGGGGCGCTGACTGGCTGTGAAAGGACCAGGATGACGGTACAGAGACTCCAAGTGGCCAGCAGGGCCAGGGTCTCCAGATGGGCATGCAGGACTCCGGACTTTGCCTGTAGTGGGGCTGGGGGCCTCCCCCATTCTCCATCCCCTTAGCTACTTCTTAGCTCGACCATCTTCAGGCTTGTACTAGTGAAGGGACAAGGGTCGGACAGGGGGAGGGTGTAGACTGAGGTTCTGAGGAGAGTGTGCTTGTCTCAGGCCTCGA
Source organism: Galemys pyrenaicus (assembly GCA_019455555.1). Lineage (NCBI taxonomy): Eukaryota > Metazoa > Chordata > Mammalia > Eulipotyphla > Talpidae > Galemys > Galemys pyrenaicus. The sequence goes on along the minus strand of JAGFMF010011658.1, from coordinate 3,831,253 downwards.
GGAAGCCTGCAATTTCCCTGGCCAGCACTTCTGCTCCAGCCCCAAGGCACGTGCCACTTACACGCCTCTCCCTCCCTCCCCTACTTTATAAGGTCAGTCATGCCTCCAAGAGAAGAAAGTAATCTGGCTCTGTAGAGGAATTTCAGACTGCAGAAGCTGAAGGGAGCAGCACCAAGGGATGGATGGGTGTTGATGGGTCATTCACGAACCCCTGGAATCCACAGTTCTATGAGGATGGAAGCTACAGCCTCTTGGGTGCTTACTGTGTGCCAGGAGCTAGTGCGCCCGGAACCTCTCATGCAGTCCTCACAAAGTCCAGCTACAGGCGGCTGCAACTCCAAGATGCCTTTGGTATAGGTTCCCTGCCTTCCCCTTTCCTGTGCTGAGTTACAGCTTCTCTTCCTCAAAGTGCCTTCGCGGCCAAGCAAGAGTGCTTTCTGTCAAGAAAGGGCTTTCTGTCAAGAAGGGACTAGGGCAGATGTGGAGAGAGCTGGTGCCCATGCTCTTGTCCACTGAAACTATCAGGCCGAGCCCTGAACGAGTCATTTCTTTCTCCCTTAAACTGGGGAGTCAGGGAGCTCGCAGTCTGGCCTTGTCTCAGGGCTGTCACTGAGGGGTGACAAGAAAGGGGATAAGTCGCTTCTCACTGAGCTCACGGGCTAAAGCTGTGCTCACAAGCACAAGGACCAGGACAGGAAGCTTCCACTGAGCACTCTAAGCCCGTGACGTGTGTTCTCTTGTTGGAACCCGACCTCCTACACAGGCACTGGGTGTTAGTCTCCCTTATAGGTTCCGAGAAGGTGGTAACTTGCCCACGCTCACATGGCTAGCATATGGCAGAGCCAAATTTCAAACCCAGAACAGAAACAGGAGAGGCCTGGGGTTCCAGGTAGGACCCCCTCCCTAATGAATCAAAGAACAGTTCTTTAGGGAACAAGCACTGTGAGTCCACCCTAATTGACTTGTTTTCCTCTCTCTTTTTTATTTTACAAATTACACTAAAATATACACAACAAAAATTAGCCGTTTTAACCATTTCTACGTGTACTGCTCGTTGGCATTAAGTACATCCAGTGTGGTGCTGCTGTCATCAGAAATTTTCATCATTCCCAATGGAAACTCTGTTCTCACTAAATAATAACTCCCTGTTCCCTCCTCCCCCAGCCTCTGGCAACTGCTATTCTAGTTTCTGTCACTACGCATCTGACTGTTCTGGACGCTTCATGAAATTGAAGTCATATAATATTTGACTTATTTTACTTAGCATGCTCTCAAGTTTCATCCATGTCGTAGCATCTATAGAAATTCCATTTCTTCTTAAATCTGAATAATATCCCATTGTTTGTGTCTACCACTTTGTAATTCATCTGTTGGTGGGGATTTGGAGGTGCTTCTACATTTTAGTTCTTTTGAATAATGCTTTTATAAACACTGGCTTATAGTTATCTTTCCTTCTATCAATTATTTGGTGTGTACATCTAAAAGTGAATTGCTGGGTCATACAGTAAGTCCTGACTGTTTTTCATTACTGTGTCTCTATGCAAAATTCACATTCTAGGAAGAAGACCCGATTGCCCTCTCTAGGATCACCTTAGAGAGGAAAGGGTGGGACACTTAGGTGTACTTTCCCAGAAGACAATTCAATGGGAGAAAGTTTCTTAAAACAAACTCAAGTACCTTACCAGCAGACATATGGGGAATAAAGACAGGCCAAAATCACAGGCTGGGTAAAAATGGCACATATTAAGAAAACTAGCAACAACAAATGCTGGTGAGGATGTGGTGAAAAAGGAAATCTCCTACACTGCTGGTGGGAATTCAAACTAGTCCAGCCACTATGGAAAGCTGTGTGGAGGTTCCTCGGTCTACTAAAAATGGAGCTGCCATATGACCCAGCAATTCCACTCCTAGGGATCTATCAAAAGGACACAAAAACATTAATTCAAAAGGATACTTGCACACCTACGTTTATCGCAGCACTATTTATAATAGGTAAGACTTGGAAACAACCCAAATGCCCAAAAATAGATGACTGGATCAAGAAGATGTGATACCTATACACAATGGAATACTATTCAGCAATCAAAAAAGATAAACTAGTGTCATTCACAGCAACACGGATGGAGCTAGAAGGGATCATGCTCGGTGAAATAAGTCAGAAGGAAAGAGAAAAATATCGAATGGCTTCACTTATAGGAGGAATATAAGGGAACCAAATAAGAGAGCAGGGAATAGAGTAATATATATATAAAAAGAAAACACAACAAAAATAAATAGACAACTATAATTTAGATGTGACAACTACTGAGCCATATCCACAGACCAGCTTCTCGCTCCACTGTGGCTGATGATTCTATTCACTCCTTCTCTGGACACCACCTATAAAGCAGGTCTTCGGGTCTCCAGAGAAGTCCTCTTTGCTTTCAAGAGGCAACCAGTCAGGGGCAGAGATGATGAACAACTGTCAGGTTGTTGGAAAAGTCATGATGCATTTTTGCTTGAAAAACCTGGGAAAAATACGTCATGACTTTTCTGACAACCCAATATTCCTGAAAAGTGGTTGTTTCTAGGACACGGGCAGGCTAAGGCACTCAGGTCTATGGACCAGAGGGAAGGGACCGAATCATTTATTTATCCAAGAATTCAAAGAAGAGCCGTGATGAGGTTGGCGCTGCCTTAGATGGAGCGATTTTGAATGGGTGATGCAGACCCTGCTTGTACCCCTTTGTGGGGCATCCATCTGGGCCGCCCACTGCCTGCTCAGGAATCTGCCTGTGCCCTGCTGGGAAAGTCCCTGAAGTGCCCCTTCCTCCGTCAGACCTGCTCTGACTTGCCTCGCCCACGGGGGACCTCTGGGCAGCAGATGCCAGGGCAGGCGTGAACATCGAGCATCTAACACAGGGAAATACCTGTGTGAGAGAAGCAGGAGAGATGCCGGAAGTGCTGGGAGGGGCAAGTCTGTCTCCAAGTGGAGGGCTGGTGAGGCACCGAGGCTCAGTCAGAGGTGGCTGGCCAGGCTGCAGGGAGTCCTCTGCTGGAGCGGCTGTCAGAAGAGTCGCTGGACTCCCGGGGACGGACCTGGCACCACATCCCTCGGCCCCGGGCCTGGCTGGGCGATCTGGAGGGAAACGGGATTTCTGAGCCAGCAGCTGGTGTCCAGTGGAACCGCCACTTTCCACGGCTGGAGATCTGCAAGGCTTGTTCTCACTGGCCTCCCCAAAGCACTGGCCTCCCCAGATGTTGCCCCCGATTTGACACTAAAGTAGAGTGATGCAAATTGTTCAGGTGCACCTTAACCTCTCAATGGGACTGTGAGCCACTCAGGGCCAGGGGCGCTTCAAAATTCTGCACCTTCCACCTGTCCCTCTGTTGAACCGTCCACCCACTGACTTTCCAGTGTATATTTACTGGAGCGCCCGTGGCCCGGCCACCGATGATAAAGGGGTGACGCCTGTGGACCCTAACTGGGAGAGGGGCATTAAGTAACCAGTCACACAGTAAACAGGGAGTTTCCAGGTAAAAGTCAAGTGAGTTTCTGTTTCTCCTTTCTCCCCGGCAGGAGGGGGTTTTCTCCAAGGGGGCAGCTGTCCCCAGAGCCAGTTCCCGCCGGGGATGTGAGTCAGCCCTGCAGGAGCCACGATGACACAGCCCCTGGACTCTCAGGGGAACGGCTTCCGGCCACCTCCCTGGGACCCTGAGGAGCCCCTACAGAAGCCACAGCAGCAGCCTTTCTTCAAAAGAGAAACACCCCCCTGCTTGCTCGGGTCAAAGGTCAGCTCTGAACCCCAGGAGCCTCTCGGTGTGTTCTGCGCAGCGTTGAGAAGTCAAGTCTCTTCTCCACAGCTTTTCAGGTTCTTCAAGCCGTCTGGTGGCCTTGTCCGGTGCACGTTTACTGGGTCCCCAGCACCCTGGCCCCTGAGCAGGCTCTGCCGCCGCCGTCTTGTGTTTCATTTCAAAATTGGGTGCTGTGGTAACCATTCCCTAGCCGACTTCTGTTTTCTTTTCCAAGGCGAAAAACACATCAAGCTGTTAAGGGGACTTTTGCAACACTCCCTCTGACTGGGTGGAGGTGCCAGGCGGAGAGACCTTCATCTCTTTGCTCCACAGGGAATAACTTAGTCTGGGATTGTAATTCATTCTTGGGTGGAAAAATGGGGAGCTCCCTCAGGGGCACCAGTGAGGTGGCGCTCTCCAAACAGGAAGCAGGTCGCTTGCAAAGCCCCTGCATCATTTCCCCTAAGACTAGGACAGATTTGAGTCAGTCACAGGCCGGTCATTGTCTGTTGAGCACCTGGGACAGTGGGGGACGGAGGGGGGGGCAGGAGCAGCCCAGAGGAACCCCCCCCCCAAGGCTGGCCAGCTTTATTAAGTGCTCACTGCCTCTAGTCTGTCCGCTGAGCCTCCACATTCATCATCTCATCAGTCCACACAGCTTGAGAAGATCCAGTCAGTAGGCCCTTTCCACGAGCGCAGAGGCCGAGGTTCAGAGCCCCACAGCAGAGCTGGGCAGCGAATGCTGGTCTGAGCTCTTCACTGGAACCAGGTTCGCACAGTGGAGCCCAGAGAGCCCCCCCCACCTCGCTCGGCATCTCCCGTTACGCTCCCTGCAGTGCAGCGTGCTGTGTCCTGCCAGCTCACTGACTCAGAACCTCAGGCAATGGGCCCAGAAGCGCCCAGAAGCGCCACTCGCCACTCGAATCTTTCCAGGTGCTTCTGATAGTTGCACTGTGTCCCACGTGGTGGGGAGCACACCGGGGGAGTGCCGGGCGGGAGGGGCAGCAGGCAAGGAGGCCCAAGTGGGTTCTGCACCAGCAGGAAGGAGCTTGGAGTCATTTCAGCAGTCAGGGCAGCCCTTGGGACCGCCCATTGACAGGGCCCACACTCTCCTACACTAGCTGCCGTTGAACCAGCTTGGCCGTCTAACCTAGCCAGGCCCACAGAAGAGTCCTTGGGAGATCTGGGGTGAAGTTTCTATTACTTTAGCCTAAATTTTTGCCAGGACTGTGACCAACTCATCTGGAGAACGAACTTCCAAAGCTTCCAACCCCTCCATCACTGAGAAGCAACACACAGAAGCTCCTTTGTCATCCCTTGCTGCAACCTCATCTCCATCTCCACTCCCACCCATCACCACCCCGCCCCCATCCAGTGCCTTTCCTCTGGCCAGGCCACTGGCTCCGGGTGATGCTTCCCTAGTCAGTGGTGGTGATTTCCAGGGCGGGGATGTTAGGTGGGACAGCCCCTGCCAAGGCACTGTCAGGAACAGCGAGGGCGCAGGGCTGATGTAGCCACCACCACGGGCCGGCGGCCCTCCTGACTCAGGGAGGTGGCAGCAGGAGGCCTGTGCCGTGCACTGAAGCAGAACATTCCCTCCTGGCCCGGAAATGCAGCAGGTGGGGTCTGGGAGAGGCTGCTGCTAAAACCCAGAGCTCCTGTGCCACTCTATAGACTCATAACCTGTCCCCACCTCCCATTAGCAGCCTGGGAAATGTGTGGGGCCCATGTACCCTAAGCTTTGTGATTCAACCGGCCTTCACATGCCTTACTCACTTCACCTAGGTGGGCTTGGTGTCCGGTTTTCTTGGGCCATCTCATTAACGGGCCAGACAACCCTTTGTAGCACCTGGGCCAGCCACTCCCCTCACCAGCTCTCTTCCATGAGAACCCAAGAGAAAGAAGCTGGGTCTGCCAGAACTGAGTGCCACACAACCCATCTGCAAGCCTCTGTGTGGTAGCCCCTCTTCTCCTGACTCACCTCCTGGCCATGTTCTATCTGGGGATGGCTCCTGGCACCCTATCTGGGTGGCATCTCCAGGCCAGGAGGGAAGCTGGCCCTACAGGCTGGGAAGTTATCAGAGATGGAAGTTTCCACGCAATCCGGAAGCAGCCGATCCACGTCTTTCCCACGCGCCAGCTGAGTCTCTTCCTCTTCCTCCCACCCTGCCACCTCCTCTGCATGTCCTCCGGAGACAGCAGTGCAGACGGACAAGCGCTCTGTCTGTTTGGCGATGGTCACTCCTGTTCCTTCTCCATCTGGCTTTCTCAGTGAACTTTCTGCTGAACTCCTTCCAGCCCTGCCGGCAGCTCTCCTGCCAGGAGGAGCTGGTGCCAGGGAGAGCAGAGTAATTGCCTCTTGTGTTGTGCACGCAGAGCTCTCATTAACACATCCCCAGAGTGGCATTTGCAGCCCTCTGTCACAGCAACCCGCCATTGAATAGCACGCAATCCGTCACCCCAGATCCTCCACTGTCTTCAAAGAGCTAATTAGCCCTATCTTTCTGCATGTGGCTTTGGCTGGTTCGGAAAACCACACCGGCGGCGCTGTCGATATTTAGAGATGGTTTCTCTATGGCCTCGCTCACTCCATGGCACAAAGAGGCCCAGTCCGCCTCCATGGCCCAGTCCACCCTCCATTGTTCATCTTCTCTCGGGCACAAAGAAAGGAGCCTTTGGAAGCCCAAAGATGTGGAAGGAAGAGCAGAAAACAGAAATCAGGACAACTGAGTTTCAGTAATGGCTCTGCCAACGGTTGGGTGTGCGATCTTGAGAAACAGACATTTCCAAATGTCATCTTCTTCACTTGCAAACTCAAGTAGGTTGGCACGGGCACACAGACTCATGGGATCCAGTCAGATCTGAGGGGACTGAGGCCCTGGCCGGCAAGCTCCGTGAATGTCCTTGTGAAGAGCTGTGCCATGGTGGCCTTGGCTGACAGTCTCTCTTCCAGCGGGTGGGCAACATGCCACAGACTTATCCCAAACGTGCGGGGGACACGGGCTTGCTTTCACTTTGCAACCATCACAAACCACGCTGCTCCATCCGGTCACCATCCTCAGCTCCTAGGACGAGGGCGCATCCCAGGACTGCTGCCCCTGGGCTGGGCACTTTGGGTTCAGCTTCGGTGGATGCTGCCCAAGGGCATCCGGAGGCTCAGACAGATGTGCCCCCGCCAGCGTGCAGAGAGTTCCTGCCTCTCAGCATCTCACCAACACGAGGGATCAGGAGACTTTTGAGCTTTCGTTGCTCGGCTGGTCTGTGGCTTGCTCCTGGCTTGATGTTCTCTTCCCCGGTGCCCCTGGCTTGAGCATCCCTCACAAGTTCATCGGGCGTTAGGGCTTCTCATGTAAGTGTGTGTACAGACAAGTGAGCCTACTTAGCCAAAGCCAGGTAGCTTGGCAGTGCCAACTTGAGACTTGGTTTGGGGGTTGGTGCAGGTGGAACAGATGAAAAAAGGATGCGTTTCAGTTGTGCCAATACAATGGAAGGATTCCACTTTCTGTGCAAGTAGAGAACTACAGAGGATGAATTTTCCTTCACATCAAAGATGCCAGGGCTTCAAGCAGTGGTTCTCCCGTGGGGGCAATTTTGCCTTTTAGGGAACATTTTGAGCTGGTTCAGCTGGGGTGGGGACATCAGTGGGTAAAGGGCAGGGTGCTACAAGCACAACAGAGAGTGATTCGTTCTAAATGGCAACAGCACTGAGGCTGAGACCCCAATGGGACACCAGCCCCTTTCTCTATCGCCACCTTTCCTTGGAGTTTGAAAAATTCTTGCTTCTTTACCTTTGCCTTCAAAGTTACTGTCTTTTGCTGATTTGGCTATTATTGCTGATTTTTAAAATGATTTTTTCTTGAATATTAAAAATCATCTCTGTTCGTTTCAGAGAATTTAGACAATCCCAAAAGTCATAAGTCATTCCCAGCATTACGCTCAATGAAGTAAGTCAGAAGGGAAAAGAAAAATATCGGATGGTTTCACTTATAGGGGGAGTATGATGGAACCAAATAAGGGATCAGGGAAAAGAATAGTAACAATTAAAAAAAAGAAAAACACAACAAAATGAAACAAACATAAACAGACAACTATAATCCAGAGATATTTTACAGGGGAGGGGGAGGGAGAGGGATCAAAATGAGGGCAGGAAGAGCACAAAGGAGTAAGGTGATGGTGCATAGGTGGGTGAATCGGTGGTGGAAATGCCACCGGGATTTCACCCGATGTCAAATATATATAAAGAAATTAAAACAACAAAAATAAATAAAAATAAAATTAAAAGAAATCATTCCCAGCACAGAGTAGCAACTAGCAAGAATATTTCGGACTTTGGTATCTTCCTGACTTACGGAGCACACCTGCTTGGTCCTGTTTATCGGCTTCTTTTGACAATGCTCTTCGCTTCCCCAGCCACCTGAGGAAATCCATCCTGTCTTCAAAGTCCTCTCAACTAGCACCTCCTCCAGGAAATCGTGCAGTTCATGTAGGCACCACCTGACCTGGAAGTGAACTTTCTAGACTCTGATTCATGTAACACTTTGTAGCTTACAAATGTCCATTTTGACATTTAAAAAATTCTGATTTTGTGCAAATGCTTTAAGGATGGGGATATTTTAGGATCCCCTCCCCTTCTGAGTGTACACACCCACGCATCACCCCCCACCCCACCCCCCCACAGTACATATGGTGCAAGCTCGGCCCCTAAGAAGGATCTGTCCTTTCCTCTCCTGACATCATCGTTCTCTTCCTTCCAGACTAAATAATCACCCCTTAGTTCTTAGTCACAGAGAACATTTCAATCAGTGGCTTTTGTTACTTCATCCTTTGGGATTATTCTGGAGCTCTTCTTTCTGAGTGCATGAATCTTGGGGACACTTAATATTATAAAGGAAAAAATGAAAAGCTTTAACTTAAAAGAGCCTCTACTATGTGTCAGGCATTGGGTGAATGCTTTCAAATTCAACCAACATTCTGGAAGAGGGATCACTGATGCCTTCTTACAAACCAAGGCTTAGCAAGGGATCAGAGCTTGCCCAAGGTCTGACTAATGAGAGGAAGAGCTGGGCTTTAACCCAGCGCTACCTGGCTACACAGCTCTGTGCATCTCCTTGAAGCTCCTCAAGGCCTGTGGAATCGCCAGCCCCAGCCCACTTCTGTTACCGCAGTGAGAAGCAGCAGGTGGGTGCATCAGTACGTAAAGGCAGGGTGGTCCCAGCAAGGCGTCTCCCTGCAGGGAAGTCACAGAACCCAACCCAGCAACTTGGCCGTGGGAATCTCTGCCCACTAGGTGAGTGGCCAGGGAGCGGGGTGGACAGCACACTCACCAGGAAGGCCGAGCGTTCCCAGGCTGAAAGAAAAGGCTGTGGGTGGCCGGAGCCAGGCGTCTGGCCTGTCAGACAGGTGTCTCCAGATGCCGTGTCAGAGTGTCTGCAGGAGGCTCACCTGCAGGCCTCAGCCTGCAGGCCTCAGGCCTACTAGAGGACTGGTGTCCTCCTGCTCCTTGGCAGGATGCTGGTCCTCAGCTGAACTAAGGAGAGGCGGTCTGGGACTGGGGGCGTGCAGGGAGGTTGAAGTCCACCAGAGAGGGGTACATTTCTGCTCCCCCGACCATCCTCTCCCTGCAGTCGGGCTCAGAGGAGCTTCTCTCACTGCTTCTGGGGCTCCTCTCCTTCTGCGGCGCAGCAGTAGATCACACGCCCTCGTTGAGTTACCTTTGTCTCATGTCCACTTCTGCCAACGAAGTGATGGTGAGCAAGTCCCCTGCCTTCTCAGAACCTCAGCTGCTCCATTCCAAACGGGAAGGATGACGCCCAACCTGAGGACTGGGGCCAGGATTAAATGACTGAGAAGAGAAACTGACATGTTGGAGGGGTGGAAAAACACCCCCCTTTCTAGTAGACATTGGAAGATGGTGGGAGGGTGGTTGGAAAATGTGTGGGAGAGGATGGTGGGCTGGAATGGGGATACTGGGAGCGCCCTAGACCAGCGCCATTTCCTTCCATTTGTTTTTTCCACCTGCAGCCCTGGCAGAGGGGAATCCCTCGGCTGGTTTCAGGCAGACTACACAAGCACAGGCAGTGGTTCTGGCTGATAAACCTGCTCTTCTAAACTCCTGTGTGGGCTCAAGAGTCCATCTCACTCCATTTCCGTGAGGCTGCGGAGCACCATGCTTAGAACAGGCTCCATCCATTTGCGGTGCTTTTGTCCAGTGGGTCAATTTCAGTCTCAGTTTTCTAGTCTGCTAACAGGGTCATTCATCTCTTACTGGGTTGCTTGGGATGATTAAGTGAGATCTGTGTGGGGTCTGCTGGGCTCAGAGCCTGCCACACAGGGCGTGCAGTGATGAGCTATGACGGTGTTGTGGTCGTTCCCAGCCACAGACGGTGGCCCTCACCTGGGCTGGCTATCTTGGGCATGTGCCCCTTCGGAGAGTGATTCACTGGGGCCCCTGCCCCACACCTGCTAAAGCAGCAGGTGTCAATGACGCTGCATTCCAACCACATTCCTCCTTGGTGGGAGCTGCAACCAAAGGAAGGCATCATTCAGGAGACTAAGACATTCTGGGATATCAGACTGGGAGGCTTCTGATGCAAACTTAACCTGGCAAAACTGTGACTGGAAGCTTGGACTGTGCTGCTGGCTGTGGGGATGTGGGGGAGAGGCGGCCCAGATGAGACTGGGAGCAGCCAGCCCTACTCCACAAGGAATTTTGCACAAGGCCCCTAAGACAGAACTCTGGTTCCCTTCACCGGGACATCTGGCAGGAGTCCGCACAAGCTGTGACTTCCTCTCTTGCTTCTCCTCCTGATGGGGGTGGGGGCTCGGCTAACCTTGTGGTCCGGGACAATGGAGCCTCCTGCTGGGGCAGACAGTGGGCACAGGCTGGACCCTTCAGTGGGGGACTTGCAGTGGACTTGACCCCACACTAGGCCTACTGCCCTGAGCTGGGCTGGATCCTAGGGGAGCTCACGGAGGGGAGGGGGCGGGCATGTGGACAAAGCAGGCATAGTGCATGGACTGGCAGAACAGTTCATGACTAAGAGCACAGGACCACCAGGAGTTCACTAAGTTAACACCAGTCTCAACCAAGAGTTAACAATCCTGCCCCCTAGGAGCTGCGTGACTGCTGTCAAGTCACTTAGCCTCTCTGTGCTTGTTTCCCCATCTGTAAAGATGCAACTACTTCTACTTGCCTCAGAGGGTGATTTTGTAAGGATGACATGAGTGAGCCAGTGCCAGGTGCCACCGAGATGGCAGTCAGCGATGGAGTCAGGTGACCAGGAGTGGTTGGGGGGATGGTAAGAGGCCCGCAAAAACTGCAAGAGAAAGCAGTGCTTATGCCAAACCTTGAAATCTGAGTTGTTAGCAGTGGCTGGAAGAATAACACAGGCTGGCTCAGAGGCGACAGGGGAGGTTTGGATTAGCCAGAGCTGAAGCGTGAGATGGGAGGGAGGGAGGCACCGGGGCCCCTGAAGGGCTAAGAGGCCAGGGGGAGCCCGAGCAGGTGGTGGCACAGGAAGGGCGAATGGGCAGGGTGGTTACTGGAGTCGAAACTTGAGGACAGACCTGGCATGGCCGGCAGCGAGCTGCTGAGGCTGCAGCGTCAACAGGCTCCTGTGGCTGCCGAACCTGGAAGAGGAGCGCGAGGTCTTGGATGCTGGTTGCCCAGAGGGCCAGCGTCATCTTTGACGCAGCCGAGGAAGGAGAGGAGGGCAATGAATGTGCGCTGGCACCTGCTCTGTGCCAGACAGTAAGGAACGGCTCTTTGGGCCTCTAGGGCGGGTCTTAGGGTCCCCTCAATCAGGAAATGAGACCCAAAGAACCTCAGTGACCCAGAGTCCGGCTTCCCTGACACGCAGCTCAGGGTCTCGGCTCCCCCGGACCCTGGGCCTGCTCATTGCCCACTGCCCTAGTGCGTGTGAATGCAGCTGCAGAACTCTCCTCTTGGGGCGGGTGATGCTGACCACCCTGCCCCACGTGACTGTAGATATTTTCATTTATTTGCTTAGTTTAACAGCTGAGGACTTCAAAGGCGCATCATGCCTGGAGCACTTGTTCACTGCCCCGTGCCATCCAGCCTCTGGGCAGGAAGCAGACGGCATGTTCAGAGACCCAAACCTCTGTGCCGTGTCAGCGGGGTCTGGGCCCTGCCCGCCTGTGGAGACTGGGCGCCGCTCTGCGCAGAGGGCCTGGCGGCCCTAAATGGCCTGACCTTGGAGCATGGGCCCAGCCTGTCACCGGTGTGGGAAGAGAGGCCGGCAGGAGGTCTCGCCACAGCAGGCGGGTTGCTCTTGACCCCCAGCCCTATGGCAGGGAGGGGCAGCGCCGACCCCAGCTCCTCTTGCTGTCCAGGGAGGTGCCGACGGGCTGCGAGCTCTCCCTGGCTCTGGGGTCACACTCACAAGAATGCAAGGCGGGTCCCCACGAGGGATCTCAGAGGAAGTGGTAGTGGTACCAGCTGAGAAGCTGAGTGTGACTTCAGTGGTCGACTGAACGAGGCCACAGTCAACCCCCCAACCCCGAGCTTAGCGTGGTTCCCCGGTGCAATCACCAGTCAACATGACCCAGGCCCAAGGCAGGCCGTGAGGGTCCTTACAAAATGAAGCCCAGTTCCTTTCAGGTGTTACTTTTTCTGCTTCTTTCCTTTCTTAGGCCTTGGATGTTGGGGTAGGGGACCAAAGGTGGAGATATGCGATTTTGCTTGCACGTCATCCAAACACCAGTTCCTTTCGCAGAGGAAGTGAGAGGTGTCCAATTCAGTCATGCAGAACGCAGCTGGGCAGCCTGACACCCAGCACAGAGGCCACTTTGAAGGAGACGTCTCCTGGGCCGGTGCAGCTTTGAGTCACTGCAGACGCCACTGCCACGTCAAAGTACCCGACACTGTCCCAAAGAGTGTGGTCCCCGTCTCGGGTCACTTCGGACCCTCTCCCTGGAATCCATGTTTTAAAGGAAAGGATGAGAAACCAGGATGGTCAGGGAGCCGAGGAGGAGCTGGCCTGTGGGAGTAGCACCTGAGTGTGGGCCCCTCCCCCGGGGGCCCCCTGTGCCGGCCGGCTGGTCACCGCTGGGTCATCATAGCCTTGGTTACTTCCGAGGCCCGGGGTGGAATCTGGATTGTGTAATGTCTGCAGACTCACAATTGGAGACACTCTGTAATAAGAACACAAAATAATGAAAACAAAGTTAAGTACAAAAGCGAATCTCTTTTAGACTCAGTGGGTGGTGGAGGGGGTGACAGATTGCGAGGCCCTGCAGATTCAGGGCTCTTTCTTCAGAGCTCTCCTCAGGCAGCTTACCAGAAATGCTTCCTAGTGGGGGCCCGGCTTTCCTTTCTTGCCTAGAACATTCCTGGCATCTCTCTGCTCTCACAGGATGCTCATGTCTCACTGATATAGCAGCAGGTGTGCCTCTGACAGAACCTCAGAGTGTGGGACCTCGAACCGTGAGCTCCCGGAGATCACCCAGAGCTGGTGTCCTAATCTCTTTTGGGACTTTGGTGCCCCTTTGAGAAGTGAAGGAGCGATGGGCCCTCCCCAGACAAGATGCCTAATGTATACCCAGGACACTCACACACAATTCCAGGGATTCCTGGACGCCCCCAGAACTACCTGTGGATCCCAAGTAGGGACCCCTTGACCCTCGCGTGACCATTCAAGTCCCAGATGAGGCAATGAACACCAGAGTGAGACCTTGACTTTCTCAAGGTCACAACCACTGTCAACTGGGAGCAGAGTCAGCCAGTCCCTGGACCCCCACCCCCAGCCCCCATTGCAACAGTCTTGCCTCCAGCACTGGACAAAGAGTGGGGTCTCCAGGGAAGAAGGCCTCAAGTGTATGGTTCCTCAAAGGGTCCTCCTCAATCTGGGCTCTTTCCTGGACATACAGTTTTGCCTAATGTAGTCCGAAAAGGCAGAAATGATGGCACTGGCGCTCAGACAGGCGTCAAGTGGCTGCAAGTTCTGGGTTCAAATGCAACAACAAATATAAAGTTGAGCAAGAGAAGCAGTGAGCAAACAACATGCAGGTCTCCTGAGGAAGAACCTGGAGACCTGAGCCCTGGGGAAACCCCAGCAAGTCACACCTGATTGGGGCCTGCCTGAGGCCCTGCCCTGTTCTCAGGCTGCGCTCTTGTGTCCACTCTGGGTGGCAGGTGTGTCATAAGCTGTGTGGTTTATTCTGCCTGCAGTTTCCCTCTCCCTTGGGCACAGCAGCCCACCCACCCCAAAACTGCACAGCTGCCTCCATACAGCCTCTGAGCCCCAATAACTTTCTGTCTCCTGGTACCTCCTCTCTTGACACCCAAGTCTTCTTTTTCAGAGCATCCAGTGTGGCTTGTGGTTCTGTATTTGTTTGTCTCGGCTCTGTGTCCCCCAAGTAGCCATTAAGCCCCTTGTGAGAGGACTTGGTCTAGGCCCCCCTGGGCCCCAGGCCTGCCCATGGAGGCCTTCTGAGGCCATGAGCCACCTTCAGCAAATGATGGCATCTGCTGGCTTGGAAAGAGGCACCTGGAACAAAGGCCTGCTGGCCAGTTCCTTCCTAAAACCCTACCAGGTCTCCCTGCAGCTGGGGGCTTGCTTACACTTCTAGCTTAAGACTTTAGCTGTAGGCCCAGAGGGGATGCGAGCAGGTGGCAGTGCTGTGAATGGCATCCAGCCCCTCTGGGTGAGCTGCCAGCCAAGCAGGGAGATGCTGAGGCACAAGCCAGGTGCTGTGGTGCCTTTAAAGTGGGTTTGGGGTACTCTGTCGTTCTCTTAGGAGCCCTGCTCTATGAGCTCTGAGGCTCCTCCAGCTCCCTCCCCTCACACCAGCTGGCCAGCTGACCAGCTATGGCGCTGTCAGCCCGGGTCAAGGGCAAATGCTGAGGAGGACTCCCCTGAGAGCTGCAGCTCTCCAGGCATGACCAGGACACCCCATTGGGCACACCTTGCCTCCAGGCTGTGGGGCTGCCTTGAGAGGACAGTCTGTTATTCACACCCAGGAGTATTTTCATTCATTCCATTTCATCCGGGAGGAGTGTCATGCCCCTGTACAAGCATGTGTCCCTATCTCCCAAGGGCAGGCCCCTTGATCAAGTCTTTCTTTTGCTTCTCAGTGGTGGGCTGGTGGCTGGGGGGGTGGGGTGGGGGGAGATTTATGTGGCAGAGAAACTCAGGAGGTACAACCTGTTTTTATCCTTTTAGCTTGCTGCCTGAGGAGCAGGGGGTGTGGGTGGAGCGGGCTGAGACAGACTGGAGAGAGGCAGCTTCTCCCCACCCTCCCCTCTCCTCAGCAGCTGTGACAAGTGGCAGGAGGCCAGGGACAGGTGAATTCATCTCTGCGGTGGGTGCTGGCTCCAGCACACCCCTTGCTTCCTCTTCAAGATACCCCTTCCTTCCCCTGACCTGGGATGAAATCATCAGTGTGAAACCTGTGTCTCCTGACAAGAAGCCGGTACTTATTTTCTCTTGAACCAATCACCTTTGCTTGGGGTGGGCAGGGAGGGGAATGAGAGATAAGGCACAATAGGATATTGAGGCCACTGAACAAAGCTGGCTGATGCTGATGTGTACGCTGTCTGCGCATGCGCACATGTGCGTGCCTGCAACAGTGGAGCTGGCTGACTTGCCCACCACCCTCACACCAGTTAACCACAGTGTGGCTCTCGGTGAGGCCCTGCAGCCTCAGTGGATGTACCAGGCCCTCATGACCAGAGTGACTAGTCTCTGAGCGTCACGATGGCCCCACAGCTTCCTCCCTTCCTTACTCAGCTGGTGACTCTGTCTTTGATCACCACATAGTGGCTTTAGCACTTTGTCTCTGTTCCGGAAAAGCCTTTGCTCAGTCATCACTGTGCTGACCTCCCAAGCCCAGTGCATCAAAACAGTCACCTCCCGCAAACAGTGTTTCTGTTTCCAGGTGAGCAGCAGGGTGTGGGGGCTGTCAGGAAAATGGTAGGAAATGCCTGAGCAGAAAGAAACAGTTGGTCCTTGTTACAGCATCTAGCACGGGGCCCATATCACAGCAGGCTCCAGAAGTTCTTGCCAAATGGAGGAAAGTATGAATGCCCAGGGTGAGGATCCCCAGGGGTGTGAGAAGCGACTTGGAGGCTGTTCCTCACCCAGCCTCTGTTGGGCACTGCCCAGCTTTGACACCTGGCTCTGCCACTTGTGAGCTGTGCTAGCTTGGGCATGCTACTTGACCTCTCTGTTTCTTCATCAATAACACAGGGGTGGCAATAACACTAGTAGTAATAATAAATAATAGGGTTATGCGTAAAGTCATTAAAATACAGGCTGGCACATAAGAAGGGCTGGGTATTTGCTATTAAGAGAGTTACTCCAAGGAATTGAGAATTATTTTTAACCAGAAAAAGTGGATTTCCTTACCTTGTTGGCCTTCACCCTCCATCCCTAGGAGCTCTTCCCACACAAGGAGTCATCTGCTGCAAGGATCAGTGAGCTGTTTCTGTACAGGGTCCAAAAGTAAATATTTAATGCTCTTACAGGTCACACAGTTTCTGTCACAATTACTCAACGTTGCTGTTGTCCATGAAAACAGTCATAGACAAGATGTAAAGACATGAGCAAGGCTGTGTTCTGATAAAGTTTTATTTACAAAAGCAGAAGGGACAAATTTAGCCCCTAAGCTATAATCTGCCAACCCCTAACCTACTGGGAGTCTGCCATTTCATAAAACTCTACTCAAATTCCACCTCTTCTAAGAAAACTGCCCAGATCTCCGCTTTGAGATTTCACTTTCCTCTCCCTGATTTCCAAAACACTGGTTTTGGAAGGAGCTTAAAATGAACAGGCAAGAGGAAATCTGTATTTAAGCTCTGTCCTGCTATACAACGTTGAGCAAAGCACTTGACGTCTCTGGATCCACGATGTACGCATCTGCAAAACAGGTATAAATCATTTACCTTACTTACCTTAAGGGTGGTGTGATGACCAAACAGACGAATGCCTGTGCGTGTGTGTTGCCCACTCAAAACCACAGCACAACGAAAGAGGGTCTTATGGGCCCCTCATGCCCCCGCACAGGGCATGGCTCTTGGTCAGTGTCGATTGCACTGAATCCCACTGTGCTATTAAGTGTGGATTTTAGACACATGTGTCTGTGTTTATTGGTCTCCTGGACAAGATGGAGATACTTGTGGGACTCAGATGCAGGAGAGAAAGGACAGTGTCTCCTGGGGCAGAATCTTTTCGACTTGAGATGTAAGTTGAGGTCAGAATGCAGCACGTCTGGACTGAAGGGACAGGTAAGGCTTCTAAAGCTGCCACTGGCTAGAAATCTATACTTCTTTCCTGGTGATTTGCGATGCAACAAATCAGTCTGGTGGCTTAAAGCAAGACACTTATTCTCTCCCAATTCTGAAGTCCAGAAGTCAGAAATGTGGGTGTCAGCAGGGTTGCTCTCCCTGCAAAGGTTATAGGGAAGAATCTGCTGCTTGCTTCTTCTAGTTCCTCGTGGTTGCTGAGGTTCCTTGGCTAGAAGTCACAACACTCCAAACCCTGTGTCTTCACTGTACTTCTCTGTGTCTTCTGTCTCTTATAAGGACACTTTTTGTTTGATTTAGGACCTACCTGAATAATCCAGGGTGATTTATCTCCAGATCCTTCACTTGACTACACATGCAAAGATGCCTTTTCCAAATAAGGTCACGTTCACTGGCTCTAAAGATTCAGATGTGAATGTTACCTTTTAGGTGGCCCCCTTCAACCCACGATAGTATTTGATTATTTTTACTTAACTTTTTAATTTAAAATGTTTATCATTGGTTTACTGAAAGCAATTTTTTGCTGTTGATCCAAATGAATTAACTCAATTCGTTTTCTCTTACTGAATATTTAGATTACTGATAATTTTCTACTATTGTAATATGGATACAACACATGAACTCTGAAATCATATATTTCCAGACTCTTCTGTTTACCAGGGATGTGACCATAGTCAAGTTTCATAACCTTTCTGAGCCTCAGTGTTCTCATGTAAAATGAGCATCATAATACTTATCTCACAGGGTGACTCAGAGGATCAGATGAAAGAATAATACCAGCGGCAGGGCATTTAGTGCGTGTAAGTGCTTAGCAATTTGTAGCCACTCTTGTTCTATTAATATTGATGACATCTCAGTTAATTTCCTCAGGATAGATTCATACAAGCATTATTTTCAAGCCAAGGGATGTAGACAGGGTTTTTTTTTACTCATTTAAAATTTTATTTATTTTTAACTGAGGTAATATTTGGATACCCCCACCAAGCATTGCCACCACAGTGCAACCAACAACCAAGTTACCCATGGTCTTCCACCATGGTCCACTGTGCTTCCTTTCCTCTTTGTTCTTCCCTCTCCCCTGAAGTGGACAGTTTTAAGGCTCTTGATTTGTATTGTTAAATTGTATTCCAGAAAATGTATCAGCAAGGACATGTAACTTCAACCAGAGTAATTGTCACCACCCTGAGTTAAGCTTTGAATAAGCTTGTGGCCTATTGGGGGCAACCAAAGAGTGTGTTTCGTATATGAAGTAAGACACATGATACAAAATGGGCTTCCTTAAATCAACAAATGTTTATTGTACCCCTACAGTCCTAGCTGATGGGTATTTTGCATTGATAAACAATGTAGGATCAGTTCTTATCTCATATAGCTTACAATATAGCGGATGGATCTGGGCTGTAGTGCTTCATTCCTAAAGAAGGATCCAGAGAGGATGGAGACCCAAGGGATCAGGTAACTAGGAGAAGTTTCAAGAAGGAAGAGGATCCAGAAATGGGACTTCCAAAAGGAGCAATGACTAGAGAAAAAGGTGTGGGTGGGCATGGAGACTTGTGCCTGACTGGCCCCAATGTTTTACCGGGGAGGGGCGAGTAGAAGTGGGACAAGGCCAGGCAGCCTCCATAACGGAGGAGCAACATGGTCTTTTGGCCTTTGGGCTGGTAGGGGAAGTCGTATTTGTTTTGCTTTTGAAAAGCAGAGGACAAAAATTTTCTGAGCAGGGAGAGGCCAATGAGAGACATCCAAGAAGAGCTGAGGGTCTGGCCTGAAGCTGGAAGACCCACCACACTTGGAGCTGTAAAGCATCCGCATGCAAGGCATGC
Organism: Galemys pyrenaicus; assembly: GCA_019455555.1. NCBI lineage: Eukaryota > Metazoa > Chordata > Mammalia > Eulipotyphla > Talpidae > Galemys > Galemys pyrenaicus. The sequence continues at coordinate 3,812,392 of JAGFMF010011658.1, read as the reverse complement.
AGTGTGGTTTGGCAGCAGACCTTACACTAGCTGGCACGTGGAGCATGAGCCCTGTCCGTGCCCTCCTCCGCCCACCATCTACTCCTGATGCCTGACCCTGAGCCCTCAGCAAGCTCCAACCTTCTGAGTGGTTGCCACTGTTTCCTGGGGCCCTCGGTGAACAGATCCTTCTGCTCTGGTTTGGGATGCATTAACACAATGTTTTATTATTAAATATCTAGGCCATAAGTATCCCCAAGCTAGTGACTCTTCCAGGAATTTCTGTTTCACTGTGATGTGTTCCCCAGGGGAGGGTGAATACTTAGTGATTGACCAGCTCTGAGTCCCCTTTGGTGACTAATGGGCCTCTCCCATCAGGGTAGGGGGGCAGAGGAGAAGGTCTCCTCCTCCTTTGTGATCTAACCACATCAGCATATTCCAACCATGGGCAGCAAGAGCTGGAGGGAAAAGAAAGTGGAGGAACCTGAAGGGACTATGAGGAGATTCCATGTATGCAGAGAGCCTATTTTCCAACCTAATTATCTTTGCTCTTGTCTTATCACAATTCACCAAGCCAGATATATTTTAGTGACACACCTAGTTCTCACACTTCTGTAGACTGAAGTTAGAGATCAGGGTGCAGTGTGAGTGGGTTCTGGTGAGGACACTCTTCCTGATACAAATGGCCACCTTCTCCTTGTATCTGCCCAGGTGGGAAGGGCAGGCTGGTCTCTGGAGTCTCTAAGGGCATGAAGCCCATGCACAAGGGCACCACTCTCTTGAGCTAATTATCTCACAAAAGTCCCACCTCCTAAAACCATCACATTAAAGATTAGGATTTCAGTGCATGGCTCTGGCGGGGAGGGGATGGCGGGGGAGACACACAAACATTCTATCCATTACACCATCCATGAGGCGCACCTCTGAGTCACTGGCCCAGTGGGTGGAGATGAGAGCTTGGCTTCTTTAGGGTTTTGACAGCACGGAAAGGGTCACTTCTCTAATCTCCTTCCACTGCTGTAAATTGGACCTTACAATACACCCCCTGCTCACCTGAGCACGATGAGTGCCTCAGGACACACGCCAGCCCACTGAGGCACCTCGTGGCCCATGTCCTGGGCTTCAGTGCAGGGGAGAGAGTGACATGCACTGACCCGAGCCCGGAGACCCAGGTGTGTCATCAGAGTAAAGGAGGGGCTCAGGAGCTCTCAACACTCCCCCCACTCGCGCCCCCCGCCCAGTGCAGAGAGGCTGGTGATGCGCAGAGCCCCGGGTTAGGGGGTTGGAGCAGGCTCACTCTCTTATCTGCATGCAGTAGGGTGCCCCTCCACTGCTTCGCAGGCCTCTGAAAGGTGGTCTGTCCTTGAAGGAGGCTTTCGCCATTGGAGGTGGCTTTGCTTGCTATTACTCAACACATCCTTTTTTTACTTAAAAATAGCAAGTTCCTGGATGGTTCAGAAAAATCAATGGATCCATTTAAACCCCAAGCAAAAACAGATCAGGTGAGACCACAAACGGCTAAAAAAGCCTGTCCTGAGAAGATGCTTTCGCACACAAGTAAGTGAAGTACATGCAGGCACTGCCAAGGGCCAGAGTTGAGATGGAAACAGGAGAAACGGGACTAGCGCTCGCGAAGGGTCTTTATTTCAAATAAGGAAGTTAAATTGAGCGGAGAAAGGGAGGGAAGCGTGTCAGAGGAGTGCTTGGGCACTAACTGGGGGCTTGCACAGGGGCCCACAGATGCTGGGACGCCTTGGGCCCCTTGGGGACTGCTCGGGGACAGTGATAAGAGAATGATGCTTCCTTGAAGTCCAGTTCATTTCAGAGGCTGGAACTTATGAATGAACCAGCCTCCACCTGGTAATTTCCTGTAATATCACCCTGCTGTACTGCCTTGGTTCATGCTGCCTTTCTCCTGAAACGCTCTGTCCTGCCTTCTCAGAATGATGACACGCTATCGTGCTTTCACTCACTCACTCCCTCACTCCCTCACTCACTCACTCACTCCCTCACTCCCTCACTCACTCACCACCAGTGATGAGCACTCGAATGAGGCCAAGAGCTGGAGAGACAACTATGAACAAAGCAAACTAACTGCCTTCACTGAGCTCATTTATTTGGGAGACAGTGGAGGTGGGAGTGGGGAGGAAGCAGGCATCAGTTATTAGTTAATTAAAAGATACATAGATAATAGATAGATGATAGATAGATAGACAGACAGACAGATAGACAGATAGATAGATAGGTATGCCAAGCAGGCAGGATAAAAAGGCACTTACATTTAAAATAGGCTAAAACCTATTACTAAACAAAGCAAAACAGGAGGGTCTATACACTTTTACATTTTGGACTGTAGGGGAACCAGTTGCCTGGAAACAAAGAATGTGGAGGAGGGTGCTAAGAACTGCTTGGCCATAGACCTGAAAAAGAGCCTGTTTCTTCGTTGTCAGGCAATCCAATCTCCATCCAAGTCCCCATGGTCCTCTCCAGTTTGCTTCTCCCCAGAGTAACCCCCTCCCCAAAGCAGAGCTGAGGCAGCATGATAACTGCTGACGTGTGTGATGGAGAAATGGGAAGCCACGCTTGCTCAGGCTCGGAGATGGGAGGCTTTTTCGGGGGGTCTCCCTTGCTTCCCTTTTGTGACAGTAAAAGCATGGCCGAGCTTACCAAAAGTATGAAGGAAAAAGAAAAATATCAGATGGTTTCACTTATAGGGGAGTATAGGGGGAACAAATAAATAGGAGGAGTCTAAGGGAAACAAACAAGGGATGGGGGTGTAAAAAACAGTAACAATATAAAACAAAACCAAAATGAACAGGCAACTCTAAATGAGAGGCATTCTTGCAGGGGAGGAGGGAGAGGGATCAAAAACAGGGGGGAGCACAGGGACTATGACAATGGTGCAGGGGTAGTATTCTATGGGGACTACACCTGAGAAAGGAAAGCAAACATTGTAGAAAAATGATGTAAAATCTATACATAAATAAATTACATTATAAAAGAGCAACCACATATTGGATCAAAACCCAATTCTTGCATTTTTCCGCTTTTCTTTGATTAAATCTGTGGGGTTTCCTGGTTTCTTCTGGGTGGCTGTGCAAAGGGAAATACTTTCCCTGCAACTCTGATTAAGCGCTGAATTCATTTTGCTAGCTCTTTGCAGGACAAGCTTCTTGACAGGAGGAAGTGTTTTCTTTTGTCTCATGTGGGAAGAAACATTTTGAAGAGTCATTTCAATACCTAAATGCTTTTTTGCCATATACATGCACCTCCGCTTGTTTCTGCCACCCATTAAGACACAATGTGGAGTCATTCCTTGAAGGGAACTCAGCTGTCTGACTTACAACTTTGAAAGGACAGGCTCATGAGCAGCGAGTCTGCAAATGCAGTGAAAATTCATGGCTTCTGGACGGGCCAATGTCCATCTCATGTATTAGCAGAACAGCCACAACAGCACGGGTATGTGTTCAGGTCACACTCTTCCTCTGGGTGCATGGATTCCAATGGAATGCACTTGGCCTTGAGTCCCATGAGGATGTCCCCTCTGGACTGGGACAACCAGAGAATCATTCTTGGACTGATTCAGGGACAGCCACCCAACAAGACCGGCCCATCAGAGTAGAAGAGACAACTGGGACTTTGGCTTCAGCTACCAGGGAAGGGATCCTTTCTCTTTCTTGCAATTGGAAGCCTGAGGGAACAGGCGGCTTGGGCTGCCATGGCCATCTTATCACCACATGGGAGACCTATGAGAATGGAGACATGATAGAGAAACTGAGTCCTGCTGGCATGATTTGCACTTCTGAATCCAGAAGAGCCTCTAGTCAGCTCTGCCTTTCTACACAAGACATCAAGTTCTCAGTTCCAAGTCAGTCTAAATGAGGTGTTCCTGAAGTCCTGGGTACCCTCTATTCAAACACAAAGCAAGGTGGCTGCTTTTGGAATATGATTCCAGTTGAATCTGTTCCAGTTACCTTCCAGTCACACTTTATTGTATCTGTATGACCTTTTCAACTTCTTGAAGCACCTTGACCTTGCAGCCACAGGCTACTGCATGTCATCCAGACCACCCTTCTGAGGCTTTCCACGAACTCCACCTGACGAGCAGCTCTCCCACGTGACACCTCGTAGACAGAAGAGCACAATTTCCCAGCAGGCTGGTGAAAAACCACTCCCTTCCCACATCCTCTTTTCTTGAAAGAAAAAGTTAAACATTTTTAAAGACTACCCAAGGTAACTCAGTCTGGAGAAGGACAGTTGAAACCAAGAGATTCACCTTCACTGCAGCCACGTTCGTAAGAGCCAAAAATTGGGGAAATCCCGTGTGCCAACCACTGGGGCCTCTATCCAGCAGAGTGGCATGAAGCCTCCAACATGTAGAGCTAAATGTCCAGTTACCAGGAAACACTGTGTGCCTGCTTTGAGGATGTTTTTTTAAAGAGCAGAGCTATATCTACCTGTAATTGTGCATGTGTATAGGTTGTCTTGGGCAAAAATGCCCCTCTTTAGGGGCTTGGGAGGCTGGAGACAGGAAAGAGAGTGAGAGATATTTTTAACCATGTCCCCTTATTTTTATCTTCTGAATTTTGTATAATGTGTTTTATCTATTTTGTATTTTAATTAGGTTGATTAATTAAGAGAAAATGAAAAACGATGACCAACAACTACAAAAACATACCATTGCAAGGTGAAGCTACCAAGAAGATCTGAAGAGTCTCTGAGCTTTTAACCAGTGTTGATCTGACTTGGCTCCTTCCAGAAGATGGGGCTTCTTCTACCTGGATGCTGATCTTGGGAGGTGAGGGTCAGGCTGGGAATCAATTGGGAGGGCTGTTGGAAGGATAAAGCTAGGAGGGCTATGGGAGTAGTTAGGCCAAATTTAAATGAAATCCTTGTCAAGTCCTGAAAACTAGGGTTAAGGAGAGGGCAGCAGGGGCTTGCAGCTGGGAAGGAAGAGAAGTGGCTGGTTATTTTCTGAAGGAAAAGACAGGTCTGGGTGCTCTGTGCCGTCACCCAATGCTGTAACATCCTCTTCGTGTCTCCTACTCAGTCATCTAGGTGGCTATGTCTGCAGAAACCAGGGCCAGGACTGCTTCACTTTCTAATTCTTCTGGGAGATGTTTCTTGGACAACAGGTAGGTAGCTTGAAACCCTACGTGATAAAAACACTTAAAAGGTACTGTGTGTAGGGAGAGAAAAGAGGAAGGAAAGGTGAAAGAACCTAGGGGTCTCCTGGACGCTCCATCATCCTCAGGAGGTGGCACCGGGAATTCAGGAGCCACAGCAGTAGCTGGGGAAACAACTGGCCAGGTTACCAGCCTCTAAAAAGCAGGAAACATAAACCCCAACCTGAACAAGTGCCTGTGCTTTAAGAGTCAAGTGGCCAAATGTTCCTAATAGAGCAACAGGCCATCACCTGGGGAGCCCGGAGACCCCAGGGACTCCCCCCACACGAGACCCTATCAGGGAGCCTCTCTCAGCCCTCCAGAGTCTAGGGCTGCTTCAAGCAGGCACAGGCTCTGCAGACAGAAGTAACTCCACAGTACTATGATGTTACTGGATTTACTCCAGTCTGATTCTGAAACACCCTGCAGATCCTGTGGGGAACTCAGAGGAACAGAGGCCGCAGCCTGCAAGCTCCATGAATGTCCTTGCGGAGAGCTGTGCTGTGGTGGCCTTGGCTGACAGTCTCTCTTCCAGCGGGCAGGCAACACGCTACAGACTTATCCCGAACGTGCGGGGGACACGGGCTTGCTTTCACTTTGCAACCATCACAAACCATGCTGCTCCATCCGGTTACCATCCTCAGCTCCTAGGACGAGGGCGCATCCCAGGACTGCTGCCCCTGGGCTGGGCACTTTGGGTTCAGCTTCGGTGGATGCTGCCCAAGGGCATCCGGAGGCTCAGACAGATGTGCCCCCGCCAGCGTGCAGAGAGTTCCTGCCTCTCAGCATCTCACCAACACGAGGGATCAGGAGACTTTTGAGCTTTCGTTGCTCGGCTGGTCTGTGGCTTGCGCCTGGCTTGATGTTCTCTTCCCCGGTGCCCCTGGCTTGAGCGTCCCTCAGGAGTTCATCGGGCGTTAGGGTTTCTCATGTAAAGTGCCTGTTCATGTTTTTTGCCCATTTTTATTGGATTTGATCTATAAAACTCCTTTAACAATTAATACAAATAGCCCCCCATTCTGTGGCCTTTTTTTTTAACCCCTTGTATGACTTCTCATGAATAGAATTTTAAAGTGTACTTCATTGCTTTCTCAAACTGTCTCTGGGTGATGGCCAGTTTTTGTGTTCCCTCTGCCGTTTCCATCAGTGGCAGATAAATCCATTCTAATATGCCTCTGTGTATCTGTTGAGCAGGGGTGTTGAGGGTGTGTGCATGCTGAGTGTATGTTATGTGTGTTTGTAAGGTTATTCATATAAATTGAAAATTAACAATTTGTCAAGGAAATCTTGCTGAGTCCTTCTCTGTGACCTTGACTTGCATACCCTATTAAGTTTTCATCAAGTGACGTACCTCTATTGAGTCAGACACATTTAGATGCTCCATACATGCTTTAGAATCCAAAATGAAGAGGATAAGGATATCACACTATGCTGAAAGTAGATCATGATGGAAAAGCAAATCAAGCTACCACACATGAAAAAGAAGAACAGTAGAAAATGAGTATAATGACAAATTGTCCTCAAGCAGAAAATCTGAAAACCCAATTAAAAGTGAAATATATTCTTCCCTAGCATATTTCTTGCCATATGAATGGTCTACCAGAATCAAAAACAGGGAACACAGTGATCTTACTCATTTATATGCCACTACCCAGAAAGTTCGACGGATTGTCACTTTGAGGAAGAACTCTGTTAGCGTCAGAGTTTGGAAATAAAAGCAATTAATTTTAGATATGGCAAGATCGACTATACCACTTGCTCATGGCACTCCAGTTAACTTTTGGTTTCATGTGAACCCGTGTCAATGAACTGACCCAGATGGCATCTAGAGTAGCCTCTAACTTTCAGCTTTGTGGGAGTAAACTCAGGGTGGCCCATTTCAAAGAGGCTTGCAAAAAGCGACAGTGCACACTCGTTTTTTGGTGGAGTTCATTTCTTCGAGTGTAAGAATCACTTGCTCATTTTTCTTGATCTCCTTCCACCAGACTCTGATCTGTGCTGGTAAGCTGCATGAAATTATAACTTAAAGTGGTGAATCTTTCCTGACTTCAATTTTCCACACCATTCAGCTTCCAGTAAAGGCAAAGAAATGAATGCTTGTGTATGTTGAACATGTTGGTGCTGGTTTAGCGTGAATGTGTATGTGCTGCCTGTGTATCTGTTGAGCAGGGGTGTTGAGGGTGTGTGCATGCTGAGTGTATGTTATGTGTGTTTGTATGTTATATATTCTGACTATACTGAGGGATGTGCATGAAATATCTGGGTGTTGAATGTGTGTTAACTGTGTATATACGCTGAGGGTGTGTGTGCCTGCAGATGTGCCTGTTATAGGGATGTTTGTGGCAAGGACACATAAAAATACGTCCACTTTAGCTCACACATGGAGCATCAGGAGTCCAAAAGGCTGCTTCTAGGGTCTGATTTCTTAGGAGACGGTAAGAGCTGAAAGCAGCCTGCGTTTAGGGTCAGCAATCACAGAGGCCCTAGAGATCATTTCCCTCCTACTCTAACCTAGAAAGAACACAATCAAAATACAGCTCTAGTTGCCCTTCCCTATAAACAAAGAAGAAAAGGGTCAGACTTGGAGACTGGCAGTTTGAATCTCAGGAATGCCTAAGAAGCTGCAGAGGCTGCCTCCTGAGCAAAGACGCTACTGAAACTTGACTCATCCTTGGTGGTTTATTGTTTTCCCCTTCGCCTTCCTTGTGACACAGAGGCGTGAGGTGAGTAATGCTCTGTGTGGTAAGAGAAAAATAGATCCGCGAATGCCTTCCATTATGCTCAGGGCCTGTGTCACCAGCTGCGCGGCAGGGGGCGTGGCCACCACCCCTGACAGGGAACAGTCACAATTTCTCACTCCCGCTCTCCCCGGCTATTTGTGGTTCTGAAAGCACAACAAACAGGGACTGAAGATCTCAGAGAAATGTAAAAACCCTGCTTGGGGTCTTGGGAGAGCGACAGTGGTCAAGAAACCCTGGTCAGGAGTCCCCAAGGCCACACAAGAGGAAGACAGGGGCCACTTACTGCTGCCGACACTGCCCTTTCCCACAGGCGTCAGAACCTCCTCTTCTTCCCCAGGGTAAAAATAGCTAAAATTTACTGAGTGCCTATTCCATGCCAGACACTGAGCACAGCATTTTCCTCAGCTTATGTAAACCAACAGTCATGTACACACACACACAAACACCCAGTGGCAGGAAAGTACTAGCAGTATCTATCTCATTTCACAGATAAGCAATTGGGGGCTCAGGAAATTTCCACAAAGGAGCTGCCCACAGCTCCTTCCCTGGCTCCAGCTGGACACAGACCCCAGCAGTCTGTAAAGAATAGCTCAGAACAAGCATGGCCCGAGTGACGTTCTATCACCTGCTTCATACATGCAGTTATTTAAACAACGAGCAAGAGAAGGAGGGGAAGTGGGGTTGTGTTGCTTCATTTATTTGTTTCATGGACTGTCCAGATCTTAGCCCAGAAATGTGAGTGCTGACCCATAACACAGTCTTCCTAGAAGCTTTTTTTTGTTGCCAGACTCCTCCTGAAAGGATGAAACAGCAGTGTGGTCGTGGCCAGAGCTAGAGGCTTGTTAATAAGGCCACAGCAGGCACAGAGCACAGGTAATTATGTGAAGCGTCCTCTCTTATAGAAACTTAAAATGATTTTTTAAAAATCTTCAACTTCCCCTGTGTGGTTTTAAAAAATATCTATTAAGTTCCAGTAAATCAGAACCATATTTTCCCCTTCTGGAACTGACCACATTATCCTCCTACCCAGCTGGAACCATGCTAGGGAGAAAAATGAATGTTTGTCTCAATGACATTTTCTTATTCAGCTAATTGATTTTTTTAAATAACAATAATGCTTGAACATCCAGCCGCCTAATTACCAGCAGCTTTTTATTTGCACTATCATTAACTTCACAGCTGCCTGGCTGGTGACAAGTGGCACCATAGAGACATCAGCTGCAACTGCTCATTTCTGAAAGGGGAGCATGAAAAAGGCCTGGCTCCTCCTTGGCCAAGGTCAGTGAGGGCTTCAGCTGATTTCATCTGAGCAAATTCCTAACTTCAAATGGAGAGAAGTGCAAGTGGAACCACATTGGTGGAAGGGACCTTGGAGGGCATCTGGCTCAATCTTCTCATTTCCAGATTAGGGAACTCAAGGTCCAGAGAGGTTAAGTGACCCACCTAAGATCGCACAGCTAGTCACCTCCAGAGATGAAACTGAAGTCTAATTGTTCTGCCTCTTTAACTATTTCAGTAAGTTTTAAAAGATAATTATAGCATATACATTTTAAAGACAATTATAGCAAGTATACAGCTTGAATGATTATCTTTCAGTAAAAACATTCACGCGACCACTACCCAGGTCAAGAAATAGGCCATCTCCAGCACCTCAGATGTGGTCCTTCCATGCACTGCAAACTGTCTCAAAGGTAACCTCAACTCTGACTTTTTACACCCTAGATTACTTCGGTTTCGCCCATGGTCTTTCAGTAAAGGCCTTTTTTGTGTGGAGTTTAGCTATTTGGACCTAAAGAATGAATCCTGTCTTCCTGAAATGCATAAAATAGTATATTAAGAAGGCATACCCCCCAAAGGGACCCCACATTTACTAGGACTCAATTAAAAATTATTACTAATTGAGGTATGTTTCATCGTATATAATTTTAAATTAAAAATGTTTGACACTTAGAAAAAAAATCACCCCAGTCTATCCCTAATAAGGGTCCTGGGTGTTTCCTCCAGCTCTCTTCTCATTGCGTTGCCACGTGACTTGGTCCTTACCCCTCATGGAAGACCCTCTAGCAGAGGCATCTTGTCAAAGCCATGGTCAGTTCTCTTCTCTGTTCTCATGTTACGCAACCTTGGGCAGCAATCCACCTACACAATAGCTCTCTATTCTTGAAACACTGTCTGGGATTCTGTGACATCATGTTTGTCTGGCTTTCTTCTTACATCACTGGTCATTCCTCGTTCTCTTTTGCTCCTTTCCCCCTTCTCTGGTGCTCAAGACTCCATTTTTGATCATCTCTCTTCTTTAACTGGATGACCTCATCCAATCCACCCCCCTATGACTTGCAAATAAGTATCTTCATGCATGCATAGCTGCTGAACCCCCGCTGTGTCTAACCAGCTCCCCACTTGACATCTCCCAGAGCTGAAGTAGAAATATGGATTCTTTCCCTATACTCTAAGTCTACTACTCCCTGACCTGTTTTCTCATTTTTGTAAATGGCACCATCATCCTAGCTGTTTAAGCGAAAACTTAGTCATCATGCTCAAATCATCCCTTTGCCTTTTACCTCACTTCTAACCCATCTGTATATTCTACTGCTTCTGCCTTCAAAATGTGTCCTACAGCCAACCACCTTTCTCCATTTCCACCTCTGTTCTTCCAGTCCTGGACTCCAGTCTGGAGTCCCTCCATCATCTTGTGCCTGGACTACCTCCTAATAGGTCTTTCTTCCCTCTCATCTTCCTTTAGTCCAACTTTCACTCAACAAGGGAAAATGATTTTAAAAGGTGAGGTAGGTCCTGTTAACATTCCAGTGAATGTCCACCGGATTCAGAATAAAACCCAAACTCTTACGGGTCTGTCTCAGCTCACCTGTCTAGTCTTTTCTCTCCATTTAAACAGCTTCTTCTTCTTTTTTTTTTTTAAAAAAAGATTTATTTATGCATACCAGAGCCAGGGTACAGGCCAGAGGTGTGGGGCAGTGAGAAGATTCTTCAGAGAGTGGGGAGCAAAACAGGCAGATCAACTGAAATACACTCACTGCTGAGGGGAGCAGTGGGCACAGCAAGAGAAGTCTGCTGCACCATGTGGGTCCCCTCCCTGGCCGGTGGCAGGGATCGAACTCATGCTGCAGTGGCTGCGGGTTGCTTCATAGTGCATTGCTTAACCCACTGCACCACCAGGGAGGCCCCAGCAGCTGCTTATTTTTATTATGATCTTAACTTAAATACCACGTCCTTCAAGAGATCTTCCCTGGTTACCCTCACTAAAAGTAGTCTCTCCTGCCCAGAATCCTTTATTTATACCCAAACTTTTCTCATGTGACTTGTTTTATGACTCTCTCTTCCTTGCTAGAATGTAAGTCCCTTAGGGCAAGGACTCTTATTTCATTCATGACAATAAACAGCACTACATGAATATCAGCAGACTGGCTAGAAGATCACATCTATCATGAGAAGATAGGAAAGCAAAATTATTATAACATAGTCTCGATTATTGAACATCTCAGGATACCAAGTGCAAGTAACAGAAACGGGTTGCCTTAAGCAACAGTAAGAGTGAAGATCCTGAATAGGTATGTCCACAGCTAGTACCAGAGAATCTGATTATATGACCAGAATTATTGATGACCAGAATTATTGTCTTTTGACCTACACTCCCCACCCCCCCACCCCGCAAACCTCCACCTGCCTTAGCTCTTTCTACCTCTGAATTGGCTCCATTTGTGGATCAGCCCTCTCCACGCAGTGGGTCCTGCTAACTTTGTGCTCACGTTCTACAGGTACAGCTACAACTCAGCAACCCCAGCAGAAAGAGAGTTGCCCCTTCCTTGTAGTTAGAATTGTCAATCTGAGAATTGACTTTCCTTGCACCAGCACAGAATCCTGGGTCTAGAGGGATGGGCTATGCTAACCAGTCACTGTATGTCGCTGGCCCATTCCTAGGTGGGAGAGTGTGCTTGGGAGTTGACATCTCCTGAGGCATGTGGTTTGGAGGAGAGGAGTGATCTCCTATAGAAAACTGCAATGCAAGGAAAAACATGCTCATTCCACTTTTCTTTTTGTTTCAGGGAACTGAAATGTGGGCCAGTTTGAGAGGAGCCTGTAATTACAGAGCTTAAGCAAGAACTGTCTTGTCTGCTGCCATCTCTCAGGGCAGCCTGATAAACTCATTTACCCACTGAGCATGACACAGTATGGCCGTTATCTCCCAAGGCCTCTGTGACACCTGCTACCCTCAAAGGCGCCACCCTCCGCATCTCCTATCAGCTGGTGCAGAGTTTTATTACGAAGGCCTGATCTCAGGAACTTAGGGTCAAAACTCTTCACTCTTGTTTCTCTGGTGCCCAGGCTTTGCAGTTCTTGCATGGAGACATGCCCTGCTCCAGGAAGCCTGGTCTTCCCAGGTGTACAGGAGCTGCCTTAGCCTCGCATCACCATTAGTCTTCCTGGTTTTGTCCCTCACCTCACTCTGCTGGACCTCATACCCTACCCCTCTGAATTCGCTTTCTGACCAGCCCAACTACCGCTAGGGCTGCTACTCCCCCAAACCTCCCTTGTCCAATCATTTCTCTCACAAGGGGATTCCTTGATCTCCAGAGAGGGCAGCTCTCACCCTCACTGTGTTCACTTCCCAGAAAAGTAACCAGGTCATCCCATGATACCACAAAGAGTACTCTAAGCAGCCTTAGAAGGCTGCCTTGGAATAACTCCTATACTCAAATATCTCAGGAAGGCCATTCTCTGACTTAAACTGACCCTGGGCAGTCTTCAAGGGGAAGACACATCTCCATCTGTCTGCTTTCATACAGAAGGAAGGCCTGGAGATGAGCTGATTGCTACCTCTTGTGATTTCCCATTCACATACTCACAACATGCATTCAATAGGTCTTTGGTATTCTCCAAGTTTCATCCATTTCTTAAAATCAGGTTTTTGTAACCCTTCCAGACTGTTCCACTCCATTCAGTCCTCTGCAGTTACCTGTCTTATGCTCTGGGGTTGAGATCTAGTAATAAGAGCACTGTAATTTTCCTTCTGAGTTGTAAACTTGGGCACAAAATACTCTTCCTGATCCCTCTGATCATTTACTTTTTTTTTTTTTAACATCCAGAAGATTCCTTGGTGGTCAGGTAAGTTCCAAAGCAGTGATCCTTTGGTACAAATAGTCTCATTCTAACCACTAATACATGGCTGAATCATACATGCACAAGCAGAATATAAGGCTTGTTTCTCCAGAGAAGCTGCTAATCTGATCCACAGTGCAGTTTTAGTTCAACCAGAATATAAAATCCATGTTGACAGAGACTAGTTTATCTCTAGTACTTGGCAAATACAGGCACTCAATGACTATGAATTCATTCTCATTCAATCATTTATTCATTCTCATTCAATCATCCTCATTCATTCATTCCTTCAATAATTGCCTATTGAACATTGTCTACTGAGGGCAAGTGATACTTGGGATTGAAGCAATAAAGACAAGTGTGCCTAAGAAGATATTTCAGCCATAAGTAATGGCTGAAAACGCTCTTAAACAATTAGGAATTGTTTCATTAGTGCACATAAGTGGAAGTCCACATTTTGATCAGCTCAGATTTGTTTGGCCCACTAAAAAAGGATCCAGGTTTCTTATAGTTTCATCTTAAACCTTATTCCTTCTGGGGAAGGGGGGGAAGGGGGAAGAGTCATAAAGATCACAGGGTGGGTGCCAGTGACAACCAGAGTAGCAGCAGGAGGAAGACCTTCCCAGAGGTCTCCAGCACTCCTCTTGCTTCTCAAAGACCAGAATTGGGTTATTCCCCATTCCCAAATCATGATCTTAGCCTCAGACTCACATTGAGGATGGGATGGGCTTCTCCTGGAGCAAGGGGCCTAGGTTGGCGGTGGGCAATCCTATGAACATGGAAGTTCTGTAAGAAAGGAAGGGAGTTGGAGCCGGGGGGGGGGGGCGGGGTGAGGGTAGCGTTGGAGACAGCCATAGCATTCACTATCAGCAGAAAAGAGCATTATAATGAGAGTCTGTCATTTTAAGAAGTACCTGTCTGCACGTTCGCTCACACAATTCTTACAATGACAACCAAGTGGTAGTTCTCAGCCCAGAGGTAAATCAGAGTCAGCAGTGCAGTGATTCATATCCACAAGGTCTGTTCTGGGGCCTGGATATCTGTAGGTCTTAGAAGCTTCATAGGTGATTCTGATGTGCAGCCTTCATTGCACACCTGTGCTGTAAGCCAAGCACACCACCATCCCACAGGGGTGCAAATAAGAATTCAGCACAGCCTGCCTTGGAAAACCTAGACTAAATGTCAATGAAGAGACTTTGAAATATGTGGCAGGGGAGCTCAGAGGAGGAAAAACTCCCTCTAAGTCAGGTTGGGGTAGGTTACTGGGAGAGAGTGGGGCCTTCAAAGATGAATAAGACTTGAATAAAGAGCCTGGGGAGCAATATAGCCAGAAGGGTGCAGCATGGGCTGGGGAGGAAAAGATGCAACACTTGTCAAATACATGTGTCACGACTGTCAGAGGACAGGCTGATCTCTGGTTTGTTGCCATATTAGTACGTAAGAAAGGGAAGTTTTCTCATCTTTGGAGTTTTCTTGTCTTGAATCAATGATTGGAGAAACTGAGGTGTGTTTACAGAACGTGGTGAATCAGCGCTATCTGATATTCCTGACACTTTGCTGAAACAATTCACCAAGCTTCCTCTTTAAGCACAAAGGGGATTTTAAAAAGCAATGATTGGGACTTTTACATATTTATGCTTATAAAATCAGAATCTTTGGGTGGAAAAACCCTATGAGATCACCTCTCTGTTCTACCCAACCTGTGAGGGGAGGGAGGAGGGTGGATACGCAATGGTTTTCTTAAAGAAGGAGGTATTTCGACTCCAAACCAAACAAAGAAAACCTGATCCGAATTCCAGCCAGGCTGTAAAAGTGATCAGAGGCAAAGTTAGCAGCAACCTTGGAGAACAAGGAGGAAGTTTGTAAACTGACTGGCAATTGGATTACATTTAAAGATTCAATTAGGGACAGATTGGGAATAGAGTCTCCTTTAGGGAGTCTGTTAACTACCAGGCAGAGGCTGGGTGATACGCAGAAGGTGACTCACATTGCTGGCTCGCTCAGTTAGGCTGGGACAAATGTCACCCACTCACTTTGATAGAAGCACCCCATGCATAGAAATACATGGACACATATCGATTTTTTTAAACTCTAACATTACTCACTGTTCTTGACAATTGTTTTCCTCCTTTAGTTTAGCTTTGTTGTTGATACTTCTGCTGTATCTGAATTGCTTTTGAGAGAACTCGAAATGGGTCTCCCTCGTGCTAGTGGAGTTTCTTAGAGCTAGGAAGAGAGTGGGCAGCACACTTGCCGTGTGCGACTTGGGCAGGGTGCTCTGGAAGAATACGCCTCTCAGTTTTCAAGAGGCCTCCCTAAGTTACCTATTACGTGAGTTCAGGGCCAGAACTCTGGGTAGGTCCAGAGGTAAAAGGTACAGAAATGAAATATGTGCATACCTTTCACATATGGGTCACACTATAAAGGTTATAAGAGAAGCGGCATCTCCTAGAAAGAATATAGTCAGCTCCTAGAAAGAAATCATCAGGCCAGAGAGGAGAAGACTGGCTTAAGCCAGCAAAGGCAGAGGAAAGAGCTGGTTCACCTTATTCCCAGTCTTGTACCCAACCAGCTTTGGAAGATGGAGCAGATGCAAGAGCAGAAATTGACAAGATGGCAGCTGATGTGGGGCTGCCATGGTAGCAGAGGCCTCCTTACAGAGTTAAAGCTAACTCATGCATGTTCAGCTGGGAGAGCCAAACCTTTCTTCAGGCTCCAACTCTCTTGGTTTGAGCTGGTCTCTAGGTTCAGAGAGGATCATTTTCTTACTCTGTAGTCTTCTTCATGGTAAACCTTAAATCAATAATGATGAGCTGAAAGTGGCTGTCAACAGAAGATCATCATTTCAAGAAATTCAGGCCTTGTTTTGGCAAATGAACTACTTAAATCCATTCTGGATGGACTCATAAAGGGGTCTACTAAGTCAAGGTTAGACACAAGCACCCCAGGAATATGAATGATGGCCACAAGCACCATTCTACAGAAAGTGGCATAAGAGCCAAATAAAGATAACCTATCACTTATATCTGGGAGGAATACAAAAAGTTTAATTGAAAAAGATAGGATTGCTTCTTTAAACCAACTGTTCTGCCCATGTGCTTCTGATCACTCAAGGTTAGGAAGGTGAGTCATTTAGCCCAAGTCATACTCTTGGTTGGAAGATAAGCATAGCATGCTTCACTATACTCAGGCCTTCTTAGCTGAGCATGCACACAAAGTTTCTCTCTTTGAATCTTCACCCAGGTTCTTTTCTGCTTTTCTTACCTGGATATTTTCATCTTGGGAAAGTTTATCAGGACAAAGATCTTTGTGGCTAAGAAATGAAGGAATCCATATAGGTTATCAATTCAAACTGTTTCACTCAGCATTCACTTGCTTAACAAACACTGGACATCTACATTGGGCCACCTTCTGGAGATCTACAGATGAATAAGTCCTGATCTTAAAGGAAAATCAGTGACAAGAGTATAGTGGAAAGATATAATAGAGGCAAGTAAGCATGATGCCGTAACATCAAAAAAGGGGATATCTAACCCTATCTGGTGCTACTTTCCAAGAGGAGGTGACTCTTGAGCTGTGGACTGAAGGATGAGTACAGATGAGCCAAGGAAAGGAAAGAAGTTCCCACAAACAAAAAGATCAACACGAGCAAAGCCACAGAGCTGTGACACCATGGCTCACTCAGAGACCTGAAATGATTTGGTATGACTAAGATGACAGATGTCAACGAGACTCAGGTCTTGAAGGACCTTCTAGGCCATGCTAAGTGCAGAAAGTATATCCAAAGGGATAGAAAACCACTAGAAGACTTTAAATCGGCAGGTGACATGGCAAGAATTGAGGCTTAAAATAATGATTGCAACAGGTGAAAAAAAGAGAGAGCAGGATGACAGAGTAGAAAGCTTCCAGGCTATAAATGGTAACAGGCTATAAATGGTAAGAGACTGACCTAAGATAGTAGTTATGAGGGGCAAAGTAAGTTTGGGCTACATAATGGTAGTCACTTCCCTCCAGGTTTCCCTCTTGCAGGATTACATGGCATCATTTCTTGAAAAAAGATATATAAGAAGAAGAGATAAATTCCATGTTATTAAAATAGCATTTTTTTAAAATGAAGTAACAGTGGTTTACAACACTGTATATGATTTGGGGGTATAGGTTCACACCTCTTAGCTCCATGTTAAAACGCCACATCTACCATCAAAACTCCTATAATACTTCACCATAGTCCACTGAGACCCTTCCCCTCTTTCCACAGTCCCCTCTGCCCCAGTTTCAATACCACAGTCAGACTTCTAGGGTTTGTTTTGGTTTTGATTTTCTGTTCCTTTGTTCAATTTCTCTGTATCCCACGAGTGAAATCATACAGTATTTGCCATTCTCCCTGACTTATTTCACTTAATAGAACCCCCTCCATTCCATCCAGATTATCACAAAATGCTAGATTTCATTTTCCATATAGCAAAGTAGTAGTCCATTGTGTATATATATGCCACATATTTTAAAATTATTTTTTATTGAGGTAAGACTGTTTGATACTACTGTGTTTGAGTTAGAGGTACAGAATTACACCCTTCAGATGGCTGTTACCATGCCACACCCACTGCCAAGGGGCCCACAGTCCTCTACCATAGTCCACTGGGCCCCTTCCCTACTCTTCCCCCTTGGGTAATCTCCATTCTATGGTCAGATTTCCAGGGTTTTTTGCTGGTTTGGTTTTGTCTGACTCTTTGTTTTGTTTCTCTGTATTTCACAGTAAGTGAAACCATCAGGTCTCTGTCTTTCTCCTTTTGACTTATTTTGCTCAGAATATAAGCTCCATTTATGTTGTCACAAAAGGCATCTCCTAAATTTACTCATCTGTGCTAAGTAGATTGTTTCTACAACTTGGCTATTATAGTGCTGCAAAAAAACAGGAGTGTGCATATCCCTTTAAATTAGGGTTTTTGCTTCATTAGCATAGACACATAAGAGTGGGATTCTTGGGTCATAAGGTAGATCTATATTCAATATTTTGAGAAACCAAGTTGTTTTCTGTAATATCTGGACCAGTCTACATTCCCATCAACAGCATACAAGGGTCCCTTTTCTCACACCTCCAACGCTTCTTGTTACTGGTCTTTTTGACATGGGTCAGTCTCACAGGAGTGAGATTTGTGGTTTTGATTTGCATTCTCCTGATGACAAGTGATAATGAACATTTTTTCATGTGCCCAATGGCCATTAGGGTGTCTCTTTTTATTTCTCCATTGAACAAATGCACCATACATCTCCTTTCTTGTTGATGGGAAGTCAGGATGTTTTCTGTAAGTTTTTTTTTTAAAAACAAATCTACAATAAATTTTATGTCTCATTATATATACAAGAGCATCTAGCAGAAAGGAAATGTTGGTTTGCAAGCGGTACCTTCAATTTACTAGCTAATGCTAACTCAGATAAATGTGGATATAATGGTGTGTGCTCCCATTAGTCAAGAATGAAATGCTAACATTTTCTTGATTTTTTTTTACTTTTACATTTTCTCCTATTTGATATTATAGTTTTTGTTGGCATATTCCTATTCTTTGTAGGCATTATTCATTAGCCTAAGTATTTTTCATGTGTTCACTGCTCACTTGGAATTCTTTCTTTTGTAAATTGTTGATTCAAATCTCCTCCTTCTCCTTTTCACTTTTCCAAGGGGTTACTTGTTTTGTTAATGATATTAGCATTAAACAGTAAGATTAAAAAATATAGTCCTGGTAACTAGCGCTTTATGGTAACTACCTTCTGATGGCCTGTGGCTTATCTTTAACTTTTTAATGTTGATGTTGGTTGTACATATGATTTAAATATGAATAGTCATATTTTTTTTTCAATCTTTTAAAGGATGAATCAGCACAAAAACATTTTAGGTGCATGTGCTAGAGGGGGAAGTTATCAAAGGAAATTCTTGTCAAGTGACCTTTCTTTTTCTATAACGTAAAAATAGAAATTGATAACTGTAGAGTCCGCAAGCATCTTCTTTTAGCCAGCATGTACTCACTGGGTCCACAGAAAATGCTTAGGTCTCAGAGTTGGCTGGGGTAGAAGGAGATGAGATGGGGTTTCTTACATGGTATCCCTTTAATAGCACTTATTGTCAGAGGCTAATCTTGTATAGCCTTGATATACTTCAACACAAACTCCGGAGGAGAGATAGGGATAGGAACAAGTGATTACGTATGGACTGAATTCATCAGGGAAAACTGATGACTTATAAAATCAAGAATTGCAGGGTCTTAGGGTTGGGAAAAAAAAAAAACCACAGGTAAGGAAATAGAGACCTACTGAAGTTGAGGTCTCTCTGCTGAAGGCCTAACATCTAGTGAAAGGCAGAATCCACATTAAACCACAAATCCCCTGTCCAGTGTGCCAGCCAAGAATGTTGACATGTCTTCCTTTGAACATAAAAATAAAGAGTTGGGAGAAATGCAAAAGAAAGCCCATGGCCATTTAATCTGGGTTCATAAACTACTGGAAACAACTATTATAATCACATGAATTTACTTGTCTTATGAGGATACAGAGTATATATGTATATATACTTCCACTTCTCCCCCCCACCCCACCCCAGGTAGGAGGCAGAAAATAAAGTGATTTAACCCAGGGCACTTCACAAGTCACAGCAAAAGAGAGTCAGCTCCATGCTCACCACTTCTCTCTTCATCAACCACACAGAAAATGACCATGTATATACAAATTGTACTCACTCTCTTGTCTCGGGTATGTGAGTTTTGTTCTTTCATTGACTGTCAGGTTAATTGGTTCTACTTTACTCTGCCTGTGGAGAAAGCATACAATTAGGTAGCTAATCAGTAACACTGAAAAAACAAACCAGTTGCACTGATTAAGTTGCTTATAATCAAGCTGCTGTTACAGTCCTATTTTTCCTACCTATATCCTTAGCAGCACACACCAGGGTAAGACCCACTTTCAACTGCCTGAAAAAAAGACTATTAATTAAGAGCAATCAAAATTCTCTCCACCAAGAAAATACTTCCAAACATGAACTCCTTACGTCTTACTATGGCAATAACCTTACGAAGAAATTGGCAGCATGTGCCCGAGTTTTAGAGAAATACCAAAGGCTAATTACAAGATATCTTTAGACTATTCCCCATGGTCAAATAAACGCTCACTGGTGTTGAAAGTTAGCTTCCTCCATGTTCCCAAGGAGACAGAACTCTACTAGAGCTAGTTACACCTTGCCAAGAGTTGACGATTGAGACAAGAACAAGATGTAATCACTGCCCCTTGCATATTTGCCTAGAGGTGTTTAGAACAATATTCCAAACCCATAGTTTAGGGTGCTCTTACTAGATGTAGAATTACTAAGCAGAAATGGAAGCAAGAAACTCTGCCCATGAAAGTTGGTGAAATAGACCCATCAGAACTGGGTCTATCAAGGCAGGTCCCCAGGCAGAGAAGTGGGAAAGGCATGTGGCATGGAGCATACTCTAAGCAAAGCAGGAAGGCGTGAAGCAGCGAGGTAGAGCACGTGGTCTATGTGTAAGGGTGAGTGGTCAATGCTCCGGGCGAGAAGCATGTTGTGATCATAGCACTGATATTATACAGTGGCTGAACAGTTGGGATTTTTAGCAGGTGGGAGTGGCCGTGCTTAGTGTGATGTTTCCAGATGATCAGTCTGGCAGTCACGTATGTAAGACACATCTCATTCTTCAATTATTTCATCATGTTAGGTGAGGAATGATGACAACCTGGTCTATAGCATAGGATGGAAAACGGAATGTACCCAAAAACCATTTAACGGTTGGAATTAATTAAATGACTATAAAAAAGAAGTGATTCATTTAGCTAAAACTGGAGAAAAAATTAGGATGAGTACCAGTGTTACAGAATACAAAGAAGGTAAAAACATAAATTTAAAGCTTCTTTACAGTGAATCATGCACCTTTCATCTACAAAGAGGTGATTTTCAGAAAGTATCATTTATTCCTCATTGTTAAAAAAAAAAAAAACAAACCTAAAATTCACCCTAATGGCTTGTCTTGCTATAAAATTCACTCTAATAGCTTTTGATGTGCTGGAGTAAATAATCACCGGTTGTGCCAAAATCTTTTGGAGCATTCTTCAACAGAGGAAGTGCTTATTCTCTGTACCTGAGATGCTGCTGCATAAGCAAGCAAGTTTTCCTACAGCATTTTATACATACATTAGAAAAATCGATTGAAAACAAACATTTGCAGGAAGTGCGATGGCAACTTTCCATTAGCTTTTAAGGCAAGGAAAACAAGACGAGGTGGCGTTTCAGTTTCTGATAGAGGTAGCTTCTGCAAGTCAGGCAGCATTATGGGTGCCAAAAATAGGGGTGATGTAGGGAATGTATGCCTTCCTCCCTGCCATGGATGCTGTGGCTTGCTGCCCAGACTCCCCCTTCAGGACTGAGTGTTCGTTCTACCCCGAGGTGGGGAGCACTGGCGGCTGCTGACAATTCTCAGCTGAACTGCTTTTAGCTCCTTTGATGGGGCAGCCACATCTATTGGTGGCTCTTTTGGCACTGGCCGGATGTAAAGTCCTGCTGCTCTTGACTTAAGGGGGAGCATCTCTGAAGGGGCTTCCCAGCCGCAGAGCTTCTATAGGATTAGCTGAGGTCTATGTTGCAACTGCATGGCAGCTTCCCCTCTAGCTAGCCCTGCTCCTGTCACTTCTGCAGGGTGACGTTCTCAAGGGCATACCCCAACAACCCTCAGTCTTTTTTCCAAGAAGCCCAACCTAGGAAACCTACCAGGACCCAAGGAGCCCTTCAGGAACACTAATTATAGAGAATGAGCATGTCACCATAAAAGTACATATTAAATTTACTGGATCTTGAACAAAATGAATCACACAATATCAAGTTCTAAAACTGACGACACAGGGATGTTATAAACAGCACCCATATTATCTAAAGGATTGTGAAAGTAAACTACTTTATTACAAGAATCACAGCGAGAACAGGAAAAATGTGTCTATTAAAGTCAAGAAGAGTTGAGTACAGATGACTTCCAGTTCTCCATCACTTGGATATGATAAGCCTTAGTTATTTTGGTTGTTTGTTTTTGTCCCTATCTCCTCCTCTGCGAGGCTGCTTGGCAATGTTCCTTCACAGACTCCCATCACTGAGTGGGTGGGAGAGGGGAAGGAGTAGAATGGTGGTGGGGAGAGGGGGATGGAACACCAAAAGATGCCTGTGCCCCACTGCCACCTAAAGGGTTCTTTGAGCATTAAGGCCTCTGTTGCGGTGGCTTTTTTTTTTTTTTTTTTTTTTAACTGCTGACACTGTATCAAGAAAACGGCTAAATGTGACCATTTCAAATTACAGGCCACCCGTTATAGTCTTAATGGGGCAAAACTCTGGGGCTCATTTTGGCTTCTGAAATTACTTGTCTCCTTTTTCTTCTTCACATGTAGGGATGTATACCCTCTGTCACCTGTGGTTCTTTGGTATATATAAACATACCCTTTTTAAAAAAATTGTTCTATTGTCCACTGTGCAATGAAAATGATGAGGAATATTCCAGGTATTCAGGTCTTTTCTGTTGTTGGTTTTGTGTGTGTGTGATAAATAAGCTTTTACTAAGATAAAGGGCAACCTGAACATAGGAACAGGACATATCCAGATAAGGAAAGTACTTGCAGGCACTGTGCTGCAGATGAATCCGATCAGCTCTGGGTTTAAAAGTCCACCTTAAGATTGCTGCTGGATGCTGTTATATGAGAAAACAAAACAAGCTGAAAAATGAAAAAAGTTCCTGTTGCCACATCAGAAGGCAAGGCCCAGTGGACTCTATCCTGCATGTGGGGACGTCAAAGGAATTCTTTCTCATGCTTTCCTTCCTGGCCTTCAAAGAGCTCCTGTGACTGCTTTGGCTTCCAGTGCCCACATCTTTCCTGCTAAAGCCTTGACCCATCCATCCGGCTTTCTCTGATCCTTTGTTTCTGACAATCACATGGGCTTGTGTAATTTCCCATATTACTTCTGAGCTGGTGTAGCTATTGCTAGTTCCTAGAGTTCCCCTCCACTCTCTGTTGCTTTTCCCCACCAACCCTCAATCACACCAACAACAACTTCCCAACCCAAATAAAAACTATTTTAAAAGGTGTTCTAGTCATCCATGAACATGTCCCATCTTATTTTGAAACATAGAAGAGTTGAAAAGAATAACAATATATATTCTCTACCAACGTAACTGTTCATATTGTCATTTTAAAACTCTCTCTATATAAATATCAATATAAATATCTCTCCATAGTGTGTGTATATGTATACATATTCACATACACATGAGTTTTGTAAAATTTTATAAGTTTTTGGTTGAACCATTTGAAGGTAAATTACAGGTGTTACGGTACTTCATCTCTATACCAGCACAGGATATTCTCCTGAGTAACTTAAGTAGTTTCACACCTAATAAACCTAATAGTTCAATATCAGCCAATATGCAGTACATATTAAAATTTCCCAAAGCAGCCTCAAATATTTCTTTATACTTTCATTTTTTCAAGCCAAGTACCAATCAAGATTTGCCCATTCCACTTAACTGTTACGCCTTTTATCTCTTAATCTAGACCAGTCCCCTAACTTTTTTCACTAACATTGACCTTTTGAAGGACTCAAGCCAGATTTTTTTATAGTGTGTCCCACATTTTGGATCTGTCTCTTTCTTCCCTCAGTTTATTTTAAAACTTGTTCCTCCAGCCCCATATTTACTATAAACTGGGCGTTAAATAAAGGCTTGATTATACTTAGGTTAGGCATTTTGGGCAAGGTTTCTTTAATAGATGATGCCCTTACTTCATGTTGTATCAAACCAAGAGGCCTATATGTCAAGTTGTTTTATAGCAATTACTGGTGTTAATATGGTCGCTAGGTTAAGCTGATGACTGCTGAGTTTATTCATTATAGGTATATTTTCATCTTTGTAATAAGTAACTTGTGGGTGATATTCTGACACTGGGAACATCCTTTTCTGCATCTTTTACAAAATGGGTTTTAACTTCTGTTGATGACTGCATACAGTGATTTTTCCAGTTCTACCATTTCATCTATTAATTAACATTTATTGGCTGTCATTCTTCCATAAAGAAAAAAACCCCATCTCCCACCTTTGATTTTGAGTATCACTCTGGACTTATGCATGTAATAAAATGTATTAAATTCTTTTATAATACAAACTAGTCACAATTCTTAGTGGTCAAAATGCTTCACATATCGCCTGCAGAGATCCCTCAAACTGGTTTTTGTGATCTTTTGATTGATCCCTTTAGTGTGGGAGCATGCTCTTGATTTCTGGCAAAATATTCTAGGCACATCTTTATATTTTTGTACTTTCTGGGCCTGAGACCCCAAATCAAACACTTTTTAAAGAAATGCTATTGCCTTTTATTGGGTACTGGTATTTAGATATCAAAATATGGGTATCTTCCACAGGGTAACATTACTTCTAAGAAATACACATAAAAACATTTCTAATTCAAATTCCACATCAAAGTTCCCATAACTTATTTGATATTTTTATTTCTTTCTCCTTGAATTTTAACTAGCATAAATATATTATTCACTGTAGAGTAGACATAAAAGTTTCAAAATTACATTACCAATAGTACTACTGCCATCAATCTGTGGTATTTGAGATTTTTTTTCCCTTTTGCTCTTGGAACATATCCCACTAAGAATGCATACAAGAGTACTATTACACACACTTTTGATAAGCTTAATAACTTTGACTTTGCTATTTCTGGTCCTTATAAAGTTATAATCTTTAGGTTATAATCTTTGTCAAACTAAAGGAATCCTTATTTCCTGTTCTTAGTAGTATGTTTTCAATTCCTTAGTGGTACAGTGGCACAGTGTTATTTAGTAATACACCTGAAAACAGAAGACCTGAAAACGCACATCCTAAGACTAGTAAGGCAATGCAAATTTTAGTGAACAATCAGGATTGTATAACTGATGAGCTCCTACATTTACCAGCATCCATTTAGTTTTTCCACCAGCCTTAAATGAACAATGCCACCAAAGAGCCATCCCAGGATATGTTTTTTAAAACTATATCCAGGGGCCTCCCTGGTGGCACAAGGGGTTGAGCACTACACTATGAAGCATCTGCAGCCACTGCAGTCACTGCACTCCGTGGCCAGGGAGCTGACCCACATGGCACAGCAGACCTCTCCTGTCTCGCCTGCTGCTTCCTTAGCAGTGTAGATCTGCCTGTTCTGTTCCCCACTCTGTCTCTGGTGAATCTGCTCACCCTCCACACTTCTGGCCTGTACCCCAGTTCTTGTATGCATAAATAAATAAATCTTTAAAATAAATAAAACTATATCCAAAACTTAATCCAAAAACACTCAATAAGTACTGAAAGTCAGTAGCTTGCCCTGAAAAACAACATGTAAATATTCAAAACACCTATTATGACTAAAGTGGGCAAAGGGCATAAACAGTTATTATGACTATGTTCACATCTCTAATTTATTACTTAAGACATTTGTCAAGATAGCAAAAAAAAAAAAAGTGAGCATATTTGGGGCTACTGTGAGCTGGGAATGCTAGGCTAATGCAATCTCTTAACTCAACACATTAGTTAATTACGCACTCATGTGGAGCTGCAGTTGGCAATGTGTTTACAAACACACCTGCCATACTTTCTCTATGAATTAAAGGAAATAGCTTAACCAGGTGAAATCCTTATATTTTATTTTCTTACAGGTTTCAATAAAATACCCAGTTTAAAGAATTAAAGGTTTTAGATACTGCTCTTTTTGAAGAATAAACACGATTAAATGTGACTGTTTTAAGAAAAATTGTAAATTTTGACACTTCATAGGAGGTGGTATTTCAGAATGCCTACTTGAAATACCACTTAGTCAAACCTTGTACTTGGCTCTAGTTTTGTCTTTAATAGCACATAGAATCACTGTGAAAATCAAATGATTATGTAAGTGGTACAACTGTTCCTTAACTAAATTCAACAGTTTTTCTTTCTAAAAAATTAACTTTTACATAGAAGAGATTCAAAGCAATCCTTAAAACAAGCTATCACAATGATACGCAAGTCTACAATGAGACATATAATAAATAGTTGCCTGTTTTCTGATCTGGGGGCTCATGAATAGTTTGTTTGAGAGATTTTTACACAGGTGTAAAGTTTGTGCTTAAGGAAGATACTCCAAGCATTATTTCTTAAAACACACAATTAGAATAAAAACAGTTACCAAAAATGACACTATTTTAAGCAAATTTCTACTCCAGTAGAGAAAAGTATTGATAATTCCATTTGGGTTTGTCTTATCTTTAGCTATACACTGCTGCCCCCTACAGCATTTTCAATTCTCCCAGGTTCCTTCCTACCCCAACCAAATTCACAAGTCGGTTCTAGTTCCAGCTCTACAGGTTATGTGACACAATATGAAGGGTAAGCGATATATGTAGAGAAGAAAAGGAAAAACCCCAAGCACAAAAATTGAAAAAAAAAAAAAAAAAAAAAAAAAAAAAAGGCTCGAANAAAAAAAAAAAAAAAAAAAAAAAAAAAAAAAGGCTCGAAGGCGTTAAAGCAAGATGTTGTTACTGTTCAAGAGTTAGCCCAGCTGAGAGTAGGGTCTCCCCCAATCCTCCAGGGAAGGTTCTTATCTAGCATTCATTATATTATATTCTCTATATTCTATATATTTATATTCTTTATGTTATCTTTTATATTATACTCATTATATATCTAGCATTCATTATATTTTTTGTGTGTGAGGCCTTTACCTTTTTTTCTTTTTCCCGGAAAAAAAAGTACACGTATGAAAAAAATTAAACAGGAAAGAATAATCTTTGAAAGCTGATTCCACTGGCTTCCACTCTGTATCTCCATGTTTGTGTACCCATTCACATATTGGATATGATTGCAAACATACACAACGCACATTTCTTAAACAAAAGCTTAAGTATTCACACCACTCTACTTGTCATTCAAGACTGTAATTTGGAGATGCTTTCCTATCAAGCGAGATTAACCGACATCATTAATTAAAACCAAATACGTTCTAACAACACGCCTTATAAATAGATCAATCTCCTTTCCAATAGTTTCTGCCACAATTTAATTAGTTTCTGTTGCTACCACCTTTATATTTCTATAAGCAGCGGTTCTCAAACTTGAGCGGGCATCGGCACCTACGCAGGGCTTGTTAAACAGGTTGCTGAGCCCATCTCTAGAGTATCCTATTCAGGACGTCTGGGATGGGTGTCGAGAACTTGGAATAAATTACCAGGCCCTGTGGATACTACGAGCACTTTTGAGAAGCAACCAAAGAAAGCTGCGTTAAATTCCGTCCCTGCCACCTCCCGTGCCGCAGCCTAAAAGGCACAAGCGATGATGCCCCACGCCAGAGGAAGCAACCAAACCCAAAACAACGACTCAACACCTCCCTACTACTAACCGGAACTGAGACAAGCCTCACCTACATCCGGCGCCTCGCGCAGCCCAGACGCGCCATTTCCTTGTTACTAAGCCCCGCCCACTCCGCGTCCCTAACACGCTTGAGGGAGGGCGGCCCAAAGGGCGCTCAGATCACGTGAGCCGAACGAAGTATCGCGAGGACTTTTACGGTGGTTGTCCATCTCGCGATACTTCACCCGCCTCAGTCTTTTCCTCCTTCACAGTGCCGGGCTTTCTTCCCCTCCCCCTCACCGCCGGCCGAATTCTTCCTTTTTGGATCGTGTATCCTTGCCGCCGCGGAGATTTTTCCTGCTGCTGCCGCTGCTGCCGCCGCCACCAGTTGCCCCGACCCCCTCCCGTCGCCCCGCTCCCAACCCCGCACAAGGTAACAAGCCCGGTGAGGGAGGGTCAGGCCTCGCTGGGCCGCGGCCTCTCCTGAGTTGAAGTGGAGGCCTGAGACCGAGGAGCCGGCGGCGCCGGAGAGGCCTGGCGCCGGCTAGAGGAAGCCCCCGGCCTCCTCCTCCCAGAGCTGAGCCTTGAGCCGCTTCGGACGGGGTCGGCGCGACCAACTTCCTAACCTGGGGGACCTGTCGGGCGGGGTTGGGACGCGGGAGGCCTCGTGAGAATGTCCTCGGCCGTTCGGGGGAGAGCTTTTCGGGGTGTGGGGCTCCGGCTCCGCGGGGATCCGCTCGGTTCGTGTGTTTATTTCTCTGGAAGCTGACGCTTGAATTTCGAGGTCTAAACCGACCGAGTTGTGGCGGGCATTGAGGTGCTGGGTGGCCGGACGGAGAGCAGCCAGGCTTGCTCTGACTCCTTTGGAGCCTTTCCAGATTCGGGGTTGTCGTTGGACTGGAAATGTTGGGAGAGTAGCCCTCGGAAACGCTGTGTGTTTGTTTGTAAATCAAGAAAGGAGTCTGTTTTATTTCCAGGAGAAGAATGAGTGAGCCAGATTTGGTGAATGGCACATTTCTTAGGATGCCAGATGGGAGAGTATTTGTGATTTTTTTTTTTTTTAACCCAAGTAACTGGATGGAAGCTTTTTGCTCCGTAGAAGAGGTTCTAAATACACTCTCTTACCGGAATAGCTCAACTGGAGTTATTTGTGTAGTCAGTCGAAAGCTATTCTTTAGTGCATAAAAGTACTTTTCTTTTCATTCATATCTCCTTTTCCATTTCTTTTTCTTTATGAAATATACTTGAAATGTTAATAATCTTCAGAATCTACTGATTTGAAATTTATGGTTTGGTTCACGGCTTTTCTCCGAACTAAAAGTAAAGGTAATGATGATGATGAGTTTGGAGCAAAACTGGTAAGGACTAATTGAGGCTGACAGGGAAATTACTTTTTCTGGTTTGTTAAATTTGGTTCAATTTTCACAGTGTTAACCTTTTTGCTTTCCCCAGATGTCAGAGGATCTGGCAAAGCAGCTGGCAAGCTACAAAGCTCAACTCCAGCAAGTTGAAGCTGCATTGTCTGGAAATGGAGAAAATGAAGATTTGCTAAAATTAAAGAAAGACTTACAAGTAAGTATGAGGGACACTTGTAGTTAGTTAAATTGTTTGAAAAGAGTATTTCTGTGTCTTCAAACGATTTATTGCTTTAGAATCTGTGGGTACCCAAAGGATCCTTTGGAAGAGGGTATTTCGCCTATGAAACCTCTTTGCATGTATATATGTATCTGCACATGGGCTATCTGGTTTTGCAGCAGAGTTGCTTCCTGAGTTTGTATACATCAAAATAAGTGAAGAATTGTTCTTTGTTATGTAAATCTTATATACTGGCAGAATTTTTAAAAATAAGAGTTGGTTTTAGAAGTCTGTCAGACTGTCTAGAGAAAAGTTACATATAACTTTATAACGGAAAGTTACATACAACTTTATTTCAAAGATTTGGCAAAGAAAATTATTTCAGAAAATAAATAAACTTAAAGGAGAAAAATAGAATCTGATTGAGATTCTTTTTTAACACCACAGGATTCTTTGAAAACGAAGTGTGTGTGTTTCAGAGCTAGCCAATGGCACCTTATATTGAAAAAACATAAAAAGGTCTAAAAAGTTCCTTGTTTTCTGCTTTAGTGTCACTGTGTTTGAACTTAGGCTCGGTTTTACAGTGCAAGTGTTGTACAGCAAGTGTTCTTGACACTTGCTGAAGTTAAATTGAATCCAGGTAAAAAGGAGATCTTAATTTGTTTTGTTATGCTAGTAGTGGTATGAAATCTGCTTTTTAAATCTTTCTGCACTGACTTTCAAGGTAAATATAAAACAGTAAATAGCTATTGTTTCTCAGAACACAAGTTTGATTAATACAGACCATGTATAACATTTGTAAGTATATCTGACTTCAAATCCTAACATTTAAGAACTAGAAATTTTGAATCTGGTATTTTGAAAGTTTCAAAAGGTTTTTTGATTAGATGGTATCTCTACTGATTCAATATAAGACTTGAATCTTTGGCCTATCTAAGTGATCCTTACCTTTTATCATCATCTTGCCTATTAAAATTACTAATATTTAGAGATAGTAGAATTGTAAGCAAATGAAATTTATTTGAAGTGGGATCCAGATACAGGATTCTGAAAGCACTTATCTGAACATAATTAAGAGTTTAATATTTGCAGGTTCAAATTCTGGATTTAAGATAAGTTTGCATGAAATTGTCATAGTATGTTACTTTCTAAACAGAAAGCAAGACCTTTCTTCATTATGTAGAACTTAGGCCAGTGGATTTCAGAGTATCAGTCAATAAGAAAAAGATGTGTTAGGAACATTTTCTCCCACTCCCAGGTCAACTTTCTGCTTGCCTCAAAAAGAAAGCCCATTCCCCCATTTTTACTAACTTAAAAAGAGTCCTTTTTTCCTTTGAAGTGAAAACATTGTATGCCAGTGTTATGTATATTGCTTCCTGGGCAGTGGGAGAAGGTATATGTGGAACTGGTAGAGGGGAAATTGGGAGTAAAGATTGAAACTGCATCGTTAGTTACTTTTTGTATTTCTAAGATAAATTGTCATTGGGGTCTTGGCAGAATTGCCTTACCTATGACATGTTCTATAATAGAAAAGTACTGTAGGGACACAATTGTGGCAAGCATTATAATAAACATATAAACGATTACTTAATCACATAGGGGTCACTTGTTTGTAAAATCCTCTCCAACCATTTAGAACAGCACTGTCCAACTTTCTGTGATGTCCATGTTCTGTATCTGCTCTGCTATACCAAAACCACTGGCCATAGGTGGCTGTTGAATATCTACAGTAAGTCTTGAGTTGAAGAACTGAATTTTTAGTCATATGTGACTACCACGTTGGCTAGCACAGATTTAAAAACTAAGTATTAATATTTCATATAGTTATAATGTAGAATGTTTTTTCTGACCAACCTTGATCATGGTTTCTTTTATTCTATCATTTAAAAAAGCACTCCCCCCCCCCATTTTTGCTATTGGCTATAGGTCTATTTGCACTGAAAACCCAAAAATGGAAGCCATAATTAAAGATTGGATAAAATAATAAACACTTCTAGATATCTGCTTCTACCTAAAAATTGTTTCCATTATCTGTAAATATGGCTACTATCTTGTTGTGGGCTTTTAAAATTTTTTCTCTGCTTTCTGTGATACACCTTGTGCCATTGATACTAAATTCTGCTTTTTGTATTTGCTGAAAAACCTGTTTAGATTGATGACTGAGTTTGTGGCCTCCTTATTGTCATATTTTCGGATCATCTTATGGCATCTAATTTCGTGTGTTTCTCTTATGGAATATTACTGCCCTGGTTATAACTTTTTTTGCCATTTCACATATGACACAATACTCTGTACTCTTTCTATATCTTTTCAATGACTTCCATTTTGCCAGTAAGGCCTCCTTGTTTATCTCTTTATGTATTGTCTTTCATACAAGATGTAAAGTTACTCAGCAGGTAGCAAATTCATCTACTGATGTCCTTCCTAATTGCCTTTTTTGTACACTTGAAAAAGTGAGTATAGTAAAATACAGGCTAGCTAACTGACTAGCTCCCCAGGCAGTCTATGATAAGCACAAAAATAGTCAATTTATTAGGCTGTTTTGCTGAATAAACTGGTTCTAAAGGAGGCAGGGGTCAAGTCACTTGTCTCATATATTACAGTGGCTCTCTGCATCCCCGAAACGCCTTCCTTCAGTAAGCAGAGTGCTTGAGTGCACCCCCTTTGACCTGCTGATATGTAGATCACAACATCTGATGCTTCCTGGATTTGCCGATTACTAAAACTGCTGCCCATCTGTCAATGAAGGAGCAGTTTCAGAACTCAGACTTGGGGGAGGAAAAGTAATTAATGGTATGTACCTTTAAGAACCCCCTCATACATAAAATAGTTTCTCTCATACTTTGGGCCATATGCACATGTGAAGAAAAAAAGTTTTAGAACATTCTTCATGGTTTGTTGGGAGGGGTATGTAAAGAATGGCAAAGTGAAGGAGCACTAGGAATAAATGCTCTGGATTTTAAAACTGTCAGTACAGGATTCTTAGGATTCTTTATGTCATGCACAACTTTTAAGGACTGTTTTCTTTGGTGAAAATATATTTCCTTATGAAAATATAGTGGGAAGATGTTCTGTATTAAGAAAAGTAGAGTTCTGAATCTGAGACTTAAAAATGCAGAATTCATATTTGTGCTTTCGTAGTTAAATGGACCCAAGTTAAGTAGAATTATTTAATAATAGGGATTCTGTGGGTTCTTGAGTCAGGTTTACTGGATTCTATTCCTGACCCTAAAGTTGGTTAATTAAAAACAAGATAATTTACTCTGCCATGTATAGTACATGATCTGTTTATTTGGAAGTTTTTTGCTTTACTTGCAAAGCATTATCTAATTAGAAGATAATTGAATGGCTACATGGATCTAATTAAAATTAATTAAAGATACTATTCTATTGAATATTTAGCTCAAATTTGAGTCTTCCAGTTTATTTTTGTTGTTGTTGTTCACAACAGGTATTTATCGGGGTATTTAATAGGTCCCCTCCTTTTTTTTTAGGCTCAAATACAAGTTTTTCAGGAATAACCAGGAAGATTTAGAATCTTTAGGAGAGAGGTATTATTTAGCTTTCTTGGCTACTGAACCCAGACTATTACAACTCTTCAGTGGAAACTAGAAGAAATTCTTGCAGAGTTTAACTTTGTTAATTTTTCTCCCCCAATAACAATATGATGTTTCAGGGTCTTTATGTGCAACAGTGGGGGAATAGGTAAGCAAATTCTTACAGTAGATAGATTTTCAAGAGTAAATGGATTTTCCTTAATTATATGGCAGACAGGTAGTAGAGTCTAGCAACTCATACTATTTTTTAACCAGACCTACCATACTTAACTTTTAACAAAGTAAAAAAGTGTAAGTCTGAATTAGATTTAAAAACACATATTTACTACACAGAAAGCATTGATCAATCTGTTTACCCAGGCAGGGTAAGTTTTATAATAAATGGGCGTCAACTGTTTCTTTATATATGCCTACAAATATTTTAGTGTAGGCATGTGATAAGAACACTTACTAGTAAGTCTGCTTTGAGTGTTTTGGGGTGGGGTAGGCTTACTGGCCAGACGATTTTTAGTACTACCAGATAATGCTCAATAAAACAGTACAGTTGCATGATATATATGTGATAATGTAAGAGGTAAAAGTGATCTTGAATCTAGTTCAGTCCCTCATAATTGACTTCTACATCTTTAGAAGGAGCTATTCCACTAAAATAGGTGCTGAGAAACAATGCATGGTATAAATGCAAGCCTACCCTATTTTTATAGTTTTTATAATTAAGTTGAAAAGCAACTGTCCAGGTTTAAATTTCAATTCCACTACTGTATAAAACATTATATCTGTTTCTACTTGGAGATTACTTCATACTGTTGCTGTGAACTACAAGTAAATAATGTGTAAAATAGTAAGTGCCGTATGATGTGAAAGCTGTCCTCTTCAGTTTACTTGCTGAAAAGTTGGTGACACTATGACTTATTAAAACATTAGGGTTTTTGTTTTCCATTTTTAGGAAGTTATAGAACTGACAAAAGATCTTCTGTCAACTCAACCTTCTGAAACTCTTGCAAGTTCAGACAGTTTTGCTTCTACTCAGCCTACTCATTCATGGAAAGTAGGAGACAAGTGTATGGCAATCTGGAGTGAAGATGGACAGTAAGTGTAGAAAAAAACTCTAACTATAACATGAAATGATAAAATACAATGGTAAGATGTTTTTATTCAGTTTGAACTACCCTATTTTAATCTCTATAACCAATACAATTTATATAGCCAATTTCATTCTTGGGTGGTTACCATTAAATAGTTTAGTTTTTAGCTTTAGATTAAGTTTTGGGGTAGAAAAATAACTTGGCTCTTAGAGGAAAGATTCAAATTTCTTTTGAATTTGATTTGAAAATTGGCTATTTGGCTATCTTAGACTTTTTGGTAAGCTCCTACACTGAAATTATTTCTGAAATATCTTTTCTTGAAGAAATTGACTAAAACACATTTAGTAGACATGTAAGAGATTTTCCTGGCAATATTTTGATGGACTCCCTTTTTTGGTAGTAGACCACTTTTTATTTATTACTGTCTTTACTAAAAGGGTCATTTGATTAGAGAAGTTTTGTTCTAGACACATGTAATAGTTGAATCACTACACTATAAGTTCTTGTAGGCTGAGTACTAAACCTTTACTCACCTGCTTACAGCCATGATATCTTTACAGGTGTTATGAAGCGGAGATCGAGGAGATAGATGAAGAAAATGGCACTGCTGCAATCACCTTTGCTGGCTATGGCAATGCTGAAGTGACTCCACTATTAAACCTCAAGCCTGTAGAAGAAGGAAGGAAGGCAAAGGAGGACAGTGGCAACAAACCCATGTCAAAGTAAGTGACTTTCAAAATCACATTTTAGATGTAATCTTCCCCATTTAGGTATTAATACAGTCTGCAGAATTACACTGGCTG
Organism: Galemys pyrenaicus; assembly: GCA_019455555.1. Taxonomy (NCBI): domain Eukaryota; kingdom Metazoa; phylum Chordata; class Mammalia; order Eulipotyphla; family Talpidae; genus Galemys; species Galemys pyrenaicus. Next base: position 3,777,973 of record JAGFMF010011658.1, on the reverse strand, counting down.
GCTTGGGGTAAGAAAATTAGTATTTCTCAGCATTTTTTGAAGATTAGCAATACCTGGTCAACATTATTACATGTATACCTAGATAAGGTGAATACATTTTGGTTTCCACTTAGGCACTCAATATTTATTTATCAAGAGGGACACTGTGTACTTCTCACTAAACCAGGTGCTGAGGTTCCTCCATGGTAAAAAAGATCTACTTGGATCTTGTCCTGACTGATTTTATAGACTAGAGAACATAATAAAAGAACTTTAGTAATAAGCTATAGAAGGTATGAAAGGAATGTAATGGGTACTCGAAGGGCCAAAAGAAAGATACCTAAATTTCATGTCATCAGGACAGATGTTTTTGAGAATATGATATCTAAACTGAAATTTCAAAAGAAAAACCATAGCTAGGCAACACACCAGAGGTATGACCTTGGACAAGTGGCTTAACTTTGTGTCCTTGTCTGTGAAACAAGGGATGATAATATTTATACTACTGGATTGTGAGGATTAAATTGTATTATTAATACACATAGTGCAGTTCTTAACATATTGTGAGAGTCCACTGTTTGCTTAAAAAAAGGGGGGGAACGTAGAGTTGCAATAGAAATTCCTGTGGTAAAAATTTGGGACTCAAGGATGGTTGGTTTGATAGAAGAGGTTTAGAAAGATAGAGATAATAAAGAGATTTTGAGAGCCACTGGTGGATTCAGAGTAGAGGAGATATATGATCAGATTTGAAATACAGAATGATCAGTGGCGGCAGAGAGAAGGCAGGTACTGCTATGATTCAGATAAAAGATGACGGTGACAGAACATCAGTGAGAGTGGAGAATTGTGGGACTTCACAGGTACTTAATGTGTACAATTAGTAATACTTGGTTAATTTCTGCATATTTGCTACAAATTGCTTCCTTTTGGATGTGTCAAGAATTTAAAAAATTAAGCTGCCACATAAATACATTTGAATCTGGGAAACATATCTATTAAAGTAACATTTGAGTATCCCAATAAGAAAACCATACTGCAAAACAACATAACGTTTCATTTTAGCCTTTAATGTCTATGTAAAGAGCTGTACTTAGCTTTCTGTGGTAGTGATTATATGATAGAGTAGTATATTGCCTCTTATAAAGACCTTTCTGCACCCTTTTGCTGAGAAGTCAAATTAGGCAGAAATGATTGAGATAGCTTTAGGCTCTGATCATACTTAGAGTTTAGGATAAACCCTAGTTTTTGTTTTAAGAATTAATTGATTTTCCTTTGAACTGCTGTACTCTTTTAGTCTATAGTTGAATCTGCATTGACTCTGTCCATAAATTCAGAATATTATACTTGGTCTTTTTTTTGAAATTGATAAAGGTTTACACAGTTAAAAATGTTGAAACGTCTTATACCCAAAACACAACTGGCAAAAAATGTATATTCCTCAAAAAGTTATATTTGTTGAAATGTTTGATATAAGTGGGTAGTAGTTATGGGTGATTAGTATTGATGTTAGTGCTTTTATTCATTGAGAAAACAATGTGTATGCTTAGTAGCGCTTTCTTTTCCCCCCGCCCACTGTTAAATATCTCTAAAGAAATCATCTTAAAACCTTAAGAGTTGACATTTTACTGTTATATCCACACAGAAAAGAAATGATTGCTCAGCAGCGTGAATATAAAAAAAAGAAAGCTTTGAAAAAAGCACAGAGAATAAAAGAACTTGAGCAGGAAAGAGAGGACCAGAAAGTGAAATGGCAACAGTTCAACAACAGAGCATATTCTAAAAACAAAAAAGGCCAGGTTAGTAAATTCTTTCATTATATACTTTGTACTTTGAAAAGTGCAGCTACCTTTAAAGTAACTTTAAAATGAGAAAAATAACACGTAGAGACAGTGTATTGAACCTGCTTTCTTAGCATGCCTTAGGCTGGGCACCACTGGTGGATTTTATTTAAAAACCATCTGAGTTTCCTTGCTGCGTTTTCTTTCTAAATCTATTTTGGAGTATTTTTGTTTCCAAAACTAATCAGGAGTTGTTTCTGTTTTCATTTCCCTTAGGTAAAGAGGAGTATTTTTGCTTCACCTGAGAGTGTAACTGGCAAAGTTGGAGTAGGAACTTGTGGAATTGCTGATAAACCCATGACACAGTATCAAGATACCTCTAAATACAATGTCAGGCATTTGATGCCTCAATAATCAGAAAAACTGTTGGATTTCATCTCTGCAGGGCTTTACATTTACCTTTTTATCCTTATATTTTTCTAAAGGTAAATTATTTGTTAGATGAGTAAGGAAGATACCATTGTTGTCAATGTTTGACTTCAATAGAATGAAACTTGAAGAAATTGCATTTGATAACTGCTTATTCATTTAACTTTTTTCATTACTACTACCAGTTTCCTCAAAGTTTGTTGGATAAAGCAACTTTTCTAGATCGATGTGCGTAAACACAGCACTTAGATGAATCGTTGACCTTCCTAATATCAGGCCCCACATAATGGCTGGTATATACTTTTTTAAAGTCCTAACTTGGAATTCCCAGACACTTTGAACTTGCTACGTACTCTAGCAATTCACTGGAGAACACGAAGGCAAAACACCAACCTGCTAAAGAGATCTTTTCATTTTTGTTTTTACCTTCAATTTAAATCTGTGTTGGCCAAGTGACCTAAAATAGGTTAATTTGTAAATTGCAAAGTTTATTTTGAGGTTTTCTTTCAATAACTTGTTTCCTAAGCCTATTAAGCCATCTTTAAAAAACTGATCTAGCTCTTTTTTTCATTTCACGGAGTTTTAGTTTTATGTAAGAAACCATGTTTAGGACAAGCTACCTTTTCTAAGGGTTTTGGTTTTGTATGTTTGCTTTTTCCTATGTTGATCTTTCACTTATGGTAGTGGTACAATTTTTTGGATGTGTAATGTTTATAAGAAAACAAGAAGCTGATGTATAGCCCTGTATACAATGTAGATACTATTTTTGTAAAAAACCAAGTCTAAATTAATGAACAAGAGTACTGAATGTTTCATCATTAAACTTACTGTATTTCTTGTGCATTAATCTGACCATAATTTCCCTGTATATTATCTTCATGTAGCCAAGTTTGTAATTTTTGTTAACTAGATCAAGTTGTCAGCATTTGTTGGTGTAAGTGAACATCAGTTAGCCTGAGTTGATTGTAAGGCAAACATGCATAAAAAAGGAAGGATCTTCCTATTAATGGAAGATGGTAATTTTTAGGGTGTGAGTTAATTTCAGTTTTTGTATGTTTAACTTTTATTAAATAAAATGTTTTTAAAATCTCCAGGGTGTGTTAACAGAAGGGTAAACTCTTTAGCTGCTAGCATTGAATGATTAAGCCACAATGTACTTGCATATAAAAGAGAATACTATGTTAAAGGTTTCAATTCATTCCTTTTGTGTACCTTCCATTAGATGTAAGGAATTGGATCCTAAAGCACAAACTTGTTCCATATTAAGGACTTGTATTGTGTATAGAAGTGTTTGCACAATTTTTGATGAAGGATAAAACAAACTTATGAATTTTGATTTTTGGCAAACTGGAAGTTCTAGGAGGATAGTATGGAGGTAGACTTTTTCATCTTACCCCTCCTCATTCCAAACCCAGGAGATTAGTTTTCTATAATTTATGACCACAGGGTAGGAGGGCATGTAGGATAGAAAGAAAAACTGAAGAATTTGTTAAGTTCAAGGCATAAATACAATCGAAAAAGGGCTACTTAGCCTGGAAAAAATACACAAACATTCTTAAAATATACTAGTAGTAGTAGCCTTGGAAAACTGCAGTAGAATCCTTTGCATTCAAAACTGGTAGGAAGAAATTTTGCTTAATTCTGTGACCATAAAAAGTTTTTGGTGAGATGACTGTGGTATGTTGGGATGTAGTCATTTGATGTTTGTGTAGGCAAAACTTGTACTGAGACTTGTGACTCCTGACCCTATGGGTCTTTTCTGCATGTTCAGTTTGCTGGAAGGCTTTGAAGTAGGAAGAAGAAAGGGAATAAAGGTGACCTTTTAAATAGGTTTTAATATAGGATTATTAACCCTTCTGTCAAAGGCCTAGATAGGGTCCTTTGAAAAATCCTAGTGTCAGGATGATCGTGTCTCTGGACTAATAAACTAAAGGTAGGACCTTGGGGATATAGAGTACCTGTCACAGTGTGATGCTAAATTTGAGAAGATGCTTAATGAGAAGCATAGGTAACAATGGTATTTCACAAATTCTAAAAGCAAATACTGACACTTGGTCATATGACACTATTACAAAATTTAATGTAGTTTCCTCTGTCAGAAAAGGAAACTAAGCTCTGAAAATAACTGAACCATTAAATGATTTACAGCTGCTTGTTGTTTTTGGTCATTTCAAGAACAGAACAATCCTAACATTCCAAAAGTAAGTAGACAAAATTTTCATTTTTAATAGTAGTGACAGATAAAAAATGCTATTTTATAATGTATAGAAAGCCTATAAGAAGAATAGGAACTCGGGAGCCGGACTGCTGTTTAAATCCTGGCTCCTTTGATTAACCTATGTGCATAATTCCTCTTTGCTTGTTTTCTCAGCTGTAGAATGAAAATACCTGTTTCATTAGGGGGTTAAGAATGAGTAAGTATATGTAAAGTGCTTAGTAGTAGAGTTCCTGGCATATGATAAGCACTGTAGAAATACTTGCTATTGTGCAGGACATGGTCATGGTTACTATCTGCTACTTGAATGGTAACAGTTCACACTATAATGGATAATTATGCTCATTGTTTATGATTTGATGCCCCCAGTTATAAATGTATTACTGAAATGTTATCAAATTACCAAAGTTATATATTACAATTTTAAGTAAAGGTTTAATTTTTATATTAGAGTATCTTAAGGCATGTTTCTTAATGGGAACGGGATAAAGACTGCAATAAAAGTCACCCCTAATACTTAAAATTAGAGCAGGAATCCTGCATCTGAGTCTAACCTACACCTACCTGAACAAGTGAACATCTGTTTTTGACAAACCTCACAGGTGATCCCGATGGTCATTCCTGATAGAACACCATGTTCTAGGTTATATGTGAAAACAATGTAATTTTTAAAACAAAGAAAAAGTACTTTTACAAACTGCAGTTTCCTTAATTAAATTATTAAGACTAGGCGTCATACCAGAGTGAAAAAATTTGCTTATTGTAACTTTTTTTAATGCTTGTTGTCACAACAAATATGTGTTTCCATTAAAATGTAGTTTTAATGCTGACGTAAGTCTGCCTTTAAATAGCAAGGAAACCATCAGGTAACAAAATCAACTTTGAGTTTTGTATATTTGCAGATTGTAATTATCAAAAATGAAAAACACTTTGCAAATTAAGCTAAAAATATTTTTAAAGCCTATTAACTATGAAAGGAGGAAAATCTATTAAAACTAACAAGATTTTTTATAGTTGTTAAAATGAGTTGAGTAAATTGTATTATTTGGATTATATTATGGATCAACCAGTTTGTATTAATGGTAATTTACAAGTTCAACTGTAAATGTAAACATTTTTTATATCTAGGGTTTTTGAGTTGCAAGTTAAACTGAACTTTTACTGCAGTGGAGAGGAAGAGCAGAACAGGCAAAATAACAGGTAATAATGTAGTTTAACAAAAATCCAAGTAATTGAATTTATCCCATAACCTTTAAAAATTGATTTTAAAAAATGTATAGACATGTGCTTGAACATCTTGACTGTTAGGTGTCTCAGATCTCAGAATGTCTTTTCTCACAGTATTGACATTCTGGGAATTTGTTTTGACCTAGCCTAAACCTAAATAGTTAAAAAAAAAAAAAAGGTTTTAGATTTCCATGAGGTTTTTACTGTCTTTTCTGCTTTTCAATTTACCTTGATAATGGTGGCCCTTTTCTAGCCTTCCATGGGATAAAGCAGATCTGGAATTAACCACCATTGGGCTTGTGCTAGTTCACAGTGGTCAAATTTTTAATTTCCTAGTTCTCAGGAAATAAAAACTTGCAATTCACTTGCACCAAGCAACTCTCACCAGTTTATTTTTATAAAACCAGTTCAGATTTACTAACAAGTTACTAAAATTGTTACTTCCCCCCAGTTAATCTTTTTTTAAGCACTGCTAAAGAAACCATGGTTACACAAACTCATTAAGAGGAAAGATACTTTTTCAGGTTGAGGCCCAAAGTCATGGGCATTATTTTGCTCCCTCATGATTTTCCTTCCTTGGTGAAACGTGTGCTTTTGTTTTTTTCCACTTTCAAGCCCTATATTCACTCTAGTAAGATGCAATGAATTTCTGACCAGAGAAAGAATCGGGCATGGAGGAAAACTTGACTATATCCTGGGAAAACTAGAGTTGAAGCCTGAGATCTGCATGCTAGGCTAGTGTTAAAGAGATGGTAATTGTACAATTATTCATTGCTCAGAAAAGGAGGAGTAAGTATCCCTTTGATTCTTTTGCCCAGTTTTGCAACAGTGCTGTCAGGTTTAGCTGACCTAGCTTTCAAAGTGATGAAGTTGCTAATTTAGAAACAAATTACCTCTTAAAATTGGGCTCTTCATATACATTTTGGAGATTTCATGGCTTATGTTTTACAGTGTCCTGTACTCTGATGTGAAAATCTTAAATATCCCAATTATTGCTTTACAAATAAAAAGCAAACATTCCACAACAAACAGTTAAGAGCTTGATAAAATGAAGGGGAGTTGGGTGACAGTAATCACAAAATTAAAGATAAATTAGTTGGTAATACTTGAAGAGTTTCATTTAAGCCATTTCCTTAATTCATAACTATAGACAGGCAAGACCGAACCAAGAAATGAAGACAGCCATATATGTACATTTTTAGCTATACTATAATTTAAAAGAATCAGATGTATCTCACAAAGAATATACTTTTCTATTAGATTTGGTACATGGGCCAAGATTTTTTTCTTAGCAAGGCCAACACTAAATGAGGGTGCTTAATTATTAATGCAATACAAGATTACTCTGTATAACTCAAGTTCAGGTTTTTTTTTTTTTTTTTTTTTAAGGAAGACCAGGTAATATTGATGATACATCAATCTTACAAAGCCTTTATTTAAAAAGTTCTATAGGTCATCAAAATTGACATCTTACAAAGTATAACCTGCCATGGAACTTTGTGAAAATGAACCACTTTATTTAATAGAAATAGTAGTTTTTTTGCAAGACCCAGAGTCAGAATAAAGTTCACGATTAAAGATGAAGAGATTAGAAGGTTGCATTCATCAAAAAGTGTATAAAATTACATACCTCTTTTAATTTCATGTCCTTTCCTTGCCACAAGCTCCTAGATTTAAGATTGGGGGGGGAAGGGGAGAGGGCAATTATTTACATATATCAATTTTAATCATTCCTTTGAAGATAGAGGTAGTATAACAACTTTTCAAGGTGGAAACTTGCTCCATGAAGAAATTAAATACTTGCTCAGGGTCCTTAGTGAATGTTAGAACTGGGATTTAAATGTGATCAAAACCTGTGTTTTTATACATTATGCTGGTTTGTCAGGGAGTCTGGAATTTTTTTAGGTGGGATGGCAATAAAAAAGAAGAGAAAGGCGGCTGCTGCTTCAAGTGAAAGAAGAAAAGTCCTTGTCTAAGATGATACGCAATTCTCACATGAGAAATGACCCAGGAGACCATGGGGACTTAGGTTGGGAGCTCTGCTTCAATAAATCTCACTGCCTTTTAAAATCTTTTCATAATGGTAAAAGTTGTTACTGTCATGTGGACTACAAAAGGCATTTGTACCAGATTTCTATTCCAGTTAGACTAATTAGTCACAGTGACTTAATCAGAATCTTCTTTGGTAATGCACTGAAATGGAACTTACCTGTGCCTATTCCTGTATCACTCAGGCATTTTGCATACAGGGTAACAACAGGTTAATGAGAACTAAATTGAAACTTTCAATTTTGTTTTCAACTTGAGTAATACAGGGGTATCTTAAAAACGTTATTTGGAAAACAAATAGAATGACTATGTGTATTACCTGAAGCAGTTAAGATGATTAAACAATGTTCAGTTAGTCAAGACCTGTTAAATTGTAGAACAGGAAACAGCAGTGATTCAAATTACCATTAATTCTGGACTACTGATGCAGTTGCAACAGACATTTAGGAAATAGTTGCCTCTCAAGGTATACTCTTTCCTATTTCTTCAGAGATAAGAGTGGTACAAAAAGCACTCGGGCATTATTCATTCACAATTTTTATTTCTTGCAATTAACTTTTGTATCTTCAAAGTCGATTTGTCTTTTAAAAAAATTAATACTTCTTATTCATCATACACTCCATCTCCCTCCCCCAAGGAAAACAAATCCAGGGAAGGAGTAATTTAGGGGGCATTTGAAATATGTATGATAGGTTTGTGACAAAGGCTTCCCAGCCCACCATCCTGTATATATATGCGAAATGGCAGCACCTCAAATTCACCCGAAGTCCCAAATTCCAGCCCTAGGCAAGTGATGCAAATGGATGCCATGGAATATAACAAAATAGAAGCTTAGGCACTGGCTTCTGTTTACTTTCCAGGGTAGTTAGCAAAGTTTTCAAACTGTCTCATTTGGGAAATTCAAAAGTAAGCAAAAGTATAGACCAACATTTTGACCAGACCAAGAGTAAAAAAATGGAAACAGATAATTTACCTGGGCCACAGAAATAAATTTGTTTTATGTTTTTCATTAAGTCCCCAGCACCTGAAGTAGCAATTTCTAATAATGGGCTTCTAAAAGCATGCATTATTCACACACATCTACTTCAAAGAAGTTCTTCCATTCAAACATAGCACAATCAAGTATAAAATATTTTTGGAGGCACAGAAAGAGCACAAGAACAAGTAAGTATATGCTGAGGCCTTGTGTATGACCAAGATGGTACACTTCATATAAAGAAGCAGTGAAAGCTGTTAAAGTGCTACTTACAAGGATAGTCTAACATTACACACACAACTGCACTGCTAAATATGGTTGTCTTTATTTTCTTTTTCCTTGCCCAGCCCTATCTAAACAAAATAAAACTACAGGACTGAAATTAACAACCCATTAAAATCAGCAATAAGTTATGAAAATCATAAAGCTTTTTTTTTTTTTTAAGTAATTAAGGGTAGTTAAATTATTTAAAGTATACAAAGTCCAAACAGCCAGGGGTAAGGTCTCCAAGAAGTCTTCCTGGGGTAAAGGAGAGGGCCTGGGGGAACCATGGAGTATGAGACACAGGGAACATGACATCAAAGTGCAGGCTAGAAATTTCACTTAAAAGAAAATAACATTTCTGTAAATATTGGTAAGAGCAACAATAGCACCTGCACAGTGGGACTGTGAGGAAGGAGAGAGACTCTAGGGAATGGAAGCAAATCTTTACATTAAAATGAGACAAGTGCCAAACTTAATTAACTATGTTAACTATAATAGTGTCTACTATAAATATCAGATGGTTAAAAGCTGGTAAAAGGTAATGATTCTAAAAGAAAACAAAAACAGCATTGACCTTTTATCTACCTAGCCCAGACCTCATTCATTTTGTGCACTATAAGAGTGAGGTGTGAGGTGTTATTATCAAATGCTGCATCAAAATAGATGATTTTTTCCCCCCATGTGTTTTTCCACTATAAAAGACATCTATGTTTTTTATGGACAAGCTTATTTTAAAAAGATGTCATTTTGGTTTTCAACACATACAAACAGTTATCAAAATCTGAAATAAAAATGCTGCCGTGGCTCAGACCTTGGCCTGCCAATCTGTGTGCATAACTCTTCTGGCCCACACAGACACAGAGGCACGTGGGGCTCTTTCTGTCTAGCCCCTCAATCCATACTCATAGGCCCTGTGTGACAGAGGCTGTCAAGCATGGACTGCCCCCAACTGTCCATGGGCCTAAGGGCAGCTGACTGTTGAGCTAGCAGTTGGGTGCCCTAATGCTAACAATGCAGGATCAGGTTAGCTTGCTTAGCATGGAATCCAAAAGAAAGCTGAGCTGCATGATGATCCCTTTCAAAAGGCTTCATGGGAGTCTCTCCTTTTGCAGAGCATGAAATGATTTTTTTAAAGAATTGATCATCCACAGGCTTCATGATAAGCTCTCCCTGGCTGAGTTTTAATAGCTCTTCTGCTATCTAAGATTAATGCCTGATTATCTTGTCATTATTATAAGGTTTGATTTTGTTTGTTTTTAGGACCATACAACTCAGGTAGGGTTCATAATCCCATCCTTAAATGGGTCTACTCAGTATCGTATGAGCAAACTAAGAAAAGAGGATGGGCTCTCCAATGTCATCTTTCAAATCAACTAAATCAAATCAAGATTTCACATGTTCTCTGCTGCCATTAGAAATTATTTTCAAATATGAGTATCTGTTCTGCTAGGGAGGCTCTGCCACACTTTTTGCAAAGTATTTGCTTTAAATAGAGGTCTTCTGACCCATTTGTTCAAGTATAGTTTCGTTGTGTTTAAAGTGGAGACTGCATCATGAACCCAATTTAAGAGATTGTTTGGACTGAATTGGCCCAGTGAACATTTTGCCCTGCACTGTTATGTCATGCTGGGTTCTAGGACGTGAATGAAAGTTTGACACTGGCACTGGAGTAACCCTCGTCACTCCCAATACTCTGCAGGCTGCTGTGGTCATCAATGTCACTGATGCTGGTGGTACTGATATTGTCCACTTCTCCATGGGAGAACTCTGTGCTTTCAACATCCACTTCGATCTCCTCTGCCAAAGGAAAGGAAAGAGTATCAGCAACCTGGCATTTGTATACTTTCAAAATGCAACAAGAGTGTAAGGAAAGTGATCACTTTTTTATGACATTAAATGATTGTATACAAGATTATCATCATTGCTGTAGAACATAAGGGTCTTCATGAAGGTGAAGAGACGGAGATATAGTCTGCAAAGGGGAATGTCTGGTGTACAGTGGTGGTCTCAAATTAGGCAGTAAGTTTGCTAAGGCCTTTGACGCCAGTCCGTCTGGACCTCCCACCAAACGCACTCAGCCTATTTAGGAATTAGTGCTCAATATTAAAAGATCTCAACCCCAAATGGCTTAACAACATCTGTCTTGCATTAAACTAGAAAGTAATCCTCAATGCTGTTTATTAATCAGACTTGCCTTAAAGGGGAAAAAGGCATACACTTAATATAGACAACTAGAAAATGTATTCATTCAGGCCTTTGGTGGTATTGGTGGTATTCTATAGATAGTTCTACACACTTACAGAATTCATCATAAAGATTTTTGACTGTTAAGCAGCCAAAATAAGTCAGTCATTGTAAAGTGGAGTCTGAAGGGTTTGTCTTCAACTCACTGAAAGTTTTTTCCATCAAATACAGCTGGAAATGAGGGTTGAGGTTTAAAAGTCTATGGATTGAAGTGAAATCTATAGTTAAGATTATAATAAAAGTATTTCAGTGATGATATTTAACTTCAAAAAGGAAATACGATTAAAAAACCCCAAATCCATATATGACCCAGTTATTGATAGATATCTTGTCAAATATTACACAGTCACCAACAATACATAAAAAGCAACATTTAAAAAATAACAGGCAGTTGAAAAACTGTTTTCCACCATAAGAACTGGAATTATTTTAAGATTTTTTAGTTCTCTAAAAGTAAACTCAAAGTCTGGTGTTTTACATTTGCCATTGACTTGAGGTGTTCACAATGATTACAACTGCTTTAGAAAAAGTGAATTCTTGCTGAGCCCCAAAAGACACAATTATTTCAGAAAGAGCAATTTTCAAAAGGGCTAACAGCTTCAAAATTTTTAGTGACCTGTTTTTAACATGCAGGCAGCTGTCCAAACAAGCTGTCCAAATAATACTGTTATTTCATCTTGTTTCATATCTAAAATGCTTCACAGGCTCTCTAGTATTTCCCAATATCACAGCCTACAACGAGATAGTAAAATGAAGACACCCTATCCAACAAAGCATGCCAAACACAATCAAAACAAAGTAAGAGGCTGCTTTAGCTGAATGGATCGGGGATGTTCCTAAAAGTCCCCTGTAACACTGAGAAGGCTGAGAACAAGACTGGTCCTCAAAAGCTATGAACACACTGGGTGCTCTTAACACACTGGGAGTCCCAAACACCTGAGCACTAAATAGTGAAGGGAGAGCAGTTAGAACCTAGACACCTGCCAGGGTCACACAACTAGTAAGCAGTATAAGGAAAACTAGGACTGCGGCATGCCTTCTCATAGAGGGTTATTTTCTGCAACACCTCATTGTCACTCATAAATACGTCATAGCCTTGAGGTTCTTGTTGCCTGATGTACCTTTGTTCTTCAAAACTGAACCACATAAAATTTTACTAGCAAAACAACAAATGCAAGAACTCCTAGGATTGTGTTAAAAGGGATCAAAGACCAATGTGAAACACTCCTATAGAACCAATGTGGGAAATTTGTGCATTATAATAAATAGAATACTACAGTGCATTCAATACATGAGAGCACTTGTTAAGTTCATAAACAGCAAAACAAAGCAAAAAAACTTTGTCATCCCTGGAGGTTGCTGAGGCACCAAAGTCATTATTCAGAAAACTGTCAAAGCAACAACAAGGATTTACTCCACCTTCCCTTTATGGACTATGTCTGGGTATCCAAAAAATTGATGAAATGTTTTTATTTATATAAAAGAAAAAGTTGACAAATGCAAGAAGAGTGACAATTTAAAACCACTATTTTGTGATGATGAAAACGAAATAATCAGGACAACCATTAGTAATTATAAAAACTACTAAATGAAAAGCTGATACATTTATAGAAATGTGTCAAGAGGACACACAAGAACCTACTGGTCAATCTTATCACTAGAGTAGGACAACCTGACATGATACTGATGCAATAGGAAGTACAAAGAAACACACGTGATGTAGTCTTGTTTAATAAAATCAAATCTAAATTAAATCCAAATAGATTTACCAACCAGACTACAGGAATTATGAGAGCAGAAGAATATGTTAAGTGATAACCATATGCATCACTCGGCCAAATCTAGAAGGTGGGAATTTCTCTAAGAAATGCGACCCTTTTTCCCAGTTCCTATAATGAATAAATAGCACCGGGAAAAAAAGTATGGGAGGGGAAACTTATAGATTAAAAGTATTTTAAAAAGTACATGAAAGAAAAGCAAAGTAGACTTTGTTTGGAAATAACGGTGAAGGTGAGGGGGGTGTAGGATAGTTGAAACAAGAATGACAGAATGCTGACAGATGTTCAAACTGGATAATAGTGACATAAGAGTTCATTATTCTATTTTTAAATTTTCCATAATAAAGTCAAGACAAAATTTTACAAAAAAAATTTTTTGTTTCAATTTTTTATTTTAAAATTCTCAAACTCTTATGAACTCTGTTTTCCAAAATGTAAGGAGTTCATTTGTAAAGAGTTCATCTGAGATCTTTTATTGTGGTGGGAAGCTTAATCTTGTGAAAGCGATAGCTGAACGGATCAGTGAAATTCAAACAATTTCTTTCTTGGTTGATTTTTAATTCTGCTGAAGACAAATTGAAAGAAAAATGAAGGGTGTAGAAATTAATGTACTTCAATAAAACATCATCATCATTTATCTCCCTAAATAATGAATTAGAAAGGGGAAAGTTTCACTTCTGTGATACTTCCCCCAAAACATATAACCTCAATCTAACATGAGAAAACGTCAGAAACCCAAATGGAGGGACATTATGTAAAATAACTAGCAAGTATTCTTCAAGTGTCTTCGTTATGAAAGAAAGACTGAGAAATCATTGAATACAATGTGGTGTCCTGCACTGGATTCTAGAGCAGTAAATGTCACTGGTTGGAAAACTGGTGACACTTGAATAATATACATAGACTATTTAATAAAACTATAAAAATTCCTGATTTTTATAACTGTATTATGGTTACATAAGATGTTAACATTATGGGAATCTGTGTGAAAGCGATCAGAAAACTAATTTTCTACAGGAAACTTTAAACTTTCCCGTAAATCTAAAACTGTTTCAAGGTAGAGTTAAAAACATATGCATATAGTCAAGAAGAAAAGTGTTCTATACCGTATATAAACATTGCTAGACAATGCTGTGATGGGATAAAAACATAAATGTTCACTGTTGTCTAGAAAGAAGAATGCATATACAGCACCTCCTAACCTAGCCTCCCTAAGTCCAGATACAGTGGTATTTAGTATATCATTAGAGAAGAGGCACACTGCCTACCTCGCTCTGAATCAGAACGATCTGAAGAAATAGTTGATCCAATGCTGTCCATTCGTATTCGTTCCATCTCCTGAGGACCCTGCAGCTGTTCTAGCCTCCGCTTTAAAAATCTTTGTTCTCGTTCCAAGTTCTCTAGCTGGTGTTGGCTCTTCCTTTCAGCTTCTTCAAGTTTCTAAAATGATAAAATAATATTTAAGTTTGCATACAGTCCAATACAAACAATAACACTGAATTCTACCTACCACCTCCAAAGACTTCTTTGAGAAAACATGATTAGTATATGCAAGTATATATGTGCTCATATAGATTCATATCTAAATACAGACTTTTAATAAACAGCAAAAATAATTGCCTTCACTTTTGTGTGTAACAAATGCTACATTACTTGAAAAGGCTAGAATTCTCCAAGTTTGTAAAGTTATCTTCACAAAAGAGAAACACCCGCTCTGCAGTGTAGGGCGATGGAAAAATACTGAGGGACGTTAGCCAAGTGAACTCATCTCCACCAGAGGGCACAAATGCCTTCTTCCTTTCAGCAGAGAATTGTTATTTTCCTAGTATTTCCAGTTCTTCAAATGGCCACGTTGTCAGTCAATTTAGCTTAATCAGGTTATGTTGCTCCCATCAGATTAGCCAAGAAGTTTTTTAGAAGGATTACTTGAGGTCAGTTAAGGAGGGCATGGTGAACTAACTGACATATGTGAAAAGAAGTCATTGATTATAATTAAACCAGGACTGCGAGAATCATGTGCAAATATGAAAGTAAAAATTCTTACCTTGATATGTGCTTTGGCTTTGTTGAGCAAACCAAGTGTTGTGTGCCTGGTGCAGTCTGGTCCTAGTGGAATCAGAACTTTTAAGCGTTCTAAACACAGGCGCAGATGAGCTCGTCTAAAACAAAATAAAATCAGCAGTCTGAATAGTCTACTAAAAACATCCTAAAGTCTACTTTAAGACAAATGGTAATTAGCACATTATTCAGTCTATAACCATGTTACACTCCTAATTCTTCAGTTTTAAAATAGCTGCACGTTCAGTCGCCATAGTTTCTGCTGTACTCTGCAGGTACCGCTACTTCAGATTACTATGCCCACTGGTAATCTCCATCAGGGATGATCATTTTAACCTGCCCTATAAACTGTTTCAACTGTACTAATGTGGAAGTAGGAAAGCACACTAAGGCTATTGTGTTTGATGTTGAACACCTAAAGCCATAGGCTAGAGTAGGGGCTATAAGATGTTCACATATGTTCACATATTTCCACTTCCTGTCTTCCAACTCTTTCTGCACCCCCCGCCCCCCCCCAGCAGTAGTGTTCCTACAGTGTCAAATATTATTATGCATTAGGGTGAACCACATGGAATGTCTGATAATCAACCATTTCTCACTTATAAAAATGGCAACTTTATAGGATCCAACAGGAGAAACAGCAAAATTCTGTGACCAGACAGGATAGGATTAGACAGAATACATACACTGTATCAATGTGTGGTCCATCTTAATAAGTGAAACAACAGCCCATCAAACACTCCCCTGGTTCCTATATCTAGCTGTACCAGCCATTACCTTTTCATTTTTATTTCCCCTCCTTGCTCTCTAATTACCCACCTCTGATTTTCCACATGTGGAAAAAGCTGTTGATATAACTTCCTTACTCAGTCACGTAGTTACTAGTCCACCCACCCAGTGGATAAATCAGGGGAGATGGTCATGGAAATGCTGGCCCAGAGCCTCATGGACTTACCTCCCTGCACCTGTACCCATTACGGTGAGCACTCCGGGTACTTAATTTCATCCTACAATAGGACTAGTCCACATCTTTGGACATCATGTGCTTCATAAGACAGCATAATTGAACACTTAATTGTATATCTGAAAATAAATCTAAAAATGTGTTCATAGTTGACTCCTACTCCTTAAAGAGCTATAATTGAACAATTAGGAACTGTTTCAACTGTACCAAGAAGAAAACACATCCTCCAATTTCTCCTCAAAGAGGGCCAAAATGATTTTACTAGCTCACCCACCAAATTAATTCATGCACAGAGAAATATCAAGAGAAATTTTCAAGTGCTAGCAATTTTAACAAGCAGTAGGTGATATGTAGCCAATTATATTACCAACAAGAAGGATGATTAAGCATAGTGAGGTCAGAGGTTTGATGGATTTTTAAGGTTTTTCCAGTATCCACTAGTCCTACCTACTAGGTCCATTTAATAGATGTAAACATTAAGTCCAATAGTATTTCTATTCCAAATCTCTACTGAATTTAACAACTCGATTCTAATAATTAGCACCAGGCTAAAACCTACCATACCTGACATGGATTAAGGACTTTTAAAACAATTTTTCTCTGAATTAAAGATTTATTAATGTATTCCCCTTAATGAGGTAACCATTGTAGAACCACTTGTATCCCCTGTTGTGCTGACCATAATTACAGAACCATCAGCATAATTTTTATTCTTCTAAGAAAAACTTCTAGGTGAGCACTCTCACATAATCAAAGACTGCTCTTGGTGAGCAAACTAATGATAACAACCAAATCCACAGTAAAAGAGTGCCTGTAAGTTCTGCATCAGAATGATTACAACATACGCCTAACAACTGCACTGACACAGGGCCAGAGGTAGAGAGACTTGTGGTTCTCGTGGTACTAATGAGAGGTTAGGTGATCGAACTTAGTCAAACATAACTTGCCTGTTTTTTTAGATTACTCAATCCCAGACATTAAATACATATAGGAAATAACTTCTAGTTTAAGAAACTTCTGAATGACTCTTTAATGTAGTTTCACATTGAAAATAAAGGGTCAATTTTCTGTGAGGTTTATGTTATATTAAAGTCACAGGTTAAAGTCATATTAAAACCTAAGCAGAAATCAACTAACGGGGTAAAAAATGTCTTTTCACTCTTTTAAAAAAATTATTCAACTGTATGTTTATTACTGACTTGTATACTTGAGAAATGTAAACTTTAAGAGTTTATAATCTAGACTACAGAACAAAACGTATTGTTTTGTTTCATTTGGCTCCTAGTGAGTCATACAGATACCCACTGAGAGTAACAGAATCTGAATAAAAGGAAAGATTGTACCTGCAGGAGGCAGCCTGATAAAAGAGGGTGAAACTTGACTTTGGGCTAGAGGATTATTAAATTTGTTTATGAAAAAGTAAAGATTTTCAAGGGAAAGAAGAGTAAAGGACTCAAATTCATGCATTGGGAACTAAGCTTAAACCTAAAATGAAGAGTAACTTAGTTTTTTTCATTCAAGGGAAAACAACGGAGTTGGTTTCTGTAAGGAAATATCAGCTGTGCTCAGAAGTCTGGTGATCTGTGAGAAGCCTGTCAAGTCAGAGCTCCTACGCCAGGGCAGTATAAGCACTGCCTAAAGGGAGCGGGAAAGGCAGACGACCCTCTACAATAAGTTTTACTCATCAGTATTAACCATTTTTTTTAATAAAAAAATTTTAATCAAAAAATTAATCATCTTTTTAATAATTACAAATATGTCCAAAGACACAGCTTACACCAAGAAGACATACCCTGAGAGGTCATGTCTCACAAAGGCCAGTACTGCCATTTCCCAATATTTTATAAATAAAGTCTTTGAAAAAGGTAACATTATGATGTCCTCTGCTCTCCTGCTGGGGAAGGTCTAGCTGTAGGAACTAAATGTTAACTCCTCTCATTCTATAGTTGTATGTATATCAGTCATTTTGAGACTGATGGCAGTTGAAGGACAGCAGGCTGGCCAAGGAGGAGACACACTTCAATGTTGCCATCAAAACGTTGCAGTCTTCCCTGTGTTCTTATCTGCCATTTATGTAAAAGCAACCTTTCAAGAGCAATGACTAGATCTTGTAAGGGCACAGTAGAAAGTTAAATCAGAAAGTCTATTCTCCTTAATGGGTAATTTCTTTTGTCTCTAGCAAATCATTAAAACAAACTGTATGGCATAATTCTTCTTCCCCCACAACGGTGCTGTGTGCTTTCTACCCTTTCCCCCCATTCTTCCTGCTGGTAACCAGATTGTGAGCTTAACCACCAACGACCTAGAAAGGCCTATCTTTTGATGCCATCTGGTCCTTTCTTTTCTTGCCTTAATTCTCATGTGACTGGTGGCTCAGTAGCCCTCCTGTACAGCTTTGCCAAATCATGGGCTATAAGACATTAGGGGAGGTACAGGACAAAAAAAAAAAGTTGGCCTGATTTGAAAATCTTTATGCATGGAGAAAAAACTGCAGGTATCAGAAGACAATGTTTTCCAAGTCCCCAAGAAGTGGAAGGGCAAATAGAAAATAAGAATTTGTGAAAAAAAAAAGTCATGGTCTTGTACTTTTATTCTCATGAACACTAACCTAACAGCCAACAGAAAAAGCCTAACTGACACTGTAAAATTTACAGAGCTGAACTTGATGGAATATGAAAAAGTGACCCT
The DNA here is from genome assembly GCA_019455555.1 of Galemys pyrenaicus. Classification (NCBI taxonomy): domain Eukaryota; kingdom Metazoa; phylum Chordata; class Mammalia; order Eulipotyphla; family Talpidae; genus Galemys; species Galemys pyrenaicus. The sequence continues at coordinate 3,759,324 of JAGFMF010011658.1, read as the reverse complement.
CCACCCCCGTTAGCATAATTTACTTAACTTTTTACAACATGGATAGCTCATGTATTGTACTAAAAACTATGAAACTAAAGTGTTTCCTAATTTACCATGAGTGACAATAAAGCAAAGTTAGGATTAGACACTGCAGCTAGAGGGGTCCTATGAGAAAACCAGAGTCTCCTTGCTGAGAGGAAGGGGGCCTAAGAATGGAGAGACACCAAAGCACTTTTATTTTCAAAGATGCTTTGACATCTGTTTTAAATGAAAATTAAAAATGGGTTTTAACCAGGGGAAGAGGCAAGTCTCAGTGGCTAACCCTCTTAGAGAAGTCCTATCAAAATTAGCCAGACGTTTAGAAAGGGCAAACCCCTTGTGGGAAAAGGAACAATTCAGGTCTGTTTGGCTTTTATTTTGTAGATTTGGATCGTTTTTCTCCGAAGGAACCAATGCCACTTTTGATTTCAAACCTTGTAAGCTCTACTGCCAAACTGAAATATCACAGAACATGAGGGGAAGTCATGTTGCTATAAAACGGTCACTCCTAGTAGCTGTGATACTTTAAAGCACAGGTATATCAACCACAAGAAGCACAGACTATTGAGAGAGGAGAGAGAAAAGAATTTCCTTTCAGAGGGGAAAAAACCACCACCACCAAGTATCATACAATATTTTCCTAATGTTCTCTTAAAACTGTAATTGTATGTCTGGCCCCACAAACTGTTCGCCAGTTGACGGACGCCCTTGGAGGCATGGTCCTCCATTAGGGACTTGCTTGTGTTCATTCCTCCACTACAGGACACGAAGACTTTGCCAAGTAACTAAATCAAAATGAAAACAAGTGATAGGGACAGCTCTTATATTTTCCTCTCTGTTGACTGTTTTGCAATGAGTCCTCCCTTGAGCCGCACGTTCTTCAGAGCTGCAGGGGCTTGTGACCAGGCTTCCCGGCTCCCTACACTCACTACACATCTGCATGTGACAGCAGCTAACTGCTTATCCTACACATTTGATATTTCAACATTTTTCAAAAATTTAATCTGTTGAGAATCTTCTAAAAAAACCCAAAATTACCAAAAATTATCTGCCTGCCTCTTATGAAAAAAAAAAAAAACAAAAAAACATGAAAAATGGATCCAGCGATATCAAGCACCTTCATGCTGCTTGTGCGTTTTATCGTCAAAAATAAGTATTGATCCTCAGCTTATTCTGTTTGTAAAATAAGAAAGCTTAGGCAAGCTATTCCCCAAAATGGCATATAATTTTATGTTTCACTTACAACTTATGTATTATCTAATTCACAAAAAACAAATGGACTATTAACTCCCAGGTAGTCACTTGGTAAGTGGCAATTTCCATAGCTGCAGACTTGTTCCTGTACCATGAGGCTCAATGACAACAAAATAAAAACTTAGGAGGATAGCTGGGACTTTTCTTCACGTGGCAGAAAAGCTGCTTCCACTAATACTCCTCTTAATTCAACTAGTAGCCTATAAAATAACCAAATAGAAATATCAAGCTGCAAATTATATATGACAATATAAATGATTTTAGTCACATGTTCATCTCAGCATCAGAGGGTTCGTCTAAATACAAATAAGAATTAATATCGGTAAGATTGAGATATATGTTACGCACCCTTGGAAGTTTTTTTAAAACCACTGTCTCCCCATCAAATCTATGTAGTTTGTAGGGTGGGGAGCCAGAGGGTATTAAAAATCAGAGGTTAAATATAGCATGCCTTCCAGAAGTCACAATTTTCCTCAAAGATTTGAAAGGAAAACACCATTTTACATAAAAACAAGCACAGGTAATGCAAAGTGTACTTTTAAGATAAAAGAAGACTGTATATATTTTATATTATTCCACACTACATATAAGACCTTCAGGAATCTATTCAAACAGCTAAAGAAAATCACCACAGGTCTCTATCAGTTCTGGACTTCAAAACGTTACGTCTATATCATGGGCTGGGATTACATCTTCCAAAAGTTTAGAGAGGAAGGAAAGACTGGAATGCAGGAGGTGAGAGGGGAGAGGAAAGAGGGAAGGAGAATGTGTGTGCTTGATAATAAGGACAAAGCGTAACATTCTTTCACAAACTACACAGATTCCATGTAATTTTTAATCTTTACATCTAAAAGATGAAAAAGATGAAGTGCCACTGGTAGACAGTACTAATGTCTACCAGTACACAATGCACAATGTATCCTCCTATGTCAATGAACTAGATGCTGTAAAGACTTTTTTAAAGACACAGGAGTAATCTTTACTTGTTTAAAGACACGCTTATTTGGCCTTCTGCCTACTTTTCCAGCTCCACTTCCCAGTGTTCACACCTTTACAAATCTCCACAAACCAAATGTGCATCTATACTACTGATTTCTCAACCAGGAATGCCCTTCTTTCCACCCTGGGCATCTAACTCAGGTGTGTGCCCACGGCCCCATTATTGTTTCTTCCAAGAGGCCGTCTCTGCCATACCCCTTCCTCAGATAATTAATACTTGATTTGACAATCATAAACACTACATATGTATCATTATCTTTTAGATAAAATTGAATCCATACTTTGAAGTCATTTCAGTTCTTACATTACCAAAGAGAATGGCTGGTACACAATGGGCTGGAGGGAAACAACTATTTCTAGTAGATATTTCTGGGACTCTCTCTAACTCACCAAGTTTAGGTTGTAATACTGGGGTCTCCAAACAGTCAGATGCCAATATTCACGAGTGACCCATCTATGGGTGCTAGTAGAACCCTGCACTGCTTTTATGTGCAGCTGAGGTTCCAGCCAAAGACGACCACATGTAGAGTAACAGACAATCTCCAACCAAGACTGAGTAGCTCTTTCAACAATAAAGCAGAAGGTTAAGAATTAGAACCATCATAACAGAATAACGTGTCAAAGTACTTATAGTGATGAGAGGCCAAGACAACAATGCCAAGTGAAATTCACAGATAATTATTTCAGACCCATTTTTTTGTCACCCATTTTGACTCTCTGAACTTATTAATAGGTTTTCCAGCAAGTAGAAAATTTGACTGATATAAGTTTGTTGTCTGTTCTACCTGGTGTTCAAGAAATAGTGACAATAACAAGAATAATGGCAAGAAGATTACTATGAAGAAGAAAATAGAAAAGGAAAATCCAAGAAAACCTAGGTGTTAAAGTGGCAAGTCAATAAATAAATACTTTACAATGCAAGGATAAAAAAAAAAAAACTAAACAGGGGCCTCCCTGGTGGCACAGTGCGTTAAGCAATGCACTATGAAACAAACCGCAGCCACTGCAGCACGAGTTCCATCCCTGCCGCTGGCCAGGGAGGGGACCCACATGACGCAGCAGACCTTTCCTGCCTTGCCCGCTGCTTTCTCAGCAATGTGTTTCAGTAGAGCTGCCTGTTCTGTTCCCCACTCTGTCTCTGGTGAATCCTCTCCCCCGGCACCTCTGGCCTGTACCCAGTTCTTATATGCATTAAAAAAAACCACCCTAAACAATTTTTATCCCACCATCTTGCATGGTTTAATAAGATACCAGGACTGCTGGATAGTTGAAACCTATAGTGTAGAACAGACAAATTATTTTTTATTGTCTTGTATTTACCTCTAAGGAAGACTTGAATTTTGACAGTCTCATTAAAAAAAAAAAAAAACAATTAAAATCTGGTTTCAGAAGCATATGTTCTTCACCCAGACTCCCAGAAGGAACCCAATCTCCTAAGTGATTTAATGGAAATTGCTCACTTGACGTCCATTCTGCGCTAAATTTAGTTTCCATGCATACATTTCATCCCCTTTCTTATCTGTTTAGAAGGACTTGCTTAAAAAACACACACACACACACACACACACAACAAAATACTTAATCATTCATTCACCATATTTCTTCCCTGGTCACACAAGAACTTTCTGTATTCCAAGTTTCAAAGTCTGGGAAATAGGGCTACATCACTGGAGAAAACAGTGGCAATTTGTTCTAAATACAAAATAGCTTATTTTCTTTTGGCAATTCTCCAGGGGTTTCGGTGGAGGGAAAGGATACTCCTCTCTGGAGAGATCAGGCTCTGAACCTGGCCTACTATCAAATCTTGGCAGTGGGCGGGATAGAATTTTTTTGAATTATTTATCTTGCACATCATTTTGGAAACTGATTAAAATATTTTTGCATTATGAACAGTTTTTCTACTCTTCAGCCTTTTGTTAATGTTCATCCCTATTCTGGCAGCCCCCATTGGCTGATTTAATGGTACCAAGGGGCTGGGAAGTGTTGCTGTCCAAAAGAAAAAGCATTCTCTCACAGGGACTGGGAAGGCAATCTGCAGTCACAACAGTAGCTACTTGTTAATTTTCTATTTGAAACACAGTGATGTCAATAGTATTGTACCCTGCCAGCCACCATGGGGTAAAGTACATTTTGAAACCAAAACAAACTTCCTACGTGCTGGCAAGTCATATTTGAGACACAGTGATAACGTTCTGTAAAATGATGCCCTAGTTTTATACCAAATACACACGAGCATGAATCTATTCTACAATGAAAGTTTAAGTCTAACTCTCACAGCCTCACTCGTACCTGCAGTCCAGGACAACTGCTTTACTGTATCGAATTACAGTCTAGGATGACAGAGGACCATGTAGAAATACAGTTACTGATCTCAAATAAAATAGTGATCTTACACAGCACAAACAGCACACTGAAAAAAATGCTCTGTAAGGTAAGTGTTCATTTAGGAGCATAAAGTGAAAACAGCACGTCTATAAAAATGGACCCAATAATACGATGTGATTAGTATAATAGTTCATTTTAAAGGGGTGTATTTATTTAAACACTAAATAGAACAGGAACACTCTGGCCTAAGAATTGATGTGTTCCTGGAAGATGAATACTCACAATTTGTATTGAATATGAGTAACCTGAAATAGGGAGTCAAATAATTAACATGTAGTGACCATGCTTCCTACTGGCAGACAGCAAATGGCTTGGCATTGCTGGACATCTGCCAATTCAGTCAAACCAGCCAGGGATTATTTTTATAGCCCCATTTTAGCACAATTTCACCAAACTCAAAATGCAGGGGTTTTTTGCTTGTCCTTTGTTTTGACTTGTTTTGTTTCTGGGAACTGGAGGGGGGTAAAAATTTTGGCAAAGAAAGTAACAAAGAGCAATTGTTATCCAAACAGAGTCTTAGGTATTTGTAGGGCATATGGAATTCCTAAAAAAATAAGATTCACAGAATTTTAAACATGCTATAGTCCTGCAATGGCAGAAAATAATGTTTTGCTGTCTTTTTATTTCTAAGTTACTTAACTCTTATGATTAATCTCTTTTACGATACTGCATCACATTTTTTTACTGACCACAACGGGCCCAACTGAAGAGGCGTTTTTGTGAGCTGCTTCTGGAGGCAGTATCATATTATTAACATGTTCTCTCTGGTAAAGTAGTATTTTTTTCAGTGTTTTATTAGGGTACTGACAGATGGTCATTTTTAGGCAGGTAGAAAGTGAACATGCCGAAGAACTACAGTTTAAAACCCTTCTGGAAAGGAAAAGGTATTCAATGGATTAACAGCTCTTTTTACTAAAAAGCAAACTTTTGTCAGGAAGAAAAAAACCCAACTAGACTTGAATTATGGCTGGGGTGCAAGTCACACCTTTGATTTATTTCTATTTGTCTAATTCTTATACTGACTGTTCTTTGGGTAGGCTCAGGAAAAATTAAATGAGAGAGGAATCAGATAGCTGGTATTTATTTCATATGATTCTAGGCTCATCTCAATACCATAATAGTTTTCTGCCTAAGAGGACTACACAAATGCATTATACTTTTGATTCCAGAAGAATAGCCCTCCAAAATCTGTACTATTATGTGGACTTGAGAAAAAGGAAAAGCCAAGATAAGGGAACAAGTTCCATTTTGTCACCAGCTGCCAATCAAAATCCTGGCTGTTCATCAGGGCAGACTGTGTGGCATAAAACCTAAGAATCATTGCTCTAACCAAGGAAGTCTAGAGGAAAAGCTCATCGAGTTTGGTTGCGTTTTCTTTCAGATATTACAAGACGATAGTCCTAAGACATCTTTCAGCATTACCTACATTGCTAAACTCAGAACAAAAGAGATATGAAGGCTCCCTTGAAATAATGAAAAATAAGACATAAAATTTATTCAGCATTTTCTTCCAAGCACACTTGTGTTTCCTAAATTTCAAAATGGCAAACCCGTTTCCTCTTTTATTTGACCCAATACATGCAGCAGTTACTTCCAACTGCTTTCAAGGGAGTTCTAAGAACCTAGTATCACCAAATTGCTCTTTAAGAAAAGCCTCTTCCATTACAAAAATAGCAGTCATGTAAAGTTGTTCAGATCTATCTAAATTGTGTTATGTTTACAAATGTTTTAACAGCAAAGATGGAATTTCCAATTGAAAAAGAACCTTATTTAGAAGAGTCTGGATTTTTTTTTTTTTTATAGCTACACCAAATACAAGCTGTTCTGTAAAGGAGTAATTGTGAATCAGGCTGGAATAAAGTGAATCAAGTTAGAGAAACCATACAGACGTTACCACCCTAGAGAAAAATGCCATAATTGGTCATACCGATAACCCAAATGCCAAAAAGTACATTTTTATCAGTAACACTAATGGATGTCTGGGAGAAACCATGAGGGTTGTTCTCCATGACAAAAGGTATACATTACAGAAACATACCTCTGATATTCTACTGAAGTCTAAGAGCACTATTTTATTAAAGAACTGGTTTAAATTTTGCTTAATTTTATTTTCATTTTTAATTTGGGTAATAAATCCCACTATAATTAGCACTCACTGTGTTAAAGTAGGACTGTCTTAAAAAAAAAAAAAAAATCTAAAATGTCCTCCTTCAAGATTCCAGGGAGAATACGCCTTAATTCTAGACATGATTTTGGTGATAATAAAAATCACACCACATCCTTTTCTTAACTTCCAGATTTCTCCCTTACTATAAGTTAGCTATTGTATTTCAGATTATGAAGTTCATATAATTTTTCATTTAATTTTAGATTATTTTAAAGGATCAGTTTTGTACTATTGCTTTGGAATAACAGTATTAAGAGATAAAGCATACTTTGAAAAAACAGATTTTTTAGTAATGGTATAATTCTGAATCAACCTCAGTTTTTAGGCAAGCTTAAAAGAGACACAGCATATATTAAAAATTTCAAGTCAATAACCTAAGGTTGATGTACCAGAGCAGGCAGAAAGTTTTAAAAGGCATGGGATTTTCAGAGAAACATCTTGTCTAGAGTTCTTTCTTAAAGGATAAACTGATAAGCACTCAAATGAAATAAAAAGTAAAGGGGAAATACAAAATTGCAAAAGCTACCAGTTTCTTTACATATAGGGCTTACTGAAATAAAATAAGCATCTTCAATAATGCTCCAAAACAAAAATGATATCTAAGAGAATCTGGAGAGCTTTCAGTTATCCTACTATACCCATTACAGTAGTAGATTTATTAGTCCCAGTTAAAGCTTTTGGTTGATTCTATAAGACACTCAGGCATTCACCGAGATTGCCACTACAGAAGTGGGAGAACAGTAGTAGATACCCCTTTGTAGGGAAAACACAGTCATTAAAAACAACACTATATTTTAGCTGTCATTAGAGACATACCGGGAAAGCAACCAGAGATTAAGAGAATAAGAAGGCTTTATCACATTCTCTAAATGTAGTCCCAGGTCCATATCTATTTTATCCACAATGAATAGCTGAAAGTTCACTTTCACACCAGAATAAGTGACAAACTATACTTTAATAATTAAAAGACAAAACAGAAAAGCTTCTGATACAACGTTCCTCTCCTGAAAGCCCTTTCAAATATACTGAAAATATGATAAAACCAATTTGACAAATCCTCTGGGAGAACCATACATATCGCAGGAATAATCATTCAAAACTAAGTTGTTCATACTGACTGCAGCCCATGATAATCCTTTGCTATGAGTTTACCTCAGTTCCCCTATGGGACACACACACCTTAACATGTCATTACTCGTTGCTTATAGGAGCTTTAAAATACTATTTTTTGTTTTCTACTTGGTTATACTATTAATCCTCACAAGCAGGGCCCAACACTTCTACTTCTTTTATTCTGTCCCCACTACCTAGCACATAGTCAATGCCTAATAAGTGCTTGTCAGTTGATTTGTAATTATCTTTAGGAGTCCTTTGTCAGTGCCAGGAACTAAGCCACTTCAAATGAACTCTCATTTCTTTCAGAAGATTTAAATCAAAAAATAATCTTGGGGTGATGGCAAGTAAGATTGTTAAGAGATGTACGTGTAGCTTCTGACCATTATCCATTACTTACAAGTCACCTTAGAGTGACATGCAAAAAAAGTTCAAAACAAATCCTAAATTTTCAAGATTAAGGGAAGTTTGAAACAAATTCTAAGCCGAAATGTTCAACATATTTCCCAGCTAACTAAACTAAAAATGCAAAGGATGGGGTGGAGGCGAGAAATTAGACAGAGGTCAAATTGTTCTTTGGTGGAAATAGTAATACTGTTGCTAAAAGACAGATGATTATTAACTGTTGTTTATTGCTAATCACTGACTATTGGACCTGTGCTAGCATCTAACCCTTCTGTACTGAATGATTCAAAGCTCTATCAGAAATGTGGAGAAACCTTACTTTCACTTGCCAAGAAAGGTGGAGCCATTTTGCAAACTGAGCTGCCAAGTCCAAACATATGTTTAAAATCCAGTCTTGCTGTCTAAACCCAAATAGAAATAGAATATAGCTCTTTATATCATTTCCAAAAAAGTTTCTCCACAGAGGACCACCATCTGTAAAAAAGTACTTTTAAATCAAGGTAATAACCAGAAAATGACCTCAAGCGAATGTTGAAAAATCTATTTTTTTCTAGTCCAATCAGATGCTACTAATATAATTTTAAGTAAAAAGAATTGTAACAAATTCTAAGGCCAATTAAAAATTTAGAACATGACAGATAAATGCCTATTAACATTATTAGTAGTAAATTATATATCAATCTATATGAAAATAAAAATCTATGATCTTAAGAATAGTGAAAAACTAGGGCCTCCCCTGGTGGCGCAGTGGGTTAAGCAACGCACTACAAAGCAAATCGCAGCCACTGAAGCACGAGTTCGATCCCTGCTGCCGGCCAGGGGGGGGACCCACATGGCGTGGCAGACCTCTCCTGCTGTGCCCACTGCTCCCCTCAGCAGTGTACTTCTCTTGATCTGCCTGTTCTGCTCCCCGCTCTCTGTGGTGAATCCTCTCACCGCCCCCACACCTCTGGCCTGTGCCCCAGTGCTTGTATGCATAAATAAATAAATCTTTAAAAAAAAAAATTAAAAAAAAAAAGAATAGTGAAAAACTAGTACCCTTTATTTTAAGGACAACTGATCAGAATATGCTGACATATTTAGCATATGTAGCAGAATATGCTAAACATAATTATTTTTAAAATTTCTAATAAAATGCTAAACAGGGCAAGGACAAGTTTCAATATACCATATTTGAAGTTCCCTAAAGTAGTTACTGCTCACTTCCTATTTAATAAACTCATGTTATCTCTATTTTATTTATTTAACAGCTTTTAAATGAGCCAAACTCACAAATTTTTAAAATTTTTAATAAAGTGATATACTCATATATTCACATATACGCATACGTATATACCAACTGGCCATTTCAATAATAATCTTTTTGGAAGCATTTATGGAAATTGACAACATTCTATGATGTTTTCCTAAAGATATTAATTCTAAACTAAGAGATACACTAGTTTTCCAAAAGAGTAAGTCTCCCCAAAAACACTATTCTAGCTGCTCACGGAAACTTCCATGGAAGACTCTGTTTAAATACTTCTATGGGCTTTTAATTATATCAAATTAAAACAGCCATCAGAATAAACCAAATTACTACTAAAAAAAACAACAACCCAGGAGCAAAACAGGATTAACACAGTTGCAGATAAAAATCATAGGGAAAAGACTATCAATAAAGCAAACTGAAATTTAATAAGACGCTAATATCAAGTAAGAGAGCTACAGAACAGGGTGACAATACATCAAGGGCAAGATACTTGTATAAATTCCAAACATTCTGAGGAAATGTTTTCACAACAACAACAGAAAAGATCCACCAGAGCTTCGATGCTATTTATAGTAAAACTTTAAAAGTCACAATTCAGTTTCTGGTCTGCTGTACCAATTCAAATACAGAAATGTACTTTTATCTGTAAAATCATCACACTCAAGAGGCATTTTCCCATGGTACAACAAATTAGCAGAGGTCCTATTATGAGGCACAATCACCACATATTTCCTAAGTGGGTCATATTACCTAGAATATCCTATGGGGACAAACTGTTCTCTCTGAAGCAGGAGTGGAGAACAAAACTATTTTCCTTGGAAAGGGAAGATATTTGCCGAGTAGCAAATATCTCACTATGTGCCTTCTTAAAATATTTCCTATCTTGAAGTAGTAGGTTTCACCAAGAAAAAAAAAAAAAAAAAGCACAGTTATTTATTTTACTTGGCATTTAACTTTTTTTCTCTTACTCTAAGGTAAGGTACATAGCTTGCTATAAAAATCAACAAAGAATGTGAATTACTAACTCACTGAGCAGTGATAAAGATTAGCAAGTCAGAGTCCCTCCTCTCATGGAATATATATGCTCTAGAAAGGGAGGACATTATGGTATTAGGTCCTATGGGCTAAAGTTCATGGAAGTGATACAAAACAGTGAGAAGATAGGACTTTAGTGGCAATTTTTTCACTCTGGGCATTCAGGGAAGACTTGGCAAAAAATGTGTTATTTCAAATGTACCATGAAGACAGTGTTAAAGAGTTCTGGTTAGGGAATCAGAAAATCTAGGTTCTCATCCTGATTTTGTCATTAGTCAGTTTGAGGTGAAGCATGTAACTTGGAGGAACTTAGGTTTCCTTATCCATATAAACAAGGGTACTAGACTAGATGATTATCTAAGATCCCTTCTGCTTTTATTATCTATGGAAATATATGGATAAGATTACATTTACTGGGCCTCCCTGGTGGCACAGTGGGTTAAGCAACGCACTATGAAGCAAACAGCAGTCACTGCAGCACGAGTTCGATCCCTGCTGCCGGCCAGGGAGGGGACCCACGTGGCACAACAGACCTCTCCTGCTGTGCCCGCTGCTCCCTTCAGCAGTGTACTTCCATTGATCTGCCTGTTCCGCTCCCCGCTCTCTGTGGTGAATCCTCTCACCCCCCACCCACACCTCTGGCCTGTACCCCAGTGCTTGTATGCATAAATAAAAACAAATCTTTAAAAAAAAAAAGATTACATTTACTGCTTTTTAAAAATTATTTTTAAAGTTCACAATATACACCTCCTACAAAAACTCTAACAATAAAACCAACAAGATAGTTTCTCCTAAGCTTTTATTCTCTTCCCCAAAGGTAACAAGTTTATCCCTTTGACATGTCTCTTTCCAGAACTTTTCTAAAGTATTTACAAGTATTGTGTTACTTTTTAATACAAGTGAGATCATACTAGAAATAGTATTTCACAATTTTCTTTTTTAATTTAATGTCATGTCTTGTAAATCCCTCCATATACACAAGTTGTATCATTCTTTTGTTACCTGCTACAAGCTATGGATGTATTACCATTATTTAGCCATTCTCCTATTGTGAGGAATTCACATTATTTCTGTGATTATTATAAACAAATTTGTTAATCCTGTGCATGTCTGTCTATTCATTAATATAAATTCAAATGAGGAGCAAGAAGAGTCAAGGAACTTGAGCCAACGGTATAAAATATAGGGGAAGATGAAAAATTCTGAACCACAATTTCAGCAAAGGAGAAAATGGCAGTCACAATAATACCTTTATATTAGGAATAAGGAGATATGAGTCTTAGTTCTTGGTTCAAAAATTAGAACTGAGAGTAAAAAGAGGGATTAAGTATTTGAAATCTCAGAATTTTTTTAGGACTGGAAGGGCTTTTACAGATCGTTCAATTCTAACACCTAATTTAGAGAAGCTAAAGTCCTATTCATAAACTACAAAGTAATTTTAATGACCCCCTATCTATGTGCTTTTGCCTTCCACTCTGTTGGGGGGATTTTATATAAAAAAAGGTTTGAACAGTCACCAATCCATACAGAGTTTACAGTAAAGAAAGAGCATAAATTTCTAGTGGACCCAACTGACACAGCTCTGACTTCCAGTTGCCCTTAGCAGCTGTGAAGGGGGAAAAAAAATAAACAGTAAAGTTATCTCAAAATTAGGATGGACTTGGCAGACTATCAAAGCAGTAAGAACATTATATAGAAAAGCTACTTAATTGATTCAAATTGTAAGGAAGGTAGATTCTAATATACTAACCTAGGACTATTTTCCCTTCAGATGGTTTCTAGACAAATGTTTTAAATAAGCTAGAACCATCCTTCCTTGAAGTTCTGTGTGGCAGCAGGGTGATTTTTTTCCTCCTGATATAGCACAGTTCATCTAGTGATCACTGGAGCTTAATAAAATGACTGAATCAAAACAGCAATACAATATAATTCCCAAACACAAAACCAGATTTCTGGAGCCTGAGTAAATATAAAGTTTTCAAAGAATACCCTCCAAAATATATATATTATATACAGCCAGGATTTAGTGCAATAGTGTTTATAAACTAACTTGTTACATTTCCTTAGAATTTAATGGCAAGTATTTTTCCCAAAGAGACGAGTTCCTAAATATTCATAAGTATTTAAATCTCAGAATTCATATCTTTATCTATGTGTACATGTGTGTTTATAGTATTTAAACACACACATGCTTCTAATTATGCATATTCTAATTTTATAGATATATTTACCACTAATCATTGTAAGTACTTACTCCAGTGTAAAGATTGATATAGTGATAAGCACCATGTGTTAAAATAATCTATAACTATTTCACAAAGTTTGAAAAGCATCAAAACTAATTTCTCCAGCTGCTCCTCTATGTTGTGTGTATATATGGGGGCAGGGAGAGAGAAAGGGTTACATACATACCTTCATACACACACACACACACACACATCCCTATATATCTCAAGGAAAATGCTTTGGAGACAGCAGAATAGTTTTTTTTCCCCCCTAATATGTTTATAATTACTGAACTTAAAATTCATATAAGTATAGAACTTTTATACAGGGAGGGAATTCACAAATCATCTAGGTCTCCATGTGCAAACAAGGAAAGCAAACCTCAAGAAGTTAGATAACTTATTATATCTACTTGGTAAGTAGATATGAAAGGAAAAATTATCTTCTTCTGGTACAATTCTTGCATCAATGCATGCATTACAAATCCCCAAAGAAGTCACGTGCATTGGATTCCAGTTAATCCTTTTTGACAATTTAGCTCCTAAACCATGCTTTGTATTAAAATCTACCTTTCTCAACTGGCTTTCTTCAAAATAACAACAAAACAATGAAATCATTCACTTATGAGTTCATTCAGTTTTAATTTTTCTTGATTTAGAAGATAAGCATATAAGCCGTATTTCATATATTTGTACAGAGCTAAAATAATTGCTTTCCAAGAAAATCTGTCTTTAAGAATTCGTTAACAAGTAACTACATTAGGCCATTCTATTTTCATATATGAATCTTCCCTTAGACTTGTGGTTTTTCCACTGGTAATACCCATGGGACTTTCAATTAGCATTATTTAACTATAATAACTAGAAAAAAGATAAGCACAAAATAACTATGCTTTTCTCTGCAATAGCTCAGATATATCAAAATAATTTAAATCTTTATTTTCAAGAGGTAAATAACTTTAAGATACTAAAGAAGTCTCTCAGGTAATAAAAAGATTTCTTATAGACATAACTCTTGGGCATGCTTTAATTGCTAGAATTTGTACCAAATTAAAAATTTCTTTAAATGAGATAATGCTAGTTTGAAAAAATGTATTTGAACCACAGTTACTATTATTAAACTGATATCTATCACTCTACTAGTTCTATAGGCAGCAAAATAATTTAGCATAACAACATGCTGCATTAAGGTTTAGTAAAATTCTGCTATTCTAAAATTATTAGCCTTAGTATAAAAGGTATAGTCAGTTTTATGGATCAAATACATTCCTCAAAATTGCATATAACACAAATTTGTGCATACAACATCATCCAAAATGTATCAGGAGACTCTATAAGTGATTCCCTTTTTTAAAAATACAAATTCATCATTTGAGGTCAGGTGTTTTCTTGAACAAGTTACAGCTACATTGAGATATATTTGGTTATCACTTGGATAAAAAGTAACTACAGTTCATTATAATGATCACCATGTCAATTATTTAAAGCCTTCATTGTTGATTTTAGATAACTCATTGTTTATTTCAGATAAAATTTTAGACTCTGAATTTCAAGTTATAGTACTTCTGGGTTATTTTTAAGATCTAATGATCTCACTTCTCCCCATGTATCAGCTGTAGAATTGATTTGAACCTTAGGAATTAGATAGCTGAAGTTCTGAGAACACTTGGTTTCTAGAGTGCTATCCTTGTCTGACTCAGCCTCTGTCACCTTGCAGCTTGGGTCAGGGAGTAGAAAGCATAGCCTTAATGAGCTATTTCTGACAAAGGTCAACGTAGAAACTGTGAATCTATCTAGACACGACTGCAATGACTTCATTGCATAGACTGCATTTTAGATGTGTAATTTTATCCTGGCTGTGCTTCCTCTATTAACCATAAATTTTATCTCCAAAACCCACCCATTACTTCATCCCTATCTCATATAACATTCAATTCTAACTCTAACAGGTGCCTATCTCTGCACTCTGACAGCTATTTTTAGTTTGTCTGCAGTTTTCAGCATTCATATCCCTTTAAAATACAGTTAAAATATTCATTTCCTTGCATACAAAAATAAGCACACCAACGACATGCCTCTCTAACAAATAATGTTACTCTTCATACTGTTTGATGTCAACTTCTATATTTATCTGATTCTATAGCTTCATAAAGTCATATTCTATTAAATAAGTGCCCTCTACTTCCAGCACAAAGCTGCTCTTTTAGTGTGCTATAGTTAACTGTAACTAGACTCCTAATGTCTAAAAAGAGTACAAAGAACATTATATCTTCTTCAGGACTTTTACATATATTAAAAATAAGGATGTCAATTTTCCATCTTTAGAATAAGGAGAAATAGTCATCATTTTTATTTGCCTAATCGGAAAACTAGATCAACAGTTATTCCCTGGTCACTGAATAATGTTGTTTCTCCTTCCCTCTACAACTCTACTTCTAAAATTTGTCCAAATCCTAATAATCAAGCCATATCTTATTATAACTTAAATGAAACATAAAATGTTGAACATTTGTTCAATATTTGGCCTTAATTTTGTTAAATTTACTGACCAGAGGCTCATAAAAACCTTTATATGTATCTTTTTTATATGCTTATACAGAGCTCCATTTTCCTTATTACCAAGTACTCAAACCACACTGGGTAGTATGTGGTTTCAATATAACATATTGGAAACTTATCTGTGGTTAACTGCATGTCTTAAGTAACTGCAATATGTTGAATAATTTGTATGGTGCCATCAGACAATGATGATATCAGCACTTTCTAAGTGTCAAACTGCAAGGTTAGTGGACTTTCAGGACATTTCCCTCAATCAATGGTGACTGGTATGATGAATGCATGACCACAAAGTTGGTAAGCAACAGTAGATAGCCATTCTATTGAGGGAGAAGTGGGATCTCCTAGTTTTGATTTGCATTTCCCTAATAACTACTGATGCTGAGTATTGTTTAGTGTGCTTATCGGCCACTTGTTTGTTTATTTGCT
Source organism: Galemys pyrenaicus (assembly GCA_019455555.1). Lineage (NCBI taxonomy): Eukaryota > Metazoa > Chordata > Mammalia > Eulipotyphla > Talpidae > Galemys > Galemys pyrenaicus. The sequence continues at coordinate 3,743,483 of JAGFMF010011658.1, read as the reverse complement.
TTGGAGAAATATCTATTCAAATCCTTTGTTTTTATACTGGGTTGTATTTTTGTTATTTAATAGTGAGTTCAAGATATATTTTGGACACAAGTACCCAGATATATACTTGGCAAGTATTTGCTTCCATTTTGTAATTTGTCTTTTTACTTTCTCAGAAGGTATGATTTAAAGCACAAAGTTTTTAATTTTGATAAAGTTCAATGTATCTAGTTTTTACTTTTGTTGTTTGTGCTTCTGGTGTCATAATATGTAAGAAGTTATTACCTACTCCAAATTCACAAAAATTTATTTTCCTTTTTTTTAAAAAGAATTTTAACTATTAATTTGAGGTCTGTTTTCCATTTGGAATTAATTTTTATGCATGATGTGAGGTAGAAATCCAGCTTCATTATTTTGCACGCACATATCCAGATATGTCAGCACCATTTGTTGAAAAAAACAACAAACTTAATTGGCACCATTGTCAAAAATTAATTTACCTTAAGTGTGAGAGACTTTTAAGTCTTTTCCAATCATCTATAATTCCATTCTTAGGTCAAAATACTATAAGCCTACTCTTAGTTTTGCAATAAGTTTGGAAATTGGGAAATATGAATGTTCAACTTTGTTCTTTTCAAGATCTTTTGGCTATCCTGGCTATTTGCATTTTCAAGTAAACTTTTAGATCAGCAGTTAATTCTGCTATAAAGGAAGATGGGTTTTGACAGGTCTTGCATTGTATCTATAAAGATCTAATGGATCAATATGGGGAGTGCTGCCATCTTAACAATATTGACTCTTCCAAACCATAAACACAGGATGTCTTTCCATCCATTTAGGTCTTTAATATTTTTTCAACAATGTTTTGCAGTTCGAGTTTACAAGCCTTTTACCTCCTAGGTTAGATCTATTTCTATGTATTTTAGATGTTATTGTAAGTGGAACTATTTACTTATATTCATTTATTGATGGCTCCTTGCTGGTATATAGAAACACAATTTTTTTTTTTTTTTAAACCAGCACATATTTTGGCCTCCCTGGTGCCACAGGGATTAAAGTCTCAGCACTATCAAGCTATTTCAGCCAGTCACTGCAGCATGAGTTTGATCCCCGATCAGGGAGCTAACCCACATGGCACAACAGACCTCTCCTGTCTTGCCCACTGCTCCCCTCAGCAGTGTGTTTCAGTAGATCTGCCTGTTCTGCCCCTAGTCTATCTCTGGTGAATCCTCTTGCACTCCCTAACCCTGCACCTCTGGTCTACATGTTCTGCACCCCAGTTCTTATATGCATGAATAAATGAAACTTTTAAAAAGTACAATTAAAAAAAAAAAGAAAACCAGCACATAGTTTAATTAAACAATCTCTAAAGTGGTTAACTTGATGCTAATAGCAATAGGAATTCTTGCACATTTTGAAACATATTAAATGTACGTTTTTTGGTTAGCATGTCTGTTTCTGATATGCATAACTTGTTTTGTGTGTCAATCCTGTACCCTGCAACTCTGCTAACTTTGTTTATGGGGTCCAAAAACTTTTTTTGTGGATTCCTTGGGATTTTCTATACATAAGACTATAGTATCTGCAAACAAAAATGTTTTGCTGCTTCCTTTCCAATCTGGGTGCCTTTTATTTCTTTCTCTTACCCAACTCCCCTGCCTAGAACTTCTAATACAATGTTGAATAGAAGTCACAAGAGCACACATCCTTGTTTTTATTCCTGATCTTGCTGTTATGCATTCAGTCTGTCACCACTAAGTATGATTTTAGCACTAGGTTTTTCATCAATATCCCTTTTTATCAGGCTAAGGAAGTTACTATAAAGTATTTTCATACTGAGACTTGTTGCTAACCCTTTGAATCTTAGTAGAAAACCACGGTTAAGAAGAGCTCTTGACAAAACTTTCCAGAATTATTGGGCCCAATCCAAAACTATAGATTTCTGATCCAACTACCGTGTATATTTCAAACCTACAATAATAATTTAGTTTCCCTAACTCCATACTTGTTTTTTATGCAAGCATATAAAGAGTTTTAATGAACATTCTGCCAAAAAGTCTTGCCCTTTGCTTTTTTCTCTCCTAACAAATGTATATTTTGTGTAGAATGTACACACTGTATGTAAAGTGTTTTCTTTTAAAATAAATGTCATACAAGCATACAAAATATGCAGCTAAAGTCAGTCAAGATATGCAACTCCTACCAAGGAATCCTAGTCAGGGGATACAGTAAGAAACCACTGCTCAACCTACTGTCACAAAGATTTACTTTTATGCTTTATTCTCAAACAAGGTACACTAAAACAATCACTGTGAAAAATATCCAGGTCAAATGGGAACATGTAGATAATGTAGAAAAAATATTACGTCCAAATTAATAGGATAAACATAATATGACAAAAATTCTAAGACAAAAAAGTCAAAATTATTTATGATATTCCATCTCCAAAAATACAAATCTTTACCTCATAAAAATGCTTACCATTTTCAACTTGCAGAATGAGAAAGGAGTAAAGACCTCACAAGTGGGAGCTGAACTCCATCAGGCAAACTATTCCTTTCTACAAAATTAACTGTCTTTGTCTTAGTGCACTATATACTGAAGAACTAAAAGAATGAACTCACCTCTTTAAAAAAGTTATCAACTTCCTTCTGATAGGCATAATAAAGTCCCACATGGTAAAAATCCTTTACAGTGGTCCCACTTACCAAGTTTTTTCATATAATTCACTCAGATTTTGAAACTTCATTAAATTTCCATTTACCTCCTATGAAATTGTTTTATTATTACAATGTTTGTTGAGGTCAAGATTATTTCATGCATTTGTCATTTTTCATTTGAGTCATAATTCCATAATATGATTATAGCTATACTCAATATCACATATAATCATTCTTTCATTCACTGAATATTTACTGAATGACTGTTATGTATTAAGAGTAAGTATGATTCCCTTCCTTCTTTACATTGTAGAAAAAGACATCAAATAATTCAAGCAAGCAAGTAATTTAGACACAGATCTATGTTAAAGTGACACAAAAAGGCAGTGGGATAAAGAAGTGAGGGGGGTGAGGGGCAATTTCTCTTCTCTAAGGAGATGACCTGAGAACAAGAAACTAAATAATGATTGATGAGGGACAAAAGAGGTTGGAAAGGAGGCACCTTGAGACCAGAGACCTGGCTCACGGAAGGAGGTGAGGGTAGAAGGGATCAACAACTAACTCAACTGGTACAAAGATTCTTAGGCACCAATGCCTAGATCATAAGATCCAAGCAAATATCTCTGGAATCCACTGTAATAATCTCCAGAGGGCACATTTGAAGGATCTTCTCAAGCCCCTCCCTACCAAAAGAAGACCGTATCAATACAGTCTCTGCACTGGCTAGGGCAGCCATATTGTGACTATGCAGGTGCTTCTCTTCACTAACTTTCTCTGAGGGGCAGCAGCCTTCCTGCCTGCCTCTGATCGGCACCGTGCTGGGACTTCTCTTCACTGATCACCCTCAGTGAAGGCAGCTCTCCTTAAGGCCACCTGTCTGTAACCATGCAGGCCTCTCTCAGCAAACCTGTCCTTCTTGGGGCAGCTCTCCTGCCTGTTTGTGTCTATTCAAGAGTCCTTTGCTCTTCTGTCCATTTTCCTAATAAACCTGCTCTTTAAAATAACTAACGTCTCTGCCTCTTGGAGAAACTCATCTGGGAACTTGCCGTGTGCTGCTGAACAGGGGGCTCTGGTGAAACCTTTCCCAGAGTGAACCCAAGAACCCCACACTCCAAACCCCACACTCAAAAACTACATTAATGATGAAGAGCTAGAGTCAGGGCTTTCCAAACAGAAGGAAGAGCAAGTGCAAAAGTCCTAGAGGGAAATGAACACAATGTGTTTGAGGAAAAGACAGAGAGTAGAGACAGCTAGACTCTAGGAGACCAGGGCTATAGTGGTAAGACTTCATAGTCCATTATTTTTTACCTAACTGCAATGGGAAGTTCATGGAAAACTGAAAGAGAAATTACATGACCTGATATATCCTTTGAGAAGATCACTCTTGCTATGTGAAGAATGAAATGTAAAGAGAAATGAATAGAAGCAGTTAACAGAAAATAATAGTCTTTCTTTATGGTGTTTGTTAACTTCTCTCTTCCTTCCTGTTTCTAATCCCATCACCCAAGTGCTGCTTCTTATATCCTCTTACTACATGGGCTGTAGTAATGTTCAAAAACATCAAAACTAGTCTCTGCTTCCATAGCTGAACTATACATTTTTTTTAATGCTTTGGCAGGCCTATCTCTTTACTATGAAATCCTCAAAAATTCACTGTATTGACAGTAAAATAAATCAAAATTCAGTAAGATTCAAAAACATTCCAAATCTAATCCCAAAACTACCTCTATGACCTCATTTCCTATAATTAATCTGGTAGACTCTGCTCTTCTACTCAGATGGTCTACTCTCTCTTTCTGAATGCCACTTTCCTCTTCCCATGGCTGTTTACACTGAGTTGTCTCCTTACACTTTCCTTAGACTCAAATTCTCTCTCTTCTTCATGGGTCAATATACATTCTCCTTGAATATTCAAAGCAGTGGCTCTCTGAGGATGACCCACAGTATTTCATCTCATCCCTTAGTATACATACATTCTTCTTTACTTCAAGCAATGCACTTTGTTTTCTGTTCAGTTTCTTTTTCAAAATGACTCACTATAAACTGACTGCACAGACCACTAATGGGCTTCAAACTCCAGCTTGAAAAACATTTTCAGTGCCTCTTTCTAGACATTCACTAGTATCTAGATTCTGGCATTAAAAGACGAAAGCTTAAGGACAGGACTTTATTTTTATTTACCATGCTGCCAAGCATAGTATTTATTAATCATTACTAAAGAGAAAGAACAGTATCAAAGATAGCTAACATATATGTGAGTAGATAGGATCATGATTAGGATTGTTTTGTGTTCACTGCTTTGTTTTTAAACTGTAGTTAAAATGCTCAAGATGGATAATTTTCAGTAAAACTTTCTGCCTTTCTACCTTACAAGATTACATAACATTGCTGCATCATAGGGAAACTAAGTAAGTACTCCAATTGTTCATTTTCAACTACCCCTCAGAAGTTTGAGGAAGTCTTCACATGGAGGGTACCTATTAACATTCATCAGACATACTTTTTTTTTTTTTTAATCACAAACACTCGGGCACTTCTGCTCTGCCTAGGAAGGCATTATTAATCCAGTGTCCTCATCTGGCCCTTCTAGCTTTGCCAAAGTTGTAACAAGGGTAAGTTTTTTGTTTCAATGGAATGACAACTAGTAAGGTTGAATGGCCTCTCCTGCCGCCAGCACGTAGGTTCTTGACCATTAAAGTCCTGTTAAAGTTGTTGACTCTTTAGAAAACACCATCAGTAATTTGAATTAAGAAAATGAAAAAGCAATGAAGCAATCTAAAATCTGTACTGAATGGTTTCTTCTCTGGCAAAGGACCCGATTCATAGGATGAGCCAAGGGGTAATATAAATTCTTAAATCTCCAAGACTTGTTAATTTTACCATGAGGTGATTTACACAGGTTCCTGAGGAATGACGCACATCTATAGGTATTCTGATTCCCCTTTACCTCCTGAATCCTTATGATCTGTCATGGGTCTAGAGGGATGGCTTAAGCACACAGGTAACAAATGTTCTGAACCATTTAGACCAGGCTTAGTGTAACCATCAGCGTTTTAGGCAGAAATAAGCCCCTAGGATCAATACAAAAAAGGATCTGAATTTCTTTACCACTTCTATAACTATCTTAAACTTCTTAATGGGTTGCAGGCATTTTGGTGTAATTATGGATCACAGCAAACAACTCGGTGCCTGCCAGACCCTAAATCTCCATCATTATGCTTCCCCCTGAGACCTGGGAGTATGAACCTCAACATTTGTTGGGTATTGTCTCCACAAGGCCAGATCTAGGGCCTCACCAGTCTCACAGCTTTGTTTAAGACAGCCATCTGGAACTGCTCTGTGATTTACTAACAATTTAAAATCATCTACTCTAACTACTCCAGTGAAAAAACACCAACTCAGAGCAACTTTATAAGCAAGATTTTTAGAACCAAGCTAAAGAAACAACTTCTTACATAAATATAGGAAGAGGCAAAATTTCAAGTATATGAATTATAACAGGAGTATCTTTTCAGAATGAATGTAAAATCAAATTAACCCTTAGAAAGTGAATTACTTTCCTCTTTTAAGTTCATACTCAAAAATATATAAGGGGTAAAGCCAAAATTCCAATACTTTTAAAAGATATCAAAGATAAGTATTTTCTTTAACATTTCAAATAAAATACTACTGATAATAATACTAATATAAGGCTGTTAAATAGAATAAGGTGGGGGCTTAAATATGTAATAACAATACAGGTTTGATTTTTTAAAATATCCCCATGCTTTCTTGCTCTTTGGCAGAGGCACCACTTTTAAATCCTCATATGTCTACTAAAATGTTTTCCTGTATCACAAGCCAATAACTATTCAGAAGTGGGATACAGGTTATTAAATTTAATTCCTCCTCTGGTACTCACCCTCTGACACATTTCACTAAATTAGAATTCATTCATATTGGTAAAAACACTTTTAAAAACAAGCATTGAAAAGGCTGATTCTATATTACCTTTCAACTAACTCTCAAGGAAAAGAGGGAACGGAGAAGAAAACAAAGGCAGAGGGGACTCTGGGGAAGGACTAATCTAGGAAATAAAGACCATTTAGGACTATCAGAAGACACACAGGATTAGGGAACCATGCCTCAAGTGAGAAATCAACAATGCAGTCTTAGACCTAAATATACATAATAGGAACAAAAAACCTTCATTGGAAATGACATATAGTTTAGATGATAAAAGCCATGCACCTCACACCAGTGTACAGATACCATCGATAGATTTAACAACTTACAGGGTATTTCTAAGTAATATTTTCAATAATAAAGGTATCTTCTTTCAATTTTTTAAAGGTATTAATAAACTGGAATTGATAGGCAGAATGTACCAAATACACTTCAAATATTTAAAAAGCTCCATTCAAAAAGTTTACTAGTCTCTTTACGCCAGTATAAAACAAAGTGTTTTTTTGTTTTTTGTTACCAGATTTTCAATGGTGTTCACCCAAGGACTACATTCAGGTGGGTGAAATAATTACACCAGCCACATGTTTTATCAGTATTTAAAACAAGAGGACTTAAATTACACTCTTTGCTGTCATTGAAAGCTCAATATAAGGTTTCCTTTTTAGAATCATCAAAGCTGTCATTTCTCCATCTTTTTGCCACCTTTAAACTATGCAGATAGCTTCTTTGCTACACAGAAATATACGGCATGAAAGAAATTCTTTAAATGAAAGTTACTCTGCCAAACTGCTTTGCCAAAAACTAGCAAACATCTTTGACTAGACCACTGAACTTTGTTCAAGTTGTATCGTCAATCAATATAAAAATCATCATCTAACAGACAAGCATCAAATGTTAGGCACTAAAGATACAAAACTGAATCCCTGCCTTTGAGGCAGTGAGAGTCATTTGAAAGATACATATGAACAGATAATTACACTGCTACCTGCTTAAGTCTTACAATAGGACACATGAACAGTGCACTGGGCAAAGCATAAAAGCCACGGTCACTTCTGAGGGCTATGCTCAATCTGTTCAAGAGGATTTGACTACTAAATTCATTTGTAATCAAGCAGCTGGACTAGTCAATTTGTAAGATCTCTTCTGTTAAAAATGAGGCAGGACCAAAAGCTGAAGGTGGAAACTTCATGAAGATCTTGTTTGTCAAAAGGTCTGGTGCCAACAATTCCAGTTTGCTAGTTATTAATTAATTTAATCTTGTATACCAAAAAAAAAAAAAAACCACCTGATTTCTGTATCAAAATCCTTTTTTTCCGACCAAACTTATCCTCTACCTATATTCTTTTTCTTGGTAAATGGTAAGAATATACAAAAATTAATCTTCCTTAGCCAACTAATCACCAGTTTCCATTGACTCTACTTCACACTAACTTGACTCCATCTGCTTCAGTTCCATGGCCACCATCATTTCCTACCTTGAAGGTTTCCAATAGCCTTCAAAAGTCTTCCTGTCTAAGATCACTTATCCCAAGGTTGATAAGGTCCCTTTTCAACCAATTTTTCTCATATACAACAATCTTTTGAATTCATATTGAACTTTTTGCTGTTTCCTCAATAAATAGCACTTATTGGCCATAGAGTCTTCCAAGACTTTCTCAAAGGAGAGTCAGGTGATCTGCCAAGTGATCATCCAGCACCCTCTTCTTCATTACCCTACTTAACCACACACAGTGTTTTCATTGCCTGTCTATAAATCCCAGGACACTGTAAGTTTCTTAAGGACAGAAATTATCTGATACCTTTTATATATAAATCATTACACAGAATTCACATTTGATAACCATTTGTTGAAAGTATGAGTGAATGAACAAACTACAAAGAAAGAAATTTAACGTTCTACAACTTGTCATATTTATTACCCAAACTACAGAAACCTAATCCTTTAGCAAGATCACATTAAAGTCATGAGACTATCACAAATAACTTGCTTTCATAGAGACAGAAATAAAGAAGACTATCCCAATAAACTCAAAAAATCAAATGAGCTTAAAAATGTATTTACATCTTCTACTTTACTAGTATAAACTTGACATGTAACTTATTTTTTGGAGTGAATACAAACATGCCAGAATCATTATACATTTAAAAGATTATAACTAGGGCCTCCCTGGTGGTGCAGTGGGTTAAGCAACGCACTATGAAGCAAACCGCAGCCACTGCAGCACGAGTTCGATCCCTGCTGCCGGCCAGGGAGGGGACCCACATGGCACAGCAGACCTCTCCTGCTGTGCCCCCTGCTCCCCTCAGCAGTGTACTTCCATTGATCTGCCTGTTCTGCTCCCCGCTCTCTTTGGTGAATCCTCTCACCCCCACACCTCTGGCCTGTACCCCAGTGCTTGTATGCATAAATAAATAAATCTTTTTTTAAAAAAGATTATAACTATATAAGCACTATTATTTTCACAGGTAAAATGTTATTTGTTTTTTAACATAAATGAAGCTGCACCTCATCAGAGACTTACCGATTCTTTTCCAGCTCATTGTGTGTAGACCTAAAAGGAAGGAAAAAGAGTATTAGTCATGTTTTGTTGCTAAGGCTACAGAAAAGGGGGTTCATTTAGTTACTGCCATAACATACCAGTGAATTTATTTAACAATGCAGTGGATTAGATTTCTACAATTTCACTCATCAAGAAATAGTCCATTCATTAGAACTGTTCATTCAGATATAGTGTCTTCAGTTAATAGTTTTAGATCTTCTGATACTAATATTTCACTTTAATAAAACTAATACAGGCACATGTTCTGTTGACAGCATTCCACGTTTTGCGGACTGTAGATATATCAGATTTTAATTCAAACATAATTCCATTTTTGTTTACAAATTTTTTAAAAGGTAGAATAATTCTGTGTCCTTTTCTATTTCTACTTACCCATTTCTAAGCATAGGAAGAAGAAAACTGTGCCTAGCATAGAAGCGATATACATGCCTGCCTTACTTTTAAGTGATAAACATTCAAAGTCTTCTGCCTTTTATGTGGAACATAAAGAAAAAGTTACTGTCTTCTCGTCACCTTTTGTTTTCTTAGCCGTTTCATAAGGCCCAAGTGACACTGATGTTCATTTTCAAGAGATTATCTTAAGAAAAGGACTTACTTTCACAGGAAGTTTAAAAACAAAGTCCTAAACTGCCTCAAGAGTTCAGGCAAATTAATGGCAGGTGTACAACTCAGATGGAAGAAACAATAAAAACATAAAACTTTTAGTCTAATAGTCACTCAAGAGCTCAAAACCCAAATAAATTGCAAATTAAAAGTTTGATTAAATCCTTTGTTTTAATGAAAGGTCAAAATCAATACATTAAAAGAAGGAAAAGGCATATTTTGAGATTTAAAACAAAAAATATTGTTCAAGATTTCAGTAGGTAATAAGTGAAGTTGGTTTAATTTGCTTTTATCTAATAAGTAAATTTAGAACAAGTAAAACAAAGGCAATGAAATACTAAAGTAAGTAATAACTGGAAACAAACCATTTAGAGGGAAGTAAGATATTTACCATAAACTCAATCTAAACAGCCTGACAATTCCACCTATAGTAGTAAATGCAAAACATAATATACCTACAGATACCCAATTGTTGAATTCAAATATTATATTCAACCTATTATCAAAGCTGGCACCAAAAGAACACAGACTGAGCTACTGCTGTGAACAAAATTAAAACAGCAGGTTCTTTCCATCTCTTTCAAACTTTTCTGCATTATTTATCTTCTATCTAAAATATATATTTTAAAATGGCAGCTAATATGATGAATTTCTCACCACACAAGAAAGTGAATGCCATATCTAGGTATAACACCAGTAAAATTTAACAAGATTTCCAAATACCAAAAAGCAAAAATGATTATATATATGTATTGGTTGTTACCATATCACCATGTTGCTCCATTTAAAAAAAAAATGCATCATATTATTTACTCTTATTTCCATAGTATTTTTGGCCTATAATATCAAATCACAAATAGTATCTTCAATGTTCAAGACTATTTTAGGCTGTGGGAAATCAGACAGTTTCTGATTAGAAATTAAAACACATACAGAAGTAATTATAACTCAAAGCAAAATAAATATATGGAGAAAAGTACAAAGGCTAATGGGAGTTTACTTCCAAATAGGGTTATCAAAGAAAACTTTTCAAAGGTGATAGGTGGTATAGGGTTTAAATGATGAGTATATTTGCTACTAAAAGCAGCTGGACCTGGCAAAGAGAGACCATTCCAAAATTAAAAGAACAGGTTCTTTCCATCTCTTTCAAACTTTTCTGTATTATTTGTCTTCTATCTAAAATATATATTTTAAAATAGCATCTAATATGATGAATTTCTCACCACAAGCTGAGTTGTGAAGTCCTAAGCAAAACCAAACAATAACGTATATGTCATAAGGACCCACTGAAGAAGTCCTACATTTAAATAGTAACTCTGTCACACTAGCTGTGAAACTTTTGATAAATTATGTAACCTCTCTGATTCAGTTTTATCATTTGTAAAATTCAAATAATATATCGCCTGGTTTAATGTGAGAATTAAAGAAACATATGCAAAGGCATCTTGTGTGTAACAAGTATCCAATAATGTTTGTCACTGAAAGTATTACTGATAACAAGACTAAAAATACCCAACCCAAAACAATGTTAAATATATACATGGGACAATAAATTGATAGGCTCTCAATAACACTTGAAATTAGTCCGGAAATAAACAACCAATAAACAAACAACCATAATGATGAAAAGAGAAAATGAAATATAGCTATTCTGATAGTCAGCTGTGAAGACAGTATAGGTTTAGGGTATGGCAGAGAGAAAGATGCCTAATTATATGTACACAGAGAAAATAGTGATCCAAACAGTGCCAGCATTAAATGAGTAACTGAATATATCATATACCAGCACACCCAGAAATAACCACTTTGCTTCTCTGAGCCTATGTGTTCAACCAAGCCCTTCCAATAACATGTCACTGAAATAGTCAATTATGATAAATTCCCTGTAAGTTTGAGATGTTCTGAATAATCCATGTAGTTAGCCCATTTTTCTCCTCCAAATAAAATGCACCTCTGACAGCAAACACAAATGAACTATCTTCTTTTCAGACACCATTAATCTGAATGCTTTAACAACCTCCAAGGACAGAAAGACATTTCTGTCATTTTATCATTGAATCACAGGTAATCTTTTCCACAAATATCCCTTTATGAGTGACAATGTACTGCACTTTGTATCTGAATGGGATTCATTATCTCAACCAAATCTGTAACTTTTCATTGACTATAACACAGCTCTAATACATAACTTTTAATTCTTTAGGGTATAGTTTGGTGTCAGTCAATGAAATGAAGCATAGAATTGAAACTAAACAAATTGTTAGTTTGGTTCAAGTGTTGTGCCACCATGGAAGAAAAAAATGAAAGCCCCATTCCCAGTATATTCTCTTCAAGCAAAAGAAAAGGACCCCAATTTTCTGAATTAATGAAACCCTCAATTTGTTAACATTTTCATTCAATTACTTTCTAATCCTTAAGTGCTAATAGATGTCGCCCTCATTGCAATGAAAAGAACAAATTCTATGAAGCTAAATTATCTTCTAAATGCATCCTAAAGCTTATACTCATATACACATATTTAATGGGCGAGAAAAACAGAAAAGTTCAGGTACATTAGAGCAGGGATCTCTAAAGTATATACTTGAAGGAGGATAAAAAAATCTAAAATTAGTGAAATAGTAAAACTTGTATTCATATTTAATATTCTTCTAATCATACTTTATTTATAAAACACTACCACAGTAACAAATATATACAATTATATATACTGGGGACAGAATTTTTTTGCTACTACTGGTATAAATTATCAAAAAAGTTTGAAGTACACTATAATCAGGTTAATTGACAATAAAGTAATTCTTTCAAAAAGATAGTGCTGTACATTTGTTTCTATCCAAAGCACATTAAAACACCATTAAAGACAGTAAAATTTGAATACTACACTTTCAGAAAAAAATGCCTCATAACAAATATATTTCTCCCTTAACAGTGACAAAACCATAACCACAAGAATAACAAAGGTCACCAAAATGCAGGTGTCTAAAGAAAGATGGCATAACGACATAACTTACATAACAAAGCTAAATATAAGCACACCTAATGACTATCTGCACTCATAGGAAGATACCAATCTATATAATATACGTAGATATGTTCACCAAAGAACATACAAAAGAATGATCATTCTTTTCATATTATCTAAAAGCTGGAAACATCTCAAATCAATCAGCAGTAGAGTGGATAAATTGTGAAATATTCACATAATGTAATACTCTGAGCACTGAAAATGAAGAGTGATCACACAAAAATATGGATGAATCTTCCAATTTCAATACAATGTTAAGTTTAAAAAGGAAGACACACACAAAATATAACTCCATTCATATAAAGTTCAAAACTGGCAAAACTAATTTATGTCACCAGGACTTGACGTGTCAAAAAGACCAACCATATGATTACAGGGTTGGGGCTCTGAGCTAACGATAGCAGTCAACCCCAAAACCTCCTGGGAGAGGAGGGTTATTAGACACTGAGTTAAAACATGTTGACAATTCACTCAATTGTGATTACATAATGAAATGGAAACTCTGGAATCTGAGGCTCAGCTGAGCTTCATGGTGATGTGTTGGTGACCACATCAATATGCTGGTCGAGTATGGCATCTCAATTGCACAGGGAGAGGTCATGGAAGTTCCCAAATCCTGCCCTATATGTGTCTTCATTCAGTTGGTCCTGATTTATGAAAGCTACAGTGTAACTTTTAATCATAAGTGTAGCGCTTGCCTGAATTCCTTGAGTAATTCTAATAGATTACAGTACCTGAGGTTATGGGAACCCCCAAATTTGTTGTCAGTTGGTCAGAAATGCAGGTGGCCTGGGGAATCCTACACTTGTAACTGGCCCCTATTGTGAGGAGAGTCTTGTTGGGGACTTGGTAACCTTAAACTTGTGGAGTTTGTGCTATCAACAAGTGGTTAGCATCAGAACTACAAAATACACAATCACCAAACAGGCTTTATTCCAGGAATGACAGAATGGTTTAAGACACACACACCCCAAATCAATGTAATCTACCATGTTCGCAAAAAAAAAAAAAAGAGAGAGAGAGAGAAACCACAGTATTATCTCAATAGATGCAGAAAAAGTATGTGACAAAATTCAATACCCAGTCATAAAATTGAGTAAATGAGGTTAAAAAAAGGAGATTCCTTAGCCTAGTAAAAGACATCTAATAAATATCTATAGTTTTCATGCTCAATAGTAAAAGAATGCATATTTTCCCAAGATTAGGAATAAGGCAAAGAAGTTCTCTCTCACCACTTCTATTCAGCACTCTAAAAAATGAAAATTATTGAACTTTTAAAACATCTAAATAATTACACAGATGGGAGACAAATACAGACTTTATACGTCAGAGAGTTCAATGTTTCAGATACTGTAAAGTTCTTCAAATTTAATCTATAAATCAAATGCAATCTCAGTCAAAATTCTAGTAAGCTTTACTGCAGAAAATGACAAACAGATTCTATAATATATGTGAAATTGCCAAAGGCCTAGATGGTCAAAGGAACTTTTGAAAAAGAACTGAGTAGACTTACACTACTTGATGTCATGACTTATCAGACAAACTACAATAATTAAGAGTATGATGATATAGTAAGTATAAATACTTAGATCAACAGAACAGAACAGAGTTCAGAAATAGATTCACTCATATGTGGCCAACTGATTTTTTACAAAGACACCAAGATCTTTTCAATAAACGGTTTTGGATGTTCATTTGCCAAAAAATGAACCTCAATCCTTACTTCATACCTTCTACAAAAATTAACTCTAAATGAATGTTAGCTCTAAATGTAAAACTTAATACTATAAAACTGCTAGAACAATGAAAAAAATTTGTGATCCTATATTATGCAAAGATTTCTTAGGACATAAGGATGAACCATGAAAAACATATATGATAAACTGGACTTCATCAAAATACACAACTTTTATTCTCCAAAAGGCATTATTAAAGAAACAGCACTGACGACTAAGGGAAAACATTTGTAAAAAGACACATTTGTGAAAAGAACTTGTATCTGAATTTATAAAGAACTCTCACAACCTAGTAGGAAAACAGCTTATTAGAAAGCAAAGGCAAAAGTTATGGACACTTCACCAAAGAAGATGCAATAATGGCAAAGGGCACAAAAACAGGTGCTAAGATCATTAGCTTTAAGAAAAACGCCGTGAAAACACAATGAGATATGTAACACAGTCAGCAGGGTGATGAAAATTTAAAAGACTGACCACAACAAGAGCTATCCAGGATGTAGAGCCACTGGAAGTCTCACCCACTGCTAAGTCAGAATGTGAAACGGTGCAGTCATTTTGGAGAACAGTTTGGCAGTTTCTTTCTAAAGTTAAACATATACTTATTTTACAATCCAGCAATCCCACTTCCAGGCATTTACCTAAGAAAAACAAAAACAAATGCCCAGAAACAGACCTGCTCATTAAAGGCCATAGCATCCTTACTTATAATAGCTAAAAAATACACATGACCCTCAATGTCTACCAAGTGGTGAATGGATAAATTGTGCTAGAGCCTATTACTCAGCCATATAAAGAATTACACTAGGATACAGAACATGAATGAGTCTCAAAAAACATTATGCTGGGGCCTTTCTGGTGGCGTGGTGGGTTAAGCAACGCATTGTGAAGCAGACTGCAGTCACTGCAGCATGAGTTCGATCCCTGCTGCCCGCGGAGGAAGTGACCCACATGGCGCCACAGACCTCTCCTGCCTTGCCCGCTGCTGCCCTTGGCAGTGTATTTCTGTTGATCTGCCTGTTCCTGGCTCTGTCTCTAATGAATCCTCTCACCCCCTCCCCCCACACCGCTAGCCTGTACCCCAGTTCTTGTATGCATAAATAAATCTTTTAAAAAAAAACAAAAAACAAAACATTATGCTAAGTGAAAGAAGACATAAAAGTATATGCTATATGATTCCATGGAAATGAAATTCTAGGCATGGCAAACTAAAGTGACAGAAAAAAATTCAGAAGCAGCCAATGTATTGAGGTGGAGATAGGAATCTCTAATGAGGCAACAGGAAATGTTCTGAGGTGAGGACAATGTTCTATATTCTAATTTGCATGGCTATAACCATGTCATGTCACTGAACTGTATATTCAAAATCTGGAAACTTTATTGTACGTACATTATTGCACAATAAAATCCACTCTGTAAAAATATAATAAATCTAATCCTGAAATTTAGGTAAGAACCCAATCTACCACAGCATTCAGGAATGAGAGTAAAATAGCATTCCTTATTGTAGGAGACTAATAATATAAATTACTAGGTGAATAATTTAAAAAATATTTCTTTGGGGAACATTTATACTTTTATATACTTTAAAAATTCTTTTTATTTCTGGCATATGATTAATCTGCTGTTAGTCAAGAATATAGACATTTAAATATTCATCTTCCACAACAGAAATCAATACATAATAAGCAGGACAAGCTTACAGAAATATGCAATCAAACAGCAGAAACTGGATGAGGTAACATGCATATTATATATGTCAAAGAAATTTTATTTTACTTTAAAAGTCAGGATTGACTCTTAAAACTATATACATATATTACTTTTTAAAAAATTTTATAAATTTAAAATAAAAGTTAACTAGGTCAGTTTCTATTCTTAGCAGTTCCAGGATTAAGAAGCATATAATAAAGTCACACGTTACCTTAAGCCCGTCATATACCCGTCATAATTTGCACTTGCAGATTCAATCAATCTCAGATCAAAAATGTGTGCCATGTAGTTTGACCAATAGTGGTTGTATCTGTACTAAATATGTACAGATTTCGTGTCATTATTCCTTACAATACAGTATAATGACTATTTAAAAGACATTTACATTATATTATTATAAGTAACCTAAAGACAACTTAAGTATACAGGAGGATATGGACAGGTTAAACACAAATACTACATCACCTTATATAAAGGATTTGAGGGCCCACGGACACTCATATTCATGGGAGTCCTGGAACCAATCCATTGTGAGAAAGTGGTATTTATGAAATAATCCATTAAGAGAAAGTGGTATTTATGAAATAACCATTTCTTAGGTGAGAGTCCAAGATTGGAAACTAGAGAGAACTGTGAAAATTAAAATAACTGCTCTTAGCATATTTTCAATAGTTAAAATGGGACATTTTTAGAAGATAAACCAATTAGTTAGACTACTCATCGAGAACACACTCTAATAAACAGCAACATTCTTGACTGTGGGTGTGGTGTGTAACACACCTAAACAAGTGTGATCTTCCCATACTTCTGAATCATTATATGCTGTAGTTAAATCAATGTTATTTCATGAAAGAACTATTTTTAAAGAACTTTTAAAATGGAGAACGTATCAATGATTTTCTAAATCACTTGACTTCCAAATTATACTTCAATATTTTAGGAAAGAATCAAGAATGAAATAAACATTCAGTAGATACTTGTTGGGGAAAAAACAACTGGTACACCATAATTATCTGCATTACCCTAATAAAAATATATAAATATTTGGACATTGCTCATAATTTTGTTAATATATTCTACTCCTTCCTATAGTACTAGAAGCAGACATTGATGTTATACATCTATTTCAAAGAATGCTGTCTAAGAGAAGCACATCACATACAAAAATGATTCTCAAAGGGAACAGGGAGAAGTTGGCAGGATAGCTGAACTCCTTGCTCTGAGGGTGGCCTTCTTCCAAGTGGCTACACTCCTCACTCCTCACCTCTTACAGGTTTATTTTAAGTTTTAAAGAAATCATTGCTGCATGTTCATCCGTTCATCCCACCTTTAGTTCTTTTTAGCTTTTGTCATATGTTCAAGACTCTTTAACTTACTGCAATAAATAACAGGCAATCATTCTTTTAAGTCTTATTGAGGTATAATTTACGTTCCATAAAATTCAACCACTTTAACAGTTCAATGAGCTTCAATGAGCTTCCATGAGCTTCAGTAAATTTATACAGCTGCGTGACCACAATCTAGTTTTCGAGTACTTCCATAACCCCAGAGGCTTCCTCAGGTCCATTTGCAGTCAATCTGCACTGCCACCCTAGCTCACACCTAAACTTCTCTCTATCGCTACAGCTTCATAATTTTTATAAATTTCATATAATATAATCATAAAATACATATTCTTAGGTATCTGATTTTGTTTACATACTGTTTTTTGGCCTCTCCATTTTGTTGTATACACGAGCAGTTTCTTTCTTTCTAGTTCTGGGTCACATTCCATTGCATGAATGCGCTACATTTCATTATCCTTTCACCAGCTCACAGACAATTTGATTGTTTCCAGATTCTGATTATTATGAATTATACTATGACTAACCACTCACATTCAAATCCTTCATGGAGACATGCAGAATAGGGGAGCTTCACTTTACAGGACAGTTACTCACACTTGCTACTCTTTACCATTAACACCCAAGTTATTTTTCACACTGAAAAAGGCAAACAGTATGAGGCTCATACTGTGATTTAATAAATGGGTATTAAATTTCTACTAATACTTAATAAATGCCTGTTAAAGAATGAATGATAATATGGATATCAACTTTAAATGTTAAAAAAAAAACACTCCAATGAGTGTACCTGCTACATATAACTGATTATAAGATATTAAACATCCCTACATCAGTTTCACATAAATCAATTAAACCTGCTTCTCTAAAAATTTTTTCAAAAATACATCAACATTTCATTTAAAAATACCTTCAGATCTACAAGATCATGCTCACAACACTTTTAGCCATTAATTTCTTAAAAACTGGACCAGAAATATCAGTTTCCAGAGTCCCTCCAGTCAAACTTTGTACTTTTTTCATTTTCATTTTTCTTTCACCATCCCTTATATGTACTTGTCTCTTTCTTCCTCCCTTTCTCTTAACCTCAGCACCCTCACTTCATTTATTAATGTCCACTAGTTTTTATAAGCAAATTACTCTGTCAAATCATTCACTATATAAATGTCTAGTATTTGTCTTCGTCATTCTGACTTGCTTTGCCACATATAATCCCCTTGAATCTTTATTTTGCAGTAAATGGCAGTATTTAACCTCTCCTTAGCAGTAAATAGTACTCCAAGGTGTAAAGCACCACATCCTCTTGACCTATCAATGGGCATTTAGGTTGCTTCCCTGTCTGCACTATGCAAATAGAGCTGCAATAAATACTGCCGAGAATGTAAGTTTTACATTGATGGTTTCATGTTCTTTGGATAGATGCCCAAGAGCAGGACTGCTTGGTCATATGGTATTTCCATTTCTAGTTTTTTTAAGGTAAATCCTGATCATTTCCATAATGGCTGCAGCAATTTACATTCCCATCAACAGTGTAATGATAGGGCTCCTCTTTCTTCACATCCTCTCCAGCACTTGTTGTTGGGAGTCTGTACAATATGTGTCATTTTCACAGGTGTGAGATGGTGTCTCATTGTGATTTTAACCTGCATTCCTCTTATTGGAAGTAATGATGAACATTTTTTTCATGTATCTATCTACTGGCCTTCTGGACATCCTCTTTGGTGATTGTCTATTCATCTATTAAACCAAGTATTTTCTTTTATTAAGAATGTTACTTTAATCAAAACATAAATGTCTACTCTAATACTAAGTCATGATATTCCTTTATCTTCTTGAATAAATAATAAGCAGTGAACAAGTAACACTAAATCTGTAGTATTTTATAGTACACTTCTGTAATTTTTTTCTATACATTTAGACAATTTACTCTCTGTACTGTCACCAAATAATAACAACCCTGTTCCGAACATCTTATTAATTTGTACTATTTGCCATTTTATTATATAGATATTATATCTTGCAAGTATTCCATAAACTTCTCTATGATAAGGAAGCAGGAATAGCAATAGGTCTCTATGTATAGCGTAAGTTCAATCAATTTGATTACTAATTACCTTCAAAAAAGCAGTTTCCATAGGTAACAAAACAAATAAATTGCAAAGAGGGAAAAAAGAGCCTGGTAGGAAGGCATTAAAGCAGCAGGAACGGACTATGCGTTTCTCAAGCATTTGGCAGAGCAGGAAAGTGGAGCACTAACTAACACATAAATTTCAAGTTACAGTCACCAAGTCTTAGTTTTTAGTAAATTGTTACTAAAGACTGTTTGTTGATCCCAGAGAAGCAAATCCCTGGAATTTGTCTCCTTTCCTATCCTACCTGGGATTTACTGTGCATATCAGTGCAGTTTCTCCATTAATAAAACAGAGAAAATAATTTCATTTTAGCTCACAAAATTGTTCTGACATTCAAATGAGATAACAGTATATGCTAAAGAATTTTACATACAAGTAGTACATAAAGTATCAAATGACATATAAGATAGTATAAGATGTACAAGATGTATAACACCAATTTCCACATAGGTAGCCTTTTGATCGGAAAATTTAGACACATATACTCACCAACTCTGTACTTTTCCTTCAGATGACTCATACATGAACATTTTTATGAGTTTTCCTTTAGTGAATGGTGGGAGTAATAATCCCAAATGTCTAGCTTTAACATAATGTTATCTAGATTTTAATTACTGATGCCTCAACTAGAGAAATATGAAGAACAAAGAAATTTCTATCTATTCTTGTAAATGCTATGTGTTTTCATCTCAAACCTACCCAATCACAACAAACCCGCTACATCTACACTGAAACATAAACATGGCATATTAAGCTTATGGATAGTTATTTTTTATAATTAAAAAAATTAAGTTTAAAAGACACAGAAAATAGTCTTGGGCCTCCCTGGTGGTGCAGTGGGTTAAGCAACGCACTATGAAGCAAAACCGCAGCCACTGCACAGGCACGAGTTCAATCCCTGCTGCCGGCCAGGGAGGGGACCCACATGGCGCAGCAGACCTCTCCTGTTGTGCCCGCTGCTCCCCTCAGCAGTGTACTTCTGTTGATCTGTCTGTTCTGCTCCCCACTCTCTGTGGTGAATCCTCTCACCCCCACCCCACACCTCTGGCCTGTACCCCAGTACTTGTATGCATAAATAAATAAAATCTTTTAAAAAAAAAAAGACACAGAAAATAGTCTTAATGAAGAAAATAAGCCAAAAAAAGGGCACATACAACTTCAATAAGTTGAAGGAAGAATGAAACCTCAATTTAGGGATGTCAAGTAGGTATGGTGGAAAACGAGCTTCTTGAGTAGTTATTTACAGAAGTCTCAAGATTTTCTACAGTTGATTAAGAGCCCCAATTCCTACTCCCTAACCCAGTTGTCCAGTGACTTCCCAATTATCTCTGTGTAGAGTTCCCCAAAGTCTTCAGGCAAACTTAGTTACCTGAAAATTGCTCTGTGCCCCTCCAAAATGAATGTTTATATCCTCTAGACAAAACTTTGGGAATCAGGAAAAAAAAAACTAATTTCTCTTATCAATGGAAAAGGCAGCATCTGTTGATCTTGCAAGGGGTGAGCGCCGAATTGTGGAGCTTCTGCAGACACTGAAGTGACAGTTCAATCCCTGGTCAGGAAGGGGACCCACATGGCACAGCAGATCTCTCCTTCCTTACCCACTGCTCCCCTCAGCAGTGTGTTTCAGTCGATCTGCCTGTTCTGCTCCCCACTCTGTCTCTGGTGACTCCTCTCATACCTCTCCCCACCCCACCCCACCCCCACCTTTGGCCTGTACCCCAGCTCTTCTATGCATAAATACATAAAATATTAAAATAAAAAAAAGAAGGCCTTCTGAAAACTTCATGAGACGAATCCCTGGGAATTCATTTCCTTCTTGGAACAAAAACACTGAAGAAATATATACTACCAAAAATGTTCAAAAATGGAGACAACTATGTCTGAGTACATCCAGACAAGCATTTCCTAGAGATCTGTTCTGACTGAACAAGAATCTTCTTTCCTTTTTTATCTTTTGCTTTAAAATCTCCCTAATCAATTCAGTCTTAATACTGAATCTGTAAATAACAGGCAAAACTTTCACAGCACGGTCCTTCATCCTTATAGAACAAACAGACTATGTCTACTAACTTTGTACTCTACTTAAATATTTTTATCCCTTTAACAAAACCCTTAGTTCTGCTTTTTTTACATCCTGCCTGAGCTACTTCTAATTTTTAAAAATTCTTGTACTCTTCAAGTTTAAAGCTAGCCCAAGCTTACCTTGAGTATGTGGCTCTATGCATGGGCACGTGTTGCCAAGTCTCTCAATGTATTGTCCTCTTAGTTGCAGACCTCCCCATTTTAATAATCCCAGTAAGAAGTTATTTGGTTATCTTTCCAGATTCTATTTCTTCCCTTCTACACAAGTCTGATTATGATTCTTATGACTTCATCATTTAAAAGGGCCAAATCCCCAGGGATAGTGGTAAAAAGAATCCACTTGACTGTTCAATGTTGTTCCTGACTTGGTATTGGAGAACTGAGGTTGACAGGACCTGTACATCTGCCTGAGTGTGTGTGCTTCTCCCTCCCTCTAGCTGCCCTTTCTAAACCTCCCTGCTTACTACCTGTTGGCAGTGCTGGTGTTGCTGCTTCCGCTGCTGTGTTTCTGTGCCCGGCTCAATCTTCTTGGGGATTTTGAATGCTGCAGTCGGGGGCTCGGCATGGAGGGGAAGGTGGAGGCATAGCCATGTTCACACTCTACAGAGAGAGCAAGAAGAAACAAGTTAAGTTTACTCAAATCCATGATCCACAGATGTGAAAGCCTTGCAGTAACAGTTGTTGAAAACAGGAGAAGGGAGAGAGGTAAAAATCTCCCACTCTTTGGTTGGAAGATAAAATCCAAAACTCTCCCCTGTGAATCACTCCTGTGACTATATACAGGTGGAAACTACCACCTGGAAGTTGTGTGACTACCTCCTTTAAACCAAATGATTTCTTCCTCTTCACCCAAATCCTTTTCTCCAAGAATTCTTGACTTAAACACCCTAATTTCTGAGATCAGTGTCCATTCAACTCAATGCCTCAAAATTCACATTTTCCTCGTACTTGCCTCATTCCAGGAGTCTCTCTAATAATCACACTCCATGTACTGCAAATAATCCAATCACCCAATCTCAGAACATTCTCGCTCCTGACACCACAATTCTCAGAGTTCCTACTCTTCACACTCAGTTTCTTTACATCTCCTGCCTCTGTCCCCAAGGAATCTGGAAACTCACAAAGAGCCCTTTCCCCCAAAAGTCCTCATCCTTTCTGCCTCCTCTCCCCAGCCCCTGCCCTGATGCGCGCACCCCCTCCTTCAGGTCTTCCTCTCCTCTTTCCTCCCAAGTCCTCAGATTCACCTCCACGTTCAACCCCTTCTCCCCCACTAAACCTCTCTTCCCCTTCACCTGTTCCCCAGCCCCAACCCTCTCTCTCCTCCGCTCCCCTCGCAAGCCACACTGCCCCTTATTCTCCATGCACGAGCGCGCGCGCACACACACACACAAACACACACGAACCACGTATGCTCCTCCCCTCACACATGTGTGGCTCACAAGCACCTCCCCTCACATGCGCATCTCCTCACTCGCACCCCTCCTCTCTCCCACGCCCCCTCCTTGCACAAGCACCTCCTCTCACACCGACCCGCTAACACACGCGCCCCTCATCCCGCAAGCACCTGTCCTTACACGCGCACCCCTCAGCCTCAAGCATCTCTCCTTCCACGCGCACCCACACACACACATGCACCTTTCCTCACCCGCCGCACCGCACGCCCCACGCGGAGCAGGAGTGCGCGGGCTCAAGCGGCGGAGGCGGCGGCGCCCAGCCGTTACCTCGGTCCCGGCGCTCCAAAAACTCAGCCGCCTCCAGCAGGCGCTGCACGTTGATCATCCGCACCCGCTCCATGGGCACCGCGGGCGCCAGCCCGAGCCTCTCGGTGCTACCTTCCCCCGCCGACAGGAGGCGCCACAGGCGAGTAGTCCGGCGCCGCCCCGGGACATGTGCGGCGGGCCGCCGGGCCAGCCCAGCCGCGGCTCGGCGCGCTCACGGCCGCCCCCACCGCGGCTGCCGCCCTCGCCGAGCCGCGCCGCGCCGCGCCGCGCCGCCTGCCGCCCGCGCGCGGTTTGTTTACCTCTCAGCGCGAGCACGGGGGAGGGGCGGGAGCAGCACCGCGACCCGCCCCCTCCCGCCCCTTTCTCGACCTCCTGGGAAATGTAGTCCCACCCCCGCCCACTGCACGACGGAAGTCGTAGTACGCCCGCCGCTTCAGTGCGCCTGCGCGCTGCCCGATTTTGCAACGGCTGCCGGGAAATGTAGTCCCGCTCGACTTGGGTGAAAAGACAGATATTACCGCATCTGGGAAGAAGGAATCGACCTGTGAGTCTACTCCTGGGAAGTCCTTTTCTTAGAGACGGCGGGTGCCTAAGAGCTGAGGCAGTCTTTATCTGAGGCGCCAGATACTAGTCCTGTTTTCTCCTGTAACTTCTGTTGCCTCAGTTTCCCCATGTGTAAAATGTACTGCTGGGACAGCATGTACAGAAACACTTGAAAAACCAAAATCACTGTTAAAAGCAAAGGATGATCGCGCCATCCCACCAGAGCCAGAAAAGTCTCCCACTGGCCTTTCTCCCACCTGTTTCCACATAGGTAGTTTCTTAATCGTACTTTTAAAAACTACTCTCTTCTCCCTGAGCCCCTCACTAGTGACTTCAGAGGCTAGAAAATCCCTCTGGTACCTCCGGTAAAGGATATGAATGAATAAGTAAGTTATTTGGTGCTGGGTCACACAGGGTTTGGTTCAGATCCTTACTTTGCTACTTACACTGGCTGTGTGTACTGAAGACCTCATTTTCTTCACGTATAAACTGTGTATAAGTTACTACATTTATCCTAACACTGAGGGTCTGCCATGTGCCAGGCACTGTACCAGAGAGGTTTTCTGGCCTCTAAACTTCACATGGACCCTCCTCTCAAGTCTGTGGTCACTAGGGCTTATTATGAAGGGTCAGTGAAACAGTTACAGCACTTAGTGCATGACACTCAGTAAAAGAAGCCATGAGGATCGTTTCCTCTTACATTCTTCTCCATAGAGAAGGAATTGAAAGCAATGATTAAAAAGAGCAGGGACCACATTAAAAGACCACCAATAGCTGCCCTCACTGCCACTCTCTTTCCAAGTCCTTGATCTGACAAATCCTCAGTCTAGACCAGAGTTTCTCAATCATAGCATTATTGACATTTGGGGCCAAACAGCTCCTTCTGGGATGTAGGGAACGGTCTCTACTTTGCTGAACTCTAGCATGTCCAGCAGCATCCCAGGCTTCTACCTTCTAGATGCCAGGAGCTCACTACAACCCTCAGGTGTAACAACCAGAGAAGTCTCCATAGAGAAGGAATTGAAAGCAATGATTAAAAAGAGCAGGGACCACATTAAAAGACCACCAATAGCTGCCCTCACTGCCACTCTCTTTCCAAGTCCTTGATCTGACAAATCCTCAGTCTAGACCAGAGTTTCTCAATCATAGCATTATTGACATTTGGGGCCAAACAGCTCCTTCTGGGATGTAGGGAACGGTCTCTACTTTGCTGAACTCTAGCATATCCAGCAGCATCCCAGGCTTCTACCTTCTAGATGCCAGGAGCTCACTACAACCCTCAGGTGTAACAACCAGAGAAGTCTCCAGATATTGCCAAATATTTCTTGGGCACCAATCCCTCACCCCTCCAAGATGAGAATTACCAGTCTAGAGAGAGGAAAGGTACGAGGGTCATAAATGTTGAATGTTCTAGAAGCATGCTAGGAATTGTGTAAACATCCATAACTTTTTTCCACCCTGATTATTTTAACCTGCACTGGCCATCCAAAATAACAGGAAGCTCTTGGTGAGGGGAGAATTTCCTTTCCCCTGTGGTCATCTCAATGGCTACTGCAGAAAATACCATCTCAGGGTGGAAATCTTACTCTCAGAAATGTCATGAGTGTCATACTGCATTTTAATGCCCTCTCCCTTTTACCTTTTTTTTTTTTCCTCAAAGGGAATACGATTTTCAATGAGGTCAAAAGCTGCAAAATTTTGCCAGCCTTTAAAATATTACACTTGGCACCACATTTAAGAGCCAAATAGATGTTCCGTCAATGCAGAAAGACTCAAAATGAGAGGCGTTCACAACCACAGGGAAGTTGATTGATTGATTGATAGATCGACTGGTTGATTGCAAAGACTTTGAAACAGAGAGTGTGCTTTTTCAGCTGTTGGCTAGGTTGCTTCAGATCTGGGTATTGGTAACAACCACCTTCCACTCTCAACAAGGGACCTGTTAAGGTAGGAGGAGAATGGAAATGGTTAAAAGGAAATACCTGTTCATTCAGAAGCTCTGTTATTTGAGAATGGGAGTTACTAGGCTGAAAGTTAGTTTCTACCATTTGCAGGACCCCCTTTAAGCTTTAGATCCCAGAAGGCTATCCCTGGAACTTTATGACAAATAAAAGCCCACTTTACCTAATGGGAGGTAAACAGATCTGGCAAACAATCAACAAAAATAGTACAAACTGAAAATGTAAGTGGATTCAAGGTAAGTTTAAATCCATAGATCACAAGCCTTAGCGTGTTGTTAAAAGTTCAAGATTCAGTGTGCATTCCTGGTCTTTCACAGTTGACCACCAGATGAATTAACCAGCCCTTCCTTTAGAGCCATTGCCAAGAGGGAAATGAGGATGGAAAGGAGCGCAAATGTCACTGAAAACCCGCTATGTATATTGAAGAAGAGAAGAAGTGCTGGTGATGGTGGGCAGTGAGCAGTGGTAAAGGCTGGTTGGAGTACAGAAATACCCAGTCTTTTCTAACAGCAACTCAAGGTGCTGCTTCCTTTTCCCTGCTCTGGTTGGCTCCCAGAGTTCTTTCCCCAGACTTTGGCTTCAGGGACCTCTCAAGCACAAAGCCAGGGGTTCTAGCTTCAAGAGAGTGACCCACAGGCCATTCCTCAGCACCAGTCCCAACCTGCAGATGCAGAAGCAGCCATGATCTTTGCTGAGATGAATCCCGTCTGCACAATAGATGCAGGTGGGGAAGCTGAAGGAAAGCAAGGCTTCCAAAGGCTACTGACAAGAGCACCTGCACTCTTACCATAATCTCCGGCTCTGTCCTCTCCCTAAAGTATCTCTCTCAGGGGAGTGTCATTGGAAGATGGAAAAAGTCCCCCAGAGTCTTGCAGGCCTGTAACAAACACAGCCTGAAGGGGACAATCTGCCTTCTGGAGGAAGCCAGCAAAGGGCTACATTTAAGCTGAGGGGGTCTCTCGTCCCCCACCACAACCCACCCCCAGTTTATTAAGCACTCATTTCCAAATGCGTTATTGCAGATTCATGTTACTGCAGTGGAGGAGATGGTCTGGGTTATATCTTCCCGCACACAGCAAAGATGGAAAGAGGGGAAGAGACCATAGGGTTAGGTTGCAAGTCCAGAGTCGCCGGTGCCTGCACTGAAGAGAACTTCCCTGCGGCTGCAAAGTGCTTACTGTGCAGCGTGCTGTTTTTTGCAATTGTGTTTAAAGATGGGGATTTTCAGATAATCAAGTCTGGGAACAGGGGCGGATGAGTCCTGAGCTCCTAAGGGAGAATTCTAAGTTATTCATCTTTCCATCCCCCACCCCAAAATGACAAACGCAGTTTCGTTCCCACGACTCCCCTCAACCCAGAAATGTGAAGAGCAGCAGAAAACCTTTCTTGCCAGTGAGTCAGCCTCGCTAACTTCATGCGTAAGCGCTCCTCAAGTCAGCGGCAGCTCGGAGCTGCGGGTCTGCGAGCAGCCGAGATAAATTTGGGTCTAGAAGGGATGACGTAATGCTAAACCCAGAGGTAGCTGCGCCTCCCGGGGCTCCAGTCGTCAGGGCTGCCGCCTAACATCCCAGCCTCACGGAAAAGCACCGAGCACCCAGGTGCCCGAAGCGGGGAGAAAGGGGACAAAAGGGAAAGGGAAAGGACGAGGGGGTGGGAGGAACCGGCAGGGGAAGGAAGGCAGTGTTAATGTCAGAGCGCTGAATCTGGAAGTTTGTTGTTGTTGTTTTAACTTCAGTTTTCTGGTGAGATCAGGCCACTGGCAGAGGCTCAAACAGCTGCACTTGACTTCCATCCTGGTCTATCTCTTCCCCCTAAAAAAGGGTTTCTTACATTTTATTAAATGGCCCTTGATGCAGCAGCCTATTTCGGTGACTGTAATGAGTGTGTTAATACCTCCAAAGTCCTATTCCTTCTTTTTTGCACTAAAGATTGGAGAAGAAATCTGCATTGCAGGACTCAATTAACATGCATGCCTGAGAGGCTTGCTTACTCTGGTGCAGCCAATTTGGGGGGACCCTAAGGGGCAACTGGTAAGGTATTGAGGAAGATTTGGAGAGGGCCCAGCCAAGTGAATGTTTCCCCAAAAGCAGTTCACATGGAAAAGTAGATCATTAAGCTTATTTCTCATTCCAGTCTCCATTTTCAGATAGAAAACTAGGGCTCAGACAACTATGAAAACTTGGGGCCACCAAAGCTGTGGATCAAACTGAAGGAGCAAGGGGTCTACAGGGAAGGTCTACAGATTCTAGTTCATCACCCTCCAACTCCTCATTAATTCTCTCTTTCTCTCTCTTCTCTCTCTCTCCCTTTTTTTGGTTGATTTGTGGTTTTAATTTTTTTGATATACTGAAATGGGTGAGTTTTCTGGCCTTTTGCATTTGTGGTGTCCAGTCATTTAAATATCAAGTTGCATTCTTAAGCGACCCAAAGACTGCTTTTGTTTTATGTTCAAGGTTCACTCTTCCCCAAGGGAAGACTGGCGGAGAATTAACTCTGCTGCTGGTGATGACTGCAGACCTAGGCCCAACCTCACTGCGCCACCTTAATTAAAAGATCACCACAGGTAAATCATAGTTATTGTATGGAAGCGGTTTCCTTCATTAGGAATACCTCTCAGATGCTTTTTTCAAGTGACAGTCCATCATCTGTTGTGGCAGCCACATATTATTCTCCTTTCATCTGTCATTATAATCAGTTAGACCAGTAGATTGAGTGACTTTCAGACTTCTCTGGACTATAAGCTGCTCAGCCATGGTATGTTATTCTTTTGAAACACGCCTCCTTCCATGAGTTCATTTTGTTTTGAATTTTTGCATCTTTATTCAAAAAGCAAGAATACACCATGTTTTTGTTGCTGTTGCATTTATCAGACTTTAGATACAATGCCCTGTTCTCTCAAAGTTAGATGTAACTCGATTTTAAAACCTTAAAAAACATATCCAAGAGCACCGAAGATCTTCCCTTGCTGCTCACAGGATGCCCCCCCTTCTTGCCACAATCCTGTGTACCCTCCCTGCCCTAGCATTCCCGGCCTCCACTCCTTGGTGTCACCAATCGCTTCCACGTGGCAAAAACCTGTGGAGGTCATTCTTAGGCCCTGAACACTAACTCACACGTCCAGCCTTGCTGTCTTGTGGCTGAATTCCCAGCCTCAGGTGCACCATTTAGAATACAAACACCTTGCCTGCCCAAAGATCTCAACATCTCTTCTAGCTCCAGCAGTCTGATTCTAGGGTTTGGGGATACTCCAGAAATCCTGGAACAAAATGCCCATTTGTCTACTAGCTGCCATGTCCTGAGAGCCAACTCTGGCCCCACTGCATAGATAGATAGTTCATTTAGTCCTAAGCACACCGCTGAGATTCCTGTTTTATAGATGAGGCCCAGAAAGATTGAGCAACTTGCCTAAGGTCACACAGGTAGTGAATGGACTCAAGGCTGGATTTTCTAGCTCATGGACCCCACAGCTTTCATCAGGATTATGTTCAGTAGGTAGGGCAGAGTCAAACAAAATTAGTTAGGGCAATGACCTCAATCAGAGGTAATACCACCCTCCCTAGCTTGGAGGCTTTGGAAATGTATAAGAGAGTCACAATGACTGAGGGCTTCCCTGACGTGTCGTGAGTGGGAAGCGAGGATGTTGGTTCCTGCAGGGTTCTAATCTGCCTTAGAAGAACTGTGCCACCAATAGTTCCCTTGTCTTGAAACACTAGGTCAGAAGGTTAGAGGCCAAGGACTCATCATTCAACAAAAACTCCTTCAGCATCTCCGATGTGCTGGGTACCAGTTGAAGAGAGAATATGGAGCCAAACTACTGTCCTCAGGTGCTTGTATTCTAGCCTGACAGACTGAAGATGAACAAAGAATGTACTGTGAGTTGTGCCAAGGCGGGTAAGGGGTAAGGAACAAAAATGGAGGCACTTTAGGGGGTCGAGGGATCAGAGATGATCACAAGGACTGTCAGCTTCTCTGGACTATAATCAGCGGAGAATAGTGATAAAACACTCATTTGGATTCAGCAGGGCCGGGGGGCGGCCACAGCATCTCATCTCTAACCAGCTTCCAGGGACACCAGGGCTGTTCATCTTCTGACCATACTCTAAACACAAAGGGTGAACGGCCACGCAAGGAACCTGGATTTTATTCTGCACAGGAAAGAAACTACTGAGAGACTTTTAAACAAGTTAGTGTCCTGAACCCAGTTATATATAAGATCACTGTTGTTTCCTAGATCTCAGTCAAGTTGGGGAAGAGGTTGGACCCGTGCCTCTGGCCGGAACCAGCTGGCCCACACTGTCCCGTGGCAGCCAGAGCCTAGAACTCATCTCTCCGGCTCCCGCGTGCCTCTGGCTTCTCTGGCAGAAACCCTTGGCTCCAAGCGTGGACCGACGGTTGCCCTACAAGCTGGGCGCCTTTAGGAGGCCCAGTACGGCCTGCCAGGGCGTGGACTCACACCCCGCCACAATAGCCTGCACAGTCACAGGAACCCTACTGGTTGGGTGAGTTCCCCAGGAGGCTAGACAAGGT
Source organism: Galemys pyrenaicus (assembly GCA_019455555.1). Taxonomy (NCBI): domain Eukaryota; kingdom Metazoa; phylum Chordata; class Mammalia; order Eulipotyphla; family Talpidae; genus Galemys; species Galemys pyrenaicus. Next base: position 3,712,955 of record JAGFMF010011658.1, on the reverse strand, counting down.
GGCACTGCACGTGCAAGCAGCAACAAGGTCCAGACCATGACCCTCCAGAAAGGACCTGTCTAGCATTAGTAGCAACCTAAAGAGCCCTGGAAGGTTCTGTCTGCCCTCTCTGTGAGCTAGTTTGAGTGAGCAGCAAAGGAAACTGCTCCAGGGAGGCATCCCCAAGGGAACCCTCAGCCTGGACTTCAAACATTCCAGATTCCACTTCCTGTCTCTTTCTCTCCAAGGCTTCTTCCAGAACCCTAACATCTCCGAGGAGGGAAGAAAAACCTGGATTTGAGTCTCAACTCTGTTCTTTTTTAGAATGTGGTCTTGAGAGAATTAGCCAGTCTTGCAAAGGCTAAATGTTTCCTCATCTGTAAAATAAGGAAAATTATGCCCCCTTCCTATTGGATGGTAGTGACATTTAATATAAAACACTGTGCTGGTACATAGTAACTGCTCAATAAAAACTCACTATCACTATTCCTTTGGAAAGCAGCGAAGACAGTATACTTGTCAGAGCCCTCTGAGAGATAGGTTATCAGCTTCCCAGGATACAGACAAGGATAATAGCATTGGTCCCGAGTTTTCTATGATTCACACTGGAATACAGAGTTGGAACTGGAGACCCAATATACTGCTCTTTGGAAGCACCCAGCACAGAGCTTGGCTCCTGGAAGGTTTCAGAAATAATTTCTTAAATTGATTGAGCTAAGCTTTACAGCTGGTAGAAAGCATGAAATTCACGTGCAAGGCATTCAGAACCCTGGAAGTAAAGTATGGTGTGGGGGTGGTCAGGCTGGGGGTGGTGGCGAGAAAGAGGGCGCTAAGGCAGGTTTATGGAGCTATAGTGCTGGGCCCTGTGGTAAAGAAAGCAGAGGCTGCACAAGCTCCCACTTACTACCCATCCCAGGAACAGGGCAGCCCTGGGCACGTCCTCCGTGTGAGTACAGTAACCTACCTACCGAGATCATCTTTATTCAAGTATCCTGGCTAATGGTAATAAAGACAGTGTAAAATCTTTCAAATAGTAGGCAATCCAAATCCCCTTTTATTGGCTTTAGTTTGAATTTCCCAATCTCACTCTCCCTCAGGACATAGTGTTTATCTTTCTAATTTTGCTGTGTTTAAATTTTCCTTAGCAGACACTGGAGCTGGATATTAGAGGTATGTGGCCAAAGGCACGTTGCTTAGGAGAGAGTGTTCGGTAGGAGCACTGGCGTGGACGGTCCTCCAAGTGCAGAAGGCCCTGATGTATAAAGAGCTGAGACTGGAATGTGTTTATTTCCCAGGCTGCTCACACAGTCCTTGGTGGAAGCAGTTTAAAAAAGAGAGAAAGTCTAATCTGTGAAAATGACAAGGACAGACCAGAGACACAAAGGATTTTACACATGTCAGAGGTGGTCAGAGGGGAGGGACTATTTCTTTGGGAAATCCAAGATGAGCTTTTGTTGCCTCCATAATGATGGATAGTGACAAAAACATGAAGCCCATGTCAGAGGCAATCCCATACTGTTGGGTTTGACCTGAAGACAACTGAAGTTCTACACCCTGGCACTGGAAGAGAGCATACGCCCCATGAGGGCAGGGACCTAGTGAAGAGCTTGACAGAAAGCAGCAGTGCTCCCTTAAAGACCAGTTTCATGAGTAAATGCACGAACACATTCACCAAACAAGGCTAAGGCAAGTTCCTGGTGTGCCATACAATTCTGCATTTAAAGAAAGTATGTCACAATGGCTTTTTAAAGAGTTTCTCTAATTTGTTTTTTTTTTTTTAAGGATCTTATTTACATATATTTCCTGAAGACTGATTGCTCAAAGCAAGGGTCACCTGTACTTTCAAAATGTTTCACAAGCAAGGGGCCCAGCCCAGCATTCTACCAAGATGAGGAAGCAAAGAAGGAGCCCCAAGTTCAGGAAAATGGTGGCAAGTGCCCATTATTCTGGGCCAGAGAGGTCAAGTAATATCAGAGACAATTACTTTCCTTTAGTTTAGCAGAAGAGCCAGAGAGCAGGTGTTTCTCCCTGGGGAACTGAAGTAAGTCTGTCGTCTGTCTGTCTCTCCCTCTAGCATGAGCCCAGAGCTCCGCCCTCCACCTCCACAAGGAGGCCCCTCTAGGAAGACTTGAATTCCTCCTCCTCTTGTAAGGCTTGGGTTGTCATCCCATCGTCACTGCCTTCAGGTTCTCCTGCACCCCCCACCCCGGGTCTAAGAAAATGTTTTTCCTAAATGATGATAAATTCAAATTAGCTTCATTTTGAAAGACTATTGAGAATGTTGCAATGACCTTTGCAATAACTGAACACGCCCTAGGATCAGTGAACCAGGTTGGAGAATTGCTGGCTTTATGAGCACCTGGCTCATAACACAAAAGCATGATCTGGGGCTCTGCCTGGGACCCATTCGCACATCAGGTGAGAAGGGACCCGGCTTGGCTTGGAAGGGCCTGGTTCTGCCTCTGCTGAGATGCCTTGGGCAAGCCACTGGGCCTCTCTGGGCCTCAGCCTCCCCGTCTGGAGAGTGAGCCTGATGGATGCTCTGTGACCTCCAGGGCTCCTTCTGGCCCTCGCGTTGTCTGACCACCTGCCTCCTTTAAAAACAAAGCCTGAAGGAAGGAAGGATGGAGAAGGGAAAAGCCAGACAGCAGTGAAAGCCTGCCCCCCGCCCCCCCCTCCCCCATTTCTGCTTACTGGAAAATTGCTTTCTTCATCTTGCAAGAAGATTCCCATTCCTTGCTCTGGTGCTGCTTTTTTACTTCTCTTTCTTTCTCCCCCCTCCCCCCTTTTTAACTCAAAAGCCACAAAACCACAACTCACCTCCCCAAAATGGGTCATTTGGAAGCCAGAGCTGTCAGGGGTTAGGTGTGTCAGGTCTGGCAAACTGGTGGTATCTAAGTGAAGACCAGGCCAGGGTAACCATGTGCTTCTCCTCCAGAAACCCAGTTTAAATCAATATTTATCCAACTGTATTTATAGAAAGTGGTGGTGGTAGGGAGGAGGGGGTGGGGCAGAGAGGCAGGGGGGATCTAAAACAGAACAAGCCACAATGACTGATGCAAATCTTTGTGGCCAATTCTGCAGGGCCGAGTTGAGTTTTTTTTTTTTTTTTAAGGCAAAAGACCGGGCTTTTGATGAACCTGCTGTTGGCCTCAGTACCATAGCAACAGCCCCACGTCCTCTAATATGCCCAGAGGACAGACTTGGGAAAGGCAGCAGGAGGGGGGTGGTGTTTCCTAGGAGCCTAAACTTGAGTTAGGGCCAGGAGAGTTGAACAACTCTGAAAAACAAAAACAAAAAAACTCTCTGGTTGGCTATTCTGTCTTCAGCCTCACTTCTAAACCTTTTCTAGACAGGGTGTGTACAGGAAGACTCTGGACAATCAACAGGGTGTTTTAAGTACTAGCTTTACTTCAGGTTGCTGGGTGACCTTGAGCGAGTCATTTCAGCTCTCTGGACCTCATTCCTTGGCTGCAAAATGCATACATGCATAGATGGTTAGAACAGCAGGCTCACGCTGGAATCAGATGTCTCGGTTCAGAACAGCTCTGCCATTTACTAACCATGTGACCTTTGGGCAATTACCCAGATTTCCTGCTCCTCCATTACCCCCCTCTGTAAAAAAAAAAATAATAATAATAATGCCTACAACATGGGGTTGTTGTGAAGACTGAAGGAGACAATGCATGCTTAGCCCCATACTTGGTATATAGTCAGCACTCAATAAATGGTAGCCAGTAGTCATAGCATGCAGTGCAGTTAGTTGCTGCTGCTGCTGCATGCTCACACCCTCTTCATTTCTCTTAGATTTAGCTTAAGATGTTTGGCCAACCATCCTCAGGTGCAAATCCCCATTTCTGGGTCCACCAATGGTTGTGTTTTGATCAGGGAGGGAAGACAAGGGAGCAGCTTTCAGTTTTATCTTGGTGCTGATGAGGCCTCCCCAAGCCAGGAATGGCTCAAGTCATCTTCTCCAACTTTCTAAGGCCCTGCCCACTTTCCCTGGTCTCCTCTGCAGGGTGCTTGGTCTCTAGGACCTCTCTGAGAGCTACAACAATGTCTCAGAAGTCTTCTGCTGGCAGAAATCATATTTAAAACTGGAAAAAGTTGAATTTAGGGGATGTATTTAGGTCACATAGAAAACAGATTGTTTAAGGCTGTTTAAGAATGCTCCTTACACAACTCCACCAAAAGCAAATACCCCGTCATAAATCAAGTCACAGAGTTTTCAGAAAAAAATAAAAAATTAAAAAAAAACAATTGCACATGTTTGATGTTCAATACATATATTTGGAATGAACGAATCATAAAAGGCCACTGGGCAGCAGGGACCTGCTTGACAGTCATTACCAGCAAAGCCCTCAAATTTACCATGTGTTGCTCTTGTCCCCTACTTTTAAAGCCAGTAACATTTCATTTTCAGGGTTACTGCTGATACTAGTACAAGCTTAGGTTTCTGGACTTGATCTACGATACCCTCCCAGGTCCTGGTTTTACAGCTCAAAGTCAGCCTGTGTTGATTATGAAAAAAACATCCTCCCTCCTTGAAAGGGATATGTATTTCTAACTCCTTTCACAAGTCCAGAAAGTCTGTTTTGTGTCTCCTGGCCTTCAAACTCAATTACTGTGTCATAGCCAGTAGTGACAAATTCAAAGAATGTGTATTAAGAGTCTACCATACACCCAGGAGTATACTATACCCAGTAGTATACAGTGACATATACTGAAATACAGTAGGTGATTTTTTCCCCCATAACATGCTTGTCATCTCCCTGTGAGGATTGTTAATGCACAGGAAGCAAGTAGAGAGTTGCATGGTACTAATTACCGAAGTTCAGAGAATTCACTTTGTTGAACACCTACTGTATTCAGGTACTTTAAATGGAACACCTTATTTAGTCCAGCAATGATGTGAGGTATGTGCTATTCTTATCCTCAATTTATGAAAAAAGAAAGGGAACCTCAGAGAGGTCAGCAACTTATGCATAAGGTCACACAGTGTGTGTAGGAATTTGGGTCCTGCTGTTGGTGACTGTTGAAGTGTTCATTCTCTCAACTACTCTGACTTAAGAAGTAGTCAGGGAAGGCTTTCTGGAGGAGGTGGGAATAGAAATAACCTTAAGGGAGTAAGAGAATGAGGGCATTCTACACAAAGGGGAGAGTCTGAGTGCAGCACAGAGGCATGGCTGTGCGCCTGCTTGCTGGTGGACCTGCTCGACAGGAGCTGAGAAGATTGAGTCAGGAAGGCAGGGTGGGGTCAGATGACACCACACAGCAGCAGCTTCCTCCATCAAGAGGAAGAGCTTGCTCCTTGGCCTGTCCATTCCCTGAGAAAGCACCTCACCTCAAGCCCAGGAAATCCATCCAGAGAGCAACCCCTGGCTCCTAGGCCATGTAAGCATTCTTTCCCACCCTGGGCATTGCCCCCAACACCGCCATCCCTAGGCCAGAGAGCCTGGGTCTGTCCTCCAGACCTCGCCTGTGCTGTGGCCTCCACTTGGCCTGTCACACAGCTTGCAGACACATAACACCCCTTTGGGAACCTTTCTTTTCCCTTTTCAGTTTCAAAACAGGAAGGAAATATTTTTTCTAATTCTCAGTCCTAAAACTACACTCCTCTGCTGGAACCCAAAGGTTCCGGGGTGCCAGAGGTTATTTATATCTAATTTCTGAATTTGTGCTAATAGGGTCAGAGTCTCCATGACAAGATATTTTTGGGGGCCTTCAGTTTGAGGCTCCTAGGGCTCCACCTCAGCTGGAACTTCGGGAGACTGTACTTGGGTAGCCTAGGAATCTTGGCCTTGCACATAGCAAACTATCAATACTGGGTCACTTAAGGTGGAAACCCTGACCCCCCAAGTAAACTCACAGTATCTACTAGGATTAATTCAGCACTATGACCACAACTTGGTGAGCACAGTTGAGCACTCGGAGCAAGGAAACCTCAGAGGCAATGAAAGCAACTCAGGCGACAATGGAAAACAAGGCAAGTGCCTTCCTGCCAAGTAAGTACTTTACAAACCACAGTCAAAACGGAACGTGTGAACTCATGACCAGAGTGTATTGGTACACTTCGGGAAATCTCACCGGGCTCAAACGGAGCGTCTAGGCTCGACATCTATCCCACGAGAGAAAAGCGTCCCTTTAAGAAGGGATTGTACCAGCTGGCCGCCCTACAGCTCCCAGAGATTTCCTGGCTAGCCTCCGGGTCCCACCCCCGGCCCCCAGTCTCAGCCCTCAGCAACGCGTGACGTCAGAGGAAGCTGAAGGTGCCGATTGGCTGAACGACGCAGCTAGGTCAAGTCCAGTCAGAGGAAAGAAGTTTGTCTCCATGTGGAAACCATGTGTCTCTAGCTGGGAGGGGGAGGCGCAGGAGGAGGCGGAGAAACTGAGATCAAGTGATTACAGGGGAACTGGCTCAATGAAGGCGGGGAGGCTGTGCACCTGAGCTGGCCAGTAATGCCCTTTACTGTAGTGACCTAAAAAAAAGACAAAAAAAACCAAAAAATAAACCCAATTTGTTAAAACAAAACTTAATATAATTTCTATGATAATTTAAAAGCCAGGGTCTCTGCTTCCTTCCCAAAACCAGGGACCTGGGAAATGCTGGAATCCTATCGGAACGCCCAGATTCCCCTCCATCCCCCAACAACTGAATGATGTAAGCGTTTCGGAAAGCGGGGCTCAGAAGCAAAACAAGCCCCGCGCGCGCTGAGCGACCCGCAGTGCCGGAGCCCGGCGCACGCACGACCCGCCCCCCGACTCGCGTTATTGCTGTGCACACGCGGACCGCCGTGACGCGCGGGCATTGTGTGCAGCGAGCAGAAAACAACGGCGAGCGCCGCCAGTGCGGAGAAGCGCCCCCAATAACAGGAGGCAGCTGCGGGGCCCGCCGTTTTCCGTCTCGGGAGACCCAGACCGGGCTGGGGGTGGAGGGAGTGGGGCGGATAAAGTGGCCCCCGGGGGCCTCTGCTCTTTGCAGGGGGAATAATAGAGGGCCCCGCGGATGGTCGTCGGTAGTTTGCGGGAGGTCACCCTCGCCTGCGTTTGCTCCTGGGGAAGGGGCGAGGGCCTGGAGCGGTGTCCCCGTAGCCCGCACGGAGCAGCGCCCCACGCTCTCGGGGAAATCTGGGGGCCGTTGGCATCACGTCATGCGGAGCCAAACAGCGGCGGTGAAAAGAGGCGAGAGAGCTAAAAATACTCCGGCGGGGAGCCGGCCGGAGGAGGGGGCCTGCGCGGCCGAGGGGCTCGCGAAGTTGACTCTGACTGGGGCGCTGAGGTTCGGGAGCCCCTCTCTGGGACCCGCAGGCCTGCGGCGCGGACACCTTGGGAGAGGGGCCAGGAGGAAGCCCCTTGGCTTCCTCAGCCTCGGGTGTCCTGCTTCTCTGCCGCTGGCCCGCCCCGTGCGGGGCAGCCCGGCCCTCTGCTTACGTGACTGGTGGCCACGCCGGAGCCCCGGCACGGGGTAAACAAGGAGGTGGCGGCGGCCAGGGCGGCCGGAGGGCGGGGGAGGCCGCGGAGCTGGGGGAGGTCTCCGATTGTCTGCGGGTGCGGGGGGTGGGGAGCGGGACTCGGAGGAAGCTCCAGCTGCCTCCTTAGTCCACCTCGCTGGGGGTGAAGGGGCAAGCCGGGTTGACATACACTGCCAAGGTGCCCCAGCTGGATCTGCCCCCGGCTTGAACCGGAGCCACTGGACGGACAGACTCCGGAGAAGCCGGGACCCCAGGGGGGGCAGCTAAAGGGAGCGCGCCCCTCCCCCCTCCAACAAAAGCAAACACGCCAAACAAAACCGCGTCTTCACCCAGCGCCCCACCGGCTCGGGCTTTTCAGAAACTGCCCTCCCCACGAATACACAGTCCTTCACCCCCCACTCCCCAAGAATAATCGCACACTGATTCGGTTACGGCGCCAGTGATGCGCCTTTCACGCGAGCCAGGCACTCCGAGAAAACAGGAGAGAAGAGAAAGAAAACGCACCACCGACCTCCCATCACAAATCCTTGTTTTTGCTTTACAGCTTCTGCACAATTGTGCTGCTAACACACGGTTACTTGAACCCCAGAGGCCTGGGGTGTCGGTCAACGAAGGTGTTTTTGTCTTTGAGGGTTGTTGTGGTGGTGGTTTTGGGGGGGGGGGTTTGCAAGATCTGACACGTTGCAATCAGATGATTTTTTTTCTCTCCCTCTCTCGTCTCATTGATCTTCCTACTTGTTCGGACAGATTAAACAGCAGGGTTTTCGCTGGTCTGTCGGTCTGTTTGCCTCGGTCCCTTCCTCTTTCTCGCAGCTATTATTTGTGAGGACCGAGCTGGAGACACCGCACACGCGTGCCCCCCTTAGCGTACAGAGGCGACCGCCCGGGGAGGGAGGGGATCGGGCTGGCAGGAACAAAAATGAAACAAACAAATACAAAAAAGAGGACAGAACGGGGTGGGGCTCACAGCACCCCCTCCCTCCAACGCATCTCTCTCCACCTGAATCTAGGGAGGTAGGAGGGGTGGGGGTGGGGTGGGGGCAGCAGAAATCGACCAGGAAGGCGATCGCCTTCCTCGCCCTGCGCGCTCACTCGGGAGCTGTTTCCCGGAAAATAAAGAAACCGCACACAACAGCCCACACCTTCTTCCCAACTATTGTTTCCTGCGAGATCCCAAAGTTTCCTTCTTGCTGCGTCCCCTGGCCAAGTTTACCCGGGCGCAGGACGGCGGGTCCCGGGCGAGCTGCAGGCGCTGCTCGGCCCGGCCGGCCTGTTTCTTTGGCGAGGGGGGAGAGGTGGCACCCCAGGGCACAGAGGCGCAGGGGACGGTATCCGTGGACGCGATGGCCTGGACGCAGCCCGGCTGCGAGAAAGGCGAGAAAAACAAGGGAGACAGAAGCTGAAACTGAGCCCAGCCAGGTCGAGCCCACGCCGCGGAGGGCTGCCGGGGGTGGTTGTTATTGTTGTCGTGTGTGTGTGCGTGTGCGTGCGTGTGTGTGTGTGTGTGTTTTCCTTCTGAATCCGCTGAGCTCTGCCTACGATCTTGAACTTTCGGCTTCTAATCCCCACCCCACCCAAGAACGAGCGACTGAAAACAACACTTGTCTGCCCGAGAAGGCTCCGGAAAAAAAAAAAAAAAAAACAGAGAGAAAGAAGAAAAAAAAAAAAGGAAGAAAGGCGACCGCGACGAGATGAGCTCTCGGCGGCTCAGTTGTCAGCAAACAACACTCACTCAGTGCCCAGCTCCTCCGCCGGGCGGTTGTCCCAGCCTCCGCGGGACGGACAGACCGACGCACCGACAGCCCCCGCTCCCCCCGCCCGTCTTTGTTACATCTTTAGCAGCTTTGTGCGTGCGTGTCCTTTCTCCGGTGTCATCGGCTCCGCCGCCGAGGGCTGGCTGTGTGTGCAGGGGGGAGGGGGCGCGGGCCGAGCAGGGAGCGGGTTCGCCCGACCCGGCGAGGAAGAAAGAGCGGGGCGCCGAGAGGAGCCGGGCCCCCAAACTTACTTTTGTTTTCTTTCTCGATCTGCTCCAGGTAGCTGGCGGCCTCGAGCAGAATCTGCACGTTCTGCAGAAAAGTGTTGATGTGCTTCTCCATCGAGTTCTCGCTGGTGTTGAAAATGTCCGAGAAGGGGCACCTGAGCTTGGCCCCCGCGGGCTCCTCGGTCTGGGCCGGGGGCTGGGGCGCGGCCACGGCCGGGGGCGCGGCGGGGGCCAGCCCCGCGCCTTCGCAGCGCGCCTCCTTGCGCGGCCGCCCGCGTTTGCCCATGGAGCGACCGGGGTCCGCCGAGCTCGTCCTCTGCTGGGGCTTCGCGCCTGGGTCGAGCTCCGGGCCCCTGGGGAGACCCGGCTGGCTGTGGCCGAGGAGGCGCCGAGGCGAGAGGCGACCTGACTTCCCGAGCCTCGCTGCGTGCAGTTGTGTGTGTGAGTGTGTGTGAGTGTGTGTGGGTCTCTCAGTGTCGGTCTATGTGTGGGAGATTGAATGAACCTACAGGACAGACGGAGGCGCTCTGGCGCCTGGGTCCTAGCGCGAGCCTGTCGCCATCGGACCGGTCAAAATAAAAGGTGGAGACAGACGAGGCAGGGACCGCCCCCTGCCTGCCGCCTCTCCTTTCCCTTCCTCTCCCCAAATCTTACCCCGGTAGAGCACGGTATTTTAACCGTAATGGAAAAATTACTCGGCGCCTCTGAATGCACCTGCATAAAAACAAACTGCTGAGCTATTTTTTTTCTTCCCTTGAAAATAATAACCTCGCAAAGCATCCAGTGGCGCCAATGTCTGGCATGTACGTGGTAGTAGGATACAAGCCCCCAACGAAGACAGTTGCTTTGACTTTTTTTTTTTTTTTAATGAAAGCGCAATCCAGAAAAACTATAGAATGTAACTGGAAGTTCTCCCAAACACACACACTCCTACACAAACACACACACGCACGCACGCTCACACGCACACACGCTGGTGTGTACCTTCACACAACCCAAAGAAATCCCCAGGCCGCCACTCTGCATGTTACAGATTTACTCGCTCATTCTTTCTCCCTTCAAATGCAAAGTTATTTTCCGGGAAGGGGAGGAGATGTAAGCATCTCTCCATGCTCTTCTTCATAGCCTTGGTCCAGCTGTGCAAAGCTCACACTGGGGTGCCTCCACACCTGGCTCCCTTTTATTTGACAGAGAGGCAGAAGTGACAACCCAGGAACCCCACCCCCGCTGCAGCTGAATTCCGCCTTTTGGTCTTTAAGATCCCTACCCCAGTTACCATTGTTCTCACTGCTGCTCACAACCAGTCCGGCCTGCAGGAACCACGGGTGCTCTCAAGATCAGGCAGATAATTGTGGGATAGTGGAGGACAGTGGGGGAATGAGATGGAGAAGGGCTAAGTCCCAGCTCTGCCATAAACAGACTTTGGGCTGGAGCCCAACCTCCATTGGCATAAATGTCCCCATCCATGAAAACTCTGATAAGATTTTTGTGCTGATCAAATCATATCTGCACTCAGCACACTGCCTGGCCCATAAGATCTTTTTCTACCAGTACAGACCCAGACAAGAGCTGGGATCCCCTACTTGCATCTAAGGAGAAACAGCTGCAGGAACCGAGACTGCACTTGCTTAGAATACATCCCTGTAACAAGTCCATTAAATGCTGTCACCTTGCATGGCTGCCTGGAGTCTCTACCAGGGGGACTGTTTACATAGAGGACAGGATAAAGGCACCCCCTGTATTTGTGCAGCCCAGGCAGTTTCATGCACATTTGTCAGGAAGACGCTTACTGGAAATAGAAACCTTTAAAAAGAGGTAAGCACATTTCTTTGCAAAACACTGTGCAGAACTAGAGTACCTTCAAGAAAGTCCTGTGCACGCTTAGAATGTAATAACCTGCTGCTGGTATGACAGGAGCAGCCAGTAATTGGCACTTAAAAGCCAATGTAGCCACATCTGGGCCATGTGGCTCATTCTACACATACTCTGCTCGTTTTCCATCTTGTGACAGGGTGCAGGGTTGTCTCTATGTCCCTTGCTTGGGGTAGAGGCCTCTAAGAGTGTGAGATAAAAGTTCACCTTCCATTACCAGGAAAATCACTGGCTTTCTGTTCTCGTTGGAACCACAACCTGAGTTGTTCACATTTAAAATATTTAAAAGTCTATAAACATGGACGGGCTGTAGGAAGATTCAGTTCCCAACAGGTTTAACCAATGCCATTTTGTAAAAACTGGCACTTGTGTGAAATAGCCCTGATCTCCCTGGCTCTAAATGAAAGATGCTAATAAGATGATGACCCAGCTAAGCCCAGAGAAAACCTTGGTGCCTTTCCAGCTCCCTGGTGGAGACATGAGCTAAATGCACACACGTGCAGTACTCTAACCTACATGTATGTAAATACACACCCACCCAGGCAGACACACTCATGAGTGCTGGATCAGCGGTGGGGTGTTCTGTAATTATTTATTTACCCTCCCCTATTTCATAGGTCTGAGAGCTTCAGAAAGCCCAGTGGGAATCCTCAAGCTGGGCCACAGATCTGACCAAAGCCAAAATAAACAATGGCTTGAAGGAAATCTACAAAAAAGTGCTGATTTGCACTATTCCCATAGTGAATCACAGGCCCTACCATTATTCCCATGGAAAACACCACTGTTGGTGCCAGACCAGGTTCTCCCCCATCATAGGGGCATTGTTTTTTGATATCGTGTGAGTTCTTAGCATCCCACAATGGCATCACAGGAGACACAGTGGAGGCAGGAGAAATGGCATTTTGTTCGACAAAGTCTGTGCGGCCTTGCCCGAGTCACACACATAGTTTAGTTTGCACATATTCATTTTGGTAGCATGTAAGTGGAACGATGGATGTGCCAAGCTGAAGTCCAAACCCCATCAAGCGTTAAAACATGGTAACATCATATTACTCTCTTCCTCCATCCCCCCCATCCCACACCCCACTTAACAGATTTCTTAAATAAAGTTGGCCCCAACAAAAAGAGCTGTGGTTCAGGCTTATATCATGGGCCAGGCATCCAGGATGCTGAGTTACAAGCTCGGCTCCATTCCCAATTAGCTTTGCTTCCCAGGAGGAACCACTCAAACTCTTTGCACCTCGCTTTGTCCAGGGTTTTAACAACATAAACAAACAGGCCTCTGGAAACTTGCTGAGACTTTCTACAGAGAACAGGTAGGGGATGAGAATGCAGTCCTCTTGATAGAAGCAAGAAAACTCTTAGAAAGTTCCAGGAGGTCAGCCGTGGTGCACCCAAGGGCCCAAGTTATCTTGGGTCTTATTTTCCCAACCTTCTGTTTCTTTGTTTGGCTTATTTGTTTCATGATATTTTTCCATCAATTTTGTTTGCATATTAAAAGGACATTGCTCTCTTTTATTTGTCCCTCTTTCCCCTCAGACATTCTATACCCTTACATCAAAGGAGTTGTTTTGCCTGTAATTATGTCTTCAGGTACACAGAGGCTGCTTAATTACTGAGAAGGGGATGAGAGTGTTGCCCCCAGACCGCTTCATGCTGGTTCAGAGGAGTGCCCGTCCTGAGCTACCGTGACTCTCCTGGCTCCTTCCTTCATCCTTCTCTTCCCCTGACCCTCTTCCCTCTCTAGCCCTTTCTGCCTACGTCCAGCTTCTAGCTTTTCCTTGGACCTTGCCAGCAGAGCCGGGTCAGGTTCTTCCTTGCTCTTTGACCTGTGGTCTTTGTACCCAGGCTTGGTAAACACCACCAGGAGATCTTCTGTCTCCTGCCTTGCCACTTGAGTCCTGATCGCCGAACTTCCCCAGTCAAGTTGTTCCTGGGCATCTTTCCCTGTGGAAAGAGATCACCTAGCAGTGAGCTGAGGGGCTGGCTCAGGGCTGCTCCTCTCTGGGAGCTGTCATCGATCAGAAGAGAGCCAGGAGTAGAGGGTTAGGGCATTCCAAGTCACCAGCAGAAGGGCAGGAACCTGGAGAACTGTGGGACTCTGCCTCTCCCACTGGCTTCTGGCACAGCCTTAAAAGTGCTGACCAGGCCTCCTTCAGCCACTCCCAGGCCCCTCCTCCACCCACACAATCACCAGCGGGTGTAGACATGGCAGAGGATAAATAGCCTCCACCCTAGACTGGAGCGCACCCGGGTGTCACCTGCTCCTGGGGCATTATCTCTGCTCCCCTGGACTCTGGCCCCCCTTCTCCTGGACTCCTGGGGCTGGCAGATCCTTCCTGTCTCAGCCAACTCCTGGGCTTCTCCTATGCACCGCCCAGTGCTTTAAACTAAGGGCACACCTCACTCTTCCTGGCATCTCCAGCCCCAGCACAACACACGCATAGCACAAAACAGGGCCTTAGGCCATGAGGGTGGAAGGAATGAACACCCTTTCCCACCTGGCTAGGTCCTCGGTGCTGGCCCTTCATGACTTCCTCGCTCCAGCATGACAGGAAGAGGCATTTGACACTATCTGCAAAACTATTCCTGAGTCACTCACATTAAAGTTTAAATATTGAAATGCTGTCTCTGTGGAGAAGCCAGAAATCCATTGAACCAGATGATTGAGGTTCCCTTCCCCAAAAGTGCAGAGACTCAGCTGTCCCTCCCCCTGTCCTTACTGCCCTGCAGATCTAGTGACAAGATGGGTCTCCTCTGTAAAAAGATGCCTTGATAGAGAATTTTCAAAAATCACCAGGCAATGAAGGCATCATTCTGAGACCACAATGGAAATCATACAGAACTTTATTTCTTCTTCCTCTTCACATTTTCTCACTCTAGAATGTCTTGGCGGGTAGTCCCCTAAACCCCTAGTTTTTTCATGTCTCCCATATTTTTTTAATGAACCCAGCAAGATTCTAGATTCATATATGTTAAGGTACCATTGATTGACACCAGCTTAAATAGGAGCCATCCCAGAAGCATTTGGGATTAAAGGGGCCAATGTCTTAAGTTAAAGGAATGAAGTTCTACTGGTGAGGTGTTAGGCATTGGAAGGGAAGGGTAGTCTGCAGGTGGCAAAGGATCTTCCCTCCTGATTACTGGTGGTTGAACTTGTGTGAGTCACTTAATCTCTGGGACTCTCAGTTTTTTCATGTATAAAGTGGGAGAATAACGCTTGTCTTGCTGAAGGGGTCTGCAGGGGGGTGGTGCTGGAGCCTGGTGTGGCATGTGCCCATATCAGGAGATACTGGGCTAGGAGAATCCTGAAAGGTTTTCATGGAAAACAAAAACAATGACAAAAAGGTGGGAACAAGGGTTAAAAGCCCAGAGTTTGGGGCCCGTGGTTCGACTTTGCTGTCATGTAATTCTATTAAATGGTCTTGCCGTTTGCAGCATCCACGTCTTTACCTGTGAAGGGAGCATTCCATGGGCTCACAGGCCACCTTTTTTCCCCACTCCAAAAAGCATCATCAATTCCTATTCCCCTTGTCCATTAATCACGCCCGGGGATGTCACTGCCCATTGGGATTTCAGGATCGACTGGGAGAACCAGCATGACCACAATGTGCTGGTATACAAATAACAGTCCAAGACAAAGAAATGCTTTATTTCTGGAACTTCCCATTTCCCATTGTCCATTTTTGGGGGGAAAATTGGGGGAAGAGCTTCCAACTCTTATCCTCAAGGTTATTTGGGGTCCAGGAATCCTGTGTGTGAACGGCTGGATTCAGTCATCTGGGAGGCAGCCCCCACTTTGGGGGATATAAATTCATTCAGCACCTGAACGGGGCTGCTTCTCTCCTGCCCTGCCTGCTACTGCCACCCCCTCCTGTGCGCCCCTCTGCAGCCTGATTCCTCTTCCACCTCTTTCCATCCCTCCTGCATGAGGCCTGTGAGTTGCCCTCTCTTTTCCTGACTTAGTATTCAGTCCTTATGGTGAAAGGGTTGATGAACGCTGAAGTGGGTACAGTTATCAGGGATAACAGACACAGGAGCACATCCTCGCTCACACATTCATTTATTCCGTCAGAAAACATGCTCTTCCATGTGTCAAGGTTGTTCTAGGTAGAGGGGCGTAGTGGTGACAAAGGCCAGCACCACCACCCTCGCTGAGCTGAGTTCTCCAGGTTCGCATACAGGTATGAGACTGGAGGGACCCGCACAGACACACAGGTGCATATGGAGACAGGCCCCTGTACTCTTGTGTCTTTCAGAAAATGAAATAAAAACTCCAAATTGGAGACAGAGTCATAGGGATTCATATGGAGGTCCTGTAAAATCCTCTCACACATCACAGATATGTCCATAAAAGAAAGGGAGGGAGGGTTTGCCTTCATGGTCCCCTTTCTCTCCTCTTGCTTATATGGAAATTAAATTTTGTTTGCCTGCAACTGACCCTTTGCATGTTTCCACAGTAGTGAGACATACTGCATTCTGTCAGAATAGCGAATTTTTTAAAAAAATTCATATGCTACTCTACTTCACAGAGTTGCAAAGCACTCACAGATAGATGTGGCCTGCCAAAGAGTCACGTCAAAACAACTGTCTGAAATTATAACCTACCTGAAAGAGTCCGAAAGGTAATCAGAGCCTATTCCCCTATAACTACACCCTAAAAGTACCCATCCCAGGCAGGCAGGCACATGAGGATGACATGCTGGCATACAGCTGCATGAATCTGCCTCAAACTTTTGATATTTAATTGCATCATTGCTAAAGTAGAATTGAATGAGAAATCCTGAACACAGATTCTAAATGTGTTCTGTTTGCTGGTTCATGCTCCAAAATCTTGGAAGAACTGGGCTCTATCAAATGTTAGGCTGACTGAAGCTAAGAAAAATGTCTTCTCATCTTATTGATTTTAATTTTACCTCTTTGGGATATGAAAGTGTTTGCATGCATCATACATCTATGTAGTGTGGTCCCATATTGTCTTGCAGATACTGTAGTGTAAGTGCTTATAGCCACAGAACGCTAATAATGTTCTAGGCCTTGTTCTCCAAGCATGATTTTATTTCATCCTCATAATCACTCTGAGTTATCATCATCATCATCACCCTCATTTCACAGTTGAAAGAATGGAGATTGAAGAAACATAAGAATCATGTCCAAATACAGCATAGCTAGCAAGTGGCAGAGCTGGGGTGCACCCTGGATCTAGAAGGACATTTGTTCCTCCTGATGAGGACCCACTTTTGTGCAACCACACAAAGCAGGGTCAGGTGTGACTTTATGCAGTTTTGCTAGCTGGGTGTATGGACACCACGAGGGTGCTTGCTTCAAATCTTCAGCAGACTATAGACTGAACATTTCTCCAGTCAAGGACACTTGGAGTCTTCATTTCCAGTCATCGAGGTCTTCCAGAGCTTCCACAGCATCTCCTGTGTCCTAGTAGAGTAACTGTGCAATTGACACTGTTCTATTATTAGGAAGGGTACCAAGTCAGGGAGTTGGTAGTACCGTCAGTGTTATTTATCAGGCACTGGAGCTCACAGCCACTTCGCATGTATTTGTCTTCCTGTTTACACGATGAGTCTGTAGGATAAAGGTTGATCAGGTATTTCCACCCTCCCACCACTGATGATGGACACCTGCGGTGCTGCGAGCATTCCAGGGTGGGCATGCGCAAGTGGGCGCACCTGTGTTGGACACGGGCATAAATGGGTGGCGTCATGAGGACACCAGAACGGTGAGGACCGACCGAGAGAACCGACAGCAGCAGCAGCAGCAGAGAGAAGAAGCAGCCGAGAGGGTGAGATGCGCTGGGGGCTGGGAGGCCTGCCAGCCTCCTGGCCCCCCGGCACCCCTGCCTGCCATGTACCTGGCCACCTCTACTAAATAAAGTATGAAAAGCCACCGAGGGCTCCAAGAGACTCCTTCCTTGACCCGTCTGCCCAGAACCATCCTGAACCCTGCTCCAGTGCCACACCATCCTGCCGCTACAGAGTCCCGCTGCTGAGGTAGAGGACAGACCCCATGTCATGAAGTCCCTAAGAAAACATATATTCACTATACTGGCTAGAGGTTGTGAAAGGAAGAGCAGCATGCAAGTGCATTGGTGGGGATCATTGATTACATGCATTAGAACCACCTGGAGAAGGATTGCCAGCTATAGCAAATGAAAATGCAGGCTGCCCTTTGATTTCAATTTCAAATAAACAAGAAATAATGTTTTGTATAAGTATGACCCAGCAATATTTGGGACAGATTTATGCTAAAAATTATTTGCTGTCCATCTGAAATTCAGATTTTAACTCGATGTCCTATATTTTCTCTGATAACCTTAATAGGAAAACTTAACCTAGTGCAATAAGTCAGAACTTCTGGAAATGGGGTTCAGATGCCAGAATTTTTCAGAGGTTCCCTAGGAGATCCTCCTAGGCAGCTTGAGAATGACTGACAGAGGAAACCTAGCATCTTGGAGGGCATGGAATGGAATGTGAAGGATGGTGCAGGTTGGTGCGTGTGGGTGAACATGACAAAAAACCTTGTCTACCCAAGGTTCTGCTTTCTGGGACTTTTGCTGGGCCACACCCAGCAGCCACAACTGGCAGAGGCAGAACTGGGGTGCACACTGGACCATGCAACCATTGTATTGGTCTCGGGGTCTCATTGTAGTGCCAGTACCATCTCTAGGGAGTAATGTGCCCTCCAGTAATAGAACCCTCTCCCCCCCAGGGCTTAACCATCACCTTAGCATGTATCACATTTCATTTCCTTTGTGCATGTCAGCTAAGCAGGCACCCTAATTCCTAATGTGGCTCAGTGTGGTCTGGCTTTGAGAAGGCATACAACACCAAAGTTAAAACCTTCAGGTCTGGAGCCATGCAGAGATAAAGTCAAACTCTATTTCTGTCATTTACTTAGGTACATAAACTCTAGGTGTATTTACTCAGTTATAGCAGCAAGTTATATAACCTCTGCAGACCTTAGTTTTTCATCCTGGAAATGGGAATGAAAATATACTTACTCACTAGGTGATTGTGAGGCTTAAGTGGGATAATGCCAGTCAAGTGCTTAGCATGGGTGAAGCATTTGAGAATTAGTTGCCATTATTTCAGTGCTGCCACTTGCCCCAGCCACCCCACCCCCCATCTCCAAAGAACTTGGCAGCAAAAGCAGAGCAGGTCATGGGTCTGTACAGTATTCAGTACAGAACGACCTGGAGTTAGCCTAGGAATTCCTCTGCCAGGCAGAGTTCAGGCTCAGCCCCCAGTGTTCTCACCTTTCTGGCTTTGAGCCCTTGACCAAGCCTTGTAAGCCAGGATTACTCATAGCATAAAAGGGAAGGGCTTAGGTTGCACAAAAGCGAACTGATTCCTTGAATTCCAGTTGGGACTTTGTCCCTAACAGGTCATTGTACCTCTTAGGGCTAAGTTTCTTCATCTGGAAAGTGGATATAGGCCAGATGGCCACTTCTGTCCATAATGCTCTATAATCAATTCACTTATAGAAATTCTGACCTTGACACCATAATCATTCTCTCCCAAGAATTAAACTTCTTTTTCTATCTGTTTCCAGAATTTTAAATGAAGCATCAGGTTCAAGCAGTGAATAGTTGTAGATTTCCTGCTTTTCTCTTCATATACATACACACTTCTGGATTGTTGAAAAGTGCTGCGTATCTTCCTCTTTATGGTAGGTTTTCCCTTCAAAGAGTGGAGAGAAACTTTTGCATTCATCTCACCTCTTACCCTTTAAGATAAACAAAACTCATCAACACTGGTCATTGCCAACACCTATGGGTGCCAATGGAACTGAAATGTGAAGAGGCTATTTTGAGGATGTCACTTAAAAGCTGAAGTCCTCCCCCCAAAACTGGAGTACCCTGGATACACCTGTTCTCTTTCTCTTAGGTAATCCTTTCCTAATCCTTTTTCAAATTTCACCTGCCACTGAGAGTCCACTTCTGTTTTCATTTTTGAAGGACAAACCTGTTTTTCGAGTGATAATTGCATTGGCCATCTGTCTCCATTAGCTATCCCCATCTTTCTTCAACCCCACAAATTACTGGAAAATAGTGTAATAAAAGAATCTTATTGCAACAGACAACATCTTGTCCATGTGTGTTCAGTATCGGGATGCACCTAAGAGCAAACTCCTAGCAACAGAGAAGTCTTCTTTGGGTTTCCAGAAGTCTTCGTGTCATAGGACTCAGCTGGAGAAACAGCTGACGCTCACCTCTAGTGGAGGAAATTATTTTATCAGTGTGAATTCTAAGGAGGGGTTGTATTGCTTTTTTACAAGGGACATAACCAGCTAATATTCACGCTGATAGATATTCTGAGGACACGCCTGTCTCCATTAGGGCTTGAGATAAAGTCCTAATCAAAGTGCGTATGAAGTCCTTTTGAAGCTGCACAGGAAATCTCTGGGAAACAGTTTAAAAGACTATTTCAGAGGAAACTCCTCCTTTATTAATAATATTCTGAGATTTGTTCCTGATTTGGTTTTGGTAGCTGGTTGTGCTCAAAAACACAAATAGGAATTTAGGAAATACCTCTTTGGAAATGGGACCAAAGAAATGGGGGAGGAGGTTTATACCAGTTTCCGCATGGTAAGATCCAACAGCTGGTCCTGCTGGTGGTTTCGAGCTAGCCATTCTGGGCAGGGAACAATCTCCATCTCTCCCCTTTGAACTATCAAGATTTAGCATCCTTTGACAGGGTTAAGTTTACTATAATAACAGATTTACCCAGAGGGACTCCTTGCATATGATAGTCTATTAGGAAAGGACTTTGATCACTTTAAAATGTTGCTGAGTTATTTTAAGAGTTGGCCTGACACTGAAATTCCAGTGGAGTTTTTTTGTTGTTGTTGTTTGCTTGGGTTTTTTTTTTTTTCTTCTTTGCTTAAGAGGTGGAAGTAAAAAATCAGAAGGGAAGTATTTCTACTTCCAGGAAGATTGAATAGGCATATTATCTCTATTGCTGCCACAAAGCACAATTAAGAACCTTGTGCGTTAGACATAAAAGTAAGAAGACTCTTAGTGATGGAGAAAAGCCAATGGACCTAAGGATTCTAGGACCTGAATATTGCTTTTCCAGAGAAGTTTTACTAATGGCCAATAGGTATGTGAAAAGATGCTCAGTATCACAAATCATCAGAGAAATGTAAATCAAAACCACAATGAGCCATAACCTCACAGCTTGTTAGAATAACTATTATAAAGAAGATAACACATGTTGACAAAGATGTGGGGAAAAGAGAACACTTGCCCATGGTTGGTAGGAATGTAAATTGGTGCAGCCACTATAGATTTCTTCAGTGATTTAAAATAGAATTACCATATGATCTAGCAGTCTTACAAAATCCTACTTTATGGATACATCTATATACACATACATATGTATATATCTACACATAGACATGAAGGAAATAAAATGACGACCTCAAAGAGATGTTGGCACTCCCTATTGTTGATAAAGACATTATTTATAACAGTCAATATGTGAAAACCACCTAAACATTCACAAACAGATGAATAGATCAAGGGAATACAAAGTATTTAATGGAATATTATTTGGTCATAAAAAGGAAGGGATCCTATGGTGTTCAACAACATGGGCATTGTGTTAAATGAAATAAGAAAGACAAATACTGTATGATCTCATTTACAATGGAAAGTTAAAAAAATATAAACCTGTACCTATGGAACCAGAGAGTAGATTGGTGGTTGCTATGGGTGGGGTAGGGGGGTTGGGGAGGAGTAGATGTAGGGGGAATGAGGGAAAGTGAGCAATGCATGCTAACTTTCGCTTATAAGATGAATGAATTCTGGGGATTTAATGTGCACCATAGTTATTATAGTTAACAATACCATATTGTATACCTGAAAGTTGCTAAGAGAACAGATCTCCAGAGTTTTTGTCAGATACATAAAAAAAGGTAAGGTGAGGGGATGTGTGGTGCGCAAACTAAACTTATTGTGGTAATCATTTCACAATATATACATATATCAAATTATCACATTGTATTCCTTAAACTTACACAACATCATCTGTCAATTATATTTCGGTAAAGCTGGGGGGAAAGACTTACCGTACACACAAAACACACACATATCTTTGTAAGATGTTATTATTGGGAGAAACCACGTAAAGATTAGACAGGATTATATCAAAACAAAATGTTTAACTAAAAAATGGAATCAGAATGACCTTTGGAAGAAACAACTATTTAATCCACACTTAAATATAGGATAAATGTATGTCAAAATATACCTCAATCCACTTCAATATGGGTAACTTCTGACCCCAAAAGCAGCAAGATTATCTCACTGTGCTGTGAAATTTAAGAAGGAAAAGAAAAAAAATGCATTCGTGTTACTCGGAGCTTCTCAGGCAAAATGTTTAGTCAAATACTTAACACACTATAACAAAGAGTCTAATAGTCATTGCTTTGTAATGTTTACTTTAATGATATTTTCATTAAATAATGGTGGCAGTTAAATAACAAAACCGGTAGGAGCTCTCTCTTCTGGGTCCCTCCTTCTCCTTCCACGCGTACGTACCTTGAGTTCCCATGCACAGCTCTTCCGCAGAGCGGTGGTTTGGTTTTGGTTTCATTTGCTTTTTTCCTTCTTCCCAGACTTCACCAAAATGCCGGATCAAATGATAACCCTATTCTTAATTTCTTGAAGAATCGACACTGGCTGCACCAATTTAAATTGCTACCGGCCATGGTCAAGGTGAGGCAGCAGCACTGCAGAGCTGGCAACCCTGTGAGTGCCCAGAAGCAGCACCAGCCCATGTCCACATGACCCCCCTAAGAGACCTGATGACAGAAAACAGGCCTTGGCCATGGGGGCAGGTGTCTGCAGGGCACAGCTAAGGTCATGGGCACTGCCTGGAGTGATTCTGAAGCAACTGGAGTTTGCCTGGCTGTTGTCCTCCCTCCTGGATCTGGAGGTCCTCTAGCCATTTAGCTTTAGTCTTTTTTTTTTTTTTAACAAAAACCAAAATTTTCTGAACAAATCAATAACCATTGCAGAAATAAAAAAAAAAATAGGAAAAAAGTACGATAGAAAAATTATCCAGATCCTAGCTGCTACTGATAACACTTCGGTGATGCTATAAAACACACATTCCCACTTCAGGTCTTTAATTTCTACTGTCTTCCTATCCAGGGTAAAGTCAAAACTTATGATGTGCCAAACTACATTTCCATAATGCAGAAATATTCTGCGTCAGGTCCTGAATTCCTCCTGCTTCTAGCAGAGTCTCACCAACAGAAGTACATAGTACACACACACACACACACACACACACTTCTAATAAAAAAGGAGACCATCCCATGCATGCTGTTTTGTAGCCTCTTTTTCTCCCCCTCATTCAATAATGAATCATGAACATCTTTCCAGGTCAGTAAATATACTTTTACAATATTTTAATCCTGCACAGTATTTCATTGTATGACTGAACCATAATTTATTTAGCCACCTTCCCAATGGTAGACATTTAAAATTCGGGCCTCCCTGGTGGCGCAGTGGGTTGAGCAACGCACTATGAAGCAGGCCTCAGCCACTGCAGCACGAGTTCGATCCCTGCTGCCGGCCAGGGAGGGGACCCACATGGCGCGGCAGACCTCTTCTGCTGTGCCCGCTGCTCCTCTCAGCAGTGTACTTCTGTTGATCTGCCTGTTCTGCTCCCTGCTCTCTGTGGTGAATCCTCTCACCCTCCACACCTCTGGCCTGTACCCCGTGCTTGTATGCATAAATAAATAAATCTTTAAAAAAAATAAAATTGTTTCCAAGTATTTTTTTGCAGGTATAAACAATGTTACTATAAACGCCCTGTAGCAAAATCTTTGTACAAGTCCTTAATTATTTCCTTAGGTGACATTCCTTCAAGGGTGTAGCTGGGTATACCTCTGCACATGTTTAAGGTTATAAAAAGGTTTTGTCGAATTGTCCTGCAGTTAATTTGCCCGCATTAACTGTGCATGAAAATGTCCCTCCTTCTCCCTGACACACACAGTATCCTCATCACTTGGGTGCCATTCTGATTTTCTCAAAGAGCTGCCAGCTAATTCCTGATTAGCTCTTAACTAATGCTAAAGGTTTGGGCTGATGACAGGTTTGTACCTTTCCCATGTCCATTTGCACTTTCGTGGAGGGTGTCTGAGCAGGGGGGCATGGGTGGGGTGACCCCTTTAACAGACTATACTCTGACACCTAGGGTTTGGTGGAGGTACCTTCGGAATGTTGTCCAAAGACCATCACACTGCAGAGTAACTCCAGGGAGCACCCTCTCCCCAAAGCCCATCACACTGCAGAGTATCTCCAGGGAGCCTCTCTCCCCAAAGCCCATCACACAGCGGAGTAACTCCAGGGAGCCTCTCTCCCCAAAGCCCATCACACTGCAGAGTATCTCCAGGGAGCACCCTCTCCCCAAAGCCCATCACACTGCAGAGTAACTCCAGGGAGCACCCTCTCCCCAAAGCCCATCACACTGCAGAGTAACTCCAGGGAGCCTCTCTCCCCAAAGCCCATCACACTGCAGAGTAACTCCAGGGAGCCTCTCTCCCCAAAGCCCATCACACTGCAGAGTAACTCCAGGGAGCCTCTCTCCCCAAAGCCCATCACACTGCAGAGTAACTCCAGGGAGCCTCTCTCCCCAAAGCCCATCACACTGCAGAGTAACTGCAGGGAGCCTCTCTCCCCAAAGCCCATCACACTGCAGAGTAACTGCAGGGAGCACCCTCTCCCCAAAGTCCATCACACAGCGGAGTAACTGCAGGGAGCACCCTCTCCCCAAAGTCCATCACACAGCGGAGTAACTGCAGGGAGCACCCTCTCCCCACCTCTTCTGGGAAGAAGAGATTCTATTAAAAACAGCCCAACCTGGTGCCAGCCCGCTCGGACAGATGCCTCTCGGGTGCCTGCTCTCAGTCTTCCAGCTGGGCCCACGAACCGGCCACCCCTGTCTCCAGGGCCTGCGCAGCCAGCGGTCCCCACTGACCCGACTGCCTTTGAGCCACATCTAGAGGAAAGAGCAAACTGGGCAAATGGGGGTCTTGGGTCTCCTTGGCAAGGCACCAGGGGTGTGGAATCCATCCCTTCCTCTCTGGTTTATCCATCTGGGCAACAGGAAGGAGGGACCTCCATTCTATACCTCTTTGAAACTAACATGATTGAGCCGTGAGAAAACATGGTGACCAAGGAGACTCTGAGCCCTCAGCACACGCCTGCCTTGTGCTACTGTCACTGGGATTGTTAACAGCCTAACACGAGCCCAGTGAGACCACCGCGCAGCGGGCTCCAGTTGCTGAACGGAGGTGTGCTCACCCCATCTTAGCAACAACTCAGTGCGAGTGAGTACTAGTGTTAACCCCATTTAATTTTATTAAAGATTTGTTTATTTATGCATACAAGAGCTGGGGTACAGGCCAGAATTACAGGAGGTGAGAGGGTTCACCAGAGACACAGTGGGGAGCAGAACAGGCAGATCAACTGAAATGTACTGCTGAGGGGAGCAGCGGGCGAGGCAGGAGAGGTCTGCTGTGCCATGTGGGTCCCCTCCCTGTCTGGGGATGGAACTCTCGCTGCTGTGCGGTGGATGCTTCACAGTGCAGGGCTCAACCCGCTGCTGCGCCACCAGGGAGGCCCCATTTTATTGATAAGTAAACTAGAGCACATAGCAGGCAGGAGATTGTCCAAGCTCTACAGCTGACTGCGTGGGGGACTGGGAGTCTGGCCTAAGCGTTCTGACCCCCGGGTCCGCGTTCTTCCCCGCCGTGTGGAGCTGCCTGAGAAGAATCCCAGCGGCCTCAGCTGCAGCCCCTAAACGTCGGGTGTCTGCCGCCTACTTTAACATGAAGTGCGGAGTCTCCCTTAATGTTCTCCCGCCCAGGGAGGTAGGAGCGTAGACACGACTTTACGGAGGAGTAAACTGAAGCCCTGACGGTGCCACGGCTCGTCCTGCCCACGTGGCGCGCACGCCGCTTCTCCCGCAGCCACAGAGCGCTGAGGAGCAGTGACCGTGGGAAGCAGCAGCATCTGTGTCCTGCTCCCCAGGACCCCTGGCAAACAGCTCCCCTCCCACAGCTCCCTGGCTTATCTCCTAATTAAGCATTTTGTCAGGGCAAGTGGCTTTTTGTCCTCAAAACAGAACTCCGCTTTCCTACAGAAGAAAGCAATTTCCTCCATGTCAAAATTGTTGTCTGCTGGAGTGGGGGCTGGGGTGACACCATCACAGTGCAGTTTGTGGCAGCACCTGTGGCCTGCTACCCCCTGCCACCCTCCCGAGGGCTCTGGGCATAGATATCTTCAGGTACATGGTCAGTTTTCGAAGCCAGCAGGCATTATATTCCAGAGAGGAGAAGGAAGAGCTTTCAGGTCCTGGCTCCGTCTGGAAGCCAGTGCAAACCTGGCCTTCAAGGCCGAAGGACGCTCATCTCCACCTGACTCCATGGTCTGAGACTAGCCAGCCTCGCGACCCCAGAGTCCTTTTTCAATCTAAAAAGTTACGTATTTTATGAGTACATAGAATAATGTAAAAAGCACGATTCTCAATCACCCTATCACCCCCACAATCAGATCACTCCTATAATTGTGCCAGGTTTTTCTTTATATATTTGTATTCATCTATGTAAGCAAAACCACGTGGAATTTTGTAGCTGTGCACTTTTTATGCATGAAAAATAATAAGGTACATGTCCTGATTTTTTTTTACATAAAAATACATCTTTGAATAGGTAAAAAGTAGTCAATAGTGTAGGTGTGTTTCCCCACCCCCTCCTTATTTTATTTATTAAAATGGCTATTTTTGTTTTGAAAAGGGAACACGGATATGAGAAACGCAGGCAGTAAATGGGGTGTACTTTGTGTCCCAGTGCCTAAGGCGCGCCTGACTCTCAGAACCCAATCCCAAAGAGTGTTGCCCTCCCACCCCCAGGCAGCCACCACCTGGTCTCAGGATTTCTGTGTCTCCTTCTGAAGACCCTCTGTGCACACATGAGTGTAACTGTCAAGGTGCTGTGTCATTTAAATACCCTTAGCTCTTCCCTCCTCCTATCCCCGTGAAAGTTGGCAGGGGACAGAGCCTTGGCGGGGGACAATAGCCCACATGAGGTCCTTTTTGGATGGCCCCAAAACACTAGTATTGGGTGGAAAAAACTGTGACTGGCATTAAGAAGCATGGTTGGATTGCAGCCTACAAGGCTGACTAGCTCTCGATCTTACGGAGTTGACACTGAATTTAAATTGCTTCGTGGGCAAAGGGGGGATGATGGCATAGACCACATGAGATTGTTCCACAGGAAGTGTGAGGGGTTGTGTGTGAAAGCGACAGACAATGTGAGTGCACGACAAGCTGAAGCAGTTGACAGGACGCTGGCGGAGCCAATCTGTCTCCTGCCCTGGCTTGAGGATGCCAGGTTTCCAGGAAGTGGGGCAGAACTCAAAGCTGTTCTGAAATCAGATGAACCTTTTGAGCAACCTATTTTCAAAGCATGGTTTAGAGCTATAAATGAGTCAATCAAGAATATATTGCAGGTGTTCCTGGTGCCAAGCACTGTGCAAGATGCTTAGGATAGAAAGAAAAAAGGGTGGGCCCATCTTTCAGGAAAGAGAGACACAGCCAAGCACATGTATTTATTAAGTGCCTACTGCAGGCACAGAGGATACAAAACAGACCAAAATGGCCTAGAGCCTACCGCAGAGCTCAAACGAAGGGAGCCAGACAGCCATTGCTAGCCTGCAGGGCGACTAGATCGGCTTAACGGGCAGGAAAACCTCACACAGAAAGGACACTAGAGAGCAGTCTTCAAGGAGCAGGAGGAATTCGTAGGGAGTCCAGGGGAAGCGCCTTGGATTCCGGGGGGAGAGCACAGGCAGAAATGCGAAGGTGTGAGGGAGCTGTGTACTGAGTGTCTGGGGGGCTGAGAGGGTGGACCAGATGTGTGTGTGGGAGGGGGAGTCTGCATCAGACTAGGTTGGCGAGTCAGGTGTGGGGAACCGTGAAGGTTCTGTTTTCTGTTGCAGTTGTAACAAATTGTTGGTGGTTTAGAGCAATGCAAATTTATTATGGTACAAATCTGTTGCTCAAAAATCCGAAATGGGTTTAAAAATCAAGGTGCCACCAGGGCTGTCACAGGTTCCTTCTGATACCCCGGTAGAGAATCCATTTCCTTGCCTCTTTTGTTTCTAGAGGCTGAAGTTGCTTATTTCTTAGTCTGTAGCCCCTTTCACCCTCTTCAAAGTTAGCAGCTGAGCGCCTTCAGACATCTCTTTCTTCTAAGTACCCTTATGATCATATTGAATCCACCTGGGTAATCCAAGCTAATCTCCCCATCTCAAGGTCCCCAGGTTAATCACATCTGCTTGAGTCTTTTGCCATGTAAGGTAACTTATTTGAAGGACCCAGGAACTAGGAGATGGACATTTTAGGATATAAACTTTACTTTGCCTACTGTCGTCCTATTCTTTTTTTTTTTAAATATTTCTTTATTTATGTATACAAGAGCTGGGGTGCAGGTCAGAGGTAGAGGGGTGGGAGGAAGCCAGGGCAAGAGGATTCACCGGAGACAGAGCGGGGAGCAGAACAGGCAGATAGACTGAAATACACTGCTGAGTGTGAGATAGGAGAGGTCTCTGTGCCATGTGGGTCACCTCCCTGGCCAGCTTCACAGTGCAGTGCTTAACCCCTTGTGCCACCAGAGAGGGCCCTGCTGTCTTCCTCTTAGTTACACTATATTAGAGACTTGGACCTGGCCACGTGCACCAGAGACCTGTTTGTTTCTGGAGGGTTCGGACAAGAGGGAGGAGGAGCAGTTTGGAGACCTCACTGTGGTGAGTTGCGGGGGGGACAAGTGAAAACCCCTCAGAAGGCTGATGGGGCAGCCCAGAGAGAGAAAAGGGGACCCAAGGGAACCTGGGGGTTTTGGAGATGGAGAGCACAGCAGGCCTGAGAGAAAATGTGCAGACCTTGAGAAAGTTACTTCTACAAGTCTAGTACAGAACAGAAAAAGAAGACAGAGCTGAGGAAAGATATTTCTTGTTTGTTGGTAGATTTTGTTTTCTCAAAATAACTGCTTAAGTGCAATTTTGGGCTGAGGTGGCAACAAATGGGAAGGGAGATGCAAAGAATTTTCAAAAATGGGCTAACTAGATGAACTATTCCCTTAACCCGAGAAAGCTATGTTTGAGAGCTCTCAGCTGGAGAACCTACTTCATTTTCTTTCACTCTACCGAAAACTTCTGACTCGGAAACAAAAATTCACTAGAGGACATTTTAAAAGAACATTCACCCAGTTTCACCCAGTTTCAGAAAAGGCACTTTCCCCATATATATGATATTAAATATTTTTGTATTTGTTTCTTCAAAAAATTTAAACTGAGGTAGCTCCAGCCCTCTAGCTCCAGTGCTGTGTGGACACCAGAGCCTGGCGGTCAGTTCACTGTTGAAACCGACTCGGCACATTCCAGAGATGCAGGAAGAGCCTGGAACTGGGAGTAAAGACCTGTGTTCAAGTCTCAGACACACACACACACACACACACACACACACTTGTGTGACCTTGGGAAGGTCACTTATTCTTTCAACCTTGGCTTCCTCTCTGCAACAAGAACAATTATAATACCTGCCTGCTTACTTCACAGTGTGGCTTTGAGAGAATCCGTTGAAATCACCGAGTTCTGTAATTGGTAAAGCACCATACAATTATGGGGGCACTATTATTATTTTTTCATGCCCAGACACTAAAATTCTGTTGTTTTTCCTGAGGAGTGCACTCTTTACCATCTGTAAGTGGGGAAGGAAGCTTCCAACAAAGCCAAGTCAGTCTCACCTGGCCACAGGTGGTAAAAAAAGAGTGCAGTGGTCCTGTTCCTCCCAGCCTCCTCCCCCAGAAGGGGCTCCTGCCCCATCCCACAGGGCTCTCTGCCTTCCCAGGGCTGACAGTCCACCGCAGGAAGGGCGGAGTGAAGTAACAATTGTGGAGTGATAGGTAACATGCGTGGGGAGGGAGATCCAGGAAAGCAGATTCTGCCAGAACAGAGAATCTGACACTGGGACCTTGGGTCAGAGCTGGCTTCTAGGGAGGTGACCATAGGCTGGGTTCCTAGGCAAGGAAGAAATGGGCACCCAAGCAGAAGGAAAAGCACGTGCAAAGGCACAGAGGTTTTTGGCAATCTAATAGGTTTGGGGTTTGGATGGGGCAACCAATTCATAACGCTGTTGCTAGTTTCTACTTTTAGCTTACGGGCGGTCCAAAGGCCAAGCCCACCACAATTTCTTCTTATCTGGGGTCCTGAGGTCCCGAGACCACCTCCCTGTCCTGGAACATGACTGCACACAGTTATGGAATGCAGGGAACTCCCAACACTTGGCCAGTCAACCTTGACTTCTCCATAGACGTTTCTGGCTGCAGTTTCATCTCCTGGAATACATCTGCCTTGTAAACAGTCAGTCTGGCATGAAAGACTTTCTCATTGAAGGCAATTTTATTATTAGGAAAAAAAAAACCCTGTCCCCTTCCCTCCCCCAATTCCCTGATGTGAGTCCATGTCATTCCTTACTGGCTTTGGCAGTTTTATTATGGAAATGACATATTGAAATACAAATTGGGACGTGTACAGTATAATTACTAATACTGCATATTCATTTCCTCCCTTTGTTACTGTGGAGTCCCCATAAAGCCCTCTTACCAGCCAAGTCCCTGTGTACTTGGTTCTATGTCTCTTTTCTTCTGAGGACAAGGCAGGGCTGAGAGGGGAAACACAGCCAGAGGAAGTACCTGCCTTCCCTGAGAAGAGTTATTTTTGTGACAATACTGGAGCCGACGCTGCAGTCCAGGCTTCTGAGGTCCAAGGGCTTCCCAGAGCTTCCCAAGCAAACAGCTTAGAGCTGCAGCCAGACCCAGGAAGACCCAGCCAGGGGAACTTTCCAAAAGGCGAGATCCAACAAAACAAGGATTTTCAATGATGGCCAGGCTGGACAATGCCATCTCCAGAATTGTGACTGTTTCTCCCTCAGAACCTTCTCAGGAGGCCATAGAAGTTGGTCAACACACCCACTTGCTGGAGCTGCACAGTCAGGCATTCAGAACTGAGTGACCTGTGCCATCTCTCCCATGGCCTTGGTTTCTGCCCCTCCCCAGGGAGTATCTTGCTCTGAACCTATCTCACCTTGGGGCACAAGTGGTGGTGAGAATGGGCCCCGGTTCCTAATCTTACCTTTGTCACTTAGCAGTTGTACCATTTTGGGCAGATTTGATTAATCTATCTATGCCTCAATGTCACTTTCTATGAATTGGGGTTACCAGTAGTTTTTATCTTACAGAGGATCACGTTATGAGGATCAAATGCTCAAGGTAGGTAAAGCATGTAGAACAGACTATCGTGCTGACCCTGATTGCCTCAGTTAACAGCCTCCCTGCACCCAGCCCTTTGTAATGTGGCTTTGCAGGGACCCCCAAGAAGAACAAGAAGCACTCCTCCACTCCTTGAGTCGGAGCCAGGTTGGTTCTTTCTTTGACCAGCAGAAGGGATAATGGGCCCATTCTGAGCCCAGCCCCAAGAAGATTTACTCCCTTCTGCTCTGTTGGAATCCTGCCCCTGCCAGGAGAGCAAGCCCAGGCTAGCCCACTGGATGATAAGAGACATAGTCAGAGTTGAGTCACCTTCATTGTCCCAGCTGAGGCCCCAGACACATGAGGAAGTTCAGTCATGATCAACGCCAGCCCAGAGGCAACCCACATCTGACCACAGGAACAAGAATGAGGCCATCCTAGACCAGAAGAGCTATGCAGCCAGCCCACAGACGACAGCGTGAAATACACACTTATTGTGGCAGATAACTAAATCCTGGGTGATTTTTTTATGCAGCCATAACTAACTGGTGCATTTTGTAAGTTCTTATTGTACTTTCAGCGTCTTCTTGTACATGTCTCTATGTCTTGGTCTATTGCCCAGCCAGAGTCCCCAGCGACAGACGGATAGCAAGGTTTTAGGACAAGGGCAAAGACCCTGGAGTCAGACAAGAGTTCAAATCCTGTCTCTGGCATGTTCAGAGATAGGACCTCTATTGAGTAATTTCTGTTCCATTACAAGGGAATAATAATAGTATCTATCGTGCACAGTTGTAGTGGAAATGGACAAAGTAATGGAAGGGGAAGAGCCTGGCACTTAGACTCTCGTCTCGCTGTCTTGTACATAAAGTAAGATTCAAAACATAATGACCGAAATCACATTTTTCTGGACTAGACTGAGCTATTACATGCAGTTACCTGGCACTCTAAAAAGAATGCATAGGTCATAGCCCCATTTAAAAGAAGAAAGGGAACGTTCTCCAGTTAGCCAATGATCATAATCCAAATACCGATAATGACAGAGCTCCATGGCATCTGCCTAGTGGTCACGAAGTGACCACTGTCTGGGGGGAAACTACCAACAGTACGAGTTTCCCATATTGTCCAGTTTCACCATAGCTCTGTGATTGTCCGCTCTACCCCCATTGTACTGCCTCCAAGGAAACGTTCGAGGCTAGTGCTTTGTCCTTTGATACAAAGTGGGTAAGTGGAGAGGCTGGACCCCAGGCTCCCACGCTGCCCCTGGTTTGCCAGTTGTCACAATGCTGAGCTATTCCATGAGGGCACCGCTGCTGGGACATTAGCTTTTCCTTTTCCGTTGACTGAGTGTGGTTGCTTAAACAGAAAAAATGCTGGTCTTCTGGAAACGCCACCCAGACCTCACTTTGACTCAGCACCGAGGTCCAGAAGTCTCTTTGGTGGGGCCAAGAAGCTCTCTGTCTATGTCACTCAGGAAATGAAAGAACTCATAGCGGTTCTGAAGGAGAACTAGCGAAGTCTAACTCTGTGCCTGACAGGTGGGTAGTCAGCAGCCTTGGGAGCGAGGGTCTTTCGTCTGTAGTAGCTGGGACAGCTTAATACCATGAGACAATGTGTCCCAGCAGCTGACTCCGCTATGGATTAGGCTAAATCCCGAATAAAGATCATCAACTCCTTTCTAGAAGGATGATAGGCAAGCCAGGGCTAAGCAATCAGGTCCACAGAGCCCTTTTGGAGGGCAGATTTCCTGGGTGACATCTGAGACTGAGAGGTGGGCATAAGGGATGTGGCAGGCCAGGGAAACAGTTAGTACAGTTCCTGCCTTCCAGGAGCTCAAAACCCAGATGGGTCCTGGGAAATGCCCTTCTGAGGAAGCCATCTCCTGGAAATTGGTCAAAAGTTAAAAAGCTATTTGTATAAAGATATTTATAGCAGCATGATTCAGTGATGAAAATCTAGAAACTGCCCAAGTGCTGGTTAAAAAAGCATTTGGTTAAGCAAGCTGATTTATTAAACCGAAGAGATAATACCTCTGCATTAAGAAGGAGAATAAGGCCTCCCTGGTGGTGCAGCGGGTTAAGTGCTGCACTGTGAGGCATCCACTGCACAGTAGCGTGAGTTCTATCTCCGTCCAGAGAGGGGACCCACATGGCACAGCAGACCTCTCCTGCCTCACCCGATGCTCCCCTCAGCAGTGTATTTCAGTTGATCTGCCTGTTCTGCTTCCCACTCTGTCTCTGGTGACTCCTCTCACCTCCCACGATTCTGACCTGTACCCCAGCTCTTGTATACATAAATAAATGAATCAAAAAAAAAAAAAGGAGAATAATGAAGTTTAAGTAGATGCACAGATAAGTACATATGAAACAATATTGGGTCAATGATGCATGCGAAAGTGTTTCCAAGTCTTGGTTGCATCTGTGTAAAATCGTTCGTGCACAGTGAAAATGACTGCAAAAACAAAAAAATTAGTAAGTGGGCATGATTATAATTTTTGGTCATGTTAGCTTAATATGCAGTGAAAACTCCAGAAAGTAGCAAGAGACACATGTCCTCTGGCTTTTAGAACAATGCGCAAAACACCAAAAGCACAAGCGAGAAAATAAATGCACAGGAGGTAGAACTAGGCAAAGTTGTGGTGATTCGAGAGTTGGACTTAGAGTGGCTTCATGATGAATCTTGCTGGGATGGATTCCCAGGGATACTTCCTGGGGCCTTGAAACACAAAGTCATACCCAAAGAACACGATTTAATGCTTATGAAGAAAACTCAGACCCAGGGCCAGCATGCTCGGGGAGAGTTTTGGGGTGCAGGGAGGTTTTTTGGTGCCCTTCAAATAATTTCAGTGACATGTCTGCCCCTTTAGCACATAAAGGCCAACTTTCTTAACCTGCATTCGAGTTTTTTGCTTTCTTTTTAATCTCAATAGCAAACACTGTGCAATGTTGACAAAAGCTAATGTTTCCACTTTCACCAAAGTGAGAAGGTGAGTTGTGCACCAGATTGCTTTGAAGATGTCAAGTTCTATCATCAGGATGTTCAATGTATCAGGATGTTCCCAGGGGGCCAAAAGGGGGCCAGTGCCTCTGTCCCCTCTAAAAATATCCTCTCTACTTAGTGGAGAGTACCCCAAATTTCACTTTCTAAGACTCAACTCATCTGTTTTCAAACTGTAGCCCGAGATGTATTTTGCACGCTTGATAAGTATGCACATTCCAGAGCTCCAGCACTTGATTCTCATTCGGACTCTGAATTATTTGTCAACAAGTTTGTCAGTGATGCTGCTGCATGTTTTCCTGCACTACGCTGCAAGAAACCTTGAACTAAAAGAATTCAATTTATTTTAAGTGCGAATCCTAACCCAGCCTTCACCATCCCATTTGGAAGCTATTTGGGTCATTTTCACAATTTGATAGAGGAAAATGGTGCGGAGAGGAAGATTACAAGGGCCCAGGATGCGGAGGAAGAGGGGCAGCTCCCCTCTCCCAGGGGAGAGCCCAAGACCTGAGTCAAGGACACAGCACCCAGCCTTCCTGTGGCACCTGAAATCTATCGCCTCTGGCCAGCGGTGCATGACAGCTGCCACTGTGTTATGAGGAGACCGAGTTTGGGGTTTCAGGTTGGAGTCAGGAATGGAATGGGAAGCTGTAGGTGCTACTGATTATCTCTCTCAAAGTGCTGGCTGCTAAAAGACAGACAAAGAAATTTTTACAAAATAATGAAAAATGCCCTGAGAGAGTATACAAATATGTGGGAACGAAGGCAGAGAAGGGAGTGATTGCTTTGTGTAGGGGGAGGGAAGGGCGGGGCTCGCAGGGCGTTTAGGTGATGACTGACCAAGGGCCAGGCACATCACAAACAGTAATTTCCTCCTCACAACAACCCTGTGAAAGGAGGTATTATGTCACAGGGGTGAACGTGTATCTCAACAACATCAGTTGTCATAGCCAACATCAGAGAGCAGTGACTTGAACACATTTCTGTCCAGCTGACACCTGAGGTGTGAGTTCCCCTAGTATTCAATTGACTGTGGTTTGGGGTGAGTCATTTCCCCTCAGGTTCTTCATCTGTGAAAGCAGGTCTGGGCTCCCCGAGTGATGCTGAGGTCCTCCCCAGATCAGAGCCTTGGGGAACCCCCATGACCTCAAACAGGGACTCGCTGCACTCAGAAGAAAAAGAAGACCCTCCCAAAGGGCCGGCTGCCTTTCAAAAGCAGTCATCACAGGACAGGACATCTTCTAGTGTCCTCTGATGTCCCGGACAGTGTCACGTTAACTTGACCTTGGGCCTGGGTGGGGGTGAGCATGCATACCCCAAGGCTGGGGACATTTCAGCAACTTGCAGCAAACTCACCGAGAAAAAGGCTGAGACTTTTCCCTTGTTTTGTTTTACTCCTGATCTTGCAACTCTTAGAACGTTTACTGATCTTCAATGCAGTGCGAGATAGTGGGAGGCTTCTTTGTTAGTAGTTAAGAAAAATTTGGTCACTGGAGACTCCAGCAGCCTACAGCAGCGACTCAATAAATGACTGGGAGGGGGGCAGGAAAGCAGAGGTCCTCTCTGGAAGCCCTCGGGGAGGATGCATCATGTTTACTGCCCAGAGCTCGAAAGCAAACAGAAGGAAATCAAGCCCTGGAGGCCTCAGATCCCTGCTCAGGGCTGTTAGGAAAAGACCCCGCCCCACCACACCTCCAACATGCAGGGTCCCCAGAAAACCTCTTCTGCTGCAAAGCCACCCCCCTCCTGGCTCCAGAGACACAGGGCTCAAGGTGTCCCACTACAATAAAAGGACCTGGAGACTGATCTTCCCCTTCCTGGGCCAGTGGCCGGAACACAGCCCAGGGCGACAGGTTCGAGGGAACAGGCATGTCCAAGCATCATCTTCAGCCTCAGACCTCACACAAGCAGTTGCTCGGTGCTGGGGAAGTTAGTGAAAAAGGCCCAGTCTGAGGCCGGGAATTATTTGTCTCTGTCCATGAAAGAACAGGTGCTCCAGTCAGCCTGAGGGAGGACCTCGTGCAATGCACTGGCTCCCAAAACGTCAGCCCAAAATATCTCCTGGCCGTGGAAACAGGTGATGGTTTGGTCAAGGTCTGGGGAGCAAAGCCGGAGCCCCCCAAGGGGTACCCTTCCCTGCACAGCTCGCTGGAGAGTAGCTTTAGCGTCTTCATTAGTAACAGTAGCAAAGGCAGGCTAGATATTTTGATATGGACTATCTTATTCGTTTCTCAAAGTAACCAGGTGAGGTGGATACTAGTTATTATCCCTTTTTACAGATGCACAAACTGAGGCTTAAGGTTAAATGGTGGAGGCAAGATTAGCGCTGAAGCTGTCTGGCTCCAGCCTGAGCTCCCAACCACACAGCAAGGGGCAAATATCAGGCTCCTGTCAGGGTTGCAAAAAATCCACAGGGTCCTCCATCCCGTGAGGATCTGTCAAAGGGAGGTTTTCAGGGGCTCCTCTCCCTCCTGGGAGACAGTTACTCCAGAGATCGTGGGACGCAGGCACGGGGAAGGGTGTGGGGAGGGGCAGGGCAGGCACTTGGGGTCCAGGCCTCTCAGCTTTTGGGGTATTGCAGACCTCGCACTGCTGACCCCAGGCAGAGCCCAGGCCTGGCACTTACCTTACACCTTGCTCTCCTCCCACCCAACCTAAACCCACTTTTTTCTTTTTGTTTTTAAAGATTTATTTATTTATGCACACAAGAGCTAGGGTACAGGCCAGAGGTGCGGGAGGTGAGAGGGTTCACCAGAGACAGAGTGGGGAGCAGAACAGACAGATGGACTGAAATACACTGCTGAGGGGAGCATCGGGCGAGGCAGGAGAGGTCTGCTGCACCCCTCCCTGGCCAGGGATCAAACTCGCACTGCTATGCTGAGGATGCTTCACAGTGCGGTGCTCAACCCTCTGCACCACCAGGGAGGCTCCATAAACCCACTTTTTTCTAATGGGCCACTGGCTTCCCCTAAGTCACCTGTCCCCTCCTTTAGGTCACACACATTTTTATAGGATCCTACTGGGAGTAAAGATGTGATGTGTTGGGGATTTGGGGCGCCATAGAAGGCCTGAAGGGAGATCTCCACCTGTCCTCAAGTTAACATGGGAGGTGGCCACCCAGCCTTGAGAATTCTCTCATCCAACGGGCAAAAAAGGCCTGTGGGCCTGGGGGGAATTAAATGAAGTGTGAACAAAATATGGAAACAATCTAAGAGTTGTGGACAGATGAGTGGATAAAGAAAGCATAGTGTAGGGATTCCCTCATGGTGCAAGGAGTTAAGTCGTAGCACGGTGAAGCTATCCACAGCCACTGCAGCACAAATTTAATCCCAGGCCAGGGAGCTGACCCACACAGTGCAGCAGACCTCTCCTGTCTCACCCGCTGCTCCCCTCAGCAGTTTATTTCAGTGGATCCCCATGTTCTGTTCCCCACTCTGTCTCAGGTGAATCTTCTCACCATCCCCATTCCCCACACACACTTCTGACCTGTACGCAGTTCTTGTATGCATAAATAAACAAATCTTTTTAAAAAACCCACAAAACATAGCATATTATGTATGTATGCGCACAGTGGAATATTAGTCACCCTTAAAAAATGAAGGGAATCCTGGGCCTCCCTGGTGGCGCAGTGGGTTAAGCAATACACTGTGAAGCGGACCACAGCCACTGCAGCATGAGTTTGATCCCTGCTGCCAACCAGGGAGGGACCTACATGGCGTGGCAGACCTCTTCTGCCTCACCCACTGCTCCCCTCAGCAGTGTATTTCAGTCCATCTGCATGTTCTGCTCCCCACTCTGGTGAATCCTCTCACCTCCGCGACTCTGGCCTGTACCCCAGCTCTTGTATGCATAAATAAATAAATCTTAAAAAAAAAAAAAAGGGAATCCTGCCGTTTGTAACAACATGGAAGAACCTGGATCACATGACACTAATTGAACTCAACCAGACACAGGAGAGATGTTGCACGATCTCATTTATGTGTAGAATTTTTCGGAAAGCCAAACTTAGACTAACAGAGAGTAGAACGGTGGTTACCAGGGTCTGAAGTTGAGGGGATGGGAGATGTTGGCCAAAGGAAATAAAGTTTTAGTTACAAGATAAATAAGTTCTTTAGACCTGACATACAGCATGTGCACTGTAGTTGATGCTGCTGCATCCTATGCCTGATGTTTGCTAAGAGCTTAGATCTCACACGTTCTCATCACATATATATATATACACACACAACTCTGTGAGGTGGCGGATACGTGAATGAGCATGGATGTGGTAGTACCTCGTAATGCACACGTATGTCAAAACATCACGCTGTACACCTAAATATACACAATTTATATAGATTGGGTCACCATGCCTCAACCAAACTGGGGGAAAAAAAAGAGTGGGGCATCTGCCATCAGACGTCTGAAGGGTGACCTCAGAGAAGGCTTTGGGAAGTGGGGCTTTAGAGGGCAGAACGTGTCCCCTGGATATACATCCCAGGAAGCAGAAATCCCAGAACATGAGAAAGACACGCTTCCCTCTTCTTGCTGCTGTTATCCCCACAGCTGCCATTTTCTGAGGGCAGTGTCAAGCTTTATGCTAAACACATTTGTCTACACTGACTTAAGCCAAGCTCCTGACCACCTGGGAGGGAAGTGCCTGCAATTAATTAGTGTCTCTACATCATAAATGAGAAAGCAAGTTCATGAACTGAAGTAACTGGGTAGCACGTGCAAAGCTGAAGTTCCAGCTCACGCCCACTCCAGAGTCCCCACTCTTACACATTTGGTTTATCTTCTCCCCCACCCTGGTGAGGTGAGGTGAGCCCCCCACACCCATTCTCAATGGTATTCAACAGATACTGTAACTTGCCTGATCGCAGAAATCTCCCAACCTGCTCCTCAACATCTGCTCCTCAGGCCTCACCCCAAGAACCGCAGCCGAATGTTTGGGGCGGCCCCTGAGTCTATTTTTGGCAAGTGCTTAGCAAGCCCCAGAAGTCTGGCTTTACAGAATCCTGTGTGGAGAGGAAACTGGTCCCTGGGCCCTTTCAGGGTTCCCAACTTCTGTGTGGCCTGAGGTTTGGGGATTCTATTTTTAGGCAGGTCTTTCCTAAACCAATGTGTCAGACTTTCTGGCACCTTCTGACAGCTCCAGGGCACCTGAGCTGTCTTCAAAGCCGGGCTGATGCCCCAGTGATATGTGGAGCTGGGAGGCACCTTGAGAGCGGGGAAGCCACATTTGCCGGCCAGGTGAAAGGGAGAGGGCCTTTCACTCAGCTATGAGGGGAGGGCATGGGTGCTCTCCACCCAAAGAGAAACCAGCTTTTCAGTCCTGCCCTGCAGAGAAGTTGTACTGATACCTTACCCGAAATCCTGGATAGAGGGAAGGAGGTTTTCTCCATGGGCCATTTTTCCATCTGCTTTGGTGGGATCAAACATGGTTTCTGGGGAACAGGTAGCAGAGATGTTGTAGAGGGCTTCTAGCTTAGGGACCCCTGCAGCGCCATCATGAACCTTCTGGGGTGCCAGATGCTATGACTACATGCAGCCTGTCAGCTAATCCTCATGAGAACTCCTGAAAGAAGCACATGTTTCCTCCCATTTTACAGAAGAGTTCATTAGCTCAGTGAGGTGAGGTTACTTGTCTCCAGTCCCAGGTTCACGGGCAGAGCCTTCAGCTCTCGTTGATGGGAACCCCACACTCCTAGCCACTCCACGTGCTGCCTCTTAGGCGCCAAGGAGCAGCCACATTTCTTGACCGCCTTTCAGATCACTGACTTCTGAAGAGGTACCAAACTCTACCATTTTGTTATAAGAGCCAATGGTCACAGTATTTGCCATAAGCCAAGTGCTGTTCTAGGTGCTTCACATGTAGAGATTCACTGAATCCTAGAACAGCCCACCCAGACAGGGAGCACCATTACCCCATTCTACACAAGAGAAAACAGAGCCTAAGAGAGGCTGAGTAACTTGTGCCAACAGTTGTAAACTGGTAAAACCAGGCTTCAGGCCCAACGTCTACACCATTAGCCATTATTTTATGCCCACACTCGCTCTGCAGACTCAATTGTGTACTCAATTTCAGGCTGCTTGGGGGTCCTCCCGATGTCCTCTTTTGGGGCACAGTCCCTCAATAATACTTGAGGATGAATTATTTTAACTCAAAACAAAGATTTGGCTTTACGCTTCCAGGAAGGCCACACACTAGGGGAGAGAAGCCCAGGCCCAAGCCGGGCTGCTCGGAAGTTCTGTCCCAGGGTCTGGTGTCCACCCCAAGACTAGGGAAAAGATCAAGTCCAGCTTCTCGGCTCCTTCTGAGTGATTGTCTGGTGGGCAGCGCCACATACCCGTACTCTAGTCCTGAAATAATGGGGCTATCTCTGCCCTTCTGGTGGAGCGCGAGCCAGGCGTACCGACAGGAGGGCATCTGGGAGCATAGTAGGTGAAGGAAGTTCTATAACTAGATCGCAGTTTCTTAAACTTGTTTACAGCTCAATGACACGTTGGAAAGCAGAATCGGGGCACTACCCCCAGACTCCGGCTGAGTCCATCTGGGGCAGAGCCCAGCACTGGTGTTTTAATAAAGGCCTTGCGTGTACCTGGCAAGCAAGCCCTTCACCAAGACTCTGACCAGTCAGTCACTTCATCTGCCCTGCTGGCGCTGGTGGGTGTGGGCAAGAGGAGGACTCTGGGTAACTAGGACCTGGCGGGAAGACAGGGCTCCTGTGGCTTGCCAGTGATGGGGGACAGAGTCCCTGGAACATCTTCTGGGCTGCCGTCTCCTGCAGAGCAAGTTCCCAGCGCTTGGCCTTCTTCTTCCCTCCCCCGAGTCCACTTGCGGGCCTTCCCTTCACTCTGAGTCTGCTCTGAGCTCTGGAGCTGCTGAGGGATGTGGGATAGGACAAGGCATTGTTCCTGGTCTCCAGGGACACAAGTCTAGTTAAGAAGCTGAGGGAGTAACAACAGTGCCTTCGAGGTGGCAGTCCCCAAAGCAATAAAAATGAGAGAGAAGATAAACAGGTGGGACTACATCAAGATAAAAAGCTTCTGTACAGCAAAGGAAACATTAAACAGAACAAAAAGAAACCCCACTGAATGGGAAAAAAATCTTTGCGCTCCACACAACAGACAAGGATCTGATCACAAAGATATACTCAAGAAAAATAAAGTAAAAAAACCCATCAAAAAATGGGCAGAAGAACTTAAAAAGACACTTCTCTACAGAGGACATACACATGGCCAATAGACATATGAGAAAATGCTCAACATCCCTCATAATCAGGGAAATGCAAATCGAGAACACAATGAGGTACCACCTCACACTGGTAAGAATGGCACACATCAAAAAACCAACAACAAACAAATGTGGGTGAGGATGTGGAGAAAAAGGAACCCTGGTACACTGCTGGTGGGAATGCAAGTTAATCCAACCACTATGGAAGGCCGTATGGAAGTTCCTCAGTCTACTAGAAATGGAACTACCATATGATCCGGCAATCCCACTCCTAGGAATCTATCCAAAGGACACAAAAACACTGATCCAAAAGAGCAC
>JAGFMF010011658.1:3618562-3664853 GCA_019455555.1 Galemys pyrenaicus | reverse complement strand
TTCTCCATCTTCCTTTCTTTTCTTCCTTCTCTCTTCTCTGCAGAAAATCTTCTTTTCCTCCTCAGCTCCACCCACTTAGGGCGGAACCAGGATTTTGGACTTCCCCTTTTCCTGGGACGACCCTGTTACAAACATCCTTTATTTTCTTGTTCCTGATCTTAGGGGAACACTTGCAGTCTTTTACCACTAACTACAATGGTAGTTGTACACTAATTAAATTTTTCTAGTAGCCACATTAAAAGAAGAAAAAGGTAAAATTAATTTTATTAATATATTACCCAATCCATTATATCAAAAATAATATCATTTCAATATGCAACCAATGTACTATTATTAAGATTTTTATTTTTCATTTGTATACTAAACCTTTGAAATCAAATGTGAATTTTATACTTTAAGCATAGCTTGATTCAGAGGAGCTAAGTTTCAAGTGCTAGTAGCTACTATCAGGCAAATGATACCTGGTTCATAGCAATAATGGCTAATATTTACTGAGCACTTACCATGGGCCTGGTATTCTTATAAGCTTTTTCCTACATTCACTCATTAAACTTTACAACAACCATATGAGTAAACTAAGGCATAGAGAGATTATATTACTTGTCCCAAATTGCCCAGCTGGCAAACGGAAGGACTGGGATCCCAATCTGGGGAATTAAGTTCCAGACCCTGAACACTCTCGCCCTTTTACATAACAGATTTATTCATTTAACCCTACAATTCACTGACTTAGAATGTACAATTAGACAACTTCAGTTTATTCGGAGTTCTGTAATCATCACACAACTGATTTGAGAACATTTAGCACCCCTTGTATGTATAGGGTGTAGATATACATTTCTCAAGGAAGAGACTTACTGGGTCATATGGTAATTCGATGTTTAATTCCTTGAAAGGAATTAGCAGTTATTCCCCACATCACCCCAACCCCAAGCCTAGGTGGGGACTGATCCACTTTCTGCCGCAGTATACTTGGCCATTCTGGGCATTTCCTGTAGCTGGAGCAACATAATGTTGGTCTTTGGTGCCTGGTCTTTGACTTAGCATCAAGCTCTCAGGGTTCATCATGCTGCAGTGTGTGTCAGTACTTCATTTCCTTTGATTACCAAGTAGTATTCCTTTGCGCATATGTGCCAGTTTATGTATTCATCAATCAGTGTACATTTGGGTTGTTTCCACTTTTTGTGTGTTAGGAGTAAAGTTTGTGTAGACATATGTTTTCATTTTTCTAGGGTATATACATACATTTCTCAAGGAAGAGACTTACTGGGTGATATGGTAATTCTATGTTTAACTTTTTGAGTAACTGCCAGACTTTCTAAAGTGGTTGCCCATTCCGCATTCTCGGCAGTGCATGAGGGTTCCAGTTTCTCCTCATCCACATGGACACTTGTTATTACCCGTCTTTTATGCTTATGATCAGCGTGTGTGTGAAGTGGCCTAGAGCCTAAATTCTTACCTATGATTGTACCGATGAGACACTCAGTGAAATTTTTTGAATAAATGAAAAAGTAGGTACATTTTGTTATTAGTTGTGTGTTGTAAATAACAGAATAAATCACCCCTAAATTTGCTACCAAGCAGCTTTCATGGAAGAGAAGGGTGTTTTCTTCTAAAATAGTCATTTTCTGATTCTATCTGAGTCATCTGAAAAATTTCTTTTGAATTATCTTTCATTTAGGTACTACTGGCTTATGATATCAAGTCCAGGTTTACAGCATTCTAATTCAGCATCTGTGTATACTACTTCATGATCCTCACCCACACCATATAACTGACTCCCTTTACCCATTTCTGAGGAGCACTGTAAAAGTGCAGACCCCCAACCCCCATTCTGAGAGTAATTTATAGGTAAGACGGGACCCAGGAATCTGTGTTTAAAAATGCTTCCCAGGAGATTCTGATGCAGCCAGGTTTGGGACCTGGTAATCTGCAAGGACATTTGAAGTTTAGTGCTCACATTTGTGACAAGCCAGTCACTAGAGTGCCTTTTTGAAAAGCAAATCTGTAGGAAGGACAGTGATGAGAACTGGCTGAGTTTTGGAAGTAGAGACCCTGGAGTCCCCATGTCAGGGGAAAGAAAAAAAGTAATAACTGAGACTCACTGAGGACTTCCCTCATTCTAAGCCTTTACATGCAGCACCTCCTTAAATCTTTAAAACTAGATCCTACGAGGAAGGACCTCTTAACAACTCTTTTCAAAAGAACTGAAGTTCAGAGGCGTTAAGTTACCCAAGAGCTCACTATGCTGGAGATCCAGGCTTCCAGCAAGGTCTGTTTGACCTCCCTCCATCATCTTTTCCTCCTAGGCCATTTCACTACCCTGGAGGCACTCACGAGCTTCCGGAGGAGTCAGGGTACAAATTAAGGCAAGCTGGGAAGGAGCAAGATGCTTGGGGTTGAGCATCTGTGGTGACTCTTGGTGAAGCATCGTGGGGGAAAGGTAGGAGAGGGATGAACAGGACAAAGAGTGGCTCTCCGTGTCAGTGT
The DNA here is from genome assembly GCA_019455555.1 of Galemys pyrenaicus. Lineage (NCBI taxonomy): Eukaryota > Metazoa > Chordata > Mammalia > Eulipotyphla > Talpidae > Galemys > Galemys pyrenaicus. Next base: position 3,662,363 of record JAGFMF010011658.1, on the reverse strand, counting down.
CCTTGGTGACAGTTTACAAACACTGCCACCAACCCATTTTCTTCCCGCTGCTTTGCCTAGCTTGCCCCTGAATGCTCTCCAACCCCGTCCAGAAAAATTCAGTTAAGGCACATATTCGTTAGCACCTACAAATCAGGAGTGGATGCTTTCAGGTGTGATAGCTCATTCAGCTATCATTTCCAGTTGAGGAATGCAAGTTTCAGACACGTTAAATCACATAGCAAATGAGTTGCAAGATTGAGGCTCAAACTTGGTTTTTGCTTTCAGTCCAGACTTCTCCTTGGAGTTTTGATTCTTAATTTGGGGCAGTTGTGGGCCCCTGGGAGGCTCTGATGCACGTGATCTTCCCCTGGTGGTCAGCGGACAACCGGTGTGAGTCTACTTTGGGGTCTCGCCAGCTGAGGGCAAAGCTCAAACCTAGTGAACGTGTTCTGCTTGCCTCGTGGTCTGAGAGACCCTTCACAGGGCAACAACTTCTGAACAGATTAGCACTTCTCCAAGACAAGGGCAACTTGAAAGCGCTGGCTCATCACAGAGCTGAGTCTTTTCTTCACAGGCTCACAGGGACCCGGAAACCATCAAAAGCTGAGGCTGGGAAATCCCGCTTCCTGCCTCTGGCCTCAATTTCCCACCACCATCACCACCATCACCACTAAACGTCAGACCAAACCCAACACACACCCTCGCTGTGTCATTCTCCTCGTGATTTATCTCCCTGCTTCCTGTTGATCTTGAAGGCTGTTTTGGTTCACGGTCTCTGACTTCTGTTTGTAGCCCCCTGGGTACTAGAGGAAACAGCATGTAAGAAAGGAAGACCCAGAGGAGGTGGAAGGTGGGAAGCTACAGGTTCCTGAGGGTCAGTATCCTGTCTCTCTTCATCTACTTTGCTGGGATGGCGGGGACTCCCCCACCCCCAGTGTGGCAGCCACAGGCAACTCTGGTGCAGAGCCCTTTCAAACAAAGGTAGGCTCGGAAGGTCAGTTACCGGTTTTGACAAATGTACCTTCTCTCCCACCAGTAGTTGTGCGGCTGCGGAAGGCTCAACCCTCACCTGGAATTACTCAAACAGCATTGCTGGGTGGGCCCGGTCACAGACACAGGACCTTTGGGGACAGTTGGTGAGAAAAGCTGCTCTACATTTGCCCTCTGGAAAACCAGGAAACTGGCCCCATTCTCTGATTCTGCTTCCCAAATCAGCCATAATTTCAAACTCTACTTCCCTCTAGCATGCCTCCCAGGGACCCTCGGGAAGAGTTAGCCACATCCTTTCCCAATCTTTTGCAATGTTGTTAGATTGTGAGCCCTGGAGACATGGATGACCCCCTCATTATTCTACAGATAGTAGAACACATTTCATTATTCTACAGATATTAGAATATGTCAATATGTTTCTTACAAGGAAATCTCAGGGAACTCAGATTATCTCCACCGGCCGAACCCCCAAAAGATACCATCCATCCATGATGCCCTAGATGGGATTTGTAAGCTTTTGGAGATCTCTACAATTTTCTATGCACACATCACATTTGCTTAGGAGAATGGAATCAGCTCTTCTGTTTGAAGTTCTGTAACTCCTCTGTGTCTGCTCAGTGATCTTAAAACATTTCATATTAATGTTTTACATCACTGAAAATCACCTATTCCATCAAACGGGTGTATCACAAAGTCACAGCCAGTCTCCTATTCTTGGGCATTTAGGTGGTTTCCAGTTTTGTTTTGAAGTAACAGTTTTATTGAGACACAATTTACATACCGTAAGTGATCCTCTTAAGGTGCACAGTTTACTGGTTCTAGTATATTTGGATTTCTTCAATCATCACCACTGCCTAATTTTAGAAGATTTTTATCACTCCCACTAGAAACCCCATAGTCTTAGCAGTCCCCAAGCCCCTATTGCCTAATAACTTCTACTCTCCATTTGATCTTTACCGATTTTAATGTTCTTGACATTTCATATAAATGTGGCAGCTTCTTTTACTTAACATACTGCCTTCAGGTTCATCTAGGTAGCAGCATATAGCTAGGCTTCATTCCTTTCTGTTGCTGAATAAGTCTCCATTGTATGGAAAACACCATGTTTTGTTTATCCATTCATCAGTTGGTGCAGTTTTGAGTTACTTCTGCTTTTTGGCTATTAGGGTAAAGCAGCAAAGAACACTTGTATTTTTGTGTGGACTTTTGCTTTCGATCCTTTTGAGGTATAAACCTTGAATGGAATTATTGAATCATAAGGTAACTACATCTAACTTTTTGAGGTACCACCAGACTGTTATCCAAACTGGTTGCATCATCTTACATTCTATCGGCAATGTATGGAGACAAATTTCTCCATTTCCTTGCCAACACTTATTTTTGTCCACCAACTGTTTTTAACCCTGACTTTCCCCTCAAATATAGGAACTGTTGAATTCATGTTTATTGGACTCATTTCTGGGGTCTGAAATTTTTTGCTTCTCTGAAATTCATCTACATACTCTGCCCCCCTGAAACATCAAGACAGACACCACCCACACTTCACACCTGGAGTTGGGGGAGGTTTTTTGGTAGGTGAAACAATTGAGTTGGGATCCAGATTTAAAGGAGAGCATGGATTTGGGAGCCTGATCAACCCTTGAGACTCGTTCTGTCACTTAAGTGGGGTGATAAACCCTACCTCCTGCAATAATGCAAATAAGGTGCTCAGCACAGGCCTTGGCACATGCAGGTCCCCTTCCCCTTTGCTTAGGAGGGTGAGGAGTGGGCTCTCAGGGCATGCCACTCAGGAATGAGCTTGTGCAGTGGCAGAGTGGCGTGAAAGCAGCTGGATGGATTGAGGCGAGTGAATGGAGTATGGAAATTAGGCCAGGAGGCAGATGGTTCCAGACCCCCAATGCAGCTGAAAGAAGCTGGATTTCTTATAGGTCATAGACTCTGGGTGGGGTGGCAGGAGTGCAGTATGAGCCGGTACTAAGGGGGCTGAGATGGGAGCAAGAAGACCAGTGAATTCAGGTGGAAAAAGGAGCCTAGACGAGGGCCTTGGAATAGAAGGTGGGGCCAAAACGAGGAGTGATTTAGGACCCAGCCTCCGCGGCTATGCTGCTCCACACGTCTCCCCTTATTAAACCCTCACAGCTCTGAGAGAAAGTGCGACTTTCCCAGTTATCAATTAGGACATGGAGGCTCAAAGAAAGTAACTTACCCAAAGTCATAGCAGCAGAGATACATTGAACCCCGGGCTGCTTGCTTTTTTCCATCTTGGTGTATCTCCAGGGAGGTCCCCAGTACATGGGAAAGCCCGGACCACTGGAAAGGCAGGGTGAGCTGGAGAGGACAGTCTCCTCAGCGGGCTCGGCTGACTTGGCAGCGCTCAAGTGGGACAGGCTGGGGGCTGGCAGGCTTCCGGGAGAAGCTCAGGCCCCACAGGAGGTGGAAGGTCTCTGATCCTCTTTCTTCCCCAGGGGCCGTGGTGCAACGCGAAGCCTTAGAAACAGAATTGGTTTAAACAGAAACCAGGACCCATGTTCGAAGCGAAGGTAGCCCGTGGGCCCAGGCAGATGGCAGCTCTTCCTCCCTCATGCAGAAGCTGGTCGGAGAGCTCCAGGCTAGGGTCTGTGGGTTTGCAGTGAGGCCGGGGTCAGGTTACAGGGCTGGGGCTGAGGCCAGACTCTCTCCAGAACAGCTCCGGGCCTGAGAGCTGGCGTCAGCAAGGCTGCAGGGACCCCAGATTTTCTCAGGAAAAACTAATGCACACTGTGAGAAGCTGTCCTGAGCTGGCCTCACAGGAGCAGGTGAGCTGAGGGGCGGAGGGGAGAGGACTTGCGACCACTGCCCCGAGTCGGGAGGGGGAGGGGCGCTCAGAGGCATGCCCAAACCGCCAGGCCTCATGCTGAAGGGAAACCTCTCGCTTCACACTCCTCAAGGTCGCCTTCACGTGCACACCAGCCTTTGTCCACATTCGGCTGCTCATTCGGCTTAAAGTTAGTGGAGCCCAGATGGAGATGGCAGGGAGCCATCTGGTCTTCTCCCAAGACCCTCAATCTCCCCCTCCCCTGCCTCGGCCTGCCTCATCCCCACGACCTCCTTCTCTGCCCAGTCTTTATCCGTGTTTACGCTCTGTCAATTAGGCGGCCTCAATGCCCGCCACAGAAAGCCGGTAGTCAGCCAGCCAAGCGTGGCGATCCCGGCCCCCCCGCAATGCCTCTCCTTCCCTCTGAAGTCTCCCCTTCAGCTGAACGTGACCGTGGCCATGGGCTCTTTGCAGTCAACTGCCCAGATCATTGTTAGACTCCTGGGGTGGAGGATGGGGCGAGGAGGGCTGATGGCAAGCAGATGTCTGAGTGAGGGCTGGGTAAGCCAGAGGCCTGACCTTCATGCTGGTTGACTGGGGCCTGACTCAGTTTACCTTCCAGGCCACCACCAGCTAGTCCAGTGGCCTCTCCCCAGATGTCACTGGATACTCAGCCTTACCTCTGGCCAGTCAGAGGCCTCCAGACTTGGAGGAGCAAGAAGGGAAGACTGGAAGCAGAAGAGGAAGGAGGGCAGGAACAGAGGAGATGCAGTGAGTGTAGGGTGCCCAGGAGTGACCTCACGTGCCCTTCGGGCCATACCTGCTTCGGCACTGGCCCTCGACTCACTTTCGTCCCCAGCCTCCAGAGGGGCTGCTGAGGCATCATCACCTCTCAGCTGAGAAAACGGGGCTCAGAGAAGGATCTGCCTGGGGGCTCTGCTGGTCCGGTGGCTAAGGTTCTGGCTCCAGAGTTCTCAAGCTCGCTTCCCTCTTGGCCTTCCGTCCCCCAGCATGCCTCATTCCCTTGCTCTGAGGCGCAGTATGTGGTCCTTGGTCAGGCCCTGTGCGCCCGCATGCCCGCGCCAGGGTGGGCACTGCCTTCTGTGGGATGTGCGCGGCTGACTTCCATGCCAGGCGGGTTCTGGGCACGACTGTCTCGCAACGGGGATCCCAGGAGCTGCCCTGAAAGCTTCCCAGGGCACGAGGACCCAGCTCCCTTCGCATGGGAGGGGAGAGCAGAGCAAGCACTGGAGAAGCCATGTCTCCAGGGAGAGACACAGCCCCGCAGGCCCTTTCCTCTCTAAGGCGGGGGTACCCCTGGGGGGCACCATCGGGTGGAGCTTCAGGTAGAGCACCCTGAGCAGGCCGTAGACAGGCAAGCCCCTCCTCCCTCCAGCAGCGCAGATCAGGCCTGTGCTTCCTGCCTGCTGGCGGATCCCCAGGGACCCTCACCACCAAGCCTGGGTGGGTGCATGACTGGCTGGTGGCCAGCAGGCCACTGGGCAGGAGTTGTACCTGCACATGACTCGCACCGGCGCTGACTCACCACTGGCCCCCACCGCTGACTGGACCTTGACTCACCTGGTTTCTTCATCAGTGTTGGATGTCCTGGGACCAGCCTGTGCTATGAGGAAAGGGCGGATTCGGCCCTAACTGCTGGCCCTGGAGCAAGAAGGTCTAGTTTATGGATCTCGCCCCTCCCCAGCGCCCCTTGGTCCCAGTGAGGTTCTTCTCTGACTCGCCCCACTGCGCCCTGCGCAGGAGCAGCAGGCTCATAAATGGGCCGCTCCAGCCAGGGCAGACCAGACCTGGGTATTTCCACAGTGGCTAGCAACTGGTGGCTGTGCCTGCTGTTACTCTCCCAATACTGGGTGTTCCTTTACTTAGAGAGGAGGCTGGGCACGGAGAGAAGGGCAGAAGTCCTGGTGGGTGGGGTGGGGGCAGCAGCAACGGGCTTCACAGATTGCACAGACCACACCCAGAAAAAGGCCACGCTGTTCACCAGATCTTTGTCTTCAGCAATAAATCAGTGTGAGAGGCCTCACTGCCTTCCCTCACCTCAGGTGTCCCCAGCCCATCCTTGCAGCCAGACTGAAGGTGCTTTCGAAGGGGCGTTCCTGTGGGTAGGTGTTCGCGGTCCTTGCCACTCTTTCCGGCATGGTTCCCAGGGCCCTCAGAGCCTGCAGCCCTGGCTGGCCTACTTCTTGTCCAAGTCTGGCTCCTCAAACTTCCAACCCAAGGAAGATTCTCTTTATAAGGAAGTGTGCCTGAGGAGCTAGACCACCTGTGGAGCAGGTGTCCAGGTGTGAGTGCCCAGTAGGACAGTGCTGGCCAGGGAATCACCAGAGCAGTAGAGTGGCCGGTGCTGGGAGGGAGAGGGAGGAGTTGAGCGTTTTCTCCACAGCCACAGCCAGTGACCCTCGGACACTGAGAGCTGGTCCTGCCCTGGGTCCGGATTCATCTCGCAGCGGCAGCCAGCTGCCTTCGGAGGACAGCGTCCGTGTGATAGTGCTGGGAGGCAAGTGCAGGAGAAACCTCTATTTGGAAGAGGACCCTGGGTGGGGTGGGTGGCTCCCTGGCTTTATCAGGCCCCCACAGTCCAGCATGGCACCAGGGAAGATGGGCAGATCCAGCTCCACCCTGTTGGACTTGGCTCGGTCCCCATCAGAGGGCGGGCATTGTCCCCACACACCCTTGTGCCCAGCGGCACCCTTTCCACTGACTCTGCTGGCCTCCATGTCACAGCCAGCTGCAGTAGGAAGAAAAGTTGGCTGGCTTTAGGGGTGAGAGAGGCATGGCACTGCCCAACTGGGCAAATAGCTGGCAGAGGCAGAAGGCAGGGATGGAGTGTTTGAAGAATTAACACCTACCTGTTTGCTTCCAAACTGTTTAGACATGAGTTAAACTCTTCTGTCAGAATTCATTCAACGTGGAGTATTAATCACATTTCTCCCAGGTGGCAAGATGGCCATGGCATGGATAAGTCAAGGTAGGAGGTGATGACAATGCTTTCTTTCCATTTCCCATGGAGGTGGGGTGAGGCTCAGCTGTGGCCTCAAGCTGGCATGTTCCATGTGCTTCTCTGACACTACGTGGCCCTGGGCGAATCATACATCTTCTTACAGTCTCACTTTCCTCACGGACAAAACTGAGGCTGTTTTCAGGAAATCAAAGGCGAGAACAGGTGTGAAAATAGAGTCTGAGGCACAGCAGGTGCTTCATGGGTGTTCTTGCTAAAATGACCTTCCCTTTGTTCCTCAGTCTTCTTCACCTTCACATTTGACCAATTTCCTACTGACTCATTCTGTTTATTCTAATAGCGGGTGGTGATGATTAAATATGACTACACATTTGTTGACAGTCTTCTCTCTAGAAGGAGAACCTCTTCGCCTCTCTTTGAAGACTGGCTGGAATGTAGTGACTTGCTTGGAATGAAGAGGCCAGGACAGAGGTGAAGGATGAGCCTTCAGAAAAGGCATTGTGGTTTCCACCGTGTTCTCTCAGGTTGTCTGTTCTGTGCACTGCCCGCCATGAGGACAGCCAGGCAGCCCCTGGAGCCCGGGGAGGGAGGGGAAGGAGAGGGTCGACATTCTCCTACAAGTCAGCACCCATGGGCCAAGCACCCTGGAAGCAGAGTCTGCGGCCGTCAAGTCTTCAGATGATGGTGGTCTGGCTGATGTCCTCACTGTGTCCTCTCGGAAGACCCCGAGCCAGAATGTGCCTGCACTTCTGACCCAGAGGAACTGTGAGATATAATTAGCCGCTACATTTTAGAGCAGCTTATTAAATAGCAATAGATAACTAAGACCTACTCATTGCCTTCCACAAGGGTTTTGAAATGACACATAGGTGAAGACAACTAGAACTCAATGGAGAGCTAGTAGGACAAGGTTTGACAGATGAGAATGAAGTAATGAATGGGGTGGGCAGAGGGAAGATTCTGACTATTCTAGAAATTCTGTAGCTGACAAAACAGTTCTAGGCCGAACTGTTGGCCACCAAGGCAGAACTGGAAATCCGATAGGTCATGTTCATACTGATTTCTTTCTTTGGGGTTGGATGAGGACAAGCATTTGACACGGGGTCTTTTGATAAAGAATCATGTAGTACAGCAGGTGGCATCTTGCGCATACTCTACCTACTGCAGGTTGTGCTGAGCACCTTTGAAATGCTGGCCATACAGTGCACTTACAGTGACGAGCTTTCCGGCACTTCTCAGGAACTCTTGGCATTACAGAAATAGGGAATAAGGATGCAGTATTTCAAAAGATTTTTATAGTTACTAAAAAAAAAGTATAAAAGAATTTATATTGAAACGTCTCCATCCCATCCCTGTGCCCCCAGGTCAGTTCCCTTTCTTATGGACAACATTCTATGGCTGATTTCTGCTTTAATTTTCTAGTGACATTCCATATATAAACAAACGCTATGCATTATTTGTCCTCTCTTAAATGGTGCATAGTATAAGCATTATTCTGCACTTGCTTTTTATTACTCGGTATTGATGACTTAAAAACATCTCCCATGATTACAATATTTTGATTTTGAGTTTTGATTTTGTTACTCAAAATTTGGAAATATAAGTGACAAGAAAGTCAAAACCTCACCAGCCAAGAATCACCACAGTTAAATACATGCCGTGTGTTCTTTCCTGTCTTTCCCCTATGAATATGCATGCATGTAATTTTAATTTTTAAAATAAAATTGGCACCAAACTGTACAAAGACGAACACTCTGGGTTTCTCCCCAACCACTAACGGTTATAGTTGAGTCTATGCAGGTGTTTCTCAAGAAGCATGTTTATTTTCTTAAAATCTTTTTGCCCCACCCAGTACTGATATGAACCTACCTTTTCTGGATCTATTCCAGCTGCTGTGAGAACAACTGACTAACCTGTGTCGCCAGAGCATCCCCAGTGGAAATGTGAAGTTTCACAAGCACCATTTGAGCTTGGCCTAGAGGACTTCCCTGCACTGCCAACATGATACAGCTGGGGCCACAGCATCTGCAGGAGACCAACCCCCTGTGTGATATCATGCAGCCTGCAAGGGACGAGGAGAGCGAGGAGATGTAGACTTTTCCACTAAGCACTCAGAAGGCAAGTGCTTCCACTGAACATGTCTGAGAACCACAGCATACCATCACCCCCCTAAAGGATTCTCCAGGGGCAGACTCCCTGATCTCAAAGCTGCTGCTCAGGGAGGAACCCACATGGTTCCTCCATCTATACCTTCCCTGGGTACAACCCACACTTCCCAACAATAGGGCTTCTTGCTGGGGAAGGGCAAGTTCCATAGGGTTGTCTGTCATTCCTCTTCCTCTTCTGCCCTTCTTTCTCAGAATGGAAGCCTGGCCACAGTTGTGAAGAGAATTCTGGAAAGACAGGAATGACAACATTTCAAATGAATAACAGTGAAAGGGATAAACCAGCTATAGTTTCTTCTTCTAATAGGCACGCTCTTCTAGCAGATAAAGGAGAAAAAAAGCAAATAAGGGCCCGCCCTGGTGGCGCAGTGGGTTAAGCAACGCACTATGAAGCAGACCACAGCCACTGCAGCACGAGTTCGATCCCTGCCGCCGGCCAGGGAGGTGACCCACATGGCATGGCAGACCTTTCCTGCCTCGCCCACTGCTCCCCTCAGCAGTGTGTTTCTGTCAATCTGCCTGTTCTGTGTCCTGCTCTGTCTGATGGATTCTCTCACCATCCCCACATCTCTGGCCTGTACCCCAGTGCTTGTATGCATAAATAAATAAATCTTAAAAAAAAAAAAAAAAGAAAAAAAGCAAATAAAAACCAAAATGCTAAAAGAGACAATGTTAACAATACCAACATTGAGAGCTGACAGACACTGAGCTCCCTGCTATGTTTTGGGGTGTATTATAATCTCAATCCTTACAATTATCTTAAGAGGCTAGAAAATTTTATAGAAAAGAGCTAGAAATAAAACTCAGATCTCAGACTCCAGAGCATAAGCTCTTATTATTAGACTGAAATACTTTATCATTGGGCAAAGAAAAAAAATGCTAAAATGTCATGGCATTGGTATAAATGTCTAATAAGAAATTATGTAACAATGTACCTTAGCTAAGGAATTCTATCATCAGATGACTGGATAGAATGTAATAGTTTAACTGAGGTCTCCTGGCCTCAGCATCCATGTGAATTAAGACAAGGTAGCAGTTAGCCTTGGAAATCAAAGATTGAAGTATAAACTCTCTAGGTTTGATTGTGTAGGTTGAACCCCAGCTTTGCTACTTTGCCACACTAATTGTGTGACCTGAGGCCAATTCTCTCAGCTTTGGTTTTCTTATCTGTAAAGTGGGGGTAATGGCTTCTACCACAGAGATGGGTTATATTATATTAATTCGTTTAAAGCAGTTGGTGCTCAGTGAAGTCTATCATTTATTTTACTCACAGATACAATGTGCTGAGGTCTCTATCAATGACAGTTGCCACCAGTGAAATAAACAATCAGTGAAGACCCCATGGGGATACAGGAATTAAATCAGGATGTAGCACCTCACTGTTCCTTTTATTAGCACACCTGCAGAAGGGCTGGCTCAGAAAAGTCCAACACTACCATCTTTGTAGATCCATTTTGTTGTTGGGTTTCCAACCCATACCACATCAGATTCTTAAACAGGAAGTTCCTCCCCACTGGGGGGTAGTGAATCGGGGTGCTGCCTGGCAGTTAGCCTTGGGGTAAACGCCTCCCACCCTGACGCCACTTCAGCCTTCAGAGAACAGGTTGTGGAAGGCTTCTGTGACATTACTGCCAGTTCTAACACCGGATTTTCTTACCAGCTGACAAAAAGCCTCTATTTGGTGAATAATCTGGTCTAACAGTAAGAAGCAGACTTGGAGTTTGAATCCTGGATCTATCACTTATGGGTGGTGACATGAAGTTACTTAGTTCTCTCTAGACCTCCTTTCCCCCTCTGCGTTGGATTGGGGATTAAACGAGATCATGTAGCATTACGTGTGAAGTGCCTACACAGGGAGCTCTCTTGCGTCTGCAGCGACTATAATCAGCCACTTTCAGATCAGGCTAGTAACTCCAAGTAGGATTTTCACCCTAAGCCACTTCCTGACTTTGGCTACTTCAGCTAGATGAGAATATCTTTCTGCTTTGTATATATTACGAACATGCCATCAACACGAACATTGTTGTCTATCGTAAGTAACAAAAATGCAAAATCGTTTTGGCCCGAAGTGGTAGAGGACAAAAGGATGAACCGGTGTAGTCCCTGCATTCCAGGGATCCCAGTCTGAAGGGGAGAGAGATACGCAGCGTTAACTGAAGACAGGCTGAGAGGAGTATTGATAGGATCCCAATGTGCTACCAGAGTCTGGTAAAAGGACAAGCCATTTTGGTGCGAGGAGCATCCTCCACCAGTGTGGGGAGGAAGCCTGGAGAGCAGGAGGGCTCTGTGGGTACGTGGGCTAAAGAGAAGGGTCTAAGGAGGTGCGGCTTGCTAGGGGGTAGAAATGGGTGTTTTATGGACAAGTGCGGAGTAGAGCACTCCAACAGAAGCTGAGTTCCTACAGGTGAGCACCCAAGGGGACCTTTCTCTCCAGCAGCTGACTGCAGGATGACCTGAGGTCATTGTTTAGGCAAGTGTGGCAAGGGTAATCACAGAGGCCTTCTGATTCAGTGGCAAAACGCTTTGACAACAGGAGGGTTAGAAGGAGGTGCCATGTAGAATCAACGCTGCTTTGTCTGTCTAAAATCAGCCTCATTTAATTCAGGAGAAATGGACCATTGTCTTTGACTCTCTTCTATCCAACTAGCACCCAAGTAGGAACATCATTTGGTGACCCCCAAAAGGGCACCAGAGTCATTGCTAGAGCTCATTATTTTCCCCCTATGGTGAAATTGTACCTTCAGATGGGGAAAATTAGTTTCCAGGGAACATATGGCCATCTTCACAGCTAGTCTCTTGGTAGGACTTGGCCCTTGTTCATGACTTCTCCTAGGTAGGTTCTGGTGTGAAATATTAATAACCCATTCCTGAAGCCCTGTAGCATGCTCACATGGCCGAGGCTGTCGTCACGTGCAGCTGTTTCTGTGTGAGTCAGGTCAGGCTGCTTTCCCTCTCGGCAACACGCCTCTCTCCCAACTGGGCCCACATGACCCCCTCACCTGGCTGTGGTCTCTAGGACTAATCCTGACGAGGCAGGAGCAACTGAGGCAGCTTCAACTCCAGCCCCTGGGCCTCACTCGGCATCAAGCCACGCCCGTCCTAAGACCAGTCATGACCTTGCATCTTGGCTACGAGCTTGGCCTTGCTTCTGGGATTATGAGCAGTATCATGTACCTCAGCTCTGATAACAGGATCCCCATCTGTCATTCTCCTTACCTCTGACTTCCTGTCCTGAGGACTGTTAACTACACTCGGGCCTCTAAGCCTGAGGTCCTGCGTAGGTCTTGCCATTGCCCCACAGGAAGCAGAGGAAGCGCTGCTCTTGAAGCTGAGCCTGTGGCTGGGCTCCTATACAGGACACCATACTTTTTGCAGTCCTGTTCCCTGCTCCAGATTCCTGATTGGGACTTACACTTCCCTGATGCAGACTTTACCAGATTGTGCTTTTGGTGGAGTGCCATGTCCTCCAGATCCCATGGTTTACCTGCTGGGCTGGACTTCCTACTAGCTTTCAGCTCAAGCTGTTCCTCTAATGTCTGACTTTGCTCTGTGAGTGGGTAGAATTCCAGAGCTTGCCCCACCCAGTCTGCCTTGTTCCTCTGCAGTTAATTGAGCCACGCTTAACTTGACTTTAGCAAGTATATATGCATGTACTCTTGCTCAATATTAACCTAAAGGTCAAAATGGAGACACGAAATTATACTATTTACAAAGTCATTTCATAGACACAGTGCTGACACACAAAACTATTAAGACAATTTTAAAAAATCCTAGAATTTTAAAGAATGAAATTATTTTAAAAACATCTCAATTACCACATGACATATGAAAAGGCTTAAAACACCCGAACAATGTGGTACAGTGGGAGCCTCACCCATTCCTTCCACCCCTCTGCCTTGCCATGGACTGGTAGAAAATATTTGGAATTCATTTTTGGTTGTCTTCATGGTCTCATTAAGACTTTTATTTCAGTTGAAATAAATGAAGCCAACATTTCCATAATAGCAATCAGGTAGGAAGTAATGTTTAACCTTAACTTGTTAGTCCAGTAAACACCTTTGGAAGAGAACTCCAGTGCCTGCCAACAAGTTGGCTGTATCTACATGTTCTCTCATAAAACCAAGGAGGTCATCTATTCTGAAGTCAAAGTCTATCAAACCAGTCACCACTGCAATCCAGCCTGTAGAGCATTACTCAACAGGAGAAGGGTGAGTTATAGAGCATGGCAACGACTTCCTCCATAGCTCCTGTTCAGTAAGAATCTTCAGAAGTTACTACTGTTAGGGGGGAAAATTAATTTTGGATCCTGTTTATGAAGGAAAAAGAATGCCCTTGGTTTAAGTGAGGACAAATACTCACCTGGCAAGTCCATGAAGACGGTCTAGCAGCTAGTGCTGCACTCCAGTTCTGGGCTGGACTGTCATCACCAACTTTGTTGTCAATTCAGAAGATCATTTAGGTCCAGAGTACTGGTGGGGAATCCACAGAACAGTCTCTTAGTTCTTGCATTTTATAACCATACCACTTCCTCGTTTCCATTCTGTCTGTTAGGATATAGCTGCTTTAAGAAATCTAAGACCTTTCCAGAAAAATCTCAAGTCTATATATCAACCCAATAGGACATTGTATGATGTAAAGGTGGTCAATTAATTAACACTCCAAATTCCTCTTTCTGTGGGACTCACTTGGTTTTGTTTTTGAAGGGCAGTTTAATGTAAGTAGACAATGAGGAAAAAAACTGCAAAATTTTGTACTACCCCTTGACTCTTATTTGCCATTTTAAAAACATTTAAATTTTTTTGAGTGATTTCTTAGAAACTTAATATTCTTTGATGTATCCAAATTAGATTAATTAAATCAATGCTATGAATTTTAAATTTGGAATTTAGCAAGAACTGGAATTTTATCTAGGGACAGGCATTACCTAGGACTGCAGATAAGGGATTTTTTCTCTTTTGAATCATTATAAGCAAGGTCCAGGCTGGCCCTAGAGAATGACAAATCCTAAAGTATTTTGTGTAGGAATAAAACAAAAGCTAGATTAATCAATAACCTCATTACACTTCAGTACCAAGAGTTACCCAACCAGAAATTATATAGGCCTTAACAATTGTGGACTAGACACGTAACCATACCTTAGCTTTTTGCTAGGTACAACATATAACTGTTTTTAAAAAAAAATCAGTTTGTCATTTAACATATAATGGCATTTGAAATACTCAGGGTTGCAGCAGTAGAGAAATTAGCATCTTAAAAATGAGGTATAAGGGACATAACATTATATTAGTTTCAGATATAAAACATTATTAAATATTTGTATACAATGTAAAGAGATCACCGTAAGTCTAGTTACTATCCATCACCAGAGTTAGACATTTCTTTTTTCATAATGAGGACTTTCAAAATTTACTCTTAGCAACTTCCAAATAGGCAATACAGTATTTATCATGCTTTAATGTTCATCTCTAAGACATATACCTCTGACCACCTATTTCACCTACCTTGTACCCCTTTCTCCTCTCTGGCAACCACCAATCTGTTCTCTATTATCTATGAGCTCGATTTAGGAAATCAGCATCTTTATTAACTTGAAAGAATACACAAAAAACTCCCACAAAGCATCTAACAGACTTGAATTTTAGGAAAAACAATTATTGATAGATAATATATAGGCTTGATCTTGCAATGTTTCCAAATGTTCATTTGCAAGAACTTCAGAAAATTGTGTATTTATATATAGGTTACTATCTATGGGTTTCCAAGGCAGACTATGGTATAATAGAAAAGATGCAGGCTGTGAAGACTTCTTGAATCCTGGCAAGAACGTCTCTGGAGGACAGCTTCTTCGTAAGTCAGACCGAGATAAATAGGCTATAAGGAACAAAAGAAGTAATTTGATATGTATAAAGTTTCCTCAACTTTAAACTGCATCTAACAATGCATAATCAAAATAAAATTCTATATCTAAGCTCAAAGATCTTTGGAAGGATGTTTTCTCAATTAACTAAATTCCAACCCATGATCGCCCCCTACTGGTCACCTCTTTGAAATGAAGCTCTTTGAAAATACTGAATTAGCAATTTTTTTGGATCAAAAAATTTTTGATCAAGAAAGCTTATCCTTATCTCTAGAATGTATACTAGCCTTTCCTCTTAGAATCTTTAAATATATTCATTTAAATAAAGTTGAACATAGATGCATTATTTACTTTAAAACTACTTCTATAACCAAATGAAAGCAGTCTTTTCAGGTTTTTGAGATATCACTTTCTTCAAAATGTCTCTTCCTGCCCCAACATGGTAAGTCAGAAAGAAAAAGGAGAAAAAGATAAAGGGCTGCTTTTTAAGTCTTTGTTGCATCTTAAAAGATTTCGATACTCTGGTTCCTCCTCCAGCAGACCTATCACCATCATCCCAGGTACTTCTACTTCCTGATACCCATTTCTTCGTTCTTGGGGTAATTTGTAGAAAAAAAAAATCTAAAGTCTTCCCAATCAGAAGTTAGTTCTATCCCAAATCTACATATCAAAATGTGAATTCACCACAGCTGGACAAATTAAGAAAACTGCTTCTCTTTAAAAAACCCCACAGAAATGTACACAAAGGCCACATAGGGTCTGACTTATGGATGGCACTAGTAATTTTAGAAATCTGATCTCTATCTGAATTTAAAAAACACCAGCACTTCCTTTTAATTGTCTGCAAGCCTTAACCTCAATAGCTACAAAGGGCACGGCCATCTACTTTGTTGGGGGTTTGGAAGGCCAAATGAGGTAATACATGAAAAACACAGCATAGTCATGGATACACAGAAGGCATCAAGAGATTATAGATGTATCAATTATCTTTGCAGTCAAAAGAAGCCAGTTTCTTGAGGAAAGTACTATATTGCTACTCATAGGCACAGAAATACCCCTGTGGTCACCCTCCACCCAGGTTTCTTTCTGAACCACACCTCAGTAATTTTCAATGTGTTCTCCGGAGGTTTGAGAGTACCTGCTGGTGGTATTTGTATTGGTGAAATGGAACCTGCTAATACAACAAAGTTGAAAACCACCTAGATCAGAGATAAGCAGCAAAGGAAATGTTTTGTAAGTTCAGCAAACATGGTGACAAAAAGGGGAAGTTAAATGCAAGGACTACACACACATTGGTTTGCTAGGTCTATTACACCCCCTAGTGGCCACAAAAAATACTGTTCTTTTAAAATTCTGGTTTGGCCAAGATAGCTGCTAGGAGCTATCACCCTTGAGTTTAAAAAATAACCAGTTTTCATTTGCCTATGCAAAACAACAACAACAAAAAACAAAAACAACCAAAAACAAAGAGCTAAGCTTAAGAACTCTTAACATTAAATTGTTGTCACAATTTGATCCACTCACTTCTCTTTATTCCCTGCTGAATGGAAATACTCATTAGAGGAAAAGGCACAGGCAATACCACCTTTCATGCTACATGATTCTCAAGTGAGCACTGGAGATAATGATCTTTGTTACTTTATGGAAAAGAATTTTGAAATGAGCATCTTTCTAAAACAGCAATTTTTTCACTACAGGGTTATTCACAAACCAACACAATAATTAAATATCACCAAGACTATGAATTTATTCTCCTCTGCCTTAACCCTTCATTTTTATAATGGGTAATTATAGTAAAAACTTCAATTAACCAGAACCCTCAATTAACATGATTTCCCCTCTTGCACTCTATTTTTAGGACAAAGTGTGTGTGGGAGAAACAAGAAATTACTCATTAGGGATTTAGTTTGAATATCTTCTAAGGATGGATTAACCAACTGAAAAAAATCTGGAATAAAATTATATTCACACCAAGATAGCCAATATATTGGAAATATAACTGAACAAGACCTTGGGGGAATAAAATTCTTTTTGAGTGTTAATATGTTAGAATTGTACCTATTTTCCATTCTTTTTATTATTTATCGTTACACTATAACATTTACATTTATGTAAATAAAAATCAAAGAGAAGGGTGGTGTATAAACTGCACACATATTCTGCAACATTTTCTATTCTACATAAATAGATATGAATAGTAAGAAATTGAAACTGAGACTCAGAACCCTGAGTCCTTCAAAGAGCTTCAGATCTCAGAGATATAGTTAAGGTCACCATGCTCTATTAAGACAAAAATCAGGTTATTTGGGTAATATGTTCTCCAGTATCATCTGAAAATATTTTCAAGTAATTTGAAACTAAACTTACCAGGCCATTACTTATTCAGAAACATCAATTTTAGTTACTCAAAGTCTCATTGCAGCATCTCAATAGCCCATAAAGGATTCAGGCTAAATAACCACCCCTGAACTGAAAGCTCATGATACCAAAGCCATCTATTTAAAATACTGTTTATTTGTGATTTAACATTAATTTGCATTACATCTAAGAGCAACATCAGATAACATTTATACATTTTCCACAGGACACAGAGGTTCATTGGCTCATTCTTTATGCCAAAGCAAGTAAAGAGAGGCATTAGCAAAAGGTGCAAATAGTTCACTGTTGCGTTTAAAAAATATTTATGCACATTGCATTCATTTAAGATATATATATATTTTTAAAAAATTATGGAAAAGCATAGTTCACAGGTTACTGTTTCCACATACATTGTAATACAACATAAATGATGTAGAACACACACAAAAAAATCCTCAAATACAGAATTAACCAACTGAAAGTTTCCACTAAAAAATCAAAACACTGATTCCAGTAGTTAGTGAGATCTAGAATGAAATTTCCAGGCTCTATTTCAACTTTGCATCACACATACAGTCAAACAGAACCAGCTCCAGAACACACTGTAATCAATGTAATTTTTTACATGCCATCTCACCCTCTAGAAACACTTTGGATTATTTTTACCCACTGACCATCTTTGATCATTGATTTTACACTGATTTGTGACATCACTTGGACGAAGGGGGAGTAAACTATAGTAAGCCTAGGTTTCAATTTGTATTTACATTAGAAAAAAAGCTAACTGAAAGACAGGGAAAGATCAGTAAAGATCTAGAAGTGGTAGTTTTCTCACTGGGGGGATTAGAACAACTGATTTCTTCTAGTGCTGCCTTCTAAAGATACGTAAGTTAAAGAGATTTGCCCCTTTTAAAAACCAAATATCAACCAAGAAATATAATGATTTTGACAGAAGTAGAATTTTAGAAATTTGGGACATTTCCAGTTACACTTCAAACCCTTTTGTGAATTATCAAGCTAGAATTCTTGTCATGACACCTCTTTTGCTCCCTTCACTTTTTACTTTCTCTCTCATTCTTTTTCATTTGGTTACCTAATGGGGGTTTCTTCATTTATTAGCAATACTAAGAGAAAAATACATTATAAGATTCAAATATGAATCTAATTCTATCTTTAAATGCTCTAATCCCCTTTTGATACCAAGTCCCTGGATTTTTGAAATATATTTAAGTATACTTAGTACCAAGCAGCATCAAATATGCTCTACTGTTAAGTGATTGGCTAATATGCTTATGACATTTTTATACTGAATGGTATATAAACATCTCAACATACAAAAATTGTTTTTGCCAGAGTTAAACTAAATAACCCATGTTATGTGTACAAAATCCCCTCTGTTGAAAAATAAGGGGCTTTCTAAACTAATAAAAAAGGAAGTTTTCAAAAATTATAGCTTACTAAAATGACCTTTTTTTTTTTGGCAAATAAAGTTACTTCAGGTGAGGAAATTTTATACTATGAAACAAAATTCCAAATCAATTTTTTCTTAAAATTTTTAAAAAAGTTATGTGCCAGTGTATACTAATGCTATAGATTCTTAGAAGCTTTTAAAGCATTCTGTTAATGCCCATTGAAACAATGGGAACCCAAAGGTACAGTCAATAACCATGGTAAAAAATTATAATCTAATTACCAAGTGAAGCAGGTATTGAGAAATAAAAGTTCTCTCACTTTCCACTGGTAATTTCTTTCTGACAGCTATTACGGAGAAGGCCTGAAGTAATCAGACAGATATCTGTGGTGAAGTATATATGTATACTTCATGAGGGCAGAGCTGATTAAAACTAGCAATTGTTTAAAAATTCAAAGCCATTTTGGACATATAAAATGAGAGATGAATTTGAAAGTTTTTTTCATAATGTTTTTCTTTTAGTAAAACCTCTTTCCAGTTGTTGAAGTCCAGTTTGCTGCATACCCCCAATCTGATCTACCACTGCGTATCAATGATCAAATTAAATGTGGTATTTAAATGTGCAACGTCACACTGTAAGAGTAATAATTATAAAAAGATTTAATTAGGCTTCAACTTTCTCCTTTTTTTTGTTCTTTTTCAGGAATGAAGGGGTGCGGAATTTCTTCTTTTTCTTGGATGGTGATTTTGAAGGTGAGCCGTCAGGTGACAGGACTTCTTCAATTTTCTCTGGAGACTTAATGGTGATCTCGATGTTTTCTATGGTCGTACTTGTAGTTAACCTGCTCACTCGCTTAGCAAGGTCATCGTCAACATCGTGCATGTCATCCTTGCCATTCACTACTGTGATAGGCATGTCCGTGGAGATGAAGCTCTTGGAAAACAGCTCATGGTTGTCTACAAAAGGGGAGAGTTGTTTTTGTTGTTATTTTATAGAAGTAACATCTTTGCTTTATTTTACAGAACTGTTATTTTATAAAACCTTTACCAAAATGTGGAAAGTATTAAGGCATTACTTTAATTCCAATAAAGATAAATCATAATTTTAATAAACTTGGATCTATTAGTATCATGCTAATTTTCTTAAATGATATAAAGAGAATGAAACAAAGATTTTAGACCAGAGTGAAGGCTACCTAAGTCCCATTTGATGACCTGACAGTTTACTGTAAATCAAGTCAGTTTAAATGAGGAAGACAACATATATTTCTCTTTAATTTTAGGGTCATTTGGCAGTCAAAGTTGAAAAAGCTTTCATGCTTCTATTTGGAAACATCACAATTTTAATTTCACAAATTCTTAAGAACTCTGGGTTGCTAAAATCTAGATTAAAGTGGTAGTCAATATAAACATCGAACAAATGTAGCACCCCATGTAGTAAAAATGTATAAAATTATTAGATCTAAGTAAGATCCATGGAAAACTTACAACAACAAGGTGTTCAATTTCCTTACAAGAAAACAAATGACAAGTGTTAAGACTAATTCAGTGAACGCAATGGGAAATTACGTTGAATACCTTCTAATTTTTCAGGGATATTTTGCGGTGATTGAGTTTGAGACTGAATTTGTGAAACAGATGAAGCGTCATCTGAGAATAATTCCTGCTCAGCATCTGTTGGATAAGAGTTTAGTTAAAAGCCATGCAAAACAAAGAAGCATAAGATTTCAGGGAGGTTAGTGCATATGTCAAATGCCTGTATATACAGAGAGGGCAGACTCCTTAGCAATGAGCTGAGCATGCTCAGTTATGCCATAAATTGGTAATTATTCATTAAAAGGAGGTTAATGTGTTAAAATTCCTGACTATTTATAGCAATTGGACCGTAGTCTTACTGTGGAAGCACAGCTTCTGGCAGCCCAGGGAAACAATAAATATACTTTAGCTTCTGCTGAGTGTTAGAAAGCCAAAATACACTGAGCAGCCACAAGAGAAGATCATGAAGCCTCACCAGTGATGTGCATTAGTGAGGCAGGACGTTCACTGCATTTTTTAAAATAATACCCAATTAGTAATTCTTATCAGCGCAGTATCAGTGAGCTAAAAGAAAATCTTGATGAATGTGGAAGAAACAATAAATTTTATATATATGTATACATATATAAAAGGTAGTGGTTCGAGAATGCAATATTTATTACCTGACATCTTTAAGCTTTAAAAAAATAAGAGATTAAAGATAGATATTTTACAAAACACAAAACAGAGTTTTCAGTCTTATGTTAGAGTAAACAAATTCAATAGTAATACTTGGAACGCTGAGTGTCATTACATTAACATGTCAGCATGACTGTCTTTTGTGATAAAGGCACAACACACAGATAAAAACTATTCCCTGGATATTCCAGATGTCATTAGTTCTTTCTACATGACGTCCAGACAAGGACAAAAATTCTTTAACCATTGGTTCTGTTTTGCTTTGGGTAAAAATTTCTACTGTATGTCACGATTGTTCTAAAGCAAATACTCTTACACTCTTCGGGGGTTACTTCTTGCCTGCCACCCCAAGTACCCCCTGTGCAATCTGTGTAATACAAAATTAAGCATACATTTTTCAGGTGTCTTATAGACTGTCTGAAAGTTTTCCCAAGACCCAAGATTGAGAACCTCTGCTATGAAGAATCTTGTTCTTGAGAAAAATGGAGCTAGTATTCAATTAGCTGGGGTATTTTTATTAGTGATTCTTAAATATAATGCTAATTTAGTGTTCTGAAATCAGAAAAAAAAATCAACCTTATTAGAATGCTCATGTACTTGAAAACCACTTCAGAATTCTTTGTTTTTTATTTTGATTTTGAAATTAGGATATTGGCACAATGAAATATGCAAGAAATTTTACAAAGTGTTAAAGCTGTGTACTTGTGAATCTATAGTTATTTTAAAGTAAAAAGTTTTTAAAAAGCCACCTACTATGAACTGTTTTTATTCCTGTGTCAACAGTTAATTCAGCTAGCAATTCCTTCCTCATCTGGGGATTTCACTTTACTATAGATAATTTTTTGTTAGTAATCAGATGACTTTTTGAGAAAAAGAGTTTTCTCTACACACTGAAATACATGGTCTGTGGTAGCTCTTTACCTTTGAGTCCCGTCTATAGTCAGTAAAGGACTGGGAGAGATGACATAGAACAATCAACTTTAAAAGGAAAATTTAAAAAAGCAACACTGACTGCCTTTCATTAGCCAACTCAAGGTGCTCCACTGTTTTCAGTGTGATTATCCTAGGATTACCAAAAATCATCCTAATTACCTAAAAATTAACTAACCTTCTAAGCCTTGCTGTTTGCGTTCGATCATCCTCTTGTACTCTTCCAGTTCTCCTTCTGTGAGATGACTGAAGGGGTTGGGAGGAGCTGGCGGGGCATGATCATCATCTTCAAATTGCATGGTCTTGCAAAGAAAAACCCAGACTCGTTATCAAGAATTTTACCTCTATCTACACACATGCCAATATATATATATCCACACACACATACATATAAATGCATACATGACATTTGTGACACTCTATAACAATCATAACAAGAAATGACAAAGTAACATGCATGCTCTGTTTAAAGACAACACCTTCAATGACATAATTGACAGTGACGTTCTCTCAATAAGTCTATGTAGGTCAATTTTGATAACTTAAAAAAATAAAACTAAGCCAAATTCTAATAATCCTCACATAACTATTTTAAAAACTAAAAATTTCTCCATTTCCAGAGGCTTTTGTAAAAAAGGCTTAGAAAAATGAAATGTTACCATAAGGACGTCTTTAATTTGCTATGAAGATAAACTTGCAAGTATTTACCACAGGAATGGATTGGTGGGATCTGCAGTTTAATCTGACAGATTGAAACCATGCATTTAAAAAAATCCCTCCCACAGCCCCAATAAAATGATAGTAAGGATCAATAATAAAAATGGTATTAAAAACGTAAGAATTAAAGAATGGGAAAGGAGACAACAGATAATGAGAAATAATAATATACATTTTTGGGAAAAGGGAAGAAGGTGGAAGAGGGGGTAGCAAAGCTTATATTGTTGGTACCTAGTCCTACAAAGAATGACACTAATGAGAAGTGCCCACATTTTCCCTGTAGAGGTCTGGTAGGGCTCAGAAACCAGAGGTATCAGGTACCAAAAGGTGGTATTGAACATAAGCTGCAGTGGGAGACAAATTAAAAGTGTAAACCCTGAACAGCCAAAGCTTTCCTCATTAAAATGAGGAAGAATGGAGGGGTTATATCCTCAGACTTCAAACTATACTACAAAGTCATAATAATAATAAAAAAAAAAAGGATAGTATTAGACCATAACAGACACACAGGCCAATGGAATCAAACTGAAAGCCCAGAAATGAAACCACACATATAAGTCCACTAATCTATGACAATGGAACAAGGAATATACACTGGAACAAGGAAAGCCTTTTCAATAAATGGTGCTGGGAAAACCTGACTGCCACATGTGAAAGAATGAAACTAGACTACTATCTCACACCATGCACAAAAATCAACTCAAAATGGATAGAAGACTCAAATGTGAGACTTGAAACCCTTAAATATATAGAACATAGGCAAAGCACTCCATGACATATAATTCAGAAATACTTTTGAGGACTCATTTCCAGAAGCAAGGAAAACAAAGGAGAATATAAATAGTTGTGACTATATCAAACTAAAAAGCTTCTGTACAGCAACCAAAATGAAGAAACACTATATTGAATGGGAGAAATATTTGCATACCGTACATCTGATAAAGCGGTGATATGAAAGATCTACAAAGAGCTTAGAAAGATCAACAAAAACAAAGCAAAAAATCCAATTAAAAAATGGGCAGAAGAACTAGAAAGACCTGCTCCAGAGAAGAAATGCAAATGGACTACAGGAATATGAAAAACTGTTTACCATCACTTATCATCCGGGGTATGCACACCAAAGCCACAATGAGATATCACTTCATACCCATGAGAATGGCACATAGTAAAAAAGAAAAACACAACAAATGCTGGTGAGGATATGGTGAAAAAGGAACCCTCTTACAATGCTGGTGGGAATGTAAATTGGCTGAGTCACTATGGAAAGCTGTGTGTGGGACCCTCAGACCACTGAAAGTGGATCTACCACATGATCCAGTGATTCCACTCCTAGGAATCTACTCAAGGACACAAAAACACTAATTCAAAAATCCATGATATGGAAACAACCTAAATGCTCCAAAACAGATGAATAGATTAAAAAGATGTGGTATATAGGCCTCCCTGGTGGTGCAGCGGGTTGAGCTCCGCACTGTGAAGCATCAGCAGCACAGCAGCGTGAGTTTGATCCCTGGCCAGGGAGGGGACCCACATGGTGCAGCAGCAGACCTCTCCTGCCTCGCCTGCTGCTCCCCTCAGCAGTGCATTTCAGTCGATCTGCCTGTTCTGCTCCTGACTCTCTCTGGTGAATCCTTTCATCTCTCACAACTCTGACCTGTACCCCAGCTCTTGTTTGCATAAATAAATAAATTTTTAAAAATACTTTTAAAAAAAAAGATGTGGTATATATACATAGTGGAATACTACTTAGGAGATTAAAAAAATAAATTCATGCCATTTGTGCAACATAGATGGAGCTGGATGATGCTAAGAGAAATAAGTCAGAAGGAAAGATAAATATCGCATGGTTTCATTTGTATGCAGAATATAAAGAAACCAAACAAAGGGTCAGGAAAAAGACAAAACTTGCTAGCTGCCCATCGAGCTGAGGCATACAGCAGAAAGTGAGAAGGAGAGGCGTCTGAGAGGGGAGGGGAGAGCATAAGGATTGTGGAGATGGAACACAGGTGCTCTAGCAGTGGGAGAAATGTGAGGACTACACCCAAGGAGAGAAATCAGATACTGTCCCCAAATTAACAACAATGTAAGAAAATTAATTTAAAAAAGGCATGAATCAGAGCAGGTAGATTCTTAGGTCCCCTTTTCTATTCACACAGAGAGCCATTTATTTCTTTCCCATGTGCAGATCAGAGGCTATAAAGCATAGCTGAGGGTTCCCAGAAAGTTGGTGGGAGACCTAGAGGATACTGGAGAATCATCTAGATAATCAAATCGTCCTAGAAAAGAACTACAGGATTTACTAGTTGGGGATTCCCCAGAGAAACACAGTATAAATCTAGTCACCCCACACTGAAGCTCACCAGTTCCTGAAGCTGGCACACACCCAGAGCCTCTGACTGGCTTTCAATGTCTCATTCTTAAACAGATGACCACTGGTTAGCAGACACTTGAGGCAAAGTTCCAACATGGCATAAGAGACCAGAATAAGAAAAAGGGAACTCAGAAGAGATAAAAGCAGTTGAAGAAAAAGCTGATTTTCTTAAAGCAATGAGGAAAATACTGTATCCATGAAAGAAAGGCCCAAAAGTTATTTTTTAAAAAAGGAACATTTAGGGAATAAGTCTTAAAATTTAAAATCAAAATGGAAAATGAAATAGAAGGGTTAGAAATAAAGTCAAGCCAATCTCCCATAAAATAGGGTTAAAAAGACAAAAAGATGGAAAGCAGTAAAGAAAATAATTAGAGGCTTGATCAAAGAGGTCCAATTAACAGTATATCTTAAAATAAAAAGAAAAATACGGGCCTCCCTGGAGGTGCAGTGGGTTGAGCAACGCACTATGAAGCCAACACTGCCACTGCAGCACAAGTTCGATCCCTACCACGGGTTTGGGAGGGCACCCACATGGTGCAGCAGACCTCTCCTGCCTCGCCCGCTGCTGTCCTCAGCTGTGTGTTTCAGTTAATCTGCCTGTTCTGCTCCTCACTCTGTCTCTGGTGGATCCTCTCACCACCCCACCCCCCCCACACACCTCTGGCCTGTACCCCAGTGCTTGTAGGCATAAATAAATAAATCTTTTTTTTTTTAAAAAAAAGAGAGAAAAATACTTAAAAACAAAAACTGAAACTGAAGGATATGTCTTTGCAGACTGAAAAGGGTTATTAAACACTAGGAACAAAGACTACAAAGAGATTTACGCAGGGCACCATCATAGCATTTCAGAACAGCAGGGATGAAGAAAAGCCCTAAAAGAATAAAAATGGGTCAGGGGCCAATAACTAAGGTGGGCTCAACCATATGACTTGGCCTGCTGGGAGCAGGATTCTAAAACATGGCTGGAAGGCTGAGGCCCAAGGCCATTTTTGCTGACTACAAGCAGGGCTCTGGAACCAGAGGGAACACAGCGTTCTTAGAATGGAAGGTGATAAAACTGAATTTTATCTAGGCAAGAGATGTGCTTATTAGAAAAAACAAAATATACAAAGCAAAGTACAACACAGTGGCTCCTGGTGACAAACTGAATAAAACTAGAGTCATTCAGGGAAAGGTAATTCGTGCCCATGGAAACAGTGGCGTGGTTCGTGCCAAACTCTGAAGCAGCATTCCTGCTAAGGCCACAGGACACAGAACCTGCATGGTGCTATATGCTCAAGGATTTAAACGTACTGAAAAGCTAAACAATAACAGTGGATTTTTGTTCTTGGAAAAAAAAAAGAAGAAAGAAGAGTCCCATACAAAGGTAGATGAATCCCAATGATCTCTTACTTCTCATCTATAAGATGGAGTTAGGGGACAAGAGAGTCAGATTTTCATGCTCAGGAGGGAAAATTATTTCTTAACTAGAATTCTTAACCCATTAAATGCACATATAAAGCTGGAACACAGGGATTTCAGAATGTTATCTCCTACATATCTTTTCTTGGAAAGTCATTACAGGATGAACTCAAAGATAAAGGAGTATATCAAGAAAGTGGGAGACCGTCTATGCAGCTGACGGCCACAGCACAGGAATCCCCAGGGCGAGTCAGTGCAGCAGCCTGAAGAGCAGCCAGAACTGACCAGAACAGAGACCTGGAACTGCGACCTTTACCTATGATCCTGTGGAAATGATATTAAGAGCAATGACACAATTCTATTGAAAAGTCTGAGGAGAACTAAGTGGCTTATAAGTGGGGAGCATACTAAACCAACGAAAAATCAATTATTAACTACAGGGGCAAGAAAGCTGTGTAAGAAAGGCAACATAATTACGGCATACTACTTGGCTCAACAGTAAATAGTTAATAATATAAACACTGAAAGCTGAGTTAACAAAAAAATCATGATATTGTTACAGAGACATCTCCTGTAAGGGGGAGGTACCACGGTCGCTGCCCCACTTAATGAGCTGAGCGGCCAGGTGAAGCTCTACAGCATGGAAGGCAGGGCTCAGGTAAGAAGGGAGAGCACTTAATCCTGACTGGCGCCCTGGTACTTCTAGGAAGGAGACAGGTGGAGGAGAGACACGTGGCACAACTGATAATGTCAGCTGTTACCTTGACTGGCACTTTCATTTTTGCTCCTTTTGTCTCAAAGTTGCCTGGTTCCTTTTGCCAACTTCCTATGGTTCCCTGAAAGACGATGCCTAAAACGAGGCAGCAAGCTTTTGGGCCCCAGGGTCCCCTTGGGGGCAACCCTGTTTGGTTGGCTTGGTAAGAATATCCTTCCTTTCTTTTTTCTCTCTATGCACACAATACTATTAAAGATCTTTTATACTAAGAGTCTCACTGTCCTTGTGTGCATGAATGGCCAGACTCTTCAGAGGGTGAAAGTTTGGGGGTACCTGGGTGCCCCTCAGTCATGCACTAACAATATAACATTACTGAGAGAATGAAAAGTGTTTGCAGACAGGCTAAATCCCCATCTCCCATAAAAGATGTCACTGCTATCTTCATAAGTTCCAAGATGCATTCTACCTTCGCAGTTTCTCATCTCTGAAAATACAGGTTCAACTTATAATTAAATGACTTCCTACTGTTATAATTTCCAGAACTGTAGGTGATATGTAGGATGATAGATTTAAAAGCTTTTTTCTTATAGTTGATGACATAGATTCAATGAAATACAACTGAGATCTAAAATTGATAAACAAGAGAAAGCTAAATAAAGATGCTCTTTAGAAATATGAAGGTAAACACCAGAAGTAATTACAAGAACAAAGTCTTTGCCCATGGATATTGGGAGTCGAGGTGATTTAAGTCTTACAGATTATTTGAACTTTTTAACTTGTGTTTTTATTAACTTCAGTAAAAATAAACATTCATATTTAAAAAGGTAAAGAAGTTAAGGTGGCTGAGCAAAAACAAAGATCACGTTGCTTCATCAACTCACAGAAGGAGGCTTATCCACAACGATTCCTGCAAGCAACTGAGACTGTGGTCCCGCTGTCTTCAAGTCGTACCGGTTTTGTTCTCGAATCTGAATTGAAAACAGCACCAACATGTTCTTTGCATGTTCTTTGGGGTGACTATGCAGGTGTCCTTTGCTTTCTCTCTTCCTGACGCTCAGTACCGTTTGAACATGCCAGGGTAGAAGCCTCTGCAGTTCCCACTGCCAGAAAGCCTGCTTTTTCCATCTAACAATACATTAATCTCTTCCACTCTTCTTAACATGTGATTTCCTATTGTCTTAAGGTGTTAGAACACTACAAGGGTAGAGCTATGTTTACTGCTTCCCCTGTAGCCTACTCACCTGTGACTAGCACAGAACTGGAAGAGTCGTTACAAGTTAAAAGTATATTGAATTTAACTTCCAAGTTTTCTGTAGTCAGATCCCTAGATTTAACAATGAGTGCTTTTAACTTAAAACAGCTTTTAACATAAAATCCGTTAAAACAGATTTTAACATAAAAATGTCTCCCCTTGGCATGGAAGATCACATCTTACCTTATTTCTCTTTTCTAATACCTCATTTGGGTTTGTGTTCAAAGGAACAAATTGATTTGGATCTTCAATTTTGATAGGTGTTCCACTACTAACTTTAGAGGAGTCCTCTGCTTTCATCCACTAAAGATCAAAAAAAATTTCTAGAATGAAGCTTTGTGTTGAGAAGTAGGTTTTCAATTACTGTTTACTCACTCAAGGAGGGGGTAAGTACAGACTGCCAGTATTCTAAAGAATTTCACCAAGTGTATTTAGTGGTCAGTTAATATATATCTCATACAAGTTAGAAGAAAATGCTCACAATCAATATTCACTTAAAAATGCTGGTACTGTTCATATGAATATATAGTTACACTGCTGATTAAACTTCTCTTGGTAGCTCTAAATCTGAAGCTAGGAATGAAGCACGTGGTGCTTGATCTCACATGAACTCACATTGAGAGTTGTCATCAGCTGATGATGGCCAAGAAATCACCAAATGTGACTCAAAGCATTTCTTAAGATTTTGTTTCCCAGACTTTATTTTTGGTGGACAGAAAAGGCTAACCCCCATGACCAGCATTTTATACATGGAATAGACTGGTGGTAATCTATAGTAAGATAAAGGCACATATATAGAAGAGCCTTCCATAATTCTCATTTACCCTGTATTACAACCTTTAAAGAGGGCTAACGATCATAAAAATTCCCAACATTCTGATATGAAACTTTCAATTCATAAATAACTAGGCAAAATATTTAGTAAAGGGAAACTAAGTGAAACAGTGGCATACTGTGATTTTGGTCCTGGGACTGGTTTCGCCATTCCGAGACTCCTCGGGCACATTCACTTTCATGTAAGTATTTGGTGAGTTCAGCCATCTTGTTTTTTCACGCTGCTGTCTCTGTGCCATGTATTTGAGAGGAGAGAGTGGCACTGCATCATCTTCAAAGGAAAAAGCAGTCACAGTTGCTGGGATTTCCACATCACTTTTGTGCCTAGGCTTCTCTCGAATGAGAGGGTGCCTGTAAGCATAGCCTGTTCTATACCCCTACAGGAGGAAAAAACCACATTTGAAACAATTATCAACACAGCATTTTTAATCTTATTTTTTAAACAAATGATTCAAACTGACTCCTTTGTTGAAAAACAAAGGGGAAAGTTTTCTTTCACCCCCCCCCCTCTCCCGACCCATAACCTTCACACAACACTAGAGTTAAAATGAAGCAAATTTCAAGATCTGGTTAAAACTGATTCCAGCTGACAATGTGATTTCCAGTCATATGACTATTCCAGACAAAGGTAATTTCAAAATTGCTGACTAGAAAACACTTCTCTAGCTATAAACTGGTTTTCTGGAGACTAAGTTGGAATGTTCATTTATGTCTTTGCTCCTGAGTCCAAAGGCAATCTACCATCTGACCCTTTGTGGAAGAGGGAAAAATTCTAGAAACATTTGCATGTTTCACTGCTTGCTTCTTTAAAATAGGTAAATTTACACTGGAACACCTTCCAAGGGGCCAATCAGCTCCTGGAGGAGGAAGGAACATATTCCAAAACCAAAGGGAAATGGAAGCATCTGCTCTTGAATCTGAAGACATGACATCCAAGTTTGTTAAACTTCACCTACCAAATTGTCCAGAGTCCTCATTAGTCCTTCAAACTCAATCTCTCCAATCTTCCATTTTTGATGAGAACCCATATTCACACCTCCTCCTCCAGATGCTGCTACAGTGTGTGTGTAAGCTTTATACTTCTGAAGGTCCAGTACAAGCAGATTGTCGACTCCACCTGCCCCTGCTAATGCCTGCACCTGTAGCCAATGGTCAGTATAGAGGCACAGAACCATAAAGACTATAATGAGCATTTTACTTTTCAAAAAGCACAATTTCAATTCAGCAAGTATCCATAATTAATCATTCATGCTACCAACAACAAAAACAAAGTAATGTTTGTGAAAGTAGGCAGCCAAAGTATCTTTTCCATCTATCTAAAAAGACACCTTCCAAAACTCTCAATCTCTACAACAGAAAAGAGTCATATCTTCAAATATATTTCAAGAAACTAATTGTTTTGCCAGATTTTGAAGTTCTTTTCTTGCCATTTCCTCATGACTGTGATAAATACTTTCGGTGAAAGTTATAATTTTGAAAGAATATAGGCGTTATACTTTAAGGATACTCAGGATATCCTTAAAGGATTAATTTAGGATATCATTATAATTTAGGTATATTTAGGCAGAAGTTAACTTATATTAGTTTTATAGCTTCATTTGAGAAAATGACCATAAAAGTGACAATGAAGTTGCTTCTAAAAACAGGTTGAAGTTGGTACCCTTTTTTGTAGCTCTTATAATAAATTAAGATTAGTACCAACTACTTAAGAGAGTCTGCTTGCTTTACTTGAAAAGAGGAAAAAACACATCTTTGTTGGCAAGTGCCTTTGTTTCTCAGTAAACACCATATATGACACTAGAGCATGAAAACAGAGAAATGAGCAATTATACTTTTTTAAAAAGTAGAATTATGGAGAAAATATTTATGAGAGACATAGATTTGTGTGAATTTTAGTTTTTTTCATATTTTTAATTCAAGAGCTGAGCTGACCCCCTTTTTTTCTTTTTCAAGAATAGCAGAAGTTCTTTTAAAAGACCAAAACAAAAAGCCACCGACCACTTATTTTGGAAATAAGTAAACACAAAACTCAATTAACCCAGCAAGTAACAAAGCAAGAAAAAGGGTGGGGTCTGGGGGAACCAGATAACTTTTCCTACCTGAATCTCACAGGCCATCTGTGCATTAAAAATATAATGAAAAGCTTCCTCAATTGTTTCTCCAAGTGCTACCACACCATGATTTCTGAGTACCAGCACCTAAAAAAGAATCCC
The DNA here is from genome assembly GCA_019455555.1 of Galemys pyrenaicus. Taxonomy (NCBI): domain Eukaryota; kingdom Metazoa; phylum Chordata; class Mammalia; order Eulipotyphla; family Talpidae; genus Galemys; species Galemys pyrenaicus. The sequence continues at coordinate 3,631,179 of JAGFMF010011658.1, read as the reverse complement.
AAAGCTTTAAATAACTGGCATAACTCACACTGTTTTCATCAAAGGCAAAAGCAACAAAAACAGGTTGTTGGTGAAAAACTCTACTATATACCTTACAACTGGGTCCCAGGATTTTTTGCAGTTGAATTCTCTCCTCCTGTTCATCAAGTAGCCCTTGGTAGTCATAATAGGCGACATCTCCCAGGATCAGGGACTCTTGAGAAATCGGAAGGATCCCACACTTCATGGAGGACACCTATTTCATGTGGTCCATGCAGATAACACATTTAGATACTGAAATGTCTTCACAGAAACCTGATTCTCAAGTCAGCTCAGGAAGCACCCTCTTCACTGTGCTCACCATTCCAGCCGCCTCCCGCTTTAGTACTTTGCTTCTTTCAGGAAAGGTAAGGAAGGACTTCTTAAATACTACTTGATTCATGTTGTATTTCATAAGTATGTATGTATATATTATGTGGTGGTACGTACCAAACAGTATGGAAATTCTTTGCCCTGGGGCTTCCCTGGTGGCGCAGCAGGTTAAAGCAACACACTATGAAGCAAACTGCAGCCACTGCCTCATGAGTTCCATTCCTGCACCCAGCCAGGGGGATGATCCACATGGCTGAGCAGACCTCTCCTGTCTTGCCCGCTGCTCCCCGCAGCAGTGTGTTTCAGTTGATCTGCCTGTTCTGTTCCCCTCTCTGTTTCTGGTGAATCCTCTCAACCCCCCTCCCCGTACCTCTGTACCCCAGTACAGATAATAAAGACAAATAAATCTTTAAAAAAAATTCTTTGCCCCAAAGAATTAATAACTCAACTATTAAACTGATTAATTTAATACTCTCTTTTGAGCTGTATTTTAACATAGTAGCATTTGCTTTCTCAGTATGCAGAAGATTATTATTTTAAAGATGATTTTGAGTGGCTAGGGCTGAAAGAATGCATCATGAAAATAACACGTTTCCCAGAGTGACCGTTGGCTTGGGCGCTGGTGTGACTTACAGCTGCTGTGGCAAGTGTATGGAGGTGTATCACACACTTAACATCAGGACGTGTTGAATAGATGGCAGCATGTGGACTGAATCCGGTATGGTCAATTTTCAAATTAGTACTTCCCTGATCAACCACTTCTCCTATTATATTGACTTTCACCTGGAACAATCATAAAGACATATTTAGCTGATAGATATATATCAACGTTTGCCCGTGTTCTACAAGCTAAGCCAAGAGGTGACAAAATTTTTTTGCTGAATACTAGTTTGTAAATATTTTAGACTTTAGGAGCCTCTGTTGCAACTACTCAACTTTGCCACTTGCCATAATACAAAAGCAGCCAATAACAATTATAAAACAATGGGTCTGGCTTTGTACCCATAAAACTTTATAAAACAGGTAGTCTGCACAAAAATTATTTAGCAAGAAGTAGTTTGAAAAAGCTCACTGACTTAAGCTATTCAGTGAAGGTCTAGACAAGTTTGACTTTTACTAAACTGGCTTGAAAATTTCTAGTTCCTATCGTAGAGGTCAAGACAGCAGCTAGGAGCACTATCATGGAAAAACAAAACAACAGAAGTCAGGCCCTAGCCTTATACCAAGTGAACTTTGTCTAATCTATAAAATATACATAGGCTGTGAGTGTGGGTTGGAATGGGGAGGTGTTCTAAAATACATTCCAGACTGCATAAGGTGGGAAAACATTCAGGAATCCCCTCCAAACATGGACAGGTTAACTGATAAAACCAACTCATATTTGTCTTTTCAATTATCCTGTTTTTCTTGAGCCCTGAAGTTTTTCTTAAAAATCAACGTAACTTTTCAAATTCTTCTCTGTTTACTAGTATGTTCTTATATCCATACCTTTTCTTATTCTAGCCTGTGCTAAAAGCTAAAACCTGTCAAAAGCACAAGAGAATATAGAAAAAAAAATATAGGAATGAAAATTATACCAAATTGGAGGCTGTGGCTTCAGAAAAAGATAGGCCTCTAGGAATTATTATAATGTGATCTTGTTCCTTACTTATTCTTACCTAGGAGAAAAAAAAAAAAAACAATAGAGAATTACTATGAGGTGTTCATATTTTGCAGAACATATTTACAATGAATACTTTTAAGAGATGGGGAGAAAAGAGTTTGGGGGAAGAAAACAACAAAGCTAAAATTAGATGTGTACAACATGAAACTTTCCTTGTGAGATTTTTCTCCCCTCAGCTCTCAAGTATTTGCTAAAAAAATTCTCACATTAGTTTTTCATTTACTGGACTTACCTAAAACGCTACTATGGAGTTTCTAAGGTCAATTAGGGTCAGCTATATTCGTGAGAAATAATTTTATTCAAACAAAAGTGATTAAGTATTTGTAATTCTGATTGACAACATGGAAATTAAAGGGAAAAAGGGCCAAAGACAGAATCTCTTTCTAGGAAGGAAAGAGGAGGGGGAAACTAAGGAATGGACAGCAGGAGGAAGAAACATTATGTGAAGACCGTGTTGTGCATCTATTGTTTCTATCACATGATATTTTAATCCTTCTTCGCTTTCCAACATTGTCTTGCTTCCAAATGTGGCAACATGAAAACAAGATGATAATGAAAAGGAAAAATATATATAAAAAATGAAGACACCAGGGAGGAAACTTCCCTGGCCCCCTCTATTTTTTCCTGCCACAAATGCGTATAAACGCCACTGGCGCTCAGATATAATTAACATGGAGAGAGAAAATTCTGCCACAGGGATTTCTTCCTGGATAAAAGGAACAACACAGATAAAGAGCGAAAGTTGGGGTAATAACTCCCTTAGAGATAAGATTTAAATCAGGATTAGGTTATGATCCAGCATGCTAGGTTCAGGGAATAAGTCTGAAAACTGGACTTAGGAGGAAAGATGAGAAGAGTAGAGTTGCTTCCTAGTTGGGATCTTATAAAAAGAACTGAAAGCCAAAGAACTCACTGAGAGATATGCATTTGCCAGGTGTGCCCATCCAAACAAGTCCACAAGTCTGTACAGGCTGGCGAGTTTACAGCGCGTAAGTTTTTCTCCCTTCACAAATGTGGATGTATCCGCCCCGGGAAGGTCATTGATAGGTGTGACCATGCCAAGACCTGAGAGAGGAAGAGAGAGGTTAAGATCAAGTAAGCCCTCACCTGGAACTAGTTTCCAGAAAGCAACCTGAGTCTGGGAAGGTCCTCATCTTGTAAATCATGATGTGAGACTTACTGTTTCACTAGTTTATCTTCCTTCAGAGAAGTACGCCAAGAGTACAAACGTATCTGCTACCTTCTTAGTTTGCTCGGGAAAAGCGGTTTTATCTAGTACTTGTCAAGGAGTGACTAGCAGGGTTCACGGTACTGGGGGAAATGGTCATGTGACCCAAGAATAAAGTGTTATTAGACAGAAATCGCTGCTAATATTTTGATGAGACGATCTCACAGAAAGTCACTTTTCTAACTTTTTTAAAAAAGATTTATTTATGCACAGAAGAAGTGAGATATAGGCCAGAAGTGTGGGGTGTGGGGGGTGAGAAGACTTACCAGAGACAGAGTGGGGAGCAGAACAGGAGAATCTACTGAAACACACTGCTGAGGGGAGCTGTGGCGAGACGGGAGAGGTCTGCTGTGCCGTGTGGGTCAGCTCCCTGGTGGGGGATGAACTCAGGCCGCAGTGGTGATAGTGCTGAGACTTAACCCCTATGGCATCAGGGAGGCCCCTACTTTTCTAGTATTTCTTTTTGTTTCAATTCAAATAAGTATTTCGGGTGGAAAAGAAAGCACCTAAACAACAGTCTCTTGTCCTCACTAAGTAACAAAAACTATCTTGGTCTCTAATGACCCAATTGCTAAGTTCAACTTTTGCTCAGTCTTCATTATCCTTGACTTCTTTACAGCTTGTCATTTACACCATTCTTTCCTAGAATTCTTCTCCAGGCCTGCGAGATACTATCCTGGATCTCCTGCTCCCTTTTCTTTATTTTTTTTTTAATGTTTCTGTTTCCTTTTCACCTGCTTCTTTCTCCTTCACCAAATTCTCTTCCTCTCCACCCCTGCCCCTGCAACTGTGTCTCCTTCCCAAAGCTCAGTCCTCCTCTAGGCTCTTTTCTCTTTGTGCTCTTCCCCATGAGAACACTGTACCTCCCAGGCCTCCACTGCTGCTTCAGCAGATGACACCTCTGCCTTCATCTCTGACCAGGCCCGTGGCCCATTCTTTGGCTTGCTGTTTGTAACTGTCTGCAACACATAACATGAAAATTTAAAGGGTCTGGAGTGATTACACTTCTTCTCCCCTGATTTTTTTTTTACCTTCTTTCCGCTGCTCATCTAGTTAATGGTACTACAATCCTTGCAGGCTTCAACACTAAGTACTCTGTACCTCTTAACCTCTCCTGGGCCACCATGTGTAATTTCTCACAAGTCCCATCACTCTTTTCTTCACAAGTCCCTCATTTTTCACACTTGAATTCAGTACCTCACATGCAACCTTTGCAATGAAGCCTCTTAGTCTTGTCTTTGCCTGTAGTCCCTTTCTTTGTAAATCCATTCTGCATCACGCCATCAGATTGAATTTCCTAAAACATCTCTTTAACCTCACCACTCTCCTGCTCAAAGTTTTATAGGAACCCGAAAGTTGAAGGCCTACAGAGGCCCAGAAACCTTGTAAATGCACGCAGTGGGGCTGGTGCATCGTGCAGGCTACCAGAGAGCACACACATGGCTTGAAGGGGCAGCTACGACTCACCAATCAGTAGCTGCCACGTGAGAATCTGAGTCCAGGGAAATCTGAACTTTTAAACAGACGTTCCAAGTCACACTCTAACGTGAAATCTTCTAATTCTGATGTATTGTGAACTTATTAAAAAAGTAATGTGTAAGCCATCTAAAACGGTATAATTTCTGATAAAATTTCAGATCCAGCCATTAACCTATCTCCTGCTCCCCCTACCCTTTCAACTTTAACTTCCACTTTTCACAACACAACAAAAATATTAGAGGCAAACTGAGGTTTGATTAGAGGTTGATTTCTATTCCCTGACTTCAAAACACCAAGACCTAGCTTTCTGGATACCAGGCCTTTGTGCATTCCACAGTACCTCCTGGAACACCCTTCCTACCTTGGAATCTAGACACATGGATTCTCTCCTTATTTCTGTATCTAACTAGTTTTCTTCTTCGAACTTTTGAAGTCATCCCTTTAGATTCTTTTCTACCAACACCCTCTTATATGATTACTTAACCAATATACATAGCTTTGGGTACTATTTCTCTATGTCCACCTGCAAAGTTACTCTCTTAAACTCTAGGACTACATTTCCAACTGCTGCAATATCTTGGCAACTCAGCATCTTTGGCATACCTGGAATTGAACATCCTTAATTTCCCAAGTCAACCTAGATACCCAACTCAGGACAGCCCTATTTTGTTTATAATGTCATGAAATCTCCCAGATATTTCTTTACAAAGAAACCATCATCATCTTTCTTGGTCATCACCCTGCCTAAAATGGCTTTCCCAAGTTAAACTAAAATCCATATATGGCTATGAAGACCTATTTTTTTAGCCTCTGCCTACATTTCTGACCTCATTTTGTTTCACTTGTCTCTTCAAAACCAAGCTCCAGAGCAGAAACTTTATTTTTGCTCTTTGAAAAGGCTGCCAAACTCATTCCCACTTTATTCCTAACTGATACTTGTACTTGTTCCTTCTACCTTCAAAGTTCTTTCTTCATCTTGGTATGGTTTATTCCTTCTTACTATTCATATTTCAGATTAAATGTCAACTCCTCAAGAGAGGTTCTCTCTGATCACCCAATCTAAAATAGTCGACTTAGTTATTACTATCAAATCACAAATCTCTGCATGGCATTGTCTATTATTTCACCTTGACCTTTACTTAGCCTGTTTTTTGTCTTAAGCACAGGTATTGTGTCTGTCTTATTCATCATTGTATCCCCTTTTCCCTAATAGAGTGCCTGGCACATAATTGCTCATTATTACAGAAAGAGTGAACCAAACTAGCACAACCTTTGAATTTTTCTGTTTCTTCTGATGAAATGTTTCTCCCAAGGAGAAAAGTCGAAGATTTCAGAACTTCTTCCCACTCCATAGCAAATCAAACCTGCTAAGTCTTCTCTGCTTCTGCATGGTTATTCTTTCCTCATTGAATCTCTGTCTTCTTGTACCCATAACCACTACTTTAGTTCAGGCACTTCCAATTCATGCTGGGACTCTTTCAAAGATTCTTTAACCAGTCTTTATGTGCCAACATACTGGTCCACCAAGAAACCCTTACCTTGCATCTTCCTTATCATCATGTCTCTTTTATGCCATTCCTCTATTTTGAAACTACTTTAATTCATTCACTCTCACTTATAAATGTTTAACAAAGAAGGAAAGAGAAAAGAGAAGGAAAAGAAAGCAATACCAATTCCCTGACTCTGACGAGAAGGATGCTGACGTCTCCTCTCGCAATCTGTGCACCTGCCCGGGTTTTATAGAGAGTTCTGTCCAAGTCTGGCTCGAAAGAGGGATGTGCTTTACACTTCAGTAAAGTACTTGAACTCAACACTGGTGATTCTTGGACTCCTTAAGCTGTTCAGTTCACCAAACTGGAACTGTCACTAAAGAGCTTTGAATAAGAAATGTCTGAAATGTTCTTTATACCAGGTTCTAACTATTCCATCTATAAAGTTTGGTTAGTTCAGGCCTCTTTTCCCATAAAGTTTTCTCAGTCCACTCCAGCCAAAAATTAATTCCAACTCTGAGTTCATAGCATGATGACTAATAAAAGGAAATCTTTTATGAACTGTTTCATAATGTTTTCCTCTACAGTTATCTTGCAGTTTTAACCTTTTGTCTATCATAGTATGTCTCTTCAATTAAAACATACATTTATCTAGTATGTATATACAAATATACATTGTCTTGTAACTATTTTATAATCCCCACAAAGTGCCTGGTTATGAAAAAAGTAAGAGATCCTAACACTATGTCACTCCAGTATAAGATGTTATAAACTTAAGGGCGTAACCTGAGCAGAATATACTGTCGGAGACATACAGTGTTCGAAATAGACACACATTTACAGTTTTTTCAACTTTCCAAAACTGACGTACTGAGGGGAGATGAAGTAAAGCCTGAAAAAGAATTGGCCATGATGTAATCTGCAATCTGTTGTAATGCTAGTAATCCGGTTGGGTTGTGGCCCTTCTTCATCTGTTCTTGAATAAGGCATTCCAGGTCTTCCCGAAAGGCCTGCAATACACAAAAATCACCACTGAGCATGTACATCTCACTTGAAGTAGAATGACCTAAACATACCTTGCTTTGATATAATCAATCTTTCCCCCATCCCTCTTTAGACCAGCTTTCATCTGTATTATTTTAAAGCAAATATAAAATACAAAATAATAAAGTTGAAATCCTTGAAGAAGCATCAAGAAGCTTGCTTTCCAAGAAGGAAAGAATCACCAGGCATTCTTAACCTCACAGAGAGATATGATAGCCTCTACTGTAGACAGGGACAGAAAAGGAATTGTGTTAACAACAGCAACTAGAACACCAGTATAGACTGATGCAGAAAGAGACTCATTCCTTGCCTAGCAGCCTCATTATGCAGGTGAGGACAGAGTCTCTATTTGAATGGGTACCACTGACTACCGAGCAACTCATAGCAAAAGTCTTCCCTAAAACACACTAGCCCAAAGCTTCCATTTTATGATTTTCATGGTAACTTCTTAGCTCCATAAACTGTGAGAGCAAACTAATAAGAAGCCTTGAGAACTCTGTGACACTGTACTAAAGAAAGGATATTTTTTTTCAACTTGGGTTCTGTATGTTCTTGTTCTGGAGTTCTGCTATATCTTATCTTTGGGGCAGGGGGTGAAGGGTGGGTGTTAGTGGCAGAAACAGTATTTTTATAAATCAAAATTATAAAAATTTAGAGATCTCTATTCTAGTCAGCCTTGAGTTGCTAGTATGATGCTTTTATTTGGAAACCTCTTAATTCTTCACATTAGTTGACACAGCTGGCTCTGTCTTTCCAACACTTTGTTATTAAATTCATCATTTGTTCTCTTGCACATGTCTATTTTCACTTGTTTTAAACATGAAGGCTCTTGCAATATAAATCATCTAAACCTTGTTTCTCCATTTGAGATTGATTACATATGTAGTAGAATGCCCTGCCAGGCATTCAGTTAAGATCTTTCCCACTTCATCTAAGAGGGAGAAGGCAGGAAGTTGCTTTGGAATCACTATCTTTAAGAGGGGTCTTGGAGATCACAGAAGCAATCTTCCTTGGAGGGTGAATCTCCTCTGAGTCATTGACAATAGCCTTCCTTGTAGGACTGGGAATGAAATTCCTGTTTTGATGTAGCCTCGATTAAAGGATGTCTGAATAACTCAGAGGTGGTCAGAAAAAACTTTCTGAAAACAAACAAACAAAAACCAATGACATAGGAGTCCATGGTGGGAAGGGAAAATGTGGTTCTGTGGCTGAGAGGTGGTAGATAGGACCAGTCCTACTCAATGCTTGTGCTGCTTTTAGAATAACAGTCGATAGGCATCTGTGTCATGAACTGAAAAAGTTGAGTACTAATAGCACCATGAGACACCCTGACTAGGTTTAACACGGAAGAGGGATTTATCCTCCCAGATACACCATGGTCGTTGCCTGTACAGGCACATGGGTCAACAGTGAACCTGTATCTTCTGTTGGACTGAGCAAGATTAGTTTTCAATACCACCAAGACGCAGGGAGGTGCACTAACAATGGTGCACTGATTGATTTTAGAGAACTGCAGACTGTCATGTATGTAGATACTACACACAATGACTATGGAAGCCACTGACAAACACTTCTGGAGTGTGTAAGCCACTGAAGTTCTTGGGATAATTTAGGGAAAGTGTCAATTCCAAGAGGAAGATGCTTTAATTTCTGCTAATGGATCAGGTGGATGTTTGAGTAATTTAAAAAAAATACTAATTATGACCATATTTAGATTCTGAGTTCATGGAGCAGCTTATACCAGTTACCCATGGTTTTTCTTTTACAAATTCAAGGCTTGTTAAATGTAAACCATTAGTACAATTTTTAAAAATTCTAAACATCTAATTCCATTGACTGCTTCTGCTTCATTTAAGTATATGATTTAAACCAGAGAATTATCCTATATCTTCTACAAAGACACATTTACCAGAAAACTCCATTAATATATTTCCAAGACCTTGTGAAGATAAAATGGTTGTGAGCTATATATAAGATGGATGGATGGCTTCATATAGATGAGTAACATTGAGTATTTTACCATGTTTAAGGCTAAAAGAAAAAGAATCTTCCAGATATGCTCATTTATCTTTATATAAACTACAGAAAACTTCTGGACACATGGCAATGAGCCAATCTGCTCTTCTGAAACTTTATCTTCCCTTCAAAACCAAACACCATTTAAACATTTCTCAGTTTAAAGCAGCTGTAACCAGTAATCTTGATTCAGTTTAAAAAAAAAGGAGAGAAGAAAAAAGAGCCTACTATGTGTATGACTTATTTATATTAGAATACCTCTGAGAAGTGGGTATTATTTATTTTGTTGAATATACTACTTTTAATGTTGTTCCAGAAAAAATTTTAATACAGAGCCCATAGGTTAAAACAATCAAAAATAAATGTAGGTAAGAAAAACCAAGATAAAGAGAAAACAAGCATAAGGAGGTGAGAATCAGGAACATGGCTAAGAAACAAAGTGCATGATAAAAAAACCTCTGTGCATTTGCTAGAGATGAGTCAAACTTTATCTAAACTCTTTAATAGCCTAGCATGAATCAAGATAATCTGCTCAGTATGCTGATTTACAATGGCTTTCAGATTGAAAAACAAGCAGTTTCTCAAGAGAATCACAAATATTTATGAAATTGATGAGAAATTTCTGTAGGGTGGAATAAGAAAGCTAAATAAAAATGGTTGAAAAACTTGTTCAGGGTCACACAGCTAGTAAATGTCAGAGGCAAGCACTCAGATAAGTGTTTTCTCGTTAGCGGAAATTCTTTTTTCACTTCCATATATCTCACAACTGGATGAGTACCATCGAAAAGTTTTGGGATGATCCATGTCATAGAGGCATATATAAACTCTTCTGAAATCAATCAAGAAAAAATATGAATCCCCCCGTTAAGGTTAGCAAATAGCTTCTATGCAGCTATATGCCCCCAGCATATAGGAAAAGAACAATTTTCAAAGTAAATTAAATTTCCCCAGTCTTTTCATTTTAACAGAGAAGAATTTTTCTTTTGCAAAAATGTAATGGCGTTGTCATAGACATTTATTAATTTTTTGGTATTTCAAGTGTTTTTGAAATATTTTTCAGATAAATACTGAATAAACCAGTTAGTATAAAAACTGGATCCACTGGATTTAAAATTTATCAATTTTATATTAAATGAATAAAAATTATATTCATGTTTATGATAGGTACTTAATCACATTCCTACTGTTAATAAAATAATCCTTTAACATCGATTCATCTGAATTTCACAACAAAGTTTTGAGATAATGATGATTTACTCAAAGTTGGCATAGCTAATAAGTAAATGTAATGAAGATTTAAATCTGTAATTTTCAGTTGGGCATAGAATCTTTTCTTAATTTTACCAGAGATATTTTCAATTTTACCAAACACGTATTTTACCTTTACCAAACATAGATACAATTTTATCAGACATAGAAACAATTTTACTAAACATATATTCAACTAATAAGGCAGCAGGCATGTTGTGATCAAGAATGCTGAATAAACCTCTTAGGCTAGGTCAGAGCATTAGGTTGTAATAACAGATAAAGAAAAAAAAAGAAAACCAACAACAACATAGCAGCAGATGATCCTCAAAGTACTTGTCCTATTACAGCTAGGAATTCTCCCATCAAAGCAGAATGAGAAACTAATTTATAAGCAGGGCAGCAAGGTCACACACTGGGCTTCTGAAGTCAGATTAAGCCAATGGTTCCCTAGAGTCTCTACTAGAGAAGAGTCAGGTTAGAAGATCAAACACCACATACACAAAACCACAGCATAAATCATGTCTTCTTTCTCAGATACAGAAGAACAGAGAAGAGGAGGCAGTGGGGGTCGTTATGCCTTGAACACACGAACTTAAATAAGCCAGTGTGTCAGGGTGACAGATTCTCTAAGATCTGCAAAATCAAAATACAGCCTAAGGGATTATGATTATAACCTTCAAAGTGTTGCCACAAAGTATAACATGCTTTAAATTAGCTATAGCGTGTGTAGCTTTACTTATACAACTCCCACAAAGAACAGGTGCTGCTGTGTGTCTTCATGCTCTTCCCTTATTGCATTTAGTGGTCACGACAAGTGCACGGGGTCCATTTTACCAGCAAGGAAACAAGCTCACACTGAGTATCCTAATGTCGCACAGCTAATACGTGGTGGGTAAAATGAAGACTTAAGCCTAGATCAAAAACAATCACATTCACAAATGCTAATATACAAATTAAATTTATATAGATTAAAACTGGGAATGGTGAGAAAATGGGGCAATCCCTAACTTAAGACAAAGTTGTCTGGTACTTGGTGATCTCCACATCTGTTGGTTCATGTTTTGTCTGTATTTATCATTAATGCCTTGTGTTCTGGCTTGGTCTATGAAGTTCACTCAGCATTCTCTGATCACAACTTACACTTTTCTATCCTTGCTCACTGTATTTCACCTGAGGGAAATGCTGGTTTGTACTGTGTCTCTACCTAATGAATTTTTTAAATGTGATTTATGTATATATATTTATATATATACTTGACATCAATTGTGAATGGAGCTAGGAGGGATTATGCTCAGCAAAATAAGTCAGAAGGCAAAAGAAAAAAAAAACGGATGGTTTCACTCCTAGAAGGAATACTTAATGAATTCTTAATCTTTATTCAACATTTGTCTTTAATGCCATCTTCTCCTTGAAGTCTCTCCTTTCGCCACCCTAGTTAGGAGGATCTCCATGTTCTTCCCTTCTTATCCTATTTCGTTTAACATTTGCTTTTATGTCTGTCTGTCTGTCTGTATATATAATATACTCTTACTACACTGAGGGTACCCATTATATGTTTGTGATTATTTTTCCTACTCTACTACAACATAGTATCTGATGGCTGGGACTTCATCTTTCACCTTTCTAGAAATTTCCCAAGTTTCTAGTTCAGTTTTCAATTAATATAATAGTAAATTAGAGTTTCTTTTCTTTTTAAAACTTTATTTATTTATTTATTATTTTATTTTTATTAGATTTAATTATATTCGACAGCATTTGTATTCCCCAGGCATTTCCTACCACCATTTCACCCGTGCACCATCACTCAGTTCCTTGCGCAACTTCTGCCCTCATCCCAGTCTTTACCCTCCCTTCCCTCCCCCCCCCCCACCCCACACACACATAGTGCCTTTGGTTTATCTTTGACCTGCCTTTGGTTTATCTTTGACCTTTTGCTCTTGTTGAGTTTTTTTTTTATTCTATTTTTATTAGATACAAGGAAATAAAGAATCTGATTTCAGGGCCTCCCTGGTGGCGCAGTGGGTTAAGCAACGCACTATGAAGCAAACCGCAGCCACTGCAGCACGAGTTCGATCCCTGCTGCCGGCCAGGGAGG
>JAGFMF010011658.1:3584800-3608473 GCA_019455555.1 Galemys pyrenaicus | reverse complement strand
ATCAGTGTTTTTGTGTCTTTTGGGTAGATCCCTAGGAGTGGGATTGCCGGATCATATGGTAGTTCCATTTCTAGTAGACTGAGGAACCTCCATACGGCTGGTAAGGCATTTTAATGATTTTTTTTATATTTCAAAAGTTACATGGATTTTAAAGAAACAGGTGAACTTCATGCTTGCTTAGAGGTAACACAAGCTTACAATTAGACCTATTTTAACACAAGCAGCATAGTTTTCCCTACCATTTTCCAACAAATTGTATAACATTAGTGTCTGAAAAATGGGTTTCCAAAATGAAATTTTAAAGAGGTATTAGTATTGCGTATATGCATCTTCTTAATGCATATAGTCTGTTCTCTATCACTGAAAAGTTTACCCAGAGGTTTTCTCATGGGATTTTGTAATGAAGTTGAACTGTTTTAATTAGACTAAGTAATCAAGCTTATAATACTAACTATCAAAATTAATATACTCTCTTTTGGCTGCTGGGAGGGAAAGTAGTCTAAGGACAATGGCAATTAATTATAGGCCAAGACAGAAGCTAAGTAGACTTCTCTAAATGAACAGCTTTTTCCTCATTTTAGGACTAAGATTTTTAGGTACTTGAATTTGAGTAATTTCATCAACATTAACAATATTTAAGCAGCATATGCAAAATAGTTCTGACTATAGTCTGAAGATGAATTTTTTTCAAGTTGTTTAAGTTCATTTAGAACAGCTATGGAAACTTTTCTATCCTTGTGTATATAGGCTTTCCTGACCAAGTCTATAGTCCATCCTATAAAAAGTTATTATTTTTAAATTCCATATTATTATAAGTTTGATCTGCTCATATCTTTCTCTTCCTTAGAATCTTAAGTGGCTCCCTGTCATCATGGGATAAAATTCCTTACTGTTCATATGTTTGTCTTTCTATCATTACTCAATGTTTCTTCCACAGAGAATATAATTGCTTTATTTCTTATAGGAACCAGTTAGCCTAAACTTAAAAAGGAAAAAAATGACCACAATATAAAGGAAATCTCAGTAAAGCCCATCAAACTCTCCTTACAATGCTCTATTACAAATTCTTTCACTTTTCTTCAAAACCACTGTATATATACAAAAATTCTAGTGACACTTTAAAACCTTGAAAATATCCTTTGAAACGGCCCTTTCAGAGAAGCCTTTTCAAGAAATGATGAAAAATTACATATCCACAGGCAAAGGAAAAAAGAGAAACATGTCCTAGTGTTCACATCTTAATAAAAAACTAAATCATTTAGAAGTGTACTCCCCCCCCCATTAAAAAAAGGTATTAGAATAAAAACTTGTACGTGGTGGCAAGGGATATAAATCTAGTCTTAATCTTAAAACCCATGATTTTAATCACAATCCAGACTAAGTGGCCACTAGTAATTTTGCTCAAGTGCTATTCCAGCTGTTCCATAACACTGATAGGTTAGAAAAATTTGCCCAGGCTCAAAAATAAAAAGTACCTAAATTGCCATGGCATGGAAAGGCATCCTTGCTTTCATCACATTGCCTCCCAGAAGGAATGCTTTAATTGAAGTGGTATATTCTAGTTCCACTTAACCCTGAACAATGATTCCTGAGCAGAATATTTCTGTTTCTAGCTGATAGCTGAACAACTCAGTTTCAGGGCACCTTCTTTTTAAAATTACCAGTCCTATTTCCAATACCACATCTATACACAGTCAGTACAAACCAGCCTGAATTCCATCAAGGAAAACAAGTTAGTCTTTAAAGTGTTCTCTGAATTGAGAATGACTCAGAAAACAGATTTTTAAAAAAGTAATGTTACAAAACTTGTCACACTATGGGTTTTCTTCTGATCATGCAGGTTAGAAACAAGATATCAAGTAGAAACAAAATTCTGGTTTCAAAAATCTTACCCAAATATTTATGCAGTGACTATCTAACATGTACGTTTAAAGAACACTGGGCTCAAGACACAAGCAGATTAAACTCTCTAAAACGGTGGCTTTCAAACTTTTGAAAAACAGCAATCCACAATCAGAAGTAAATTTCATATTATAATCACATACAAGTACATAAGATACATATCAAATTTATGACCTACTTCCCACTACTATGTGAAATTGCCAATATTTGATATTTTATCATATTTCATTCTTAAAAAATGCTAGTCAGCCTGACACTAAAAATGAAGACAATGAAAGCAAAAATAAATGATTGGAACTCCATCAAACTAAAAAGATTCTGCACAGCAAAGTAAATCATCAATAATGTAAAGAGGCAAGCTACTGAATGGGAGAAAAAATATTTGCAAATCATGTATCTGATAGGGATAAATATCCAAAATACATGAAGAACTCCTACAACTCAATACCCAAAAAGAAACAATCTGATTAAACAATGGCTAGACCTGAATAGACATTTTTTTCCAAAGATGACGTATAGATGGTTGACAGTATAATTGATAATCATCAGGGAAATGCAAAACAAAATCACAACGAGATACCACTTCATGCCTTGTTAGAATGATACTACCAAAAAGACAAGAAAATAATAACAATGAGCAAGGATGTGGAATTTGTGCAAAGTTGGTGGGAATGATTAGTGCAGCCAATAAATTGGAGCACAGCCAGTGTGGAAAACAGTACTGAGACTTCTCAAGAAAGTAAAAACAAAGGATTACTCTCAATATAATAGCCAAGCTATTGAAATAACTAATCCATTGGTGTATTAATGGATAAAGATGAACATGGTATGATGTATAAATGTGGACACACATATACAATGGAATATTATCCCATAAAAGATGAAACCTTGCCATTTGTGACAATATGGATGGACTTTGAGGACACTGCTAAATGAAATAAGCTAGTCAGAGAAAGACAAATACTATCTGATCTCTCATACGTGGACTCTTAAAAAACAAAACAAAACCAATTCCCTCCATCTCCCAAAGCACAGAATCATAAAACAGACTGGTAGTTGCCAGAGGCAGTAGTGGTGGTTAAGAACATGGGTGAAGGGGGTCAAAAGATAACAAATTTTCAGTTATAAAATAAGTTACAAGGATGTAATGGAATCCCTCATAAGGATGTTAATACTAGTTGCCAAGAAAGTAAATCTCAAAAGCTCATCACAAGAAAAAAAATGGATGCTCACTAGACTTTTTGTGGTGATCATTTTGCAATACATACAAATAGTCAATCATGTTTTTCACCTGAAACTAATATGCTATTGTGCCAATTATACCTTAATAAAAAATACTGGTGAGATTGATTCATGATCTACTAATATATTGCTACCAATAGTCTGAGAAATATAAAAAATAATCCTTTGAATCTCTAACTCATGGTCAGATGGGAGATAGAAAGCAGGGGTGGGTGGGGTGAATAGAGAGAGAGAGAATGCATGCACACGTGTGCTAGTGCTGAGAGACACACTAGGATATTAGAGAAGAGAACTAATGAATATATGCTAGAGAAATGGAAGGGAATAAGAAATAATTCTTTCATTTCTTTTTCTTTTTAAAGAAATGTTATGGGAGGTTATGGCAATAAGACCCTGGTGGTTTGTGGGATAATTAAATTTTCCTCCATTTGGGCACTTAGGAAATGCCACCTATACTACTCATTGTCAGTTTTTCCTACCATTTTTCTTACTTATTTCTATGTCTGGTTCAGTTTTCCAGATCACTTTATGTTTGTAGTCCCTACAATGGCAGAGTATACTCCATAAATCGAGGCTGAACTGAATTATTTCCCTATATCACAACTTCTACAAATCAATCTGGTTTATATTATTTCTAGGCTGGGAATAGTAAAATCTTATGAGGAGTTATTACTTATAAAAGTCTTTCCAAATTTAAAATTCCTGGCAGTTTTAGCAGTTTTTTTCTAGAACATACACAAAAAGATGGCTGCACTTTCAAGTATCGGCTCTATTGTTCTATTTAAAAAATAACAAAGATATGCTAAGACTTCAAAGCAGCATATTTTCTGAGAAAACAACAAATGCAAGTTCATTGAGTGATAGTTCTTCTTTGATGAAAGTTACTGTAAAACTGTGAAGGTATTTAAAGTTCTAGAAAACAACTTGGAGTCTGACAAGCCACATTCTCAGGGTGACCAGTAAAATTTTACTCACTTTATATCCCAAAAGATATGACCTACTTTCAAGCACCAGCAAAGATTTTATATACAACTGACAGATCTGAAAAACTGAACTGAAATAGGTAAAAGTCAAGAAACTTTAAAAAAGGCTGGCATTGAGTAGCACTGAGTAACACAGATGGTAATTTCTATGTGCCCAAATGGAAGAAAGTTGAATTATTCCACAAGGGACCAACATCTCATTACTATAAGGACTATTGATTATGTGAGAGTGCTCTTAGAGTATTTCAAAGTAGATTCAAGAATAACATTTTACAGATGAGTGGAAACTATACTCAGAGGCACTGAGTGATTTTTTTTAAAGCTAAAATGCGCAACTATCAGATATTGCTGCAAAATCATGATTATTAACATTACCAGGTCATTCAGATTACCCATTGCCAAAATGTACTCTGTTCAAAGAAATATAAGAAAAAAGCCAGGTCCATCACACACTACTTATGCAGGTATTTATGAGTACTATTGCCTGAAGGCAGAAGGCTGAAAATTCAAGAGTTTATCAACGGACTTAATGGCATAACTATGTAGCATGCACAGAAAAGTAGGTGTACAAACAAGGTAGTTGTAAAGTGGTGGTATTCATGACTTAAATGCCAAGAAAAAGAGGTGGTTTTCTTGGCTGAAATACCTAAGAAATATCTAAGGAATACATTTTCTTTGAGTAGCTAGATTTTCAAAGATAAGAAGACTAGAAGCACCCACTAGCATATAGTCAAAGATTTACCTTTTCAGTTAAATTCTTTGAAGGCTTTAAAGCAAAAGTTAAAAGAGCATGCAGTTCAAATCTTCTGATTAGATAATTAAAGAAAGAGGTCTCAATAAAAAGATGTACAAAAGATCACACCCTAACATCATCAGGGTGAGGATCTTATGTTCTAGTCTAGAGCTCTTTCCACAATAAAATAATGCTTCCTCATAAATCTCCCGTTCATGTTTGAGCTTCTTTTCTATTAGTAGACTAGATTAAGATGCACACGGACAATGGGTATTAGGAGATACAAACCAAGTTTAGTGAGGTAGACAAAGATGAACAGTATCATAAATACCATGGAACATGCCACATAGTTTTGAGTTCCAAACAGAAACGAACTACTTGTAAGGTAGGGACCCTTAAACGGACTTAGTTCTGTCTGAAAGGATTGACACTAGGCAGTGATCAATATTTTGGAAGCTATAACTCTTAAAGACGCCTGCTATGTCTTAACTAGAGGTTAATGAAATGACACAGATTGTGCCATAGGTAAATTATGCTTTACACTTACATTTTAATCTCTAAAGCTAATTTAGCATCATTTTGAAAGAGTTGAAGGCCTTTAACTATTAATAATGGAAAAAAATCAACCCTCAGAAAATTATGCTGGCAGTATCTCTGATTCATAGATTCAGAAAATGAGATTCAATGATTTGCCTCAAATCTCCAAATGCTCTTTGCCAAAAAAGGAATTATTACTGGTTACAGATCTTAATAGGTATAGAAGAGTTGACTAAAAAGATAGAATGGCTCAAAAAAGACTGTTTTCCTAGTCTATACTGCTTTTACAACCTTGATTACTGCCTTTCTTTACTTGGACACCTGGAAGTATGCTATAGGATCACAATATTTGACAACTAAACAGAGGGCCTCTCTGGTGGTCAAGGGGGATTAAGTCTCAGTGCTTTCACCTCTACAGCCTGAGTTTGATCCCTGGCCAGGGGGTGACCCACATATGGCTTAGCAGACCTCTCCTGTCTTGCCCACTGCTCCCCTCAGCAGTGTATTTCAGTATATCTATCTGCCTGTTTTACTCCCCACTATGTCTCTGGTGAATCCTCTCAACCCTGATACCTATGCCCTACATCCCAGCTCTATGCAAAAAAAATGAAAAACATTTTTGAAAAAACCAACTAAATAGAAATATTAAATTGGCTAAATAGAGTAAAATTTAAAAAGCTTCATATGTCAGGCCTCCCTCGAGGCACAGCGGGTTGAGCACTACACTGTGAAGCATAGACAGCACAGCAGTGCCAATTCATCCCCAGCCAGGGAGGGGACCCACATGGCACAGCAGACCTCTCAGGTTTCCCTGCTGCTCCCCTCAGCAGTGTATTTCTGTATCTGCCTATTCTGCTCCACACTCTGTCTCTGGTGGATCCTCTCACCCCCCCACATCTCTGACCTACACCCCAGTGCTTGTATGCATAAATAAATAAATCTCTTAAAAAAAATAAAAAGCTTTGTATGTCTGCCTATCAAAGTGCAATAAATGTAGCACTTAGCTATTTTTTGTCCTATTACCACAATCTTAAAAAAAATCCATGTCAGTCTTAAATTTCTGAATACTTTAAGTTCTTTTGAAATGACTGAGTATAGCTTTAAAATGAAACTATAAAATTTTAACCCTCATATAAAAGTTTAGGAAACATTGACTCTGAACTTGATTAATAAAAGAAACTATTAATCTGAACTTTAAAAATATTACTTAAATATAAGGGGAAATAAGGCAATAACAACAGTATAAACTAGTAAGAACAATTCATTATGTTAGTAAGTGTCTTGTCCTTAATGGAAGTTGATAGCCTGCTCAGCATTCAATTAAAAAAAAAAAAAAAGAAAGAAAGAAAAGAAAAGAAAGTTGCCAAATAGAGGGCACAACTAAGAAAGTATTTCAGATTCAAATTTTGTTTTATAAATAAAAATAATACTGCTAATTAAGATAAACTAAGCAGACATGAAAAATGTGTCTCCTGCAAGTACAACTGGAACACAGTAGATAAAATCATAATATACATTGTTTAAAATGTAAGTGCAGAAAAATAAGTACAAAAATTTCAAGTAAGTTGCTTGCTATGTTAACATTCAATAAGATGATCAAAGACTTTGGAAGAAGCAGAGGCTAAATCTAACCTCTTTCTCACTAAAGTACCAATATTGATAAAGAATATTTTATTGATGAGACTACATCCTACAAGAACAGTGAGCTGGACTGCTGTCCATGAAGAGTTGGGGTGAGGAAGAAGAAAGGCAGTTACCTGCTTGGACACTGGCAGGAGTGAAAATAGCATTCACTGGTAACTTTAAAGTATATCTTTCATTATAAACAGATCAAAATTTCTTATAATGGTGAAGGGCAGAACTACACATTTGAAAACAAGCACAAAAAGGTTCAGAGGACATATGTTTTCTTGTTGTCTAACTTCAATAATCACCTAGATTTGCTTAAATTGTGCCCAACATGAATCATTTGGTAAAGCAAATATGAAACTGTTTTTAAAATAAATATATAGCTTTGTAAAATGAGTAAAACAATCAACCATAGAGGCAATCCAACAAGTATCTTACAGAATAAAAAAAACACATGGTTGCAGTACCTTTACCCGCCTTTCTACAAAATATGATGAACGTCCAGTGCATATATTCCCTCAGTCATCATTCGTCTTCAACATGGACTTTTTGAAAATGGTTTGGGAAAAACTAGAGTATTTTTTTTCCTAAGAGGAAGTTAACAGAAACTAGTGAATGGATTACTCAAATGTGCCTCTCAGACGTTTAGTTTCTGTTATTAAGTCCCCTGATATCAGTGAAATTTAAAAAATGGAGATCTAGGAAACTATCCAGAACTTGACAGCTCATGATGAATGAGAGGTTTTAAAAAGTGGAATCACTGGAGATTACGATTTTTAAAGAAAGATTCATTGCTCTCAATTTCTGGAGATAACTTAAATCTCTGGCTCTTTCCTATATGGTAGTCTTTCTGGGCAAAACTCTATTTTTTTAAAGAAACATCAACTCTCACATACTTCATGAACTAATATAGAAGTATTTGTGCAGCACTGAGCTTGAAAAATTTAAAGCCCTAACTTACGACATTTTCTTGAGAGCTACATTTGAGGTCAAACATTGAGGTCTTACCTTTATGTCATATCTAGTCTAGAAACCTAGGGTGCCTCAGATTTTTTCCAAGTGACTATCAGAATACAAGTAACACAGAAAAGCTAACTCTCCCAATCTTATCTATTTCTCAAGGATTTTGAACCGAAGAAATTTTAGTTCCTCTTTATGAAGAAGTGTAAACAATTTCAAAAAACTCATTATTAAAGATGAGCTGAGGTTGCAAAATAAAATATTTCCTAAAAGACTACTCCAGAAAATTGATTTGTTCCAGTGGAAAATACTCCTGATGTTCCATTCCTAATGTGGTCACTGTGATCGGGTCGGGACATGACAGATGCTGGAACAGAAAAAAAACATGAGGCAAAGTTCTTAGTTTTAAAGTTTGCAGGAAAATGTACAAAAAATATTTTAAAACACAGGGTAAAAGTGATTCCCAAGAGCTCATTTTGATCTCCTATTTCAGATATTCCAGTTAAAGACTTTTGGTTTTTATGGCTGTAACTTTTAAAATACAGCTGCTAAAGTAAATCCAAAAGCTGTAGGGTAACTCAATACATTGTTACTGCAAAGAAGTCTGATTTGAAGGATTTCTACCTTCAGATTTTGGCTGGCAAGGAGGATTTTAAGATCATCACAACCTCATCTGTTTTCTTTATGGAAAACCTAATAATGAGCCATGAAAATGCAACTTATTAAGCACATGTAACAGTTCTTGAAAATTACTTTCAAAAATACTTAGTCAGACCCTGCCATTTTAGAAGCTTGACAATGGTTTTCAGTGGAAATCTATGAAAAGAGATGTTTATCAACCTCAGAAATCTGCTCCTATTTAAAAAAAAAACTTTGTGAAACTCATCTTTTCAAATGAATCATTCTTTAAATATAAAGTTTGATATTATATACTATGCTGTGTTGAACAGCATGCCCTAAAATTCCTGTCATAACCTCAGACTACAACCTTATTTGAAAATAGTCTTGAATTATAGCCAAATTAAGTTAAATTAGGGTTTGCCCTAAATCCAATGACTGGTGTCTCTCTAAGAGAAAAGTGGGAGAGATGTGGACACAGGAAACACACCACGAGATTAACGGGATGCAGCAGCATGCCCACGAATGCCAGGATTGCTGGCAATCACCAAAACCAAGAAGCCAGGCATGGGAAAGATTCCCCCTTCCGAGTCCCCAGAATAAAACCCACCCTGCTGATACCTTATTTTGAACTTCTGGTCTCAAGAACTGTAAGAGATACATTTCTGTTATTTTTAGCCACTCATTTCAGGTATCTTGTTATGGTAGCTCTAGGAAACCAATACACATACTGCTCCAGTGGAATTTCCAATGGAATTTCCATCCTAACAACACCTACTTTAGAAGGTATTTACCATCATAACAGAGTCAAGAGCACACTTTTGTACAGTCAATGTCAGTTCTTTAGGAACAACAGAAATCATCAAAATAGCACTCTGAGTGACATCTGACAAACTACACATAGGGAATGCAACATGGCTATCACCATGCATGAGTTTTCCAAACTATGTTAGATTGACAATGATATTTCCTAGAAAGTCTTGAAGCAAAAAGATACGGATGTTATTTTCATATCAGATTCTCACTAGAATTGCCTTGTAAAGAAATCTCAATGAAGATTAACAGTGAAAGACAACTATGAATTAAAGTTGCAGTGGACTCTACTGCTTCTCTCATAGCTGAAACATTATGAAATACAATTATCAAATCATAAAATACTAATTTCTGATCAATATATTTTCATTTAAGCAAGCATGGATTAAAAAAGCTACTTGCCCAGGTTGGCAGCTTTCCTGTCATGTGAACATATCCTGCATTTCTGCCCTTCGCCCCACATTAGGGACTACTGAACAAACCTGCAAGGTCACCATCAAGCCAGGCTCTGTGACCCAGGATTAAGAGAAACCATAGGAAACTGGATTAGCAGCTCAGCATCAGGTTAGTCTTGCTGCTGCTCCTACTCTGATGTTTAACTTTCACTTTAGCAACTTTTATCTAATTCTTCATAATCAAATTGTTCATCTCTGAGCTTCCCCCAAGCACTCAACTGCATGGCCTAAATCCCTTCCTATATGTCTATCAGATAACTTCAAATACTTTCAAAACTGAATGTCTATTCCTGAACTCTATATCCAGGTGTTTGTATTAAAATTCTTTGGTAAATGTTTTCAACAATTCCCTTACCCCAGCTCCAAATCTAAGTTTCCATCTCCCATGTATTTTCAATGATTGGTTTTTCTACCCTGAAGTTTACCTGAACATAAAGGTATGAATGAGGTACAGGGTTTGACACTCAGGAATTGGATTGTTAAATGAATAACAAATGCATAAGCCCTGGTCATTCACCACATTTAATCTTCCACAAAGTGTAATCTACATGGAAGTTATAATTTGTAAATTTTAGAAAAAAGTGGAAGGGAATCTTCTGGATCTAGACTATGCATGTCTGATTATTTTACCTAGAACTATATTGGACATTTATTGCTACATAGGCTTATTGATTCATATTTAAGAGGTCCATGCTCTGACCTTATATAAACTATGATTCAGTAGGCTTAGTTGATACGAGTAAGAAATTTGAAAATGTGTGCATATATTTTTATATTTTATAACAACTAACTCATGAAATAAGAGATTGAGATTCTTTTTCCTCTCCCATGGGAAAGACTAAAGCATCCTGGAGTCTTGAAGAATAACACACAGGAATCAGCTTTTGGGTTTCTAGGATTCAGGCTTTGAAAAACATGACTTAAAAGACATCAAGTCTAATTCCCATAGAATAGAATTTTCCAAACAAAAGCCATTTCCCTGACTGATGCTTTGCTCACCTTATTTCTCACACACTCAAACTATTTTCCCCTTTCATCTCCATCTAAATTTAATCCAAGTTTTGGGGTCTTATTCAAAAACCATCTCCTTTCATGATGGCTTCCCCAATCTCCTCCATCAGAATTAGCCCCAACCCCATGTTCCCAAAATACTTATCATAATCTCATATTACTATCATATTAAAATATTTGAGACAAAAAATTGTCCGCCCAGTAACTGGGTCAACTTCTTTTTTCTTTCTTTACCATCCACTTACAGTTACTCAGTGAGGGGTGTAGGGCAATTGACTCATAATATTCCATTCTCTGTTTAGAATAAACTAGGGCATAGAATCTTGGGCAATCCTTGAAAGCCGTGTTAGTCATAGTTTGATCAGAATGGTCAGTCAAGCATCCAAGATAACTACCTGGTACTGAGTATTGTCACCTGCATATGAAATGCCTTAAACTAACTAAAAAGTAATAATAAAAGAGTATGAAGATTTAAAAAGAGCAATTCTGAAAAATTTATATTAACTGCTATTTTGAGACAAGGTACAAAAAAATGCTATGAAAATGTCATCTTAAATTAGAAAAAAAAAATCACCTGTCTTAATCAGCTAATATTAATTCAGCTACTAGGCAGAGTGTAAAAGCAATTTAAAGCACAAATCTAGGTCCTGCTTATAAGGATTTCCCAGTTGAATAGTGAACAGAACTAAAACACAACTGTATGGGAAGGTAACTGACAATAAAACCAGTTTATGACAACTGCCAAATGAAAGAGATATAAAATAGCAAATGAGTTGTTAAGAATTGCTGATAAAAAGAATTTTGTTTAAGATACTGAAAGATTTCAGTGAAGAGATAAGGTCTGAACTTCCTCAGGCATAAAATGCAGTGGGTTTAACTAGTTGACCTCTAGGCTTACCTTCCAGTTATGAAGTTTTATTGTACTCTTATCAGTAATTATATAGTGATTCATATTAACTGATTACCCCTACTGGAATTTTCTTAATTCATAGTCATTATGAAAGTAGCAGATTTTCAAAAGCTGTAAGCTTCTTCAAGAGCATTATCAAGTTATTTTAAGTATAAATATTGAAAACTAAATGTGATATATCTCAGAAGAAGGCTTAATATTACAGGAAAGAACTTGAGTTTGAGGCTTTTTTCCTTTTTACTAGTTTCTTGGTGTGACTTCCAAAACTTAACACAGGTTTTTAAAATGATATTTTTCAGACCTTTCAAACATTTTCAAAATGATTTCACAGTGTATTTATTCTTGTTTCTTTGTGAACAGGGAATTGACTAAATTTGCAAAAGTTCATCACAATCATTAAAGCACTTTTTCATTTTTATTCTTTTTAATTGTCATGGCTTTTATGCCCAGCATCGACAAATGTATTCTGAAGCTAGGCCAAAGTTTTTTGTTTTTTTTAGGTTAACACTCAAAACAAAGCAAATATTGGCTTAGTAATGACACTTGTTGTTCTAATACATTAATAGCCTATTGTTCACTGTGGTTGTCTCAACAAGATAATACATTGAAAAACAGAGTTTCCTGATAGGAAGCAAATTCCCACTGTGTGTCACAGGACCCTGTGGGTTCCAAAGGAGAAACAGCACAAACTCTGGGATTGCGTAACAAACCAGAGTAATTTCTCCCTTTCTCCCCCTCGTTTAAAATCACTTTCTGCCTTAGCTCAAACTACAATATATTTGACTGATTTTGCTATCACAGGATTGTTTTGTAATATAGTTTCAAATGTTTTAGACAAAGTTTGTTCAACATCCTGTAGACAGCAATATCCTGTATATGTCTGATGATGGACAATTTCCTTAGTTGTAAGTGGCACAATGGATGGAGTAATTTGACAAAGAAGATACCAGGATGTGTCATAAAGACAGAGTGTGGACATTTTCAAGGTTAGGTTCATACAAGCAAGTGTTTAATGCATTATAACTGAAGTACAATAATTACAATAGGATTTATACCTCATTCATTTTAGTAGGCAAAAACTGAGGCTCAATTAGTCCAAGCATCAAAACTCTATGTAGTTTAGAATTTAATTAGTGAAAAATTGGTATCAGAGCAAATCTATACAGAGAAGAGTGCCTGTAACTGACATGCCCAAACAAGATATTAAGAGCCCCCGCCTCTTTTCCAAACTGAAAATATACTTGTTTTCATCTATTTCTGCAAACTTAAATTTCTTTGCCCCACTCCACTTACCAGTGGGCATCCGAAAACTTGAACAATGGAAAAAAGAGGAACAGCAATCATTTTAATGGATTGTAGTAAGACGGTGTTGGTCATCTAGGTACCCCCACCATTGAAAGTGTTTGGCTCATAGCAGGTCCTCAATATTCTTTGCTAAACTGAATCATAATGTCAAACAATTGACAGGAAAATTAACATGGGGTACCATTAATATAGTCATCTAGCATTACTTAGATACTAAAAAGTACCTCAGGTTTAGAGAAGTATACTTATTCAAGTTATGTCAAGCTTCCTGTCAAGAAGCCAGGGTAACAAGGAGAGGGACACACACACACACACAAATACACAAGCACACACCCTATCTACAGGTCAAGAAAATCTTTTTATCTGCCTTTTGTAA
Organism: Galemys pyrenaicus; assembly: GCA_019455555.1. Taxonomy (NCBI): domain Eukaryota; kingdom Metazoa; phylum Chordata; class Mammalia; order Eulipotyphla; family Talpidae; genus Galemys; species Galemys pyrenaicus. The sequence continues at coordinate 3,594,999 of JAGFMF010011658.1, read as the reverse complement.
TTACACAAATCAAATGATGACGCACCATTTTGCTCTCAGGACAGTTGTCACATGACAGAACTACAAGAACAAAATTGTGAAACACAATGTTCAACATCCTATGTGTGTTGCAGAAAAATTTCCTGGTTCTGTTTCTTTGTAACATTGCTGGGTAACTTGATAACTTTGCTGGCAAGATCACAGTGTGGAGTTCACCTCTCAGGGTGCTTCCTCAACACCAAATCAGAAAACTTAACTAAGTCAAGCAATATCAATTTTGCATTCAATGAAACAAAGAGATGGATTAGAGGGAAAGAATGTGAAAACAATTTAAACAAGGAGGTTGAAGCCAAGTTTCAAAGCCCTTAGGATTAGCTTTGAATGACTGGATTCAATGAAAATTATAAGGATCCATTTTAAAAACAAACACTACCTCACTCAGAATCTCCTCAAGTATTCAAGCCTGATAAAAGGATTTGCTTTTACTTCTGGAATGGATTTTATACTTCTGTAACAGATTTTTTAGAAAAGGATAGTTAATGTAATATATATAATATTCAACTTCTCTATTTTATGTTCTTTAACTTTCAAATAGCTTAGGCCATATGGCAGGTCAAATAAATTAAAGGCCTCACAATATATACAAAAGATGTTTTTAACCTAAATAACAGAAATGTCATATAAATTGGGTTATATAGCTTACATCAATATTCCAACAAAACTACTACATAAATATTACTGTTGGAAGGGACATTAAAACTCATCTATCCTAAGCTCTCATTCTATGGATGGTAAAACTAAGAATGATGCAGGAGATTAGATGACACACCCACAATCTCATACTCAAATCACCAGACTTTGAGCCCAATGTTACTTCATTTATCTGCTGAAAAAAATGACTCCTAGAGCAGTTCTTACCCATGAAGGGCTAGGATGACTGTCTTCGTGTTGCAGTCAGAGGACTATCATTCCTTTCCTACATGACCTGCTTTTTTAGTTTCCTCCCAAAATAGAGAAAAGGGGAGAAGACTGATAGCATACATATGTCTGACAAGGGAGAAGGGAAAAACCTGGAGATAATCCAGATATTTATCAGAAGATGAATGATCAAATAGATAATAGTAAATCCATGCATACACTGTAATACTATACTGCCATCAAAGAGAAACAGATGATGATAAGTATAATACAATTTTATTTGGATTTAAAAAATGATTCTGGGATAACATCTAAATATTTTTTCCAATTCTCTTTAATCATGTAACTTTACAAAGAGATTTAGAATATTTTAAGCTGGAAAAGATCTTAGAGAGCTAACCCAAATGCCTAATTTTATAGATAAAAAACTAGTGTGCAAAGAAATAGTCTCTTGATTCCCAGCTACAGCTTGTTCTATGATACCAAGCTTTTATTTTTTTCTTCTTGGGATTTTAGCAGATAGCTAAACACAATTACCAAGTTACCAAGTTACAAGAGGAGCTGAAGCAAGGAAATGTTTGGAAGCCTAAGTCCAAAAAGGATGAAAATTTCACCCCTGCAAGTTTTACAGAAATCTGTTTTCAACATTTAGCTTTGATTTCAACCGAGGCAAGCGAAAGTAATTCAACTTGCTCATGATACACACAAATGTACACGATGGAAATGCAAAAGTGAAAACAACTGTCAGAAGACATCCCTCTCTCTCAACATGCCCACCTTGGTCGGTGCATAGTTAAATACTTCACAGGCATTTAAAACTCAGCTACAAACAGAACCCCAATATGTGAGGAGTGGGGGAATCAGAAAAAGTCTCTGAACATGAACCTCATTGAATAACAATAATTCTCCTGTAGTTCAACTTACCATTCATGTCACAAACTCTAGAAAGAACACAGACGCACAGACAAGGCACAGAACAGAACTTTGGGCTGGAGCCTTCCCCAATTCTTCTGACAAATACCCAATAACAGCAGGACAAAGCATCATTATGGAAGAAATAAAAGGCTCTTTAGATGCTGCCTTTTTTAAAAAAGTCAATGAACCCCCTCTACACACAAAGTTCATGCCACGATGTCTCAAAATAAAGTATGACAGATTATGCTATTAACGAATCCAATAAATTCAGTAAACATTTAATGTCAAATCACTAACACATTTGGGAGACAACAGTATTTCTCTCCTGTTTAAACAACCAATGTCATCCCCAAAACAATGGAAAAACAATTCAGTAAACTGTTGTGGGGGGAGAGAGAAAACAAGTGATCTATGAAAAAATTCAGTTGAGTGATAAAGCTACTGGTCCCTCTCCATAGTGCATGTTACTAGCAGCTGGCACAAAATTAAACATCTATCTTATCTATGCTTCCCCTTAAGCTGTGCACTATCAGTATTACAACAGACAACCCATTACTTACACATGAAAAAATTGAAGTGCTGCACATTTCTTAAGCTGGTTTTTGTGTGGTAATTCTGATGCAATGCTGTCCTAAAAATGAACTTGTTTTAAACAGCAAGATATCCACATGCGGTGCGGTTACAGCAAGGGTGGAGCCCACTCTGGGGGAAACAACACACCCAGGCAGACTTCAGAGAGAAGAAGCTGCACGTTAATGCGGCCACAACGTTTTTTTAAGGCCTCAGAGACTAAACTAATTGGTTAATCTGCCTCAAAGAACAGGAGAAAAGTTCATGTTTGTAGATCAACTTTACTGCCACGAAATGAAAGACGGACATTTCTTTTTCACGAAGACAAGACTAAATGCAAGATAGACCGCTACAGTGCAACCAACTGAAAGTTAGGTAGCCGTTTATTACTATAAAGGAAGTCCAATCAGCCAGCTTCTAAGTTTAGCAACAGCTGCTGCTACATGTCTCAAGGTGCACAAACAGTGCTCACTTTAGCACTTAACTTCGACCTCTTTGGCAAGAATAGGAACTCTGAACGTTGACATAAACATTACCCACCCTTCTCTACCAACACACTAGTTCTCCTGGAAACGATAAAAGCTTTTTATTATCAACTAACTAGCAGGAGTTGTTTCAAAAATAAGGCATTTGATTTACAGACTTGCTTTGGTAGATTACTGAAATGAACACATAAAGGGGGAAATTATTTTAACCGACATCACTAATACAATTTGCAATCACTCACTTTTTCCAATAATTTTTATTTGGGTTTTAATTTTTTCTATGTGTGCCCAAAAAAGATACTAAGCAGGATATATACCGTTTCTCTTAAAAACTCTAGAAGTGTCAAATCATTTATCAGTTATAAAGATACCAAACACCCTATTGTTCAAAGTGATTTTTTTTAAGCAATACTACTACTTCCTTTATATTCACATTTGGAGCTACAACACTTTTTTTTTTAAAAAAAGATTTATTTATGCATATAAGAACTGGGGTACAGGCCAGAGGTGTGGGAGGTGAGAGGATTCACCAGAGAGAGAGTGGGGAATAGTACAGGCAAACTGACTGAAATACACTGCTGAGGGGGGAGCAGCGGGAGAGACAGGAGAGGTCTGCTGTGCCATGTGGGTCACCTTCCTGGCCGGGGATAGAACACATCCTGCAGTGGCTGTAGATGTTTCGTAGTACTGTGCTTAACCCCTTGCGCCACCAGGGAGGCTCTCCTGAAGATACAACACTTTTAATTGAACATCTATAACTCATGAAATAAAGTTTCTCAGTAAAATATGCAAGCATGTAAAAAAATAAGCTATATCATCATTTACATAGAATTTAAAGCAAACAATGGAAAAGAACTTTGGGAGAAAACCAGGAAAATATTTTTCATGCTACATATTGTTACACTACCCTTACCAACTGTTACCCCTTGTATTGGAACAATAAATCAATCTGGAATATTGAACATTTCAATAGATTCAGTGATTTAGTAGAACATCCTCTTTCAGAACACAAGGGAGGGGAAGCTGAATAATCTTTTTGTTGGATTATGAGGTTGTTCTTGGCATATGATAAATTAACCCATTCCAAAAATATTCCTTTCATAGTCTGCTTTATTTACTTTTTCAACCATATATATGTGTGTGCCTATATATACACATATATGCATTTTATACACACACACACACACACTCTCTCCCATGCGTGCACGCACAGTGTGCTGCCAGCCCTCACTCTTCCTCATCTCTGCCCTAAGCTGAACAATTCAAAAGTAGCAGTTGGATATTATATTAGAAGAATCCCATCTTGATACTTTTTGGATCTGCACTGCTGGAAATGTCTGTTTTCAAGTCAAACTTCACTTTCACAGCTGCAAAGGAAATGACAAGAGAAGAAAAACACAGCCAATATATATCAGCAATTAATTCCATCCACAACTGTCCAGCTGTTTGTGCATGGAAGAATCAGTCTGTTTCCTTTTGGGACTTTCACCACTGAAAATTGATCCTGCACATTCAGGGACACAAGCTGTTTGTAACATGTCAGGAATGTGCACAAGATCACATAGAGTTGAAGAGACAAAATGAAATCCAGATCTAGATTTCTTGGGACTTGCCAGTATTATTTCATAGTTAAAAAAAAAATGACAAAAGCCCATATAGTCACCCCAATCACAGCAAACTATGTTAACAAATATTCTCTCTTCTGACTATCACACATCCAATAAAGAGGAAAATCTGCCAATGACATCAGACTTACTATCAAGAATAGACCCTCTGATTTACTGGCAGAGACAAGGTGCGACATTCCTAGGAATCCACATGCCCCCAGTACATTACACCCAGCCAACACTTTCTGTACTACACAGCGGCTTGCACAATGAGTGATGAGTCCCTTAAAATATCCTTATACACGTGAAAGTTGTTTGGAACCAATGCTTTCACCACAATCATGCAGAAAAGCAAGTTTTTCTGGATAAGTCCAGACATTACTTGGCACTCAACTACACCTGCCTGTTTCAAAGATTCATGTACATTTACAGACCCAATCTTCTAGGACACTTTCAAACAATCAAATTTCTCTTTCCCTTTCCCCGTCAGTTTTGTGGATTTTAAATAAAAGCACATTATTCTTTATTGAGTGCCAGAGGCTGAACAACTAACTACAGTGTGAACTCGGGTGAAGCTAGAAAGTATTCTCTCCCCCTACCTACCAACTCCAATTTTATTTCAACTATTTTTTCATTTAACCTTGTAAAATGCCATTTTGCTATATTGCATTTTCAAACATACAGCATGTAAAATAGCTTTTGTGTTTTCTGTATGTAATATGACTTGTGATTATTGTTATGAAAGTTAGCGAAAAGAGAAAGATGACTTTCAGAACAAATGATTCAAAACATATTTTAGCTATCTTACTGGTTTTCACATGAAACTAGATCTACAACTGAATTTATTGTTCTAAAGGCCTGCCTCTCCCCTTTTACTGCTTAAGAGTTCATGATTCCTAATGCCTGTACATTCTCAAACACAGCTTGGACAGGACACTCCTCTGGGCACCACTAGGGGCTGGGGTTAGCCAATGAAGAGATAAGCTCTCTGCTCCAAATGCAGGCGAGAGAGAACTCCATAAACTTCAGAGTGAAGATGCGCTCAAGTGCCAGAACTCAAACCAGGACAAGGAGAAGCTGTCTCCAACTAAAAGGCTATGACAACACGAAGTATGACTTGTTAAAGAAATGCACGGCTTGTCAAACATGGTAGAATGAAAAGTGCAAAACCAAAATAGGATGTTCTCCTTAATACATGTTTGATCAAGGACATATCTGGGTAAAGGGGGTGGGGAGAGTTTAATTTTTGGTTGATGGTGACACTAACTTCTAGAAATATGGTATAACTATTAGTGACTCAAACAGTCACAGGATGAGATTTCCTTGGCAAACTTCAGCTCTGTGGAACATTTAGACTAGTTTGAAATGTCTAAGGGAAGGAGCTGTCCCACCTCCAAGTCTGGCTAAGGAAAAAAGAGGTCTATCTGAATTGCTTAAATTGGGCCATTTAAACTCACAATAGTCTGTCTAACTGGAGCCAGGGGTCGCCTTAGCAAAGTCCCTTCAAATGAGGAGGATGTTGATCTGAAATTATTGACTCACTTTAAAAGTAATTCCTCCCTCTGAATAACTGATTATATTTTTAATACTTATATATTAACTATTAAATTTCTCAAATATATAGCAAACTTGAAAGAATCTTACAGTGAGCAATATAAAAACATGGCCTAGCTTCTATCATTAACAGTTTTTAATATAGTGTTTCATTAACACAATGTTTTATCTTATCTCTTCATTTATCTATTCTTCTATTCATTAATCTCTTATTTTTAGCACATTTTAAGGTAAGTTACAGATATCAGTATTCTTCTCCCCAATACTTCAGTATGCATATAATTACCTAGAATTCACTACTATTTATTTGCAGCTTTTTTCCCTTTGATGTAAAATTTACATAGGATGAAATGTATGTATATGCTTGTATATTCCAAATGCCTATCAAAATACAGATACCTTCATTCCAGAAAGTTCCCTTATGCCTTTTCCCAGGCAACTGCATTTCCCATTACCCCAGAGGCAATCATTATTTTGATTTAAAAGTGATTTTAAATAATGTCTGCTTTTGCAACCTCTGCATCAGAACACTCTCTACTACATTACATAACTTATACTGAGTTGTACAAAATGGTCAGCTATGAAATAAATGAAAGGCTCCTAAGGAGAAAGCATGAAGCCATAAAGAAGTGTAGACACATCTGCTCCAACTACTCAACTTCTAAATGAAAGAAACAAAATTCAAAGTTTTGGCAATCTGTGCCATTCGTCCAACCTGTCAGTAATTTACTGAAGGGCCTAGTCTAAGGCTCATAAGCAGCACTCTGTATTTTATTTTAGGATGAAGAGGACTGAAGCTTTAGGGATAATGCTGGCTCAAAGAACGGCTCTCACAATCGCAGGTTATGACTTTTAGGTACATTTTCTGGTTTTGTTTTTTAAATTCCTTCAAGTCTCAGTTTTTGCATCTATAAAACAAGGAACATCTTAACTCATAAAGTTGTACAAATTAAAAGAGACTTTGTAAAAATGCCTGGCATGTAGTAAGTGAGCAAAGAAAGAAAACAACAGTAAGTGGAGGGAAAGCAGAGGTCAAAAATCATATGCTACACCAATGCTTGCTTCTCATTTTGTATATGACAAAGAAAATACCAGCAAATAAAGCAGAACTCTCTATTCACGATTTGAAGCAAGCATTTTTTTATATTTGAAAAAAGCTTACTTGTTCTCTCTTCTTACTATGACAGAAGTGGGATGGGGGGAAGAAGTATATACCCGATCTCCTAGTGACTTATATCTCTACCTGCCTTTGTACAAACAGCTCCCTTTGTCTAGCATGACCTTTTTTAAATCCACCAAGAACGTATTCAAGGTCCATTAAAATTTAACCTACTTTCCTGATCTACTCAGAACAAATTTCAAGTCCCTTCATCTGTGTTTCCATAATGCTTTAAAGAACATAACAGAACTCCTCATACCAGGAGGCTGCTTCCAGGGTTTAAGCCTCTGGGTGGGATGCACCTCTGTATTCCAATGCCTAGCACAGAGGCTAGCACACTGAAGCTAACCATAAGTGTCCACTGATGGATATGCCTGGAAACTAGTATTCAGGAGCAAAAACACTTATGCTGAACACTCACCAAAAAGGAAAGCAAAGTGCCAGAAAAATGGGAGAATGGAAGACCACAGTATACATTAAAAGGTATTAAACATTAAAAAGAGATTAAAAAATAACTGTGTGCAAATTTTTGTGCTCTCAAGGAAGTGACTACTCTAAGGTGGCCCTGAACTAACTCAGACTATGTGCTTTATATACTTACCCAATGCACCGCCCACAACAATGCTACAGTAGTACAATTATGTTCCTTTTAGATATGAGAAAACTAGACTCAGAGAGGTTAAACAAATAAGGTCATACAATTAGTGATACTGGGGATAAAAAGGAGAGAAATGATTTTTCATCATAATTGATTTTTGTAATAGGCCAATTTTATATGCAGTGTGGGGAGACAATGGGTTAAAGAAAACCAAAGCAGCTGCGGGCAGGCGAACTGTATAAGAAGTTCAACTGAGGGAACAAAACTCAAAGGGACAAGACAGGGACAGGAAAACAAACCAAAGTTGAGGTGATAAGAATTATGTGAGCTCTTTGTAGGAGTTGCCATCACAGAACAGTCTGCCTTCTAGTTGTGAATGCTACATCAGAATTGAGGAGAGAGAGTGGCTCTTCTCTGTTCATGGCTTCCTCCCAAACTGTTCTCAGAAGTGACAGCACACCATGGGTAACTTGCTGACCATGGTGTTCACACTTCAGAAAACAATGAGAGCTTCACCAGTTTGGTAAAATGTAACTCTTATTTCCAAGCATCCCTGGCTACATTCAGTGATTTTTCAAGGGAGAAAATCCTGGTTTTGCCTCCCTTGCAGTGATGGATTTGTGAAGGAAAGCCTTCTAGAAGCTCCCACCTTGAAGTTCAAGGCCACAAGTAACACAGCCCATGGACTTACCTCCACCACAGCACATGCACTGTGAGCAACAGGAGTGTGGACTCTCAGGACCTAGCACAGGGCCCACGGGAGGAGTTTAAAAATACTACAGATGGTAAATGAATAATGTTCTTTGCCTATTTAATATCTGATAGACGGTTATTTGTTAAAAGAGGTAATCCGAGATTCAAGAGGAAGCAAATACAGAAAAGGCAAAGTTGGGGAAAACTAAAATATGGTTAATGTTCAGAATAGTATTTTATTCTGGACAAAAACCATAAAACATAACCTATAATGATTGACGAGTTAATTTTATAAAGCTGAGGTTGAAATTTAGTAAATCATTAGGCATAAAGATTAGGCATGACCCCTACTTAAAACAAAAATTAACCAAATTAGAGAGCTTATATTGTTATTTGAAGGTTGCCAAATTTGATGTGGAAAACAGTATGTGACTTTGACTCTATCATGATATAAAATTTCCAAAAACAATGCATTCTATAACTATCCCTTCAATGAAGACACAAACCACACGGGGGGGGGGGGGGGGGGGNGGGGTAAGTCACACAGAATAAAAAGCAAAAAGTAAATATATATGTGTTACTTTAAAACCTGCATTCACAATTCTCTCTTCGGTGAAAAGTCCAAAATTAGAACAGAAAACAAGTAAAAATAAAAGTAACATGGCCATATAACATGAAATATTCATAGCACATGTAATTTCTTGTTAAAAATCTTACTTTTGCTCTGAACTCTTAAATGGGTCTGAAAAGACATCGTCATTTAAAAATTACTGCTTTTTCTAAATAAGAAGAACTCTCTTTAGGTAAAAAAATGTTTTACATTTCAAATACTGGGTTGTCAGAAAAGTCATGACGTATTTTTTTCTGTTTTTCCAAGCAAAAATGCGTCATGACTTTTCCAACAACCCAATAATTTACCCCATAAAAGAAGCCATACCAACATATTTTTAATTTTGCAAAATATAAGTATTTTCTCATCCAAGAAATTTCAAGTACTTAGGCAAGCTGATAATTACATGACTTACAGGATGAACAATCCGAGTCTCTCCAAAATCAAGCACTAGAACACATGCTGTCTGTCCATAACAAGATCCATAACATACCCACTAAAATTAAAGCTCTGAGTCCCCAAATCTACAAGCTCTCTCCAGGATAAACAAGAGACCGGGTTAGAAATTTCCTCTCATCTTCATTCCTGCTAATTATTAGTGTGCCATCTTCCTATTTGCTCAGGAAAACTGGTAGCATAATAGGGCTAATTAAAACAAAAATAAGTAATATCAGTCTATAAACATCTCTTTTTTTGCATGTTAGAGGTAGTTCATCATTGGTTTACGGCATCATATGTTCTGTCCCAAAAGTATTAAAGTTGGAAGAAATCAATTTGCTCTGTGTCAAATCGCTAGCAATAATATTATTAATGTATTCTGACTTTAGTTTTCTTACAAGTGAATTGCATTTTTTAATTTTTATTTTTATGTTAATTAAAGTAATATTGGTTTATAACACTGCATATGACTTAGGGACAAAGGTTCACACTTTTTCAAATACCTGTATTCAAACTCTTCCACCCAGTGATTTTAGATTTAAAAAATTACTATTTAAATTTTCAACTGGCGGGCCTCCCTGGTGGCGCAGTGGGTTAAGCAACGCACTGTGAAGCAAACCGCAGCCACTGCAGCACGAGTTCGAGCCCTGCTGCCAGCCAGGCGGGGGACCCA
>JAGFMF010011658.1:3556123-3584789 GCA_019455555.1 Galemys pyrenaicus | reverse complement strand
GACCTCTCCTGCTGTGCCCGCTGCTCCCCTCAGCAGTGTACTTCCGTTGATCTGCCTGTTCTGCTCCCCGCTTTCTGTGGTGAATCCTCTCACCTCCCCCCATATCTCTGGCCTGTACCCCAGTGTTTGTATGCATAAATAAATAAATCTTTAAAAAAAATAAATAAATTTTCAACTGGCATGTCAATTCATCAACAAACCTTTCTACTTTCTGCTTCATTTGTTTTCTTAATAATTTATTCAGGGCCTCCCTGGTGGTACAAGGGTTAAGCACTATGAAGTATCCATAGCCACTGGAGTTCAATCCCCAGCCAGGGAGGGGACCCACATGGTGCAGCAGACCTCTCCTGCCCCACTGTTCCCCTCAGCAGTGTGTTTCAGTCGATCTGCCTATTCTGTTCCCCACTGTCTCTGGTCAATCTGTCTCTATCTCTGGTTAATCCTCTCACCCCCTATACCTCTGGCTGGCACCCCAGTTCTTGTATGCATAAATAAATCTTTAAACTATAGTAATAATTTATTCAACACCTACTATGTGCTATAACTAGAGGAGCAAGCAGTAAGGTGGAAAAAGTAAGAAATAAATGAATTATACCCCTGAACCTAAAATACTAGCAAGTCAGAGGTTGGGGGAGGAGGGAGAGACAGATTCTTAAATAATCATAGCTGGCTGTGCTATAGTGTTATAACAGAGAAAAGAGCCAATTTGAAAGCTTCCCGGGAAATAATACTGGAGCTTAATCTTAAAAGGATAAACAGGTATTAGGACAGTTGTACAACCCTTGGCAGAAAGATCTGACATACTTCTTAATAAACCTGTACTTTAATACACCACTTTACTTTAAATAAACATATCACAGATTGCAAATAATACAAAAAGGAAATAAAAATTGTCACTAGTTAACACTCTACAGTAGTTTGTGTAATTTAAGCTAAAGGAACCCTATAATCTATTTGCAAACCATACAGTTTGTGTCATGTGCTTTTGCTTTCATCCTTATCTTTTGACTTGCATACTAAGAAAAGAAACTCAAAAGCCATTTTTATCCTTTCTTGGAACAAAGCTGGTTCAGACACTGCACCAAGCAATAACTTAGAAATTATTAGCCCAATTATCTTGAAGTTAAACTATAATCTGCCACCATATCATCATGGAAGGAATAAGAAAAAAAAAAAGTTAGTGCCAATACCAGTAAACAAAGACATGGTCAACCTGGCATAGTTAGAGCATATCTAATGGTTCAAATCCTTAAAGGCATCAAACATAAGAACAACAGGTTTAATGGGATGCAGTGGGAAACAAAAAGCCCACAAATGATTACAAACAGTGGTTCTAAAGCACCTAAATTCTCAAGTTCACTGATTCTGAAAGATGTTGATACACAGCAGAAAGGTTAATTTCAGATGAGAAAACCAGTACAATATGCTGAAAGGTGGAAAGGGTAGCATGTTAAATTGCTAACAACGAAGCACCCATTTTCATCATTAATACTTATGTAAAAATGCCATAAGGATAATATAAGGATAACACTTTAAGTTTCCACAATGAAGCATGCATAAATAACAAATCCCCCACTTTTATGAAGAATAATAAGATCTTCATTACAACACACACTACATAACAACCTGAGTAAACAAACCTTTTGCAACAGATAAATTAAAGATTATTTATGTGAATTCTTTATGCCTAAAGATTCCTTGCCTGATTCTTTTAGATAGTAATTAATCTCCCTGCATTTATGTTGGGATACAGCCAACATATTTCGTAGGCGAACATTATGTTACAATCATCTTTATGTTACATTCGTGAGTTCACAACTCTAATTCCTAAGCTCTGACAAAACAACAACAAAAACCCTTTTGTCTTTTAATGTTCAAATTGAGAAGATTGAGAAGTTTGATCCTGGAAGAGAAGTCCTCAATGAAACATGTATCTTTGGACAGTATAAAAGTAACTTCCTGAGAAAATTTAGAGAATAAGAAAAACAAAACAAGCAAGACCTCATGAGAACTATCCCTAGGCCTTTGAGAATGGAGGTGACCAGCACAGTATAAAAACTGGATGGAGGGAAGAGGAGGAGCAAGAAAGCAGAGGAAGAAACAAGGAACCAAGAGTGAGAGATAAAGAGGATCAAGTGGCCATGGCAGCAGAGTGAGGCAGGACACGCCCACAGGGAGCTATGTGGCTTATTTCAAGGGGGTGGAGCACTGTAAGCAAGTCAACAATTTTGGTTTTGTTTAACTGAAAGGTTACACAATCCTACAAATGGGGGAAGGAGAAGCAAGGGGTGTTTTCCAATATAGAAAAAGTTAGCATGTATAAATGCTTATCACTTTAAGATGTACTAAACAAAAAGAGGGAAAATATACATGAAAATGAAAATTTGAGAACTTTGAGGAAAAGCAATATAAACTCCATGTAAAAATTGGAGCTCTGCTGCTTATTGTAATTCTGCAGATTGTGCCATCATTCAAATAACATAACCACATAAAGCATAACTGACAAGAATTTGGGGGAATATAGATCAGTATTAGGTGTTTCTTCATTCCAACCTTCAACTTGGCAGCTTATAGAAACAATTCTCAGTGGCTGAGTTTTTAAAACTTACTCCAAGATAAGCAGGACTGTGACTCCTGAGGGCTGTTTCCAAGTTGCCAAGTTATTAACCTAAAACAGCTCTCAACCCCTTTAAATGGATTCCTGCTGGCCCAATGTAATAGAAGATGTGATGTTTTAATTAAAAGGAGAGGGAGAAGGCAGAAAGAAGACCCAAAAGGCCTCTGGAGTTGTTTTTAAGTTAAAAAACAAAACAAAACAAAAACACACACACAAACAAAACTAGAGGTGCAAAGCAATAAGATAATATTCCTTTACTAAATTTTTCAATCAGAGGTTAGAAAGTACAGAAAGGATGTTGGAAAGGTTTTCTGCCAGAAGCAGATGACTTTCTTCAATTTCAAATTTAACAGTTATTTATTACCTTTGCTGTATCCCCAGGAAGAAAGTTAAAAAAACCCTGATGTACTTCAAGCTTTTTGGAGATGATTTACTACATTATTCAAATTTGCTCATTCTTCTAAGCATTAAGTGAGAACTTCTTATAGGAACTGGATAAAAGGCATTGTACAATCAACAAGTGTTTGCCTTTGCCATGACATAAAAGTCAAGATGTTCCTGAGAAACCAGTCAAGGCCTAGCACAAAGCAGAAAAGCTACAGCTTTAGCAGTTTAAAAGCAAATAAAAAACTGTAGCTAGGATTATAAACCTCTTGCAATATAAAGTCATTATATACATCGCAGCATTATTAAGAAATATTGGGTCTCCCTGGTGGTGTAAGGGGCTAAGGTGCAGCACTACGAAGCTGTCTGCAGCCACTGCAGCATGTGTTCCATCCCCTGCCAGGGCGCTGACCCACATGGCACTGCAGACCTCTCCTGCCTCACCCACTGCTCCCCTCAGTAGTGTACTTCAGTCAATCTGCCTGTTCTGCTGCCCACTCTGTCTCTGGTGAACCCTCTCACTCCCCACCCCCACTCTGGCCTGTACCCCAGCTCTCATATGCATAAATAAATCTTTGATTTTTTTTAAAGACATACTAATGCTCTTATTTCAGTAATTTACAAAAATATTAGACATTCTGTTAGAGGAATAGTGAGGCGCAAACTCTTGCCAACTAATGAACTCCATCCTCACCTCCATGTTGATGATATTTCAAACCACGTTGCACCATAACTCCCGGCATTTCATGAACCAGACATTTGAATTGGGGTGCTGCTAGAAAGGAAGAAGGAGCAAGGATGCCAGTGGTGGGAGGAAAGGGGGAGGTATGGGCTCATTCTCCTGGCCTCCCTTTTCCCTCTGTGGCCCCAGTTGTTTGGTTGGGTGACTTCAGAGTTTGATCAGGAATCTGTATTTCTTCTTCTCTTCTACTCATTTTCTTTGAACTTCTCTCTGAATCTCTCGCCGATTAAAGATCTTTGAACAAATTATTGGAGTTTGATTATCTGTCTTTATGCTCATGGGTGGCATGGACCCCTGGAACAGGCTATAGAGGCAATCTGGGGTCACTAGATGCCCACTGATTTTGTCTACCATCAGTTTTCATTCCCTGACTGGGAATGAGCCTCCTGGTAACAGTTAATTTATATCACAAAGTGATATAAACAACTTCAAACTTATAAAAGAATTCCTAGGCCCAATCACAGTCAATTTACCAGACTGAGTAGGATTAAAAGTAAAAAAATAAAAGTTGACTGGTCTTCTGAAACTAGTGATCTAATTTTGTCTATCAGTAAAAGATCTGAACAGGTACTTCACCAAAGAGATTACCCAAATGACCAAATACATGAAGAAGTATCTATCAACAATCATCAATGAAACACAAATTAAAACCACAATGAATTACCGCTTATCTATCTACTTATGTTTAAAATGAAAACAATACCAAAAAAAGCCCCAAACAAAAAACAAAAACAAAAACATTAAAACCAAGTACTGGCAAGAATGTGGGTATCTGGAACTCCTAAACACCACAGTCCTTTCTCAACCAGTACAAGTATTTTAGAAAAATGCTTGGCATTATCTGGGACTATAATCCAACCATTCCTCCCTTAGGAATACAGCCAATAGAAATGCACACCAAAAACATCAACAAAAATGTTCATACTTTTAATAAACACAAGTGGAAACAACCCAAATGCCCATCAACAAATGGGAGAAATTATTGACTATTTTGTAAAATGGATCAAAAATCATAAGAATGAACTGCTGTTACACAACAACATGGATGAATGTCACAGAAAAAATGTTGAGCAAAAGAAGTCAAATACAAAACGGCAGATATTGGGGGCCTCCCTAGTGGCACAAGGAGTTGCATCGTGGTGCTATGGAGCAGTCCCCAGCCATTGCAGCGCAAGTTCAATCCCCGGCCAGGGAGGTGACCCACATGGTGCAGCAGACCTCTCCTGCCTCACCCACTGTTCCCTCAGCACTGTATTTCTGTATTGGCCTGTTCAGCTCCCCTCTCTGCCTTTGATGAGTCCTCTCATTGCCCCCCCACCTCTGGCCTGCACCCCAGCTCTTAAATGCATAAATTAAAATTTTAAAAAGAATAGATATTGAATGATTCCATTTATATAACACCCAGGAGTAGATAACATTACACCATGGTATGTATGAATTTATGGCTACCTGGTGCGAACGGGGGTAATGTTCTGGTGGTCATTCCTTGATATAGGGGATTACACTGCATGTTCACTTTGAATATAGTCATCAAATAGCATTTTATGATCTGTGCACTTCTCTATATGTATGTTAAACTTATATTTAAAGTTTAATTTAAAAAAGTAAATCAAAAGAGAAAACAGCCTCCCATCTATCTACAGCAAGAGCTTATAACTGTTGGTTACTTGAGCTCTCTGGAAACATTATTAAATGCTTTTTCTCACAAAACCAAAGCATTTCCCTAATCTAAACTCTTTTAAGAAATGATCTATGCTCTCTTACATGTTAAATGATTATTTCCTATAAAAACAAGAGCAGGCCTTGCAAGAGGCTTGCTGGGAGCAGGACATCTAAAATATGGCTGGAAGGCTGTGGTCCAAGGCCATTTTTGCTGGCTACAAGCAGGGCTCCAGAACCAAGGGGAGCACACTGCTTTTCTTAGAGTGGAAGGTGTTTATGCTTGAGATGAACTGAGTTCATCGATAAAAAAAATCATCAACTTCAAGTTGGGTTCACTGTGTTGAAGTTAGTATATTCTTTCTCTCTTTTCACTTGTGAAAATTTAGAAGTACCTATAGCCACTACCTACAGCCTCACAGCATTCCTGTGTCCTGGCTTCAGGCCAATACTCTTTCTACTCTATCAAAGTAAAAAGTTTTCACTTAAAGAATGCTCAAATTGGAATTTGATCTCCATGGACTATCTTGTCATTTCTCCGTATCATCAATTGTGTCATCAATCTAGTCCCACTTGAACTGGGACAAGATTACTGAAAAACATTTCTGAACTATTTGTTCAAATGTCAATAATGAATTTGTACTGATGTGAGCAAAAGGCTTAGAGATACCAGTGTATTAAATCCCAAGGAAGGAAGGAGTTTTGGGTAATTAATATTGTTCCAGTGGCAATCAAAGATTTTCAGGATGGTAAGATGAAAGAAATATCCTGAGGTTGTTTTAAAGCTTTGAGAGAGGGTAAGCTGGTAGAATGACTAAAATACAGAGTAAATATTTGATTCTTTGTAAAGGAATGGTCTGTAAAAGAAATTAAACTATTTCAATTAAAGCGATAGTCTAAACAGCCAAATGCTTGTAGGACATTCTTTTAAAAAATTTTAGAAGGGGTTCTCTTTATCATTCAGTTTTTGTAGTACACATACCTCATATTTAATTTGCTCTTTCCCCATAATCTAGTTTTAACCATGATTAACATTCTCAGCTGGGCATATATCCAACTTCTTGTTTCATGAAACACAGGAATAAACTTTAATATATTTGGAAATTGAAAACATTAAATGAACAAGAGGGAAAGCAAACAGATTTTCACACAAAGTACAGGATACAGCTGTGATCTGTCAAGCTTACAGGACTATCTCCGTTGCTAACAGCAAAGTTATAGGCCTCTCCTTAGTTGAAAAGGAAGTAGCAATCTAAAATAATATAAATGTTCCCAAGCCCTACTTCTATTTCTTCCACTTCACATTTTCAGAACACATGCACCCTTTGACCAGCCCTGTGTAATACACCCCTTCAAATAATCTTGATGAAGTGTCAGTAATTCTATGGATGACAAGTATTTTGAAAGTCTACAGAATAACCTTTAATCTTGACGTCTCCTCATAAAAGCCTGTGTTCTTCTGAAGAAACAGGTTGCAGGAAGAACGACAAAACTAGCTTTGGCTTTAAAGAAATCCATACTTGTATGGATGATCTTTAGTTTACAACACTTGATGTTTCCATGGTACTAAAATACAGAATTTTCTTTTTCAGCCTTCACAAGGCATTACGTGAGCTCACAAACAAGGCACTTAACAGGCCCAGGACAATAGAAGTGGGAGAGAGAACCCTTCATAATGGAGCTATAAGTGACTTATAAATCACATGTATCTGTATGATTTATAAATTATAATTAAAAATGAAAACAGCTAAGCAAAGAAGTAATGAGAATGTGTTGAGGCAGTAGGACAGCATGTGCAAAATCAAGAGTCCCCAAAAAGTATATTTTGTGGCCAAAACACACCCCCAGTAGTGTGGCAGATTATTTCCTACAGCTCCTAAACTTTAGAGTGGGTTTGTGAGGTGAACTAGTTAGCAGAAAACATAGATGCTGATTAAAAGTTTTCACAGATCATATCCCAAACAGTAATTCTACCTACAGAAGAACTGCTCAAAACAAAGGAAACAGTGACATATTCATATGGGTGTGTCAAGAGAAGAGAGGAAGTGGTAAGCATTTTAACCAAGAAAACACTATAGAATTGCTGAAAAAAAAAAAAAATACCCTTTCAACATGTTGATTTTTCCCAGCTTACCTTTTCCATCAACCAGAGGAGAGCAGAGCTGTGTTGCCACAGGCCTCACAATGTACTATCACCATGGGCCTGACATACAAAAACAGGGTTAATTCTCAAACAGGAAGTCTTGTCAATCAGCTAGCACACATTAAAAATGAAAAGATCAGATGTATGGAAAAAAGCAATAAAAGAGCATACAGACTAGAGAGAAGGAGCTCTTTCTTAGCTCTTGCTCTCTCCCACGGCAGGCTTCACAATTTATGAGCAGCTGGGAAATTTCCTTTTCACAGGAAAAGGATGATTTCTTAGTTCACATTAAAGTGGAAATGACAAAAACTGACTGCATCACACAGAAAAAAAGGTGTTTCCTGAAGGAAGGAGACAGTACTGCTTTATTAACACATACACAGGAAAAGCACAATACATGCATATGGTAAGCAGAAAAAAAAATCTCTTTTTTAAGAAATAAAAGAAAAATAACTAAATCAAGGAAATGTTTCATGGTGGAAATCTGCCTCAGTAGGATAATCATTTTGTTACAGTGGGTTATCTCAAGTGCAAATACACTTAAAGAAAATAAGAACATATTTGCACTTTGTATCCATGCAGAGATTTTTGGCTATTTTTAAAGTGAATGTCCAGGCTTAGTTTTTCTACCTACATGCACACATATAACCCATGTTTCATCACTATTTTGCCACTAGTTCTTCTTTTTTTTTAAAGATTTATTTATTTATGCATACAAGCACTGGGGTACAGGCCAGAGGTGTGGGGATGGTGAGAGCCACCACAGAGAGCCAGGAGCAGAACAGGCAGATCAACAGAAGTACACTGCTGAGGGGAGCAGTGGGCACAGCAGGAGAGGTCTGCTGTGCCATGTGGGTCCCCTCCCTGGCTGGTGGCAGGGATCGAACTCATGCTGCAGTGGCCATGGTTTGCTTCATAGTGCATTGCTTAACCCACTGCGCCACCTGGGAGGCCCGACTACTTCTTACAGCTCAGATTATTTCAAAGAACTAATGCTTGAATGTTTATTCATCAAATAAATCATACTGGTTCTTAATAAGCACATTCTTTAATTCAATAAAAAGTATTCTCTGAGTGCCTACCATGCACTAGAAACCATTGGACATACTGGGGATACAGTAGAGAACAAGTTTCCCACCCTCAAGGATCATTACAGTACAGAACAATTATCCTGCCACACAGTTATTCATAATAATGGATATATTTTTAAAAATGTCTTTGTATTTACTTTTATTGACTAAAGCAGTGATTTTATAACTTTAATGCAAATGAGAATCCCACTAACCAGGCTGCATCTCACACCACTGAAATCAGAATCTTGGGGGTGAGGCCCAGACATTAGCAATTTTTTTAAGTTCCAAAAGTGACTCCAGGGAATAGTCAGTTGATTACTGGTACTAGTGAACTACAGTCCTCAATTTTAGGTCTTTGAAGGGCCAGAGAATTAAAATATAGAATCCTTAAAAAATCATTTCTCTGTTCTTCCAATCCTGCCACAACCAGAAAAAGGCTTAGTGGGGGTGCAGGACAATTTTTTCCAGTGGGAAAATGCAACTGACTTGTTACCTACAGTGGCCCCTCCTTTAACCCCTTACCTAGTCAAAATGTAAGACCTACAGAGGGGGCTATCAGGCCTACCATTTCTGCCTTCTCCCTGGTCTCTGGGATCCTGGGATATGCTGATACGAGTGAAACATACATGTTTCTATAACATAATGATCACTGTTAAGAACTTGTTTTTAAAAGTCTGCTTATTGTACGACTTTTTAAATTTTATGATCAGAAAGTCACAGTGGAGCTCTAATTAGCAAAGAGATAGGCACCATTTCTCTATTTGGGAAAAAAATCATCCCAAATTAGGATGTTTTGATTCTCAATAGGAAGAATATAGGCCAAACATTACAAAATGCACTAATCCAGAGACTTGTATTACTAATAATGTTGTAGAATTTAAAAAAAGCAAAAAAGAGAGAAAAAGTCCTTTATATAAAACAAAATATAGTCCCTTTATCAAAAAAAGCAATATAAAACAACCAATAAGAACAAAATGGAACCAAACTGTCCCTATGAAAGACAATTCCCAGTATTTATCGATCACATTAAAAATCAAAAGTTGATAAATAAAATTATAAATAGTTATCATTCCAGACTTGCACATATACAGAGAATATATTTGACATCTTAAAAGGTGCATCTAGGAAGTCTGCCATTCTATAGTTTACAAACTCTTGTGCTCTTCCAGTTTATTATATCCAAAGCATTCCACCCATCAGATCTAGTGATCAATTTTTTCAGGCAAGTCACTAGTCCCTTCCTAGTTGTTTCATCTCACAGATGAGTCACAAGCATTTCTCTATATTTTTGCCACTTTAATATCCACTATATTCAGTTTTCAGGATGCATCTTTCTCATTACAATGAGTATTCTAAATGTTTTAAATATATTCTGAGAATGTAAATTGCAATAGTTCATGATTCAAAAATAAGGGAAAAGTAACATCAAGTAGAATAAAAGTATAAAATCTCCCTTTGAAATGGTAAAATCATTCACTGTAGCATATTGCCTGTTGACCAAGGAATACATTTAATATCTTTTAACACAATGATTATATACATGATTCAGTCCATGTTACAAAGAATATCTTCCAAGTTTTCAAGGTAACTTTTTAATCTATGAATAAAATAATAAAAACAAAAAAACCTAAACCTAATGGTAAAAAATAAAAAACCCAAATAACCCACTTTTTAGTTAAGTAAAAGTGTTTTCCTGCATCTTTTTTAAAGAAATGAGAATTTTCTAGAGCAATTATTAAGGAAAATTACTGGCAATATTTTTGGATAAGTAACAACATAGAGAATTCAATGCAGAGAAAAGTCTGTTGTCCTAATACCCAACTAAAAAAGTATGGGATGGGGCAGAGAAATGATTGATAAATTAAAACTGGGGTATAAAAGAAGAATATCTGAGTATCACATATTTATTGAGATGCACTGATTCACTACCCTAACTCAACTTCTTATCAGCAAGGGCATCAAAAGATTTTGCAACCAAAGGAACTCTTGAGGAAATCATTGGAAACTGTTAATAACCTTGTGTTTCCTTATTCCACTGACCACAGGAATTCAAACAACTTTCTAATAAAGACATGGGTCTAGAAGGAACCAAAAATAATCTAATTAAAATTTCATCTTCCCACTAGTATAGCCATTGTCCAAATAGTCCTTTTAGAGGCTGAGGAAGATCAAAAGAAAGTTCCCCATTTACTCTAGATGCATGGTGAGTGTACTTCAGAGAAAGGTGGATTATAAACTAACTTTATCAAGTTTCACTTGGTAGGGGTTCAGGGTAGAGATCTTAGAATTCCAATTATGCCAGAGGCTTCAAATTCAATATGCTTGTGAATTTATCAGTATTGAAGAGATGAAAACTTTTGTCTATTTTCCCTTTCCTTCTGTTAACTCTTGGCCAGAGTATACTAACACTCTAAATTACTAAGTTAATTTTTCACTTCCTATTCCAAATCCTGGAATTGAGAAAAAAAAAATCCATTTATTTCCAAAGCAAAAGGAAAGGTATTCTACTTCTAAAAACTACGTCTGTATTATGTAATAAGGAAAAACCCTCAATCCAGATGGGTTTCATCTTCAAAATAATTTTAGTCTCAATATAAAAGGTGGTCAAAAATAATTTTTTAAATTGTTGCTAGCTCTCATGTTGACTTCCCTATTTTTTATAAAAACAGGAATTTCATGCCTGAAATTGATCAACAGAGGAACCAATTCATTAGAAAACATATCATTCAACCCAGAATGGAAAGCTTGCAAATTCAGAGTAACTCTGGTATGCAACTTATTCATGGAATTTACTACATTTGCAGCTCATCAGAATCCTTTTTGAATTGTGTCAGTTCAAGAATTAAGGCTTCCCCTCCAAATGTCAACCCTCGGAATGAGGGAGGGTGGTAGTTATGCAGCAAGTTATCTCATTAAGAAAACTTGAAATTGTGATGTGATTTGGATTAATGTCATTGCTAACTTAAAATCTTTTTGCAATTCAATAGTTTTCAGGCCATAAGCTCATATATCCTGTCACAGAAACTACAGTCTGCCATATTTAGCTTGGCCAAAGATTTCATAGTGGTTAGCATGAATTTAGAATGAATGCTCTATTTTACCATTACTCACATTATATTAAGAAAATAGGCAATATGGGTTCTTATTTTCATCAAATAAAATGAAACACTGAAAAAAGTCTAGATTAGACAAGATCCTATAAATTCCTTTTATCTGCTTAGTACTTTGTAGTTCATACTGTTTCACTGTATATCTAAAACAACTCTAATACAAAGATTAAAATTCAATGAGGATAATGTATTAATAAGTGGTAGAATTAGAACCAAATCCAAGTCTTCTAATGCCTGCTTCTTCACTCTTAAGTAAGCTGCCATAGTTTATGCACTTTAAATTTCTAGCTCATGTGTTTATTAATGGTTTCTCTTGGATTTATAGTAGGAAAAATAACAGTTATTTACATTGTAAACATTTATAAAGATTTTGAACATAAGGTATTACCATCATCCCAATAGCACACACTAAGTCCTGGATTAACATCACTAATGGGTTCTAGAAACTAAAAGTTTAAGTCAAACAATGTATAGCATGTCCTTGACTAACATTATCAAAATAGAGTTGAGAAAAAATTAAAACATGGGACTCCAGACTGGGGCCACTTTTTGTGTGGCATGTACACGTCCTCCCGAGGCCTGTGGGTTTTCTCTGAGTACTCTGCTTTCCAACCACATTCCAAAGATGTGCATTTTAGGTTCCCTGGAGTGTCTAAATTGTACCAGTCTGGGTGTGAGTGCAGTAGAGACAAGGGTGTCCTGTCCAGGGTTGGTTCCAGGCTTGTGCTCTGAGCTGCTGGATGGACTTAGGCTACTTCAGACCTTTGAACTAGAATAAGTGGGTTGAAAAATGAATGAACAAATACAAATTATTGTTTAATACTGGAAGTGTTCTGGTTTTTAGATAGTTTGTGACCATAATACCCCCAAGAACTTAACTCTTGTTTATATCAACTTGCCTATGTTACAATTGGTTTCATTCTACATCACTTTGCTTAAAGTCGTATTTTCAAGAACCTATCAATGATGTTAAGTGAAGATATACTGTTCAATGAAGGCAGGTGTCCTCAAAGGTTATTTAGTTCAACACTGGCCTAGACTGCTTTTTTTCTCATCAACATTCTAATGCAATAGCATTGAACAAAACAAGGTTATTTGTAGACCTATTGTATTGTAATATTAACAACTCACTGTTTATCAACTTTGCTTTATTGTAGTAAGAGATATATAATTTGCCATCTTAACCATTTTTAATGGTACAGTTCAGTGATATTACATGCATAATGTAGTGCAACCATCACCACCATCCACCATTGGAGTTCTTACCTTGTTAAACTGATAGTCTATACCTATTAAACAGAAAATCTGTATATCCCTCTTCCTCTAGTCAAACTCTAGCGACCAAATTTCCACTTTCTGTCTCTATAATTTTGATACTCTTAGCATCTCAAATGAGTGGAATCATACAGTATTTTTCTTTGTATGACTGGCTTATTTCACTTAGCAAAAATTTTTTAAGGTTCGTAGCTGTTGTAACATATGTCAGAATTTCCTTCATTTTAAAGGGTAATATTCCAGTATATGTACATTCCATATTTTGCTTACTATTCATCTAGCCATAGACACACCTGGGGACAATCCATATATCTAATCAACTCTACCAAATACAAAACATACTTAGCACTAAGGAAGGTATGTTCAGAAAGCTTTTTCTATAGCATTTTTTTAAAGATTCATTTATTTATGCATACAAGCACTGGGGTACAGGCCAGAGATGTGGGGGGTGAGAGGATCCACCAGAGACAGAGTGGGGAACAGAACAGGTAGATTAATGGAAACACACTGTTGAGGGGAGCAGCAGGTGAGGCAGGAGAGGTCTGCCGAGCCATATGGGTCACCTCCCGGGTCGGTGGCAGGGATCGAACTCATGCTGAAGTGGCTGCGGTTTGCTTCATAGTGTGCTGCTTAACCCATTGCGCCACTAGGAAGGCCCCACTTTTCTATAGCATTTCTGAATTAAAGATAGTAATAGGCAATTCATTGACTACATTAAAAATTATTTAACCACTATTTCTATATGCACCCAATGTCAAAATAATTCAGAGCACCAGGGCAAGAAGTGTAGGTAGCAGTTCAATGAAATATTGTGAATACATTTGTTTGGGTGTTTTATCACCATAGTTTATTTATTTCTTCTCCTGTTTTTGTTTTTTTTTCCCCCTTTCTTGACAATATCAAGAAAGATTCCAGTAAGGAAGATAATAGTTAATAATACTGGGAACTTACTAGATGTTAAAACATTTAACATATACCTCATTTAAGGATGAGAAAACTAGCTCCTAAATGCTAGTTTTCTTCCAAGTTCTTGAAGCTAATTGGGAGGTAGTTCCAGAATATGAATCTAGGATTTCTAACTCTAAACTCAGTGCCCCACCTATTATATGCTAATAATGTCAGCATTAGCTGGTAGACTAAAATATTTATGACTATGAGGTACTGTTCTTAATATTTATACTATATTACTGATTTTTGACAATGTGTATATAAAAGTAATACATACTTATATTTATTTGCCATTTTCCAGAAGTAAATTTTAATCAGTTTGCTAGGTATCCTTTCAACCATGTATAAACAGATACATTCTAGTCCACACTTAAAATACATATTGTATATTCTGTTCCACACTTTAGTCTTTTAAATTAACAATACAATAAGCATTCAATATACATTCACATCATTCAGTGTACATAGAACGGTCATTCTTTAATAATTGCAGTGTATGATCATCTGATCATCATGCCCCACTTTCAGATGTTTTTTAAGATCATAATCAGATCTATTATGAATGTAATTATACATACAACAGCACATTATTAGAAATAAATTTAAGTTAAATTCCTAGAAATGTAATTGTTCGGCCAAGGGACAGAGACATTTGACCTCTGATAAACACTGGCAAGTTGCTTTTCATGAAAG
The DNA here is from genome assembly GCA_019455555.1 of Galemys pyrenaicus. Lineage (NCBI taxonomy): Eukaryota > Metazoa > Chordata > Mammalia > Eulipotyphla > Talpidae > Galemys > Galemys pyrenaicus. The sequence goes on along the minus strand of JAGFMF010011658.1, from coordinate 3,570,145 downwards.
CTTAACTTTTTAATAGTCTTAACAGTATACACATTAGAATTTACAATTTCTTTTTCACAGGAATCTCACCTACTCTTAACTTCTATTGAAGAAAATAATAATGTACAAGAGAAAGGAATCAGTGGTACTACAAACTTCCCAGAAAAAGATTAGACTGCTGAAGTTTCCAATTACTGGGTTGTTTTTAAATTAAAAACAAAATAAACCCAAAAATCAAGCTATAAATATAAATGTTTAATTCAAATACATCTTGTATCTAAAGGTTACTATTTTTAAGTTTATTCATAGAAAAAGGATGGTGTTGAGTATTAGAACATATGCAGTAGAACCTAATAGAGCATTTCTAGAAATATAGCAGAAAACCCAACAGTGACCTTAACAGAATCATGATACACAGTTTCGAATAGTAATAACCAAAAATATGACAGACATATGGAGAAATGCTACTGAAAAAGTGAAAATTATTTCATATCCCATATTTACATTAAGCCCAAGCAGATACTGGTATTATTTAAATTCATCTACTTCAAAGTCTCAGAGTATCCTTTCTATTAGTATTCAGCTAAGTGTGAAAATATAGAAAAATCACTGATAAGTTGTTAAATTTAAATTTTTCGCTTTCTGCTATGATTTTATGTCCTCAGCCATCTGGATTGTGTTTATTACACTATTGGGAAACTGTATTTGCTCATTAACAAAAGTAAAAGCTCTATCTTTCCCATTGTGTTTACACAGTTATCTTTTATTATGGGCTACTTGGAAAAAAAAACCATGGCATACTTGTGCACAGGAGGAACCTGAAATCTAATGTTGCTAATGTTAAATGTTAGAACTAATGTTTTCCCCTAACCATCTGGTATCAGAGACCAAATCTTGGTGTTTTCCTCATGAGGGAGGGCCTACCTTTTATTTTCCAGGTAAACAAAGAGGTCATATAGAAGATTCCTCTATGAAAACACATAGTTGCTCTATTTAAAACTTTTCTGAAACCTACTTATAAGAAATATCTACTCGTGGTTAAAAAAATAAAAAAGGAAAGAAACAAAAAAAAGTATGAATCGTAGAAAAGAGTCTACAAAATGAAGTTCACCTTCCAACTTTGAATCCCTTTCTAGAAGAAACTATTTTGGTCATTTGTGATTCTTTCCATATAACTTCTCAACCACTTTTACAAAAATTATAGAATGTACACTCTTTACATCTTGCTTTGTTCCAACTAAGAGTATATCTTGGAGTCTATTTTATTTCAGAACTATAGATTCATGTAATTTATTTTTAAATGGTTGCACAGGATTCCAAAGAATAGAGTCCAAATTCCTTTTGTATGTACATTTCTGCATGATATAATCTTCACTATAAAACTACTATTTGTTTTGTACTGCAATGAATAATAAGTGTATAAATTCGCAATGTACTACTTCTAATTATGGATAACCATTTAAAAATGACAGAGCAAGTATAAATATATTAACTGGTTAAACTGGAGAGGTGCTGCATAATCCTGTCAGTGTCAATTTGTTCTATCATGTTTCAGATAAGCTAATCTATTAATCGCCTCTCACACTTGGCAAAGGTTTTACATGAGCTATCTTCACTAAGCAGAGAGAAAAAAAGAATCATACCACAAAGTGTATTCTTACCTGACCTTCATTCAAATAAGCATTGCTGGCAATGTCTTTAAAATCCTTTTATAAAATAAAGGTTGGAAATCTGTGAAAAGATGAACTTCCCTAATGATTTACTTAAAAACAGCATTGTTATTTGGGGTGGGCAATCGTTATGGCGGCTCCCCCATTGATTTTACCCTCTTGGTGTTCACACTTGTATACTGTGCACTTGCACTGCATTGTGATTGATCTGAGAGCACAACAGCATATGACAGAGATCATGCTATGTTTGCACAATTAGGTTATAAAAAGACAAACTTCCATCTTGGATTTGCTTTCCCCACCCCTCTTCCTTATCCACACACTCACCCCCTCACCCACTTGTCCTGCAGGAAGCCAACAGCCATGTCTTGAGGGCACTCAAGACAGTCCTGTGGCGAGGCTCATATGACAAAGAAATGAGACTCTCCAGCTCACACGGCAAGAAGCTGCTGGTCTCCAGCTCCTGAGAAACTCATCAATAGTGCTAACAACCAAGAAAGTAAGCTTCCTTGGAAGCAAATTCTTTGGACCCAGTCAAGCCTGTGATGACTGAAAGAAGCGCCAGTCAGCAGCTTGACTGCAACCTCAAGAGAAACCTTGACTCAGAACCACTCAGCTAAACTGCTCTTGGATTCATGGATCCACAGAAATGACTACATTCTGAAATAATAAATGCTTGTTTAAATAGTAAATGTTTGTTGCCTTGAACTGTTAAGTGTAGGGGTGATGCAATACATGGCAATAGATAAATACGGTATTCTCAGTTTTGCTCATTTTAACATCCTTCATTCCCACATAAAATCAGAAATTCCTCAAAGGACACTTCTCATACTTGAGCAAAACAACAACATTTAAAGAGAAAAAGCCATACATAAAACCATAAAAGGTATTTGGGTACCTGGTATCTGTGAAAGGTGAGGAAAGGGAAAGGGAAAGAAGGAAGGTAGCTGTGAGCAGGATATGAATGAGCTTTTGCAATTACTTCAAGTCTGGTCTGCACATTCTAGCTGTGATTACAAACACAGTAAGTTTTCAAGAAGAAAGAATATCGTGAACAGGTATGGATCGAATAATAAATAAAACAGAAGGTACCCATGACAATAACTCTGTAAAAAATAGTTCAATAAGAGAACAGAATTAAGAATCCAAGAATACACAATAAAATAGGACCCTTAATCCCTAACTGAATGTGGTCCTATGTCTGAGATCTATAGTTCTGCATTTAAGTTGTATTTTCATCAGAAAAAGTTCACTACATAAAGGATTTGGAGCTCTTATCTTGGGACTCCTCTGTAGGTCACATCTAATTTTATCATTCTGTCCCATAATAATTAGAAAAATGTCTAACATTGAGGCTAAAAACATACGATAGAGGGCAGATGAGTAAATCAATACATAAACAACATTGAACATATTTTATCTTCTAATAATAAATTTACTAATTACATAAAACTTAATCATGTTCATTGTCAAACATAAAAATTACTGAAACACTTTTGAAAAGTGTAGAAGGAAAAAAATCACCACAAATCTAACAGCTCAATCACTGTTAACACGCTGGTGAACATCCTTCTAACATACACACCTCTACTTGCTAGAGTAATACTCTGTTGAACTGCTCTGCAGCCTCCCCATTTTCACTTCTGAGCAAGTATCAATATTAACAGCTATACTCTATTCCAGTGTTCTATGTAGTTATCATATTTATCATATATCAATTTATTTGATCAGACCATTTCAAAGAGTTCATATTTTTTCTAGTTTATTATTTCACAGATATAATTTTCATCCTTATGGGTTCAACTCTTCCCATTTGTGCTCAGTTGGTAAATTCTGTGGAAAAGGATTGCACCAAAGACTATAAAACATTTTAACATACATATGAACCTTCGGAAAGAGTCATCAAGACAATGTACTCTCTTAAAGAGCAGCTAGAGTAGAGAAGCTTCCTTCACATCTTGTTATAAAACAACACAGTTAATGATGAGATAATTTTAAGTACTGCATAATATTTCAATGGTACTTCATGACTAGGGGCAAATGATAGCAAATGTTTTATTAGTTAAACAAGATAATTATTTTACTCTGCTTTTCCAGGTATAAATACTACCAATAGTTCCTAAAAACTACTACAAGTTGCTTTGTGGTCTCTCTTTTCCCTCACACGCTGGTTGCAAAAGATCCAAGATCCAGTGCTGGATTTGAATGCCTTCAGTGATGAAGCCCTCAGAAGGGTGAGCCTGGGTCTCAGAACAAGTCTCCTGGCCCTTGCAGCCCCCTCCACCTAATCTATACTGAACTGCACAAAGTGAAAACTAAACCACTGCACTAAGTCACTGAACTTTGACGATGTTTACAGTCAATCGCATAAATAGCCTACTCCTAATATTTCAGGTTATCTCTGAGTAGTTTATTCCTGGTTTTATTTATTAACTTGTATCTGTATTTTCTAAACAAATTTACAATGAGCCGATGTTATTTTTAGTTAGAAACAAACATTCAAAATAATGCTGAATATACACATACACACAGGGTGTGTTATGACATGGCAGCAATTTGTTTGAATCTATGTAAATTTTAAATCACCAAAAATATGATTTTTAAAATATTATATACTGTTAATTTCTTAAGATGCTGGACTGAGCAATCACTACTTCAGTATGCTAAAGTTTCCTTTCACACCAATGTCAAAGAGCAGCAGAAGCAGAGGCAAGACAGAAAGGGTGGTCAAGTGATCTGTGATAGGACCTTGAGCAAGTCCAGGAAATGTTCCATTTCCTGTATAAAATGAGAAAGCTGAGCTAGACGACCTCTGAGGTCTATGACTAGTTCTTTCCAACTTTCTTACCATGTACATAGTGCTACTATTAACTCTCTATCCCTAGAAAACCTACCTATTCATCCTCAGAACTCAGCACCTGGCTATTTCAGGTGAGCAGGAAGCCCTAGTCTGGTTAACTATGGCCCATGCAGGAGCTCAAGATAAATAACATAAAGAAGCTGTATTGTTGTGGCTAAAGCAACAGTTGCTTCATGAGGGACAGTCTGCTTCCCCTTACTTCAATTCTAACCCCAGTAGGCTCATCAGGACAGTGCTATTGTTAGGAAATGAACTGCAAATCCCTCTAGGAAACACCATCCTCATGTCTTAAACTGCCAATGTGAATTTGGAAGACAGTATATATGACAGTACCCAGGAAAGCAGAAAGCACCATTTCAAACCTGAAATGTCAACTTCAAAAGGGAAAATGTACTTTCTAAACAATGCAAGGAAGTGTTTACATGAGATATTAAAACTTGAAGAAAGCACAGAGTCCAAGACTGGTACAAATACTGTCCATTTATGGTACAAATTGACACCACTGGACTATTGGTTAAAGGAAAGAAATCTATGCATTAAAAAAGAAATGCAAATTACTGAGCCTTACTCTAGACCTACTAAATCAGGAAAGCATGGGGGTGTGTGGCCTAGCAATCTATGATTTAACAAATTCCTCCTCCCCTCTCCTCCACAACCTAAGGGCTTTCCAACATGCTTAAGTCTGAGAACCACTAATGTAACAGGGCTCAAGCTAACACAAAGAGAGAAGAGTCTCTTCTCTTTATAAGTAACTGACACAGCTCCACAAGTGCAATTTCTCTTCAGTAGACCAGTCTAACCTGAGTTTAAAGCATTATTCCCACTTCTGTTGCTCAGTGTTTCTTCCTTGTTGAGTCAATTATCACTCTAAACTTAGGTTTCCTAACCATGCAATTGTTCTACTCGCTATTACCTGTAAGTCCTTTAAAACAGGATGCTGATGGAGTGAAGATGGGGATGGATGTGGAAAGGAAATGGAGAGTTATTAGCCCCACAGAGGAACTGAGTGGATGAAACCACTGAAGAAAGGAAACTACAACTACCTTATGTTCCATGAAAGAATACGTTTAAGAACTTTGTATTGCTGAATATAATACTAAGGGAAAAATACATATTTCATATATCAGCAGGAAAGAATCCCTTCCTCAGTTTCATTTGAGGTTTGATGGTCTAGTCATAAACACTGCTTACCATTAAACATGCCATTTTTAGTTATTCAGCAAATGGTAAGCCAAAACTAACAGACACATGGTCTCCCAAATATAACTGGAAATAAAATATTGTCTCATGGTTTGGTTTGGTGGTTAATGGTAAGATAATTCTTTTCTGGTACAAGGTTATATTTATATATTGCATTTTCTAAAACCTGAAACATAGCAGTTTAGACTTTGTTGGGTTTAATTGAATTTATGCACTGGCTTACACTCAGAAACTTGAATATATTTAGTATTTTCTATTGCTCACAGTATGACATGACTTTCCAGTTTTCCAACCTGGGGATAGTTCAAGATCCATATTTAGCTGTAACATTTTAAAAAACATTCTCAGAAGTCACTTTTAAGAAATGCATGGAAAGCAAAGAAATGCTTAAAAGTTCTTGGTGTATATTCAGGTTAGAGAATATAAATACCAGGCTTTGTTAGAGATAATTTGTTTATCTTTAAATTGTCATCATCAAAGATGGACTCAAACTTCAGAATCAAATTTTTTTGTTTTCTCTTCCAGTTCAAACAAAAATAATTACTGACTAGATACTAAAATGATACTAAAATGTCTTTCTTTTCCTAAGAGGTGAATTGAAAAACGATTTTATTATTGAAAAATATAGATCCTAAATTAGAAAAGTTAGTTAAAAAATGACCTGACCTATCAAAAAGTGTGAATTTTTTTAAATAAAAGGAAAGTTATGTTTACAAAAGGCATCAAAATGTCCACGAAAGAGGTTAGTATTAATTTAAAGATACACCACATAGGAATGAACATGTCTATGTAAACCTTCCTCAAAATACTGATTTTAGAACAAAATATGTACATATAAGCATCAGATCCCCAGATCTGTAACCACCAGATAAATCTTGTAATTTTTTTTTAAATACAGTGAACACAAAAATAAACTCAGATCTCCTAACTCATTAAGGGGCTGTTTCCATCATGTGTCTCGTAAGAAACAAAAGTTCTATGGATACTAACACATTTTATGACAAATTGATTTCTCTAGTTGACGTGACATACTGGAGAGAGTTTTGGTTTTTTGGTTTTTTTTTAAGGTAAGGTCAGTCTTAGCACATCGCGGTCTTTGCTATCCCAATGTGCATTATGAACCTTTAGGAGGGAGTACAGGAAGTGGTTTCTCAAACTATTTGTAATTATTTTTCCTGGGGAATGTCTTAGAATGTATATCTAATAGGGATTAAGGTTTCTAATGTGATAATGACAATATATCATACAAGGTTAGTCGTGAGCTTAAAAAGGATCCAATTAGGTTCCTCCCTGGTGGCGCAGTGGGTTAAGCAATGCACTATGAAGCAAACCATGGCCACTACAGCACGAGTTCGATCCCCGCTGCTGGCTGGGGAGGTGACCCACATGGCGCGGCAGACCTCTACTGCCTCGCCCACTGCTCCCCTCAGCAGTGTGTTTCAGTCGGTCTGCCTGTGCTGTTCCCCACTCTGTCAGGTGGATTCTCTCACCTCCCCACCCCCCACCCCCACACCTCTGGCCTGTACCCACCAGTGCTTGTATGCATAAATAAATTTTGGAGGGAAAAAAAAGGATCCACATTAATTCTTCAGGTCTAACTTCCACCTGTAACGTTTTAATTCCTTTTCATTTGTGCCAACTGGTCTTTGACTAGGTTTATCTACTTGCTGACTTTAAACAGAATATTAGTTTAAGGCTTATTATACACAAAACCTAGTTTCCTACAGCTATTAGGCTTAACACATCTGCACTTCAGTATCTTTCTTGTTCACAGAGATTAAAGAGAAAGCAAGTTATGATCCCAAGAACTGAAAATAGAAAAACAATTGAGTACAATACAGTGAACTTATAATCTCTGCTATTTGTTATTTGTAAAAATTGATGAACTATATTTCAAGGTCTATGCTATATAAATTTTAACAAAGCACAAGAGAATTTAAAAATTAAAAATAAACTTATTTGTAAAGTAACTATACTTCAAGAACACTGAGTCTACTATGAAATCCCATTCTCCAGATATGGGCTCATCTGAACAGCACAACTCATCTGCCAACTGGATGGATCCCAAGTAAATTTCAAACTGGTACTTGGCAAAATATTCCTGAAGCAGGATTTTACATGGAACCCAAATTAAAGATGTATTCTAGAATTGCCCCACGAACCAAACAATTGTTTGGTAACATGAATATATGCAACTTATCCTCTTTATGCTAAATTTTCTATATGAGCAATCTAAATAATACTTCAAATTCTGTGTTTGAATTCTGCTTACAGCTATTCTGTATTAGACTGTTGGCATCTAACACTGGATTAGGATAGGCTGCCATCTGGTCGTTATAGCAACCCTTTACTAATTTGGTCAGAAGCGGAAGACCGTGAGCCTCAAAGAAATGCAAACCAGGTTTATTACTATGAATATATCAAAATCTTTTTTTTAAATAGCCATTCAATAGGGCTTTCACTTAAAGAAAAACACCAAGAGAACACTTGTGTGCTCATGCATTATATAATCAACCTACAAAAGTCAGGTTTTAAAAGAGGTTAAAAGGATGAATGATTAAATTAAATCAGCAATTAGGTCCACATTCCCTTCACTCACAAGACTGCCACTGTCCTTTTATAAAGTCTAAGGATGAGAGCCAAATTAGCCCTATTTAAGTTGGCCATTTAATTCTAACTTCCCTTAATCATAATGTGGGTGTTCTTGGGTACACATTTTTCCCTCTCAGTGAATTTTCAGGTAGGCAATGCTTCAGAAGCAGAGTAAATAACAGTATGTAAACAGTAGCTTGTACATAGCATATGAGATGAATAAAGTGTTTTCAAACTCATCAAGATCTTATTAAATCATGATAGAAAGCCAAAAAAGGTAGAACAATGATTATCTCAGATACTATAATTTCCCAAGATTACAGAGTTAGGGTAATGGAAGATTTGGAAAAATTGAATCCTCATCACCTATTTAGAAATCTGACTTTCTTCCTAGAACAGCACAGGTTATTTTCTTAAATAGTAGTATTTTACTGTTTACATAGCTTTTAGTATTATATGTATCATGGGCATATAGATGTACAAAACAGCTCTGCAACTCAAACTTGTCCAAATCTCCCTGAGGCTCACCTCCAGTTTTACTCCTAGAGCCTGTTTTTCCTTTTATCTCCCTATCTTTTCAAAGTCACCACAATTTTTTTGAGCCCAGGTGAAGGCAGCAGTGAGTAAATGCAACATTCAATCTTATAGAGCACTTATGACTTTTGATTATATATACTCTAATTTGCAGACTAGCCAGTGAACACATGGACTATCTCCCTTTGCTCTCGTTCTTAAAGCAACAATGTCAAGGACACAGCCATTAAGAGATGACCTAGGATTACATAAGACTTATCCAGATTAATAAGCTTATTCTATCCCATTATTTCACTTCAATCCTCTTGGCCTATAAAAAAGCCCTTTCCTTAAATGGCCTGTCTCTGAAGTCTAAGATTTGATATTCCTGGCATTCAAAGAAGGAGACTCTCTTGGATGTCTCTCTGAAGGCACCTGAAAACATTCTTTGTTGATTGATTTTCAATGTGGGAAAGATTCTTTCACAGAGAGGCTTTTAGAGTATCTATCCGGCTCAACAGGCTGTCAATGTGTTTGTCTCTTCATTAATGTCTGGGCCACTAACCAGGTACCAGAGCTGGAGTGAAGGGCACTGAAGTCATCTACCAAAGTCAAAGGCAAGCAACTCAAGAATCAGTTAGTATTTGGGAAGAGGCCAAATATAACACAGAGTACTCTGCTTTATGCTTACAAATAGTGGAAAACACAATGAGGAGAGCCTAACAGAGCCAAAACAACAGTGATTCTAAATCAGACATGGATTGGAATCCTAATCTGGCCATTTACTAGCTGACCTGGGACAAAGTTTCAAGGTATTGTTCTTCATCTTATAATGTCAATCTTGGAGAACTGATGTGAGGATTCATGATTTTATGTGAAATACCTAGCATAGTATCTGGTAATGGCAGGCATCCAAGAAATAATAGGTATAGCTTTATTTTTTTAATTACCTGTCTTCAAGGAGAAGCTAGACAGGAATTAGCAATCATTAGAGGTGGTAAGCAGAAAAGTAGTACTTTTTCAGCACCCATGAATAAGGAGAGAAAGAGAGAAAGAGAGGCTGTGCTGCTTGTAGGCAACAGTTCTCAGAACAGCACTGTAATAAAACCGGCTCAGTCAACTCAGCTGGAATAGCGGTATTTAAGATATCCTAGGGGGAGCGTTTTCCTGAACCTCAACAAGTTTCCAGTAGTAAGAACTTAACATAAACTCACTTGTCTTTCTAAAAGTATTGTCCAATAGAAACATAATGTGAGTCACAGTTTTAAATTTGGTAGTAGCTCTGCATTAAAAAGTAAAAAGAAACCAGTCAAGTTGATTTTAATAATATAAACGCAATATGTCAAAATATTTCAATATGTAACCTGTATTTTAAAAATTGAGTTATTTCCTATACTTTTTCTTGTATTCTTAGAAATTCTGTCTATATTTACACTTACTAGCACATCTCCACTAAGTCTATCTACATTTCTAGTGGTTATCAACCGCATGTAGCTGACGGCTATCATACTGCACTGCCTGGGTCCAGTCCAAAGAAGCTACTCTAATACTTGGCATTCTACTATCCTATCTTGAGATCTTAAAAGTCTTAGTAGAAAATCTCACTTTCAAAATGTATACTTATAGGAAGCAGTGAGCTAAACAGCTAATATTTCTATTCTGTGACAGACCAGTCACCTGGAAGTGAAGAGGAAGAAAGCAAGGAGAGATAAGAAAGGGATTGCTGGGCCTCCCTGGTGGCGCAGTGGGTTAAGCAACGCACTATGAAGTGGACCGTAGCCACTGCAGCACAAGTTCGAACCCTGCTGCTGGCCAGGAAGGCGACCCACATGGCACAGCAGACCTCTCCTACCTTGCCCGCTGCTCCCCTCAGCAGTGTATTTCGGTCCATCTGCCTGTTCTGTCCCCCACTCTGCGTCTCACCACCACCCCCACCCCATACCTTGTATGCATAAATAAATAAATTAGAAAGAAAGGGATTGCTGAGAAGGGGATTTTAAGGAAACCAAAGATCTTTACCTAGTTCACAAGTTAGCCTAGATTCATGCCACCTAAAATCATCTCACCAATTTATTCTAGGTTGCCAAGTCATAAAATACTGTAATAATAAGAGGCCTGCATATCAAAAGCTCACACAGTTATCACAAACATAAACACAAGTATATAAATAGCAATAGCTGTCCAGAGTAGGACAGTGGTGGAGAAATACCAGTCAGCAAATCACCACCATTTCTTGAATGGCCTATCAGGTCAGCACCTTCAAAATTTCACAAACCATTGAGAACTGTTAATATGTAAAATCTCTATAAGGGGGCACTATGTTATGCAAAATTCTTGACAGTTTAAAAACACTGATAATTATAGGAACCCAATCTCTCTGAAGTATCCTAATAATCCATGAGTTTGGATGATTATGCTTTTAGTTATGCTGTTTGTTAAAAGTTCAACTAGCACTGTAAACAACTTTCATCAGGTAAGAAAAGTTTGTTTCACATGGTTTGCTCTGTTGCAATTCAAAAAGCACTTTCAAAGTATGTAATATAAAGTGCAAACAGATGCTGCTGGCATCTACGTTTTCAAACGTGACCGATTTCCAAGAACATTACCACAGATGTGGCTTACACATTGGGTGAGTATAAAGCTTTGAAAAGTTCATCTCTAACCCAATCATCTATTCTGAACTCTCCATGCTTTCCCACATTTTCATGATGATTCAAATTTTCAAATAAAGTAAATTTCTCAAAATGCATAGAAAATCAGAAATCTACATAAATATGATTGAAAAGTCCTTTCTAAATAGATTCAGAATACACCATAGAGTTAGTATCACAGAAAGTCTCCATCTATCTAAAAATAAAACAATGTTAACAGCTGAGTTAGAAAAAATCATTTGCATGATAATGCAAAGCTTAGTCACCAAGTGGCAATTTTTCTTCCATTTGAAGTTTTCTTGGGCCTCCTGCAAGGGGTTAAGTCTCAGAGCTATGAAGCTATCTACAGCCACTGCAGCATAAGTTCAAACCCTGGCCTTGATGCTAACTAACCACATGGCGAAGCAGACCTCTCCTGTCTCATCTGTTGCTTCTCTCAGCAGTGCATTTCACACAGTCTACCTATTCTGCTCCCTGCTCTGTCTCTGGTGAATTCTCTCACCGCCCCACCCCCTTCCCTGACCTCTCTGGCCTACACCCCAGGCCTTGTATGCCTAATAAATAAATCTTAAAAAAAAGAAAGTTTTCCTTCTAGCTTCCACACTATCTTATAATCATTAGTGAATTATTACTCTATAAACTAGTTTTTCAAAGTAGATGTAAAGGGTATTAAATTCCAAATTGCAACAGTCCCTGTAATAAAACTATTAAATGAAAAAGTATGCATGTGTATTATATCTAAGATACAAAGGAATATCTTCAACAATTTTCTTAAATGACTGAAACAAATTTAAAAATATTTGCAGATGCTATTTTTTACTGATTAATATAATAAGGAATAAGTAAACAATGCAGAATCTGGAGCGTTCAGATAATGGTTTTGAATTAAAATCTTAATTAACCACTGTATTTAAAAACTAGTTCTTAACACTGAATCCTAGTCACTTAAGGAAGCAGGTCTAATTTCTGTAATAAATTCCAACAATCATTTTAGGCATATCTTCCTCATTCTTTCTTACAATTCAGGAGTGGAGACCTAAGTAAGCAATGATTGTTTTTTTTTTATACAAATTTACAGGGCATCTCATGTACCAGATACATGAGATATGTTACATACATCATCCAATTAACCCTCAAGGTAATTTAAGATAGAGTATTGTTTAATCACAATTTAACATATGAAAAAAGTAAAAAGGCTCAGAAAATTGAAGTAATTTGCTCCAGGACAGCAGCTGCTAACTTGGATCTGTCCAATGGTAAAACCTATAACACTGGTCCTACTGTGATGCTGATTCTTCCCTTTCTACCCAGCACTCCTCACGTAGGCACCAACAACGAACACTGCCCTCTAAAGTTCTCATTCAGTAACACCTGCATTTCTTCAGTAGTCGTTATTTGTTGTTATCACATTCTGAAGGCCAAAATTGATTAAATGATTAAAACTAACATGATTAAGAACAGTTTAGTGGTTTTTTGCTTTTGTCTTTGTGTTTCATTTTCCAATCAATTATAGAAGAGTTTATATAGCAATGGCAAAACTTTATCCCCTCCAAAGAAACTTCTAGTAGAAAAATCCTCAACACTGGTATGGGACAAATGAGAAAGATGCCCCAGGGTTATACTGTTCAATTTGGAACATTAATCACATGAAACTAGTAAGTACTTGGCTAATCTGAATTGAAATGTATGTAAAATATACACAAGACTTCAAAGATTTGGTATATAAAAAAAGTAAAATATTTCATTAATAGTAAATATTGATTATGTATGTAAATATATTGAAGTATTAATATATAAAACACACTATCTTAAATTAATTTTACATTTTTTTAACATGACTACTAGAAATTTTAACATTACATATGTATTTGGGGAGAGGCGATAGCAATATTTTAAAGCCTTCCAATGAAGCTTCAAATCAAACTATACAAGTGGGCCCTCCGTGGTGGCGCACTATGAAGCAAACTGCAGCCACTGCAGCATGAGTTCCATCGCTGCTGCTGGACCAGGGAGCTGACCCACATGGCGCTGCAGACCTCTCCTGCCATGCCCGCTGCTCCCCTCAGCAGTGTATTTCAGTTAATCTGCGTGTTCTGTTCCTTACTCTGTCTCTGGTGGATCCTCTCACCCCCCACACCTCTGGCTTGTACCCCAGTGCTTGTATGCATAAATAAATAAAATCTTTAAAACAACAAGCTATACAAGTAGTTCTAGCTACTCCACCTGTACAAAAGCTACACCCCTGAACAAGATAATCCAACATTTCTCATTAAAATCTTAAAGGAAAAGGTAGTGGACCAGCAAAAGAAAACAAAAGTTGTCTTTATTCATGCATTCCTCCAAATTATTAGAAGTCACCTTTCCAACTTTTGGTTTCGTATTTTCTGAACATACTTATCTTTCTTTATTGCTGAAGAATTGTGCAAGACCTTAGTGTCTGCATTCCAAACACTGTTTCTTTTTTTTTTAAAGATTTATTTATTTATGCGTACAAGCACTGGGGTACAGGTCAGAGGTGTGGGGGGTGAGAGGATTCACCACAGAGAGCGGGAGCAGA
>JAGFMF010011658.1:3460856-3556073 GCA_019455555.1 Galemys pyrenaicus | reverse complement strand
CCCTCCCTGGCCGGCAGCAGGGATCGAACTCGTGCTGCAGTGGCTGCGGTTTTGCTTCATAGTGTGTTGCTTAACCCACTGCGCCACCGGGGAGGCCCCAAACACTGTTTCTAAGTACAGCAGACTATCCAAGTTACCTCTTCCAGTACAACCCTGAAACCCATTTGTATTCTTAGTCATTTGGTACTCTCTCATCAAAGGACCAAGAATATTAGATAACTGAAGTTTCTGTTTAATTTTATTTTTATAGACCAAAATCTCAGGAGAAAAATGCACAAATAGGGGCCTTTTTTAAAAAAAAATGATAAAGTATCACATGGTCATCATAAAAATTAACCACTAAGATTTTAAATATTGTCATTGTGAAATAAAGCTAGTTCCCAAGAGTTTAAATCAACTTAACTGACCTTGCACCTATTCTTATTAAAATCAATTTGAAATAGATACAAAGACATTCTTCAATACTCAGTAGCAACAAATGCATTTGCATTTTATTGTATTTAGACCTTAACCATAGTAATGAATCTTATCACTTCCTCAGAATGATGTATTATCACAGGCTTATTTTGAAGATCCAGGCTAAAGCTTGTCATAGCAAAACACAGGAAAATAAAAACAAATCTGAAAGATTTCATTCGAAGTCTGTGGAATGATTCAACGTAGGTAAAATGCCTTCTTGATGACTAAAAATCTTGTTGATAAATGAGTTTAACCACAAAATTAAATTAAAACTAGCATTTCTAGTATGATACAATTCTTCCTTCACTGTGCTTATTTAAATAATGGAGAACTGGGATCATAAATCCTATAATCTAGTTTATTCAAACAAATGACCTAAAACTTTTCATTAGAGGGTACAACTGTTTCTCATTTAAACATGTTCTTTTCCAAAACGAAAAAGTCAAGGCAGCCAAATACATCTAGTATGAGTTTACAATATAATGTCCCTAAACATGTAGGAAACATTTACCATGTACATGACCTGCTTCAGGGGTAAACATGCTAAATCTAAAACAATATATAGAAGATCAGCACAGCACTCTGTCAAGATATCAAGAATTTGAGGATTACAATTGATGTCAAATATATGTAAATTTAAAAAATTATATTAAAAAAAGGTATCAAGAGAGTTCATGACAATAGATTTAAAAATCCTCACAAAACTTTCTCTAATAAGATTAAAACAAACAAACAAAACCATTGATAAGTATGAACTATTTCTTGAAAAGCAGCTTCAAACCCCTAAAATAGGTTGAGGTTTCTTATACTGTCCTTGTCTATACCTGGCTCTAGTGAAGGTCAAATGAACTCCCTCACCCCAGAATTGTGTAGCTAAGACAGCTTGTAATATGATAGAAAACACTGTACCAACAGTCAGGAACGAGAGTTCTGAAACTAGATCAGCCACAAGTGACATGTTAATGTTAAACATGTCATTTCACTTAACCAAATCACGTCCCTCATCTATAAAATGAGATGGGATTTTTCCAAAATTCCCTGTCTAGATTTGATCACTTTCTTTAGTTCTTTTTTTTTTAAGATTTATTTATTTATGCATACAAGCACTGGGGTACAGGCCAGAGGTGTGGGGGTGTGTGTGAGAGAATCCACCAGACAGAGTGGGGAACAGAACAGGTAGATGGACTGAAACACACTGCTGAGTGGAGCAGCAGGTGAGACAGGAGAGGTCTGCTGCGCCATGTGGGTCCCCTCCCTGGCCAGGGATTGAACTCATGCTGCAGTGGCTGTGGATGCTTCATAGTGTGGTGCTTAACCCCTTGCACCACCAGGGATGCCCCTACTTATAGAAAGTTTAAATGATTCACAAAGACAGAATTTCAGCATCCAAAGAGACTTCTAAACCTGGAAACCGCTACTTCTATTACTGGGGAAACTTCCTTTTATTAAGTCATGGAGACAGAGGTCAGCTAGCAACTCTTTACAGTCCTGATTAGGAAGGAGAAAAACCTTGATTTTAAGATTTTTTTTGTGCCAAAAATATATTATAGGAGGGGGAGATGGGAAGCTACAGTTTAATGGGCATAGTTGCAGTGTAACAAGATGAAAGTAGTTCCAGTGATGGTTACACATTTTAGGAATGTATTCAATACCAATGAACTGTACACTAACAGTCATTTAAGATGGTAAATTTTATGCTGCATGTTACCTTGAAAAAAAAGTTGGAAGACAGTGGACACCCAAGATGGTGCCAGTTATACCAGCAAAGAAGACACTTAGGGATATTAAAATAGGGGAGCTACCATGCTGTATACTGATGCGGATTTTACCCCTAAAGGCACTGTTGGGGTATTTCAAAAAAAGTTATATAGTTATCACAAGTCAGTATAAAGAATAGGACTGTTGCTGGGGTATCTAGGGAGCTATCAGCTTATGTGCTTTTAAAAATCTAACCATGACCTTCTTTGTCCTACACCCGTCTTTGAGGAAATGGATCACTGTTAAATCCTTTCAGATCTTAATTGATAGTTAACACCCTAAACAAAGGAACTGGTACAAAATTTAAAAATAGGTTGAAATCTCTCATAAAGAACTCCCACCATAAAATTCTTTTAAACTATTATTTATAGTCTCTGCATTGGAATGACATTCAATTAAATGCCATGCAAAAGAGAAGAAAGGAAGTCTAGTAACAGATAAGCTTGGAGTCAGGTAACTGTAAGATTTGGGAAAAAGTTATGACTTGGTAGGAGGACAAAGGCAGAATCAACAAAATAATGCCAAGTACTAAAAATCAAAAGGTAAAGTTTTCAGAGAGGTTCAGTTCCAGCTCAACATAATGGGGTAGATAAACACAAAATAGAAAAGATTGAAGTTCCTGATTCCCTCACCCTCCCTACATGTGTTTCTATGGGAACACTCCTCAAGTGGAATTTGCTTTGGTGGCATACATCATTTCACAAAAACTATATTATTGCCTATGGTAAAATATGAGTGAAAGGTGATTACAATTGCCATCTCCCACTTTCCATCCCTCCCCCTTATGTGGAGGGGAAGCTAGGAAAGGAGGGAGGATGGCCTTTAATAAAAAGACAATGAATTTGAAAACCACACCTAGAACATGGCTATTTCCCTAGGATATTCTGAGCCTCAAGCTGTATTTCTTGTGTGGCAATTCATCCACCAGATGTAAGCAGACAGTCTTGATTCAGGAATTTTTAAATAAACAATGAAAAATATCTGGAAAAATATACAAGAAGGGATGAGACCTGAGTTGTCTGGGGATGGAGTAATAATTTTCACTATTTCACTTTTGTGCTGTTTGTATTTTTTTCCAAGTACTTGTATTTCTTAAACAAAAAATAATTTCAAAAACTTTTAAGTGAAACTGATTTTATAAAAATGTGACACAAATAGTTTATTTTAGAAACCAAGTTAATAGAATCACACTTGCTTTTAAAAACTCAGTAAGAATGTTCTTTACTCTTCTGTTTTTTAAACTTTTCATTGAATTTTATGTTCACAGAGTATTTTTAATTCTATTAGGAGCTGCTATTAAATAAGTTACTTCAAACATTATCTAATACTCAAAATTTTTAAGCATGAAACTTCTACCTTGCCGTATTTTAGAAGTTAATTCTGTGAAATCTGTTATTTTTTTCCACCAGTTTAGAAATCACCAATAATAGCACCCCCTTTCCTTCATGTCTTATTAAAGGGAGCTACAAATAAGGCCTTCCTGGTGGTGCGGGAGGTTGAGTGCCGTACTGTGGAGCTTCCACACGGCAGTGCACAGTGCGAGTTTGATCGTCAGCCAGGGAGGGGGCCCACATGGCACAGCAGACCTCTCCTTCCTCGCCCGCTGCTCCCCTCAGCAGTGTATTTCAGTCGATCTGGCTGTTCTGCTTCTAGCTCTGTCTCTGATGAATCCACTCACCCCCTGCCTCTGGTGAATCCTCTCACTTCCTGCCTCTGGCCTGTACCCCAGCTAAATAAATCTTTTTTTAAAAGGGGAGCTACAAATAAACAAAACTTGTCAATAATGCCTGTAAAGGAGGTGAGATTAGAAGCACCAAATTTTATATTAGTTTCATTATACAAATATGCAAAAAGTCTTACTGGACTGGATTGTTCACTAAAATTTACACAGCAAAACCAAAATATTCTGCATGTGCTTTATATGACATTTCCAACTGTTTTTTATTTTTGCTTACCACACACTTACCTCTGAAGTTCCAAGATAAAACATTAAATGTTATTAAGGGGAAATGTCAACATAATACAATCATTTCCTATAATGAGAGGATGCAATACTTGATACCCACTACCTTGAATTCTTATTTTATTATTCCACTACACAGAGTTTAAAATGAAACAGAGCATGGGGAGGAAGCTTTATTTGTAAACAAAGAAAACAAATACAAAATTGGACACTAGGTAACAGCTGAGAAGCAGGAAAATCAAAGAAAATTAATAGTTAAGTTTTTAAAGTATTTTATAAGTGATACAAAAAAGATACTTTAAGATTTGCTAAATTTACCTAATAACCAGAAATACGAGTGTACCTTCCCTGTCATAGCAAGTAGAAATGGCATAATAACCAACATTTACTAAATCTCTACCCCTGGTGATGAAACATTCCTTCAACCTCTGCATTGTTCAACAAGTTGTATTTTTGCCTCTACAACATCCTATTCCTCCACTTTCTAATCTCAAAACCATTGCCTTAGGTCATCTGCTTATCTCAAAGGCCTCCTAACTTGTTTCTTTGCCAATACTCTCCATTACAGCATTCTTCACACCACAAAATCTCAGACACACCTGATTACACCTCTAATCAACTAAAAAAAGGGCCAGAATAAAATCTAAATGTCTTAAAATAGCACTCAATCTGGTGCTCTGAACTTTACCTCTCTGCTTCCTCTCCCACTACATCCATCCCACAGACTTACATGCCTGTGCATATTTTATCACCTGGGTCTGTCTGTCACCTTTCTCTCCAACATTTGAGAGATCCTCTAATGCTCACTTCAACTGCCATCTTCCTCCATGTATTGTTTTTCCCCAGTGCAATCAACATGTGGCTTCTCTGTGTCCACCTGCACTTCCTTTAAATCTTAGCACTAGCATGTGGCTGGAGTCAATTACATTGTCTATTTTCCCCCATTACAGTTCTTGTCCTGCTCACCTATGCCTGCCTTAAAAATGCTGAAAATATATCAAACGATTCCAATCATATGGACCTCTGTTCTCTAGAAGTTCTCATTCTAACGTAATTTTGGTGTAAATTTTATGGTATCTGGGTGATCTTAGTAAAAAAAAGTTATAGTATGTAATACATAAGTCATAATCACTTCATGTAATTTCTAAACAACCAACTATTTGATGGTAATAGTGTTTTTAATGAAGGTAAATAGCATCTTGAGTGGGCTAAAAAATTTTGGAAACTGAATCCTCCAAAATTATATGTATGGAGAGAAAAGTTAAAACATTCTGATTAACTTAAAACCTAATAAATTTATTTTTAAACTGGTTCCTACTCTATGAAATCCATACACATGATAATCATAAAGGACATATCTTTTGCATATTGAAGACATTCCAAGAAACCTGGTTTTCAAAATAATTAGACTCACACATGTCTTGCCAAAGATAAGATCACAAACTGCCTCCTAATTTCTATCTGATAATCTTGAGATTTAAACTGCCTTTTAAGCAAACCAAGCTAAACCAGGTTGTGTGTGCTAATTCTTGCCTCAACTTTCTACTGAGAAACAGTTCTATTTTAGAAGGTCCACATCAGGTGTTTTTCATGTCCTCTTGTACATACATGAATATAAAAACACAGGCTTTTCTTCCTGGTGTTTTATATAGAAATATAATTCACATACCATAAATTTACCCCTTTAAACTGTATGACTCAGTGGTTTTCAGCACATTCACAATTCACAATCTTGTGCAACCATAACCACTATCTAGTTCTAGATCTTTTTCATCACCCATAGGGAAACCCATATCCACCCAATAAGGAGTCACTCCCTATTTCCTCCACTCACTCCCCACAGCTTGGCAACCTCTAATCTGCTTTAGGTCTCTGGATATATCTATTCTGTACATTTCATATAAATGAAACAAAAAATATATATGGCCTTTTGTGCATGGCTTCTTTAGCATAAAGTTTTCAAGATTCATTGATGTGAAATCTCTTAGCACCTCATTTTTATCATTGAATAATATTCCCTATGGATATAAAACACTTATTAATCAACTCATCAATTAATATTTGGGCTAGTTTTACTTCCTGGCTATTGTGAATAATGCTGTTGTAAATGCTGGTGTGTAAATTTTTTGTGTGAACATTCTATTATCAATTCTCTTAAGTATATATCCTTATATATTCAGTCATATAGTGACTATATGTTACTACTTTTAACCATTAAACCACATTTACTTTTTTTCATATTAACTTTTGAGCAACAAAAATGTAAACTGTTCCAGTTTATATTTATCCAAACATTTTAATTTTCACATAGTGATTAAAAGCAAATCGTTCTATCTCTAGAGAAAAAAAGGTTTGGGACCAGATGTTCTTAGAAAAAGTAAATTTAAGGTTTTACAAGATAAATTAAACCCCTTCAAAGCAATGTGTCAGGTCCTTACTAGAGCAAAGTTTATTCTAGCCACCAAAGGATTAAAAAAGTGAAAATATTAAAAAGTGAAAAAGGACATAGCTATGGAGTTTTATGTTAGCCAAGAACAAGGCATTTACTCATACAACTTCCTATTCAACATCTCCAAACAGATGTCTAATACACATTTCAAACTTAACATGTCTCAAACTGAATTCTCTCCCATCCTCCAACCTGTTCTTCCTGGTGTCAGGTTTGACTGTCTCTCACATGTATACCCCACATATTGGCCCTATCTTCCAACATGTCCAGAATCCAATCAGACCTCACCACCTCTACCAGCTATATCACCTCTTACTAAGATTATTAGGGAAGCTCTGCCTCAAAACAGAGAGTCAAAATAAACACTTCAAAATGTATGTCAGATTGTGTCCTACCTCTCTTCAAAGTCTTCCAGGGGCATCCCAATACCTCTCCCTTATTCTGTTCATCCATACCAGATACATGTGGGCCTGAGGGTTTCTAAGTTCATTCCACCCCCTGCCATGAACTTCCCCTGGATACAAGTCTTTGCTCACTGTCACCTTCTCAGTGAGAACTTAACCTGTCCACTCTATTTAAATTTGCAATTACTCCCAAACATTTTTGTTATTGTTCTTCCTAACATAGCAACATGACATATAATTTACTTGTTGGTGTCTATTTACTGCTAAGAATATGAATTCTATTAGAACAGAAGGTCTGACTGTTAGAGCCCAGGACCTGGCATATAATAAGGACTGAAAAAAATATTTGTTGAATTAATAAATAAACAAAAGGAAACAAAGAAGATCAGAGGAGAAAAGAAGAGCTAAACAGAGGTCAGAGAGTAATTATGAGGAAGAAATATATACTAAACACAATAAAGCCGGGATGGGAACGGAAAGCAACATTTCTAGAAAAATATGCCATAATGTTTCCACAGTTTGCTTTAGGAAAAGTTGTTATCACTCATTCCTCTGAAAAGGAGCTGCCCATTGTCCAGTTATCATAAACCTTACCTTTTTTTTTTTTTAAAGATTTATTTATTTATGCGTACAGGCCAGAGGTGTGGGGGGTGAGAGGACTCACCACAGAGAGTGGGGAGCAGAATAGGCAGATCAACTGAAGTACACTGCTGAGGGGAGCAGCGGGCAAGGCAGGAGAGGTCTGCTGCACCATGTGGGCCCCCTCTCTGGCCGGCAGCAGGGATCAAACTCGTGCTGCAGTGACTGCGGTTTGTTTCATAGTGCGTTGCTTAACCCACTGCGCCACCAGGGAGGCCCATAAACCTTACCTTTTTTACAGAATTTAAAAAAAAATTGTACTTGTGTCTATTGAGGTAATGCTGGTTTACAACAGTATATATAATTTTGGGTCACAGGTTCACATGTATGTTACTTCAACACACTCACTACCAAAGAGCTTCCACTAGACAGTGCCATTAGCTTCTAGGGGACTGAAATAAAACCTGGGATTTGACAAGCTCCTGGAGTGATGGTGTCCTTTTCTCGCCTATAACACATACACAGAGCCAAGGACTTTCACGGTCTTAGATGTCCATCAGACCCATTCCCAGGATCTTCACACAGTATAATGATGGATTTCCTGACCACCTTCCAACTGTAACAACTTATTGGTGAACTGACCGTCTGTGGACATACAACCACAGCATCCTCAAACTGACAGGGATCTTAAGATGATATACCCCTCATCAGGAAACTAAAGTGCAAGAGAAATACAGTGACTTGCTCAAAATATCTTTAACAGTTACACTATTTTTAAAATAGTAAGAGATAAGTATTAGCAAGTCTAAAAGAATTCAGATACTTTAGAGCAAACCCTCTAAATTCCAAAACAATGTTATTTACAAAATAATCCATAGAAAGTTATATATCTTATAGTATCTACAACTCTACCTAAATACACAGTAGTTTTAAAAGTTAAGATGGATCCATCAACAATTAGCATTCAGCAGATAAAATAAATGGGCAATTCAGATTTTTTAAAAATGCACCCCAAAAGGTTTTCCCTATCTACTGCTGGGAACCATCTTCTTGCTCAGACCAACTTCCAAACAGCAGTACAAGAATGTTTCTGTGAACTAGCTGTTCTCACACATGGTTCGCATGGAGTGTTGTAAACGTCTACATGATTTTGACAACCACTGTTAGAGGAACAACCTTCCAGCCAGTGGTGATGTTCGGACTCCAGCACCTGACTTTCTGAACAGGGGCTGCTGGGAACTACAGGCAGAGTGAGGTTGTCAGGTGGACTTTGGAAGATAGAGCACAGGTGCTCCCCGTCCTCTTCACCACATAAAGCTCCCACTTGCTCTCCAGTCTGCTCCTTGGCTCAATGGGCATTATCAAAGGTAGGACAGATGGCATCTGGCCTCGTGCCAGCCAATAAATTTTATTTTCCTTCTTTTGTCTTTAAGCTCTCCCTTTTCCTCACTCTGGGTATAGACAAACCCTTGTTTCTCTCTATGTGTCTGATTTCTGGTCTTTGTTCTATATGTTGAAGCAAGCTGGTGAGAATGTACCAGCCAGGTCAACCCCAATCCCCAGGGTTTGCCCCATAACACCACCACTAGCACCTTTCCCCCACAAACACTTGCACTATGCTAATATACCTCCCTGGAAGGCGTGTCACGGCACAGTTACTGATAAGAGAATGCTGTAGCCTTCAAGTGTCTTACCATGGGAAGAGACTGTGAACCACTATTATAAACTATCTCCCATTGTGCTACAAGAACAGTTATTTTCATGAATAGCAATTTCTGGCCAAAACCCTTTCTACAATCTATACCTGGTAAAATCCTACACTGTCTTTTAAGATTTAACCTTGTTCTTCCCTGAGGATCTTTTCCTGACCACTTCATATTTCTGGTGCTCTTGCCTTGACCAGCAGCCCATGGCAATGTTGTCTATGCTTGTCTTTTAGCTTTCATCACTGACTGACAAGTAGCATCTTTTGAATTGTTGGCCTTTTCTATGTTGGACTGGGAAGGAGACTTGGAATTCCAAAGTGTTATAGATCTATTTCTACAGGTAATTTTTAGAAGGTAAAGCATATTCGCTTACACTTGAAGAAGAGTCAGAATCCAGACAGTGATTCGGTTTAGATTACACAACACAACCATTTTTGAAATGCAATTCTAGAAGCTTTGGTTATACCAAAACAGTAACTCCTAATTTTTAAAGAGCTAAGGATGACTTTTATGATCAAAATGATTTTTAAAAATCACACTCAAATTGTAGTCAGGTATTAAATACCTATTGATTGAAAGGATACTTGCATTCAAAGGTATCAGTACATATATGGTATGGCTCTTTTTGTCTACAGAGCGTACTTGGTGT
This sequence comes from Galemys pyrenaicus, assembly GCA_019455555.1. NCBI lineage: Eukaryota > Metazoa > Chordata > Mammalia > Eulipotyphla > Talpidae > Galemys > Galemys pyrenaicus. The sequence goes on along the minus strand of JAGFMF010011658.1, from coordinate 3,546,106 downwards.
GCATAAGAGCTGAGGTTCCCCCAGAGCCCCAGGCTGGCATGTGGTTGTTTTACTGTGCTGTGGATATGGGGTATTATTGTTATATCAAAAATATTACTACCTAAAAATATTTTAAAAGCAAGCAAAAAATGGTAAGACAACTAACAAATCCCTACTGGATCCTGTACAGCTTATGTCCTAAAAAAAGCATAAAACCTACTAGCAACTCAATTCCTGCTCCAGTGAACTTGCATATGTTAAGTAATATGAAACAACTCCATGTTCAGTAACAAACTTTTCTGAAGTTTTAAATTAATAATATAGCAAAAGGAACAAATATAAGACAACTGACAAACCCAAAGAGTAAATATTTGAAGGATCATCTCATATACACTACCTGACTCTAGTGAAATCGCTATCCATTTACACATTTCATCACTCTCTTAAAAAAATAAATAGAAAACCAACAATATTTCTCAGCAAAAAAAAGAAGTATCATTCTAATCTTGGTTCAAGTCTTTTGTGCAGTGACCAGCAAAAATACATTTAAATAAATCAGCAATATAGCATAGTGCTTAAAGGAATTAACCCTGGGCTCAATTCTTGGCCCTGCAACTTACTAACTATATGATCTTGGACAAGTTTGCAAACTAAATTTCAGTAAAGTGCTTAACATGATCCTTGGCAGGTTTAAAGGCTGAAGAAAAAATAACTACTGACTATTTTATTATATATACGGGAGTATATACGATAGATACATATATATATAATACAGATATTTTTATAAGAATTTCAAAGCCCCATTTCAATTAACATTGTCAAAGTTCCTTCTTGTCTGGCTCTGACAGGCCTATACCAAGTATCATAAACCTCTACTAACATAGAACTGGTTCTACCACCTTAGTTCTACTGGTGGCTACCACGTTAGTGCAAACCTTCAGTTTCTGGAAGTCAGGAAAAACATGAGCAAAAGCAAAGCAAGAAACAAATAGGCCACTGACAAATCAAAACAACAAAACCCACACTGAAACAGTGAATCCACTCCAGTAGGAATCATGGCATTAGAGACTGAGACAAAGTGAAAGGACAAAATAAAAAAAATCCAGGTATTCAGGCACTCTTGAAACCCTACTTTCAGTTAAGCAAATATTTGCCTGATGATTTTAAGATGAAGTTTTAAACATTATTACCTATAGGAACCATCAATAACCAGAACTACTTATGAAACATGTCTCACTGAAACAATTTTTATACTTCTAACTTAATAATGATTTCACCATTGCTAGACTACTTTTGAATATAAAGTCTCAACTTCTTAAAGTTTCTCCTTTCCCATGCATTCTAATATGGACTGAATTAGCTCTTCATCATGTGCTTATGCCTCCTGCTGGGAAGCATAATTAAAATGAAACAAGCAACAATTCTATTCTGTACTAAGATCCTGTCAAATCCTTCATAGAAGCTGAGCCTGACTTCCTAAGTTGATGGTTCCATTAAAAAAAAAAAGTTGGGCTGCTCAGCATGATATTGGCTATTCAGTAGATGGCACTCTTCCCTTTGAACCCAAATTAAAACACCTCCAAGAAACATGTTCTGTGACATGCAGGTGTGATACAAAGCAGGAATTCTCTCTTTAAAACACTTAACGGACAGTCACATTCCTCCAGAAATGCATTCATCAGAAGTTGATGATCCAATCAGACCATTTTAAAGAATCCAGGGAAATTCAGATTATAAGACATGAAGCACAATATAAAAATCATCGAATTCAAGTGATTACCAAGTAATCAGCTTCTCAGCCCTTATCATGTCAAGCAGATACACTATTCTTATTCAGACATAAAATGTTGCTTCCCTATTACATTCTACTATAGAAGTTAACAGCTTTTCAATGGCTAGTGACTAGATCCTTGTCATTTGAGTATTTCATCTGGGTATTTAATGACAGCAAAGTGTTTCAAGAACTAAGAATTTGTCACTATCAACATAAACTCAGATCAATGGAAGACCATTTTTTGACTGAAAATATTTTTTAATATCCACATAAAATGGAACAAATATCCCTATACTAGCTTTGCAAAAAAAAAAAAAAAAGTCTTTATTTATTTATTTATTTTTTAAAAAGTCTTTAAAGCAATATGGATTTCTGATTCACTGATAGATGCTTTGCATAATACTCCCAACTATTAGGTGACAAGGTGTCTCACACTTCTGTTTCAGAGATCTTTCTTTGAAATTCAAAAAGCAGTTGTGGCGAGAGGCAGGAGGAAATTCCTTTTAGTGCAAACCTTCAGTTGAAAACCAAACTTCAGCAATCTTACAGGAATCTCTTTACAAATTCCATCTTTCTCTAGGAATGACAGAACTCTGCCCTGCCAATAAAGTCATAGGACACAAAGTAGATGTGACACTGCTTTATAGATAAACACAAAACAAAACACACACACACACACAAACAATCTGGAAGTACAGAGAAGGAATGCAGACATACCAACTTCACTGTCAATCTCTTTTCCCTATCACTCTCTTCTGTGCAACTCACCCTATGTCCTTAAGACCATTCACAACTCCACTTGAGCTTCAACTATCACTGTTCCCCAGCCTTATGTGCTAATAAGACAAATGAGATTAGAAATAACAATGTAGTTAGCAGCTGCTGTCTCTAATTTCTGAAGGAATCAAGTAGAGTATTTTTAAAGAGTTCTTAGGGAGGGCTTGATCCCCAAATATACTTTTTTAAACATACCAAGTAAGGTTAATTATCTTTTCCATGAAGGTATTGAGTAAAGCTGTCTTTGTGCTATGGCATTAGTCATTCCAGCAGATCAAAGTATGATGGGATGAAAATTTCATATGGAAAAGAAAAAAGAAATAATATTCCTTCGCTGGATGAGTTAGACCTCTGTGGAAGAACTTCACAGAAACATAGATGATGGGAATATTAAAAGGAATACACAACCTCCCCAAGATCCTGAAAAACCTTTGCACTTCTCCAAGATGATTGCTTTCTACATTCTTAGAATTTCAGCTCTCCTTGCAGGTAACAAACAACAGTCATGCAAGATGAGTTAAAGAGGCTCCTGAACCCTCTTTGTCTGTCTGTCTGTCTGTCTGTCTCTCTCTCACACACACACACACACACACACACTGCCCCTTCCTCTTTTATCCACAGAAGTAAGCACTTTCTTAGTGGGGGAAGTGGGTGGTGGTGAAAAATTACAAAAATAAATTTAAAGTCATATGAGATAGCAAAAAGAATAACAATTTTTGGGTGTTACTTGGAGTTAGCTTTCATCTTGCTGAATCCATTGCTTGTCTTAATGTCTACTTGCCTTGAAGCATATTTTGAGCATTAAAATTTTTTATTCTGTTTTATTAATATGGAGTATAATTCTTAAGACGTTGGTTTTAAGAACATTATATAATTAGTACCCTTAAGTTTTTAAGCAGTGTTCATACCCCCTGGATGGTTGGTTGCAGAAATTTTTATTCAATAATAAAGTGAGTTTCACAAGCTTACATTCAAACCATACGTCGCCTTGCTTGTGGAATTAACAATCTTAAATGCTAGACATGTACTACCTATACACCAACATCCTCATCTTGGGACAATCCAAACAAGGAGGTTTCAAAGTTCATCTTCTATTGGGGAATCACCATTTCCACTTACACTATAATGAAAGTCAACTTAAAACAAAAAGTAAAAAGTCAGGTATATGGTAGTGATGTGCATCATACCCAAAGTCATACTTTGAATCATAAAAGCTCAATTTACCTAATTTACTGTATGGTGAAGTCTATACATCTTTCACAGTAATAGTTCAGTTTCGGCATACAGAAAAATACTATATTCTAAGAAGTAAATTTCTAAGATGGGTAAGTCATTTAATATCAGAAATGAGTTTCACCCATTTGAGGACATACTACCACTTTAGGGTTGTACTCGGTAATTCTCAAAGCTTCATTCTTTAAGTTTTCTAGGATATTCTTCACTAAATTGCTCTTTTAGTGTAATGTCTTAAAACCTGAAGACATTGTTTTATTTATAGTTATTAATGAAATTTTTCAGATACCCAACAAGAAACAGTTTAAAGGAAACGAGACTGATTCTGACTATACTATGATTTAAGACTTTAGGATAAGTAAACAGTACTTTATTCACTGTTTTAATATTAATTAATTTTGAACTTTAAGATTTGTCCAGATACAGATTATTAAAGATTATTAAAATACATGTAAAACAAACAAAAAGTCCACAAACATTTTTCTTTCCACCACTTTAAATTTTAAACTTTTTCTATGTATACTGCTGGTATTCAAATATTTATTGAATGAATGCCAGGCAACTAGTTTTTAACTTTACCTGAAAGGGAGAGTCTCCCCTAAAACTATGGCTATATCCACATGTCTAGCTGCTACACCTAGAAGAAAAAAAAACAATATGAACTATGTAAGGGATAACAGACTTTCTCCTTTCAAGTCATAGTCAATGAAAGACTTCTAACCAGCATAATTTAGGGAGAATTCTTAATGTATACAATCCATTATGGTAAAAATTTGAGATTGTCTTGGGTTTCGGCCAAGAGAACTTAGTCACTGGCAAAACTCAAAGGACCTCATAACAATTTCATTTGTAAATATCATGGCACAGACTCCAAGATCAAATGATAGATCATTAACATAGAAGACACTAAATGAAGTATGATGACTCTCACTCATTTTGAATCTCAACGATATGACATAGTCTATGACAGCAATTAATTTCAAGAAAGGTGTTTGTTTAAAGGGCAGGATAGCATCCTGGCTTAGACATTTCATTTTTTTTCTATTCAAACTACATGTTTAACTATTTCCAGAGGAATGTGCAACAACACTGAATTATAGCCAAAAAAAGTTTTAGTATGAAAAACAGATTAGTTACCTATATCTTTGATACAGCTGAGCTTTCTGAATTCACTGTATCACTGTTTTTAAACATTTCCCTGACACTACCTTTAACTCAATTGTCAGCAAAGGACATATCAGCTCTCTACAATAACAATTCTAAACATTACTTAACACAGTAGCTCCTAATTTAGGTAATAATTTACTTGATCTGTCAACCACACTGATGAAACAGCAATGAATGCACTCAAGTTCGTAGAGGAGCGCTCTACTAGGAACATTAGTAACAAAGCATAAGCCACAAGTTACATCTTATCATTTAAGGTTAATTTTAAGAGGCAATTCAGGTTGAATTTAGAATAAGTTTATTGGTAATCAGAAGATGACTGGGCAGGTCTACTGATGTACTAAAGAGTGGTAACCTCTCCAAGGATGTTAGTGCTTACTGGGCCAGCTAGAGCCCTGCATACCTGGCAAACTTTTAAAAAAGTCGCTAATAACCTTACAAATGGGGTACCTCTGAAATTTATACAGTATTAAAATGCAATTACTTCAATATTTTTTTTAAAAGATAACATTTAGTTTAAATTCTAGCATCTTAACTAAATAAGTGTGAATCAAAAGGGACTCCTCTTTGAAAGTCAAAGGGTGACTATTAAATGCAGATTAATCACCACCCTTAAGCTTTAAATACAACCTATCAGTTTTAACAGAGGAAAGTGTGGCTAAACAAGACACATGCACACCCAGTAGTCAGGGGACACGCTGAAGGGCTTTCAGTGATTGCACTAGTACTTACAAGTGCAAGAGCAACACGGCCCGGCCGGGTAGGGGTCCAATGGGCTGACTCTACAGCCAGAGAGTTAAGAAGCAGCCTGTGCCACCTAGCACCTGTAGGCCTTGGGCAAAATAGGCATACTTACCTTTCTTTGTCTCTAGTTAGTTACAGGGTTGTCATGAAGATTAAATACAGTAAATCATATAAAACTCTACCTGGCACAGAGATAGAATACATAAATATTGGCTATTACAAACATTTGCTGGGTCTCTGCTAACTGGTTAGCATGATATAATCAACCTTCAAAAAAATATGCCATTTTATATAGTGATGATGATAAACATAAAAAGCACTTACTGAGTACCAGAGTCCATTCTAATCATTTTACATATAGCAACTCTGTTAAACTAAGATTCTAACATTATCGTTCCCCAACAATCTATAAACCCAGTTTGTCCAGAGTGTGTTTCTATGCTTTCATGTGATTTCTTCTCTCAAAACAAATGCTTCTTATACCCTGATGACATGCATGCTGCCCAGTACTGCTAATCAACTGCCTTGAGACAGATGAGATTAAACAGTTAACAATGGAACTTGTAGGCTAAGGTGTGACAAAGACAAACAGGATAAATCTATTTCAAGAAGCCTCACAACCTTAGAAGTTGGACTTCACTTTGTATCTAGGTTTTAGGATTGTGTTTAGGAGGTGGGCTGTTGCTGATGCTAAATCTTAGTCTCAAAAGATGTTCTGATTTTACAACAGACCAAATCCACACTTTAAACATCACTGAACAGAATTCACATTCACTCCTGTAACACATAATTTAAAAGGGAGGGGCAGTATCACATATTGAAAATATGTACCAAAGTATACATAAATTTTCTCAAAATTTCAGAATGTAAAACTTACATTTATAGAAATTACATATATTTTATATTCTGAAAATATAGTCCCTCCATAATAAACTACTTTCTAGTTGTCATATGATCACCCATATCAAGTCATATGTTTACCAGACATTTCCTGATATACATGTAAAAAGCTGCAACATTTTGAAAGTCTTCAAATTATTGAAAGAATTCAAATTATGGTTAATATTCAAAATAAATACACCACTTATTTTTTTAAAAGCAACTACTGCCAACATGCTAACACTTTAAGTCAATTTTAAAAATCAGCACAGACAAGTTTTTGGAAAACTGAAGGGTTAAATGTAGCAAAAAGTGGTCAGGTTTTTTTCTGGTCCTCCCTCTGCAAAGTTAATCTGGTCAATTTAAGCAAAGGAAAAAGAGTTACAATACAGTTACAGTGCAATGGAGACTTAGATATAAAAACTTTCGACAAGGCCCCAAAAGGAACTTAACTTTATAAATAAGTTCCACACCTCACACAAGCATCTTAAAAATTATAAATTGCATTGTACTCTTATTTTATTCTCTTTAACACCCTCATCAGGAGTTTTCTAAAGTCAAAATTACGATGTACTCGGCATGATACAGATGCACTCCCCCTAAGAAAAGAAAGCACTTCATAGTTTATAAAAAAAAGAAAGAAACGCACAATTTTACGTAAAGGTACACACAGGTTCATTTGATTGAATTTTATCAAATTCCTTCACCAAACTTGCTTAGAATTCCCATTCACAGCCTCTGGGTTGAGTTAATTCCACTCCTTCCCTTACCACTCTAGCAGATCGATTGCAACAGCACATGTGCCAAAGAAATTAGTGGTTTTACTTGCGCTTCCATTTTAAGCGGGTACCTACTTGCAATTAAATCTCTGCAACAAAAAAAAAGTTCACCTGAGGGCATTCTTGCCATTTTAATAGAGGCCTAGCTTATTCTACCTGTTTCTGTGGTCTTGCCTCAGCTATAATAGCATACCTCCAAAGAGACTGGACGCATCCCAAACACCAGCAAACCTGACCTGCTGCCAACTCTGCTTGTCACTCTAGCGCAACCTAACATGTATACGTTTGGAGGGGTGGGGTGTGTGTGTGTGTGTGTGTGTGTGTGTGCTGGGGAAGGACTGGAGTGGGAGACACGGATTACTGGAGTAAGGTGGCCGAACGCTTTCAACTAGTCACAGAAGTTTTTTAAATGAGGAAAACAAAACAATCCCTCACCTTTTCCAAGCGCGGGAACCTCCCACCCTTCTCAGCGCACCTTCGGAGCTTAAGATCCTCGGGTCACTAAGTTTGAACTCAATTTCGATTTTTTTTTTTTTAACTCCTCGCCTCCCGGGGAAATTCGGAGGACGCCTAGAGAGTCGGGCCCACCCCGCGGCGCCTAGAGACCCTCCCAGCCGCTCCACCCCCGACGGAGCAGTCCGGATCTCCCCTCCCAGCCCTCGGGCGAAGAGGGGCTCACCTGAGGCCGCAGGGGCAATCAATGGAAAGTCCCCACAGCCCCCGAGGGCCGCGCCCCCCAACCCCCCGCGCGACCCCCTGGAAGCGTCCCGGACCGGTCCGCGCGGAAGCCCGCCGCCCCGTGGGAGGAGGGGCGGGCCGACGGCGCCTTCTCTCCGCTCCGGATTACCTCGCAGCGCGCAGCAGGCTTTGTGTTCCCCTCCCTCCAGCTCCGGCCGCCGGGGCTGCAGCGGCCACCGGATCTGCTGCCGCCGCCTCTTAAGCGCCGCACCGCTCCAGAGGGGAGGGCAGAGGGGAGGGGGCGTGAGGAGGGAGGGACCTGGGCCGAGCCCTGGGTAGCAGGAAGCGGCGACACCTGGGTCGCCGATGACTCAAGCTCTTGCTCTGGGTTTTCAAAACTATAATTTAAACCCCTTCACTGATCCTCCCGCCCCTCGCCCGGGCGACCGTTACAGGAGGGCGCCTGGCGCTCTGGCGGGACTGGCCGAGGACCCCTTAGCGTCCCCCGGCCCCGCCCCCTAGGGCTCCGCCCCTCGGCCCCCAAGCGCCTCTGGCTCCACCCCTCGCAGCCCCAGAACGCCCCTGGCCCCGCCCCTCGAGCCCCCGAGCGTCCTCACCCCGCCCCTCGGAATCACAGGTCTGGGCTGGCCCCGCCTCCTAGGGGCCCCGCCCCCTATGCCCCTCGTCCCCCTCCCCTGGCTCCGCCCCGAGCACCCCTCGAGTGCTTGGCTCCGCCCTCTGCGGCCCCCTCCACGCCCGCCAGCGCCAAGTCTGTGAGGCGGCGGCACCCCGGGCCTACCCGCGCGACCACCGGCAGGCCTGGCCTGGGCAGCCGCCCGCCCCTCCTCTGGCACTGCAGCTGGGATCCGCGGCGTGCCCTGAGGTGGGAGGCGGAAGGACCCTGATGGAAAGCCTGCTGTGAGGGGAAGGGGCACGCCTTGCAAATGTCGCCCACCCTAACCTGAGCCTGCCCAGCATTCCCGAGGCCGCGCCGCCGTTGTCAGAGCCAGCTTCTGCTGCCCACCGCTGGCTGCCGGATCTGAGAGGAGGCCACCGCTGCGGTTCTGTCTCCGCACGCCCCCCATAGGAGGGGCCTGGATTTTCTGCCCAGCACGTTTGCTTGGAGGGCGCCTCCTGCTCACACTCACCGCCGCGGACGGCGGTGCAGCTCTTAGTCCCGCTCCGCTTGGACCCTTCGAGGGTCTTCACCCCTACTTTGACCCCTGCTCTTGTGCCCTCATGAGAACTGACGTCTTGGAGGTGAAAAGTCAAGGTACTACCAGCCTCAAAAGAATCCGGGGCCGGGTAAACTTTGCAACATGCAATGGCAGCAATGTGGCTCCATCCAATCCACAGGTGACAGTAGGCGCCCACCCCCGCCGCCCAAGCACGTTTTCCTCAAATCTGTTCTCAAAATAGACCTCCCAGCATCGCACACCTTTCTCTGCCACCCACGATTTGCACATCCCTCCTGCACACATGTCCTCCACCGGCAGGAATCCACTCACAAGCACACTCCTCCGAGCGCCATTCTGGTTATTCATAGTCCCTTGGGTCAACCCCACCCTAACACACACAACAAACTTCATTCCCCACCCTTATCTCTCGTTTCCAAGGCGCTGGCGACAGACCACTTCGTTTCCTTCCTCCTCTGCAGACTCTTCTCTTCCCCCTCAAATACTTCACGCCATCCCCCTCATCTTCATCCCCTCCCTCTTTCCTAAAAATGTGCTAATTAAAATGTAGTTTCCTCTTCCCACATATGAAGTGTGGAAAATGAATCTTGTCTTGGCACAAACTGTGATTCATTTACCCCCGTTTTCTCTCTCCACTGGACTAAGGCTATAGAAATTATAGTCTACCACCATATCCCATCTGCTCAAAATCTAACCCAAGCCTTATGATTTTAAATACTCCGATAGCATCGTGGAGAAGGCTTCCTGGGCTTGGGGCAGAAAATATTTAGAAAATGCTCAGCCTCTCATTTTATTTGCCCTTTTAAATATCTGCAGTATTTGAAAGAGATATTGGGAGTGGCTGAATGTTTTCTCGCATTTAAAAAGCAAAAAAAAAAAAAATGGAGAGCTTTGCATGCATAAAGGTTAGCCTTTTTATGAACAGCTCCCCCCACCCCAAAAAAAAGTATGTTAAGGACACATATCAGACAATAGTCTCCACTATCCAGGGCATTTGCCAATCTCAAATTTAGATCCTCCTCAAAGCAAGATAAATTAACAAACCATTTTAAGTAGGTCTGAAGAGCAGTCTTTTCCAAAATCATTCCCTTACCCACACTTTCTAGACAAAATGGATAAAAGATCTGCTTACCCGCTGAGGATCCGAGGCTTTCTTGTGTCCGGAGTAGCAGACGTGTGTCTTCTCTTCTGTAGGTGTGGATTCTGCAGTGCTGCACAGAAACCCACTGCAGCCTCAGACCAGCCGCGGCGGAGGCAGCAGCAGCGACAGCAGCAGTGGCGGCGGCAGCTTCTCCCTAGGCTGAGTAGTAAAGTGTGTGACTTAGTAGAGACTCCACAATTACCATTAGGCTCTCGTTTTTTTTAAGAGAGGAGGCGGAATCTTTCTTAAAGGAATGGATTTTGTTTTCCCTTCCCGCTATTGCTTCATAAGTGGCAGAAAGGGTGGAAGCAGGGAGTTTTTTTGGACTGAGTAAAGCAGTACAGCTGTGGGAGGTCAAGGTTAAAATTAACTGGGTGATCGAGGGACCGGTTTAGTGTGAGTCAATGAAATGCTAGAAGCATTAGTTTTAAAGAGCCCTTCCAGCTTCTAATATTGGGGTCCACAGCAATAAAGAGTGGTGACTTGAAACTGATTAGTACTTTATGCTAATATTTAATTTCCAATCACTGCAATGAAATGAGAAGTATTAAAAGGACGTTATTTAGTACTTAATAAAAGAATGTGAAAGAAATAATAAAACTCATTATGTGGCTGGAGCAATGGAGCCAAGTCCTGTCAACACTTTACAGGCATATCTGGAATTTCAGTAAATGTCAGTGTTAGAAAGTATATTATTGAGAGATTAAAATGTATACTCATGCTATAAAAATCACAATGTGGTTTATAGAAAATCCAAAAAGTATAATATCTAAAATAATTTAATAAAAGAGTACTATTTTAGTGGTAATTTAAAGGTCAGCAAAGATAATAAGTAGATTAATTCACTTTAAATGCATGTGAATCTGCTATTTATACTATTGAAATATGTTTTTACATGCTGAACCTGACAATCTGCATTATAACTTTAAATTTATTTTTAATATCCCTCCATTTAAACATTGAGCATTTATGATTTTCCCCCTAATAGGTAAATGAAGAAGTATGGTCTGTAAATGTGCATAGAGAAAATACCAAAAAAATCTGCAATTGATTTTCTTTGCAGTCTTTGTTAACTATCTGTGTGATCTTCAACAAGTAAGTAACCTTATTTGATTCTAAATTCCCTAATTTGGAAAATGAGAGTGTTGAATTGAAATTTTCCTTTAGCATTCCAAAATGCTATAGTTTAATGACATGTTTATATTTTTTATTATTTAATCCATGTATGTCTTACTCTAGATGACTTGTTTGGAAAAAATTTACTCCAATTTTTAAAAATTATTTTAAATGTATAACCTGGATTTATTATTTACCACTATTTGGAAATTATTTTGCAAATCAAATAATCATTTTTATAAAATTAATTTTATATGACTTATGCTTTTGTATCCTACCAATTTTCCTCAAGCAGAACCCTATTAAACATACTGACTAACTGCAGTACATGTTTAATAACAAAACCAGATTTAAAAACGAGCATCATCAGCTGGTAGAGTTGGGACATATTTTGGAGTTCACCAACTCCAACCCTACAATATTACAAGTGGAAAAAAAGGGAAAACCCATAGAAGCAAAATGAAAAAACCCTAGGAACAGAGTTGGGTGAACTCTGACCTTGCACTCTTCTCTCACACACACACACACATACACACACACACATCAACAACACAGATGAGCATCCACACTGTTCCCCATACACTGGCTGAACACAACCTATCACAACACTAAAAGGTAGTTTCACTCAATGACACTATTTGTGTACATGTTGTATAAACTAAAAAAATATATCAAACAAGTACTTATAATGTGTATAAATATTAGCACAAATTTTGCCTTCAAGTTTGGAGATGTTTATGATGGAAAGTTAAGAAATTTGTCCAGAGAAATGCTTAAAAAAAAAAAGTGAACTCCAAGGAAACTCACAACACTCACAACTTGCAAACTTTTCTTTATCTTCCACCCAACTGGCAGGCCCTTCAATTCTGTCAGTTGTTTCCTTAAACCCACTGATTTCTCTTTCCCCTTTCATTTGTATTCTCTATATTTTCCCTTTCGTGCATATAAGCACGCCTGCCAAAAGGAAAAGTCCATTTTGGAGCCAGGTAGGGGAAAGTATTTTAGAAACTTAATTGTGGCCTTCAGAGGTGCTATTTGAAAGTTGCTAACATTTTCCTTTAAATCCTGATCCAGTATTTCTGATAAGAAACCTGTCACTAATCCAAGCTCACTCTCCCTAGTTTCAAGGGGATATTACAGTAAAATCTGTGTTATATTAGATGATATAGCCAGCTTGGTTTTATATTAGATGATATAGCCAGCTTGGTTTTTGAGTACCTGACAAGACAGGACAGTTTGTCACCTTGATTTAAAAAAAAATAAAAAACTTCCTACAGGGAAAGGATTGAAGGAAATTGTTGTCCACTTTCTTCATCTGTTTTTGTTTATCTGACTCTTCTGCAAGGAATGCATTTCATTTGATTTACCCAGTGGTAATGGACAGTGAATAAAATGGAAATTGTCTGTATAATTTAAAACAACCCTCAAAATTAAATGCATTTCTTTGTGTCTTCCCAAAAGTGCTAAGCACAGTCTCTTACATAAAGGCACTTAATAGATACTTTAAAAAAATGAATACAAGAATTAATGAATGAATAAACCCCCAAATATCCAGAAGCTGATTACAAAGTGTTTTTGTTTGTTTGTAATTTGCATTGTCCAAAACAACTGACTCCATTCACTACCTCCCTTTCCTAACACAGACTTGATGTAAGAGAAACAATCTCCTTTCTGTAGAGCTCTTTAGGCATGCTTGATTTGTATTCGCCAATTAAATTGTAACCACAAATCTCCACATGAACTCTGGATAGATCAAGTAGTAGCTAAGACACTTTCTGCCAAGAAAACTCAGGCTGAAGTTTCAAAATTCTGGTGCTCTAGTTCTAGTTGTGACACCAACTGGTTATGTGACCTCAAGCAAGTTTCTTGACATGCTTGTGCCTCAGTTTAGACATCTTTTAAGTTGTGGTGATGGTGGACTATAATCCTTACTGTGCCTACTTTATAGTGTTGCTGAGAAGTTCAAATGAGATAGTAAATGTAAAAATGCTTTGAACTTTTCTATGTAAATAGAAGGTATTATTATAGGCAGATGTATTTAGAATCAATTATCTAGTTCAAGGGACTTTACCCTAAACAACCTGTTTTACTAGTATTGTTCAGAAAGCAAACAAGTTTATCTCTCTTCTTGTGTGCAGACACACACACATAGACAGACACACACACACCCTGCTGCTCCCAATTTAACTACTTCTCAGCTTTGAGGCATTGCCCTTGTGCTGGGAAATATGCATCTGCTGTATCAAGAGTTCAGAATTTATATAGAGAAGGCTCCTCCATCCCTTTACCTATTTAAAGCTCTCAGACAGAAAAGTAAGCTCAGTGAAATACAGCAGCCTTTTCATACTACGTAATGTCATGTATTTAATCAGTGGGCTTAGATGAGCCATTCATTTGAAACTCGAGCATGCTACATATATTTTGATCACTCTTTTATGCCAAGCTTGTCTGGAAAATTCTTGGGGGAACAGAGCAGAAAAGACTGACATGGAATACACACTAATGAGTTTTCCATTCCCCAAGGAGATAGAATCAGGGCAATATTCAAAGATTCATCAACATATTTTATTAGCTCTATGTGACCTATATGGTTTATTTTAAAGGAATTACTTCAGCTAAATACCTGACAGTTCCTTAAACAATTGTTTAAATTATCAGACCTGATAAAGACCTTTAACATTAATAAAACATCATTCTCATTGTCATCCTCTTTTCCCCTCCCCCCAAGGTACTTATACTTAATTATTCATTTTCCAGTGGATGAGTCTTTTAAAATCATCTTGGCTAAATAAACAACTGTTAATAAGCAAGCAACTAATAAATAACTTCTATAAGATACTCCCAGTGAAATCGCCCACTTATAAAATCTCACAAAGTCAGTTTGAAAGATATCAGTTTTTATGTAGAGACCATAAAATGAATACAAAGTACGCAGTTGCTATATGAAACCTAAAATATGTCAGTTTACATATCTGTTATCACATAGTCATACACCTTACGATATCAACTGCTAATCTTTATGTATCTGAATTACACAATCTGAAAACAGGGTGTTTTAACTCTGTGGCACTGTTTATAGAATATGATCAGAATAGCCTACAACAGAATTATAGGGGGTTTCCTAAAATTTGGATACCTGGGCCCTACCCTTAAATTAGAATCTTCTAGGAGAGGGACCAGACTGAAGGATTTTTGATCAACTCAAGTGATAATCATGTATGCCAAGATTTGAGTACTGCTATCCTATAAAAACAGTACAGTGTTTACATAATCATAGAGATACGAGTGAAATACTATAGGATCCTTTTTCATCATGTGAGAGGAATTCAGAGGACTAATTCTGATTCTACCATTTCTGTGGTACAAACTCTGACAAGAAACTTAACCTCTCTAAGGCTTAGTATCCTCATCTGTGAGATAACACCTAACTATGCTGTTGTGAGGATTAAATAACATAACATATGGAAAACTTCTACTGCCCAATACATAATTGAACTTAAACATATGCTTGTTCCCACTTGTTCAGAAAAGTGACTTTCCAATTGCATTCTTCTTGTCCAGTATCCTTAGTGTGTTTGGAAGGTGAATATGAATAGTTCACAGTTGGCTAGTATTTTATTTTCTTGTTGTAGGCTAGTACCAAAGGTTTAATATGCATTATTTCATTTCATACTTAAATATTCCTTAAAGATAGGTACCTTTATTATTTTCATCTTAGAGATAAAAGAACTGAAGCTTAGAGAGGATAACTTGCCCAGGATCTCAGAGCAAAGAATTAGCAGAACTGGAATTCAAACCCAAGCTTCTGACTCCAGAGTCTAACTATTCATTATGCTGTATGTTTGGTATATTCTCTAAGTGCTTAGCTAGCAACATAAGAGCCACTTTCTTGAAGGGAATAAGCAAAAATGGAGTCTGTAAACATGCCAAAAACATAGACAAATGAATGTCATCATATTCCTATTTTAGAAGTCTTTGTTGGTTGAATCTAACAGAGTGTGACACATAGTAGATACTCAAAAGTATATACTGAGTAAGAGGAAGACAAAGCTTTCACCAACACACCATTTAAGCAACTGACATATCGAAAACCCAGTATTAAAATGCAAGCCTAATTGTGATCTGATTTTCTAAATCAGCTTATATTTGACATAATACAAGTCACTAAATTTCAGAGTTACAGATCGTCATATTGTTTTGCATCAAATAATTCCTGAACACTTTTTAATGAACTGTAAACTAGTCTGGCACTGGGAAGATTATAAAAATAACCCTTAATACATAAGTTGTCCTAAACATCTAGTTGCGAAATAAAACACAAAGCAGCTAGATTATAAAGTTAACACATATGAGATAATAAATGTGAAACTCCTACCAAACAATAAATGTCTGACAACTATCTGCCTTATCAACAATATTATTTTCTACTTTAATAATTATTATAGTTCTATTAACAATAAGAAATGATAATTGTTATAGTTACCAATCTAATGAGTTATTACATGCTAAACATTGTGCTAAGTATTTTATATTTGTTACAGTTAATCATTTTATCAATCCTGTTAAGTTGGTATCATAAATTCTATTTTTCAAATGAAGAAACAAAGTCTCAGAGAGGTTAAATCATTTCCCCAAGACCTGCATTTGATATGTATAGAAGAGTCAGAGTAAATAATCTATGCAAAGAATCCTAAGGGAGTCAGGGAAGAAAGAGGTCAATTGCCACTGAAGAAAACAGGGTGACATCTATGAGTACAAAGAGTAGAATTATGCTGGGGGGGATGGAGGAGAAGAGCCCTTGAAGATGACAGGAACAAAGGTATGTATGTGAGTTTCTGAGAAGGGTCCCCCAGGATTTTGCTCAGGGTCATGTTTAGTGCTAAGAGATGTAGGTCTCTTCATTCTGCAGAGAAAGGAACGTATGAGGTGTGCTGCTAGAATAGCAAGTAAATCTCTGCCTAGAATAAAATTTGTAAAAAGCAAAGTTCAATTTAAATATTTTTAAATACAGTCATATCATAAGGTATTGATTAAAAAGCTTTTCAGAGAAAACCATTGAAAGAATTTAAGAGTTGTACCTTCTCCTTTTATCTAATATGCCATCACTGGAGACCAGGAATGGGTTTCTGAGAAGGGCCCGTCATGTGAACAAAGATGGCTACCTAAGTTTGGGACAGCCGTCTTCTTTTTCCACATGTCCAAAGTGTAATGTTTATTTACATATGTATTAATTATTTTACTTGGTTAGTATGCTAAATGGAGGGCTTTGTTTGCATGCCATCCAGTACCTCTTCCAGTGATAGGGCTTCAGTATTCCTTTGTGGAAGCGTTTTTCATCTACTTGCTGAATCTTGGCGTTCTACCCTCTCCCTGAGCAAGAGGTTGGCCCCAAACTGGGACAACCAAATATTCTCTTTCTAGCATTTGAATCCAGTAGAGTGACACAGACCTAAGCAGATTAGAATTCACCTTAAGGAAGGTCCCTGAAAAGAATCTGATTAGACATGACTGCAAAAATCTCACAGAACTGACTAGACACCTGTCTTTTCCGAGATATTTTCTTTAATTTTCCTTATTCTTCCAGTAAATTCCAGTTTTGTTTAAGTTAAAGTGGTGTCAGTTGTTGCAATATGACATAGGGATTAAAAAATTACAACTTATAAGCACAGATAAAGCTCTCAAAACAAACTCTTCCAGTGAGCAATAACATACTGACCTAAGTTTCACTAAAGTGTAAATGTCTGCTGGCAATGTCTCCACCACTGAGGTAGAAAGTAGAAGCATGGCTAGGACATGACACATACATCTCACATTACAAATTTGCCCTGTGCAAAAAATAAAGAAAGCACAAACACATACATCTCACAAAACAAACTTGCCCTGTGTTTACGTTGAGATAAGTACCTTGCTGGAAGTTCCCAAAGCCTATTTCTTAGTTTCTACTCAGCCCTTCCAGCTTCTGAATTTTTATCTTTCTGACTAAACTTTCACGGTAAACCTTTCCAAAGCAGGGCATAATTACTAGGACACATAAGCCTAAGACATCAATTTATGAACATGAGAACTCATGGTATTAAATTTAGTTCTCATTTCCTTCTGTGGCCCTAGGGGAAAAAAAGAACATCCTGTCCTTTTAATCATTTGGATTAAATTCTAGTCATTTGTTGACCTCTCCTCTCCCCCAGTTTTAAAAAAGACCTATCACCCTTTAAGACCCTACGAAATTAATGACAACTCATCTATCATAAGCCATATATTCTCTGAACAAGACAAGCTTCTCACAACCTCATTTGTAATGATTATTGAAATTAAGTTAGAACAGATAAGAGACAAAGCCAACATTATGGTGAGTGTGAACCACACCCAAGGAGAGATAAGGAGCATGTTAAGGTACTGCAGACATATAATCTAATCACTTACAGTGTATATGCAGTATATGTGGCAATCTAATGTAAAAACCAGTTTGGCTAATTTTTTCTTTTTATTTTAAAAGTGGTTGCTATTTGTGAAAGTTAAACATAACAAAATCTGGATATAAATATATAGAGAGTCTGCATGGCTGATCATTTCCTTTTCAAACTTGAAGGGGGGAAGAATCACCATCCTTAACATTAAAACAAGATAGTCATACACTTGCTAAATACTCACTATGTGCCAGGTACTATGTCATTTAATCTTTACAATAACCTTGTGAGGTATTACCTGTTTATAAACAGGGATACTGAGGTAATGGAAAATTAAATCATTTGCCCAAAATGTGGATAAATGTTTTAAAACCAGGGAATAAAAAGACTCAAATCCAGACTCACTCCTTCTTTTACCACTTTCCAATATTGCTTGGCCAATTAATGAAACAGAACCTAGTCTTTACTTCTGCCCATACTTAAAATCTCTCTAACCTTTACTTGGAAAGTTTAAAACTGCATTTTGAAAATGACCTGAACCAGGTAATGGAAATAAATAGGTTTTCTGGAAACCAATAGCTTGGCTGTTAATTGTTAACTAAATGGTGAACCTTTGCAGCAGCCTTGACAGAAACTTATTTTACATTAAGTAGTAAGAATTTAGGGATCTAATCTAAATCAAATTTCCAAATACATGAGCCAGGCCTTTGGTTTTTACCTTCCTGTGAACGGTTATACTTTGTCACAGTAGCTTTGGGCTAGGGGGATGGATAACAATCACTCTTTCTGATAGGTGATACTCGCTTCTTTGCCAGGAAGGTCATTGAGAGACAGGTCTGGCACTTGCATCAGGGAACACCCGGTGTAAGGTGTGTAGGTGACACATACATTAAACAGCTATTCTCAAACACTCAGGGGCTCTTCAAACACAGTGTGGGTTTTCCTGAGCCTGTCGCCAGATAATCAGACTTGGATACAACATGCTTTAGCGCAGAAGTCAGTCGTTTCTTAAAGACTCTTCTTAGTTTTTTCTTTTTTTCTACAAAATGGGAGGTAGAACTAATCCAACTCTGACAACTTTTAAAACTATCATGAAAGGTTTCACAGAAACCTTGGTTTTTGTATTTTCTGGGATTATGTCAGCCCATGCCTTTTGTAGTGGGTTAAGAATCCAAGGAGTTAAAAAAGAAGTTGGGAGACATCAAATGGCTCTGTCCCTGACCCTTAGCTCTTAGAAGAGACAGGAGAAGAAAACAAAAGGCATGACATTCCCTCCCGTTTATCATTAATTTGTTGTAGATAAATTTGTTCTATCATATAACCTTGATATATAACCTTATATATAGCATGTAACCTTGACATAACCTATCAAGGTTATAGGTTAACCAAAGTCACAAACAAATGAATCAAGGCATTCAAAATTATGTATACAAAAAAATTCAGTATAAAAAAATGCATGATTTTGGAAGTAGGCCTGTCCTATGGGAAAGGTCAATAGAAGGACAGTCAAGAGGTGTGCTCTGCTTACCTGTGAACTTGAGCTAGTCATTCAGTGATTCTGTTTCCCTTTCTGTAAAATAAGTGTGGGGCTCAAATAATACATTTGTAGAGTTGGAGGGTACTCGGAGGTCACTTGGTCCAACCTCTGATCCACTGTAGGAGTTTTGTGTACAGCATCCTGACCGATAACCCATCAGCAAACCTTCTGCGAAGGGACACTCTTCTTATCTCTTTGTTGAGCTAAGTTCTGCATCTCAGGACCTCTGTTGGTCTTGGTTCTCTCCTGTGAAGTGCTGAGTTGCAACTTGGATGGCAAGAGAGACAATCTTGAACAGTGGAAAGAGAACCAGGTGAACCTGAGTCCAGACCTCAATCTCAAGCACTTCACTAGCTGTGAAACCTTGACCAAATAACATCAATTGAGGCTCAGTTTCTTTATTTGTGTAATGGAGAAAATGCAACCTGCCTTGCAAGTTTATTGGAAGAAGTAGAAATAATTTATGTAAAATATCCCTGTACAGAGAAAACTTAAGCAATGAAGATGATTTCTTTTTAGAATATAAAAAAAAAATTTATTGAGACTATGGGAGTTTATGATATGATTTAAGGTCCTTATTACAATGTTTGTTCTTATTACAATGTTATAGTGTTGCTAGTTTCTTAACATTTCCCCTTGTTTTAAACCTAAATAAATAATCACTTCCTGTATATGCCTGTATTTCCCTTCTAATAAATCCATGTATTTTTTGCTTACACTATTAGAAAGAGAGATGGAAGCTTAAAATGGACTTAATGAAGTTTTAGATGAGTGTATGCTGACACATCAGGAAAATCAACAGTAAAGGTGGAGTTTAATCATTACTTTGAAGCATGAGGGACTTCGTTGTTTTGCTGCAAAGAGATCATTTGCTTCTGAAATAAAGGTGAGCTTGAATGGGAGTTTAAATATGCCCGGGGAGAGATTGTGGCAATACAGACATCATGTTCACTTGACTGGAGTGAAAGGAATTCTCTAAGTATAGGAATGAGATAAACGAGAGCTGTGGATCAGCTAAAGGTTCATAGAAAGTTTCCTTAGGAGTGAAGTTTCAAACTGCCTCCTGTTGAACTAGACTATGGCTATAAAAAATTTAAATGTGACTCTTTATTTATTTAAAAATTTATGTATTTATATATATAAGAACTGGGGTATAGGTCAGAAGTGTGGGAGGGTGAGAGGGTTTACCAGAGTCAGAGTAGGGAGCAGAACAGGACGATTGACTGACATATACTGCTGAGAGAGCAACGGGAGAGACAGGAGAGGTCTGCTGCGCCATGTGGGTCACCTCCCTGGCTGGGGATTGAACTCATGTGGCAGTAACTGCAGATAACTTCACAGTGCAGAACTTAACCCCTTGTGCCACCAGGGAGGCCCTAAATGTGACTCTTAAATGAATCAAATCAACCAAGGAAAGGAACTACCCATTCAGAAATCCTTGTCTGGGCATTTCAACAAGATGGTGACAAGGATGTTCACTGCCTTGTGGTTTTCAACAACAAACAAAATATTCACATAAAATCTTTAATAGGAGAATAGTAAAAAAAATCCTATAAAATGAAATACTATACAACATTAATGAAACATGACATTGACTTTGAGATATTAACCTGGCATAGTATCCACAATAGTCATTAGGGGGAACAGCAGATTGTAGAACACTATTCAAAGAGTATTGCTATAAATGTACATGTTGATGTACCTGTGTGTATCTGTGTGTGCATAGTGACATAAATGTCATCCATGTATTAAGAAAAAGTTTGAAATCTATACATGAAATTATTAATGTTAATATTCTACTTATACAGTAGTTAACCTCTGAAAAGGGGAATTAGGAGGGTGAAGGGTAATGTTTATATATTTGAATGCTTTTACCTATTTAAAATTATTTGTATGATTTCTAAAACTATGAAATGAGGATAGCTAGATTCGGAACCATATGTTTAAGCACATAGTTATTTTTTCCTAAGTTTCAGGAGTCCTCACTTGGATGGAAAAAATCGTATCTCCTTTTTTTTACTTATTTCTAACTAAAATTTAGCATTCTTTCAATTATGAATATATACACCAAAACACAGAGGTACTTACACTATATGTGACTTTGTTGCCAACAGAAATCACAGATATTTTCATAGCATACTTTAGTTTTGCAGAAATACTGAAAATTCACTTATTCATATGATGACTTCAAAATTGTAGTTGTTATTAGACCCATTACAAGATCTGGGAATTGTGTTAATAAAGAAGCATAGCTATAACTGTACTTCCAATTTTGTTTGTTTCAAGTGTTTTAAAAACCATTTTTTTTGCTTCTGTTTATTTTGTTGCACCTTTAAAAAGTGTGCTGAAACAAGTATATAAAATGTATTTACCACTAGTGAGGATGTCCATAATGGCTCCATTCATTGCAAAGAAAAACTGAAAACAAGCTACATGTTCATCAATAGAAGAATGGGTAAATCAGTAGTGGTATATTCATACAATGAAATACTACCCAGCAATGAGAATGAATAAACAATTGCTACATTCAGCAACATGGGTGAATCCCACAAGCATAAGACTGAGAAAAAGAAACCAGACCCAAAAGGGAACATACTATATAATATTATCGGGTTTATATTAAGTCAAAAAACCATTTTTAACCAAAAAATGGTTAACTAATCGCTGATGTTAGAAGTAAAAATAGTGTTCACCCTTTTATAAGAGGTGATGAAAAGATGTGGGTGGGTTTTGAGTGACTTAGACCAGATATTGTTTTTCTACTGTACAGATCCATGGCGTTATCCAACTAGAATGTATGCATTTACCTTAAAAAGATGGGTCTGTAAACTTTACCAGTCTGTGAAAGGGGATCATCTGGTCTAGCTTGGAGTGAAAATCCAGTGAAATTACTATGATACTGTACGTTGTCCACACCCTGGACTTTCAAGCCAGGGTGTCCACTACTCATCCTACTGACTGTTTAAGTGTAACCCATACTTTTCTGGCCCAAACCTCTTTGTTATGTGCAAAGTATGATCTCTACAGCTTTAAGAAAAGAAGTACAAGTATTGTGAAGCACAGAATGGGAGCCATTCACTTTGCACAGATTGATAAGGAAGAAATCTCATGAAGGAGGTGATAGTTGAGTGGGACTTCAAAGGATAGGTTGACTTTTAACTGAAGGACTTCCTGTCACAGGGAGCAGCCGCAGAAAAAATAGAAAACATGCTGTGTTTGGAAAGCATTGAGTCATCTGGTGTGTCTGTATTGTGGAGATGATTGGAGATTGGTTGGGGAGGGTGACGGGGAAATTTGTGAAAGACTGTATGTCATGCTAAAGGGAAGCAGCCAGGGCTGTTTGTTTTGTCAGACTAGAGAAGAGTGTATGAGTTGGTGGGTTTTTACAATTTGGGTACATATGTTTAATTAGCACCTGTATCAAGAAATAGGACCTTAGCACTACCCCTAGGAGCCCCTTTCATGATCCCTGCCAATCACCATTGCTCCCTAGCTCTACCAAGTAACATTGCTATTCTAATTTTCTTTTTTAAACCACTTTGTTGAGGTATGATTGACAGCTAAAAGGCTGTACATATTCAATGTATACAACTCAATAAGTGTGAGAAAAATATAAACATGTGAAACTACCCCCGTCAAGGTCATAAACATATTAACATCTCCTAAACTTTCTTCTGTCCTCTTCTTTAAAAGTAGTATGTGTGTGTGTTAAGAACATTTCACACAAGATATACCTTTTGAGCAAATTTAAGTACCTGATATAGTATTGTTACCTATAGGAACTATGCTGTATAGTAGAACTCCAGAACTTATTTATCTTGCAGAACTGAAACTTTGTACCCTTTGACCATGGCCTCCCTATTTCCCTTTCCCCTGGCAACCACCTTTCTGTGCTCTGTTGCTATGCACTGAACTTTTTTAGTTTTCATGCGTAGTAGGGGACGTCATGCAGTATGTGTTTTCCTGTTTGGCTTATGTCATTTAGCATAATGTTCTCCAGTACACACAAATGGTGGGATTTCCTTCTTTTTTTTTTTTTTTAAGACTGGATAATGTCCTATTGTCTATATACACCACAATTATTTTATCCATTATCTGTCAACCTATATGGCACCTCTGTCCATATCTTGGGTATGATAATAACAATACAGTGAACTTGTACTCTTCGAGATCTTGATTCTTCTTCCTTTGTATATATATCCAGAACTGGAATTGCTGGTTCATATGGTGGTTCTATTTTTAATTTACTGAGGAACTTCCATACTGTTTTCCATAATGGTTGTACCAATTTATCTTTCCACCAGTAATGTGTATCATCCTCATCAACACCTGTTATCTTCTGGTTTTTTGTTTGTTTGTTTTGTTTTTTCAGTAATAGTTATTCTAACAGACTTGAGGTGCTATCTCATTGAGGTTTTTGACTTGCATTTTCCTGATGACTCCTGATATTGAGCACATTTTCATGTGCCTGTTAGCCACTCCCCTGCTTTCTAACATCATAGGTGGGTTTTGTACTTTATTTAATATATGTATCCCTTCGTGTCTTTCACTCATGTTGGTAGGTGAAAAATAATGTCATGGCAGTAGGTGTAGATCCACCCAAGTTCTAAGTAGGGGATGACATGCCTAACCTGTGTTAGAAAATTGACTTTAGCAGTTTTGAAGAGGGTGAGGTAGAAAGACAAGAAGTCCTACTGTGCAGGGAGCTAGAGTAATTATCTAAGTGAGAGCTGATGAGGGACTGATTCAGAGCCCAGGAAGTGGGATGGAGAAGAGGCAGACAGATGAGAGTCACTCTGAGCCCTGGAGAAGCAATTCAAAACACATGTTCCATTTACAGTGCCCCTCAAGCATAGAGAAGAGCACTTAACTGAGAGCTCAGACCAGAACAGCAATAATTGACTATAGCATTAGTTTGGGCGTTTGTCAGAATTTAAATGAAATGAGCTACATCCCTCTATTGTCATAGATGACAAGAATGAGACAATACAAAAGCCAGCAAAATGTAGACAAAGGAAGAGTGTCCCCTGAGACATTAATGATCTTAATTGGCTGGTGAGAAATTTTGCAGTTGTTAAAGTTCTTGAATATTCCCTGAGTGGTGGAATCTCAACATAAAATTTAGATGAATTAGCAAAACAGAACTAGGATTGACTTGACTATGGGGTTAGAGGATGGTTTTAGCAGGAAATTGGGAGGGATGAGGCTGCTGAGGATGTGAGATGGGTGTGTGGGGCAGATAGTTGGTGAAGCATGAAGTGAGAGTTCACTCAGCCTCTCTCTTAATCTTCATCTCATGTTTCTCAAGCTCATACCCTTGACAGCATGCCAATAGGAACTTGAGTCGCCTGATAAATGTGGTACCTTTTGTTGGAATGTCCATTTTACCCTTGAGTTGGAGGGGGGGGTTAGGATGCCATTTTTATTAAAATAAGCAATTTATTATAGAGTAGAATATAGTTTTCATATGAAAATTCAAGATAAAACACAAGACTAAATATTTTTCTTTTTTTTTTAAAGATTTATTTATGCATACAAGCACTGGGGTACAGGTCAGAGGCGTGTTGGGGGGTGAGAGGACCCACCACAGAGAGCGGGGAGCAGAACAGGCAGATCAACAGAAGTACACTGCTGAGGGGAGCAGCGGGCACAGCAGGAGAGGTCTGCCATGCCATGTGGGTCCCCTCCCTGGCCGGCAGCAGGGATCGAACTCGTGCTGCAGTGGCTGCGGTTCGCTTCATAGTGCGTTGCCCAACCCACTGCGCCACCAGGGAGGCCCCTAAATATTTTTCTAATCAAATACTTTGGCCTTTGGCCCCAATGCTTCTCTCAACATTAGGGTTGTGAGCCTATACCTTTAAGTCATGTACAGTGTTCACAACATTACCTCCATAAAGAGTGATACAATTAAAACATATGTAAAGCAGATATGTATGCATGTATAAACACCAAAATTTCTGGGGACTACACACTCGACTTCAGCGGAGACTGCCTCTGGCAGGACGATGGGAACTCTTCTCTTTGTGAATAATGTGAAAGTAAAAGTTAAAACATGACCGTGTATTACTTTTATAATAAAAGGAAACAAGTCAATAGTATTCAATAAAAATAAAGCCTGAGCATTTTAAAATACACCATGATGTATGAAGTACACAAAAACCCCAGAAGGCAGAGAAACTGGATAGCAGAGAATTGAAAAAAAAAGCAGGAGTTAAGAAGCAAGAGAATCAAGGGAAAAAGAAATGGTGGTGTTAGTGAAGCTCATGCCAAAGTTTTTATTTCTATCTTCTATTTTTTATTAACACAAACAACAGAAGTCTATTGTCTCACAGTTCTGGAGACTAGAAGTCCAAGAGCAAGAATTTAGCAGGCAGTTTCTTCTCAGGGCTTAGAGAGGGATGGCTCAGACTCTCCCTTCCTCTCTCCCGGCTGCTGGTGGCTTGCTGGTACTCTCTGGTGTCCCCTGACTGCCTCTCTGTTTACATGGCATTCTCTGTAGGTCTGTGTTCAAATTCCTCACCCCTCCTTTTTTTTAATAGGGATACCAGAGATTGTGCATTGGGAATCCACCCTGCTCTAATCTAACCCTTTCTTCGCTAATCACATTTGCAAGGACCTTAGGCCCAAAGAAAATCACATTCTTTAAGATTTCAACATACAAATCTGGGGAGAGGGAGACATAATTCAAACTATAAAAGTAGGAATAGAAACTGATGTGAACTGTGCAATGTTCAGAGACCTGAACTTCAGGAATCTGGGGTTGTCCATTGTGGAGACAAAACAAGTTTTTCCTGTGAAATAATCAACACACTAGTTTCTATGTTTTGATCAAAATCCTATCTTATGCAAAGGAGCTCTGGGAATACTGGCACAACTGGAAGGACAGATAGCTCTAGCTGAGTAGAGATCAATATGCACAGAATAAATCCTCATCTGCTGCGTGCTCACCTGCTGTGAGTTGATGTTTTTGATTGCCTTTGCCTTGTGTACTGAGATTTCCCCAGCGAACTTTCCCAACTATGACTAAACAATTTGAGACTATTTAAAGCAACTGTACATATGCTTCTAACAAACCGCACAGGCTTAGACCCTGTCTGTTTCCCAGTTTTTAAAAAAAATTAATTATGGTAAAATACACATAACATTTACAATTGTAATCATTTTTAAGTGTACTGTTCATGATTAGTAAGCTTGTTCACAGTTTGCCACCAATCTCCAGAACTCTTTTCTTCTTGCAAAATGGAAACTCTACACCTGTGAAACAATAATTTTACATTTCCTCCACCCCACCTCCAAGTCCCTGGAACCCACTGTTCTACTTTCTGACTCTAAATTTCAAGTCTTGACTACTCTAAATTCTCCATATAGGTGGAATCATGCAATATTTGTGTTTTTGTGCGTGACTTATTATTTAGAATAATGTTTTCAAGATTCACCCATGTTGTAGCTTATACCAGAATTGCCTTCATTTTAAAGGTCAAATAATATTCCATTATATGTACATCACTTTATTTAAAATCTATGAATGAATATTCAGGTTGCTTCCAGTGTTGGGTTATGGTGCATAATGCTCCTGTGAACACGGGTATAAAAGTATCTCTTCAAGACCCTGCTTTCAGTTCTTTCAGACATAAACCAGATGTGGAGTTGCTGAGTCATATGTATTTCTCTTTTGATTTTTTGAGTAGCAGTCATGTATTGGAAGGCTTTTAATTTGACATATTCACTGCTCAGTAAAAAGTTAGAAGACAAGAAGATTGCTCTTTCTTGATTTATAAATCACACAAAAGCCCGGGAAGTAGCCTTGCCATCTAGTAGAATCAAGAGGTTTTTAAAAGAATTTTCTGATATCTGGAGCAAATGTAGAAACAAGTTTTCCATGGTTTCCCTGGGAAGTAGAAAAGGAACAGCAATTGTGACTAAGTTCTTTAAGGAGTTAAGTATTTTCTACTGGGAAATACTTATCTGTTTGGTGGAGCTACAAGTTCTGGGGAGTGCCTTCATTAGAAAACAGCTGATGATTCCAGGAAAACTTGGAAGAATCACCATGGTGACACAGAATGACCCATTTCAAGTGTAAGGCCTTTTGTAAGTCGAACTTCAAAAGATGCCTCTATAGTAAAGTTTCTCTTTCATTTTTTTCATTGAACAAAAGATATGAAATAAAGTAGCCTTATTATCTCCATCCCCCTAGAAATCTGATGTACTAGGATGCCTTCAAACTGTGGTCTTGGCTGGGTCACACCTTAATGGCATGACTTTGCCTTGACTACTTACTCTCTCCAATCTCAGATGTGTGACTTAGAGTTTCTGAAGATCTCTTATATATGGACTTTCTTCTAGGCATATATGTGCATATACATATGTGTATATATATATACATATATAGGTATCTCTGTTCAGGTCCTTTTTGATACTCAGACACATTGGAAAATGAGAACATAAGTCAAAAGTTGCCAAAGAGACAAATATAACACCAAAGTCCATGTGCGTGCGGCTGACTCAGTCATACTCGTGGGCTCACAGTCTGGATAGGTCCCTCTCTATTTAATCATACTCCAATATTTCCCTCTCCTTCCTCTTTCCTATTTTCAGGCACTACTTGATGGTATAAATGGACTATTATATTTAAGTCTAATGCCAATACTATGAGTTATACAGTAGGGTTGTTTCCATTTTGCATAAGGAGAAGTCAAGGCTGAAGAAGATTAAGGGGAAGAGGCAGATTATCAAACCAGCTAGAAAGACCACAAACCTGTACTCCTAAATACCATCCTGTGGAATCAGGAAAACTTACTTAAATTATAATTTGTCTGTAAATTATTCTGAACTGCCTGTAAGATCCTCCTATTCTTAAAAAGGAAATCTTCACAGGCAAATTTTGAGGCGCTTTACTTCTCTTCATTCTTCTTTTGCAGAAATTTATCACCAGAGGTCGTTTTGTGAAAGTAGGATCACCATCTCTTTGAATTTCCTTTTCCTCTTCTCCATTTTTTAGCAAAACTGGAGTTATAATTGTCAGCTTGGGCCTACTCTGCTGCTTGCTGGGGAATGTAATTGGAATTATATAAATACCAATTCCCCTCCTTAAACAGGACACCTTTCCACTCACACTGTACTCTTTCTGTGTCTCAGTTCCGGAAAGATGGCTGTTGATGGGCAGAATAGGCTCTGGATGTCATTTCTCCCCTGGATGACTACTGCAGGGATTTATAATAGAATGAAGTGTGTGTCCCCTTTAAGATAAACCCATCCCAAATAGATGGTTAGTTAAAGTGATGATCATTTGGCATTCTTGGCATTCTTAGCTCAAACTTTGATATGTGATAGACAAGATTGTTAGCATTGGCAGGATTTTGTTTGTGAGTCCTGGTGGGAGGGGAGAACAATCTTGGGGAGGAGAGGGAGGTGGTGGGGTAGATGCAGGGACAGGAGAAGTAAAGGGCTTAGTTGACAAGGAAGATTCATCCCATGAGAGTCTGAATATGGATTACCAGGATAAGGAGGGCAGACCAGGATTGAGAGGTGCCAATATAGAAATAATAGTAAAAATAATGATAATGATGGTGATGTTCATGATGTTAATTTCTACTGAGGGCTTGTTGTGTACTAGGTAACATGTTATGTGTATATATATATATGTAAAGATATATACGTTATATTTCTTTATTTGTATTGTCTTATTTAGTTTCCCCAGCAACTTCAGAAAGGTACTATTATGGAGACCTGAAATAGATATTATTACAATCTCCATTTATGGCAGGGAAAATTGGGGCTTAGAGAGGTTAAGTAACTTATTTAAGATAACAGAA
Organism: Galemys pyrenaicus; assembly: GCA_019455555.1. Classification (NCBI taxonomy): domain Eukaryota; kingdom Metazoa; phylum Chordata; class Mammalia; order Eulipotyphla; family Talpidae; genus Galemys; species Galemys pyrenaicus. Next base: position 3,516,890 of record JAGFMF010011658.1, on the reverse strand, counting down.
CTAGCTATGACTCATTGGACCTTGCTTTTAACTACCACAAACATACAGTCAGTGAGCTTTGGATTCAAGGGATGAGGCAAAGATAGAAGAAGAGAATGTCTTTTGAGGGGGGTGACTGAGAAAGTCCAAACTGAGACTACAAGAAGGGTCCAGTTCTGATTGGGTGGGTCAGAATTTTACCCAAAAGGGGAGAGCACCCCAGGGTGGTCCTTCTGATAAGCTCCAAGCATCCATAAATCCAGGCCAGATTCACACCATTCTTACAATCATCTCTTCACTGTCTTCTTCCTAACTTTAAGAACATGCTATCATGTAACTTGGATATGACAGCCAAAGATAATTTTCTACTTGAAACAATCATCACATTTTATGTCAGATAAGTTTGACTGAGTGAAAGACTTCTTTCTTCAAGTGAGCATTTTACTCTAGTAACTGCAGAAAGTCCTGGTAAAGACATTCTTGCAATTGATGAAATCGAACTCCAAGAGGAATCCCTAAGACTTCCTAGACTATGCAAGAAAATTATGTACCCACATTCAACTCACTTAGAGTTCCATCAAAGCATTCAAATGCAATTTTTTTATGAAGTGTCTTTTATTTTGCACTTGGTTCCTCTGTAACAAATGAGTCATTGATTTTCAAAAAATTTTAAATGTATCCAGAACTTTTTTCTTTTTTTTGTTTTGAACAGACATTCAGAAGCCAAAACCAGTAACCCTGTCCCTTCTCCCTGCTGCTTTGCTGTACAGATATTTTTCCTCTATATGGATCACAGTGGCTCCTTTGACAACTGCGAACAACTCTCAACCAGCCAAATTGTTGACCCATGTGAATGGAAAGCCTCACAGTCTTTCTAAAATGTTGCCTGGCAATTATTTTTTAACACTTTCAGGCAATTTTCTGGGAAGGCCTGAAAAGAACAATAATTAAAAAAAGGAACTTTAGGGGCAACTCAGTTCTTTTTGTGATTTATGAGGTATTCTAATCCAGTGTTCCTTTGGAAGCCTCTCCATGTAAGTTTAAGTAGGGGAACCCACTGGAGTCTCACCATAAAACTGGTTGGGTATAATAAACCCCTGAGGTCTAGTCAAAGACAGATTCACTTGATGCCAAATTCTTTTCTATCATCTGAGAGTGGCCAATGAGACCAAGGGTGGGAGTGAGAATTCACCAGGGTTTTCAACAAAGCATTCCAATAAATTAAAAAACAAACAACCTTTGTTAGAGAAGTGTTTGCGAATGCTGGCCAGTTAGAGTGCCCTCATGTGTCTCAGCATGGTAGTATAATTTTAGGGCTTTCAGAGGACATCAGTCCACCAGCCATTTAATAGCGTTGTCTTCCTTCCCATTCATTTGCAGGCCCACAAAATTGGCTCCTTTTTCTATAGGTACTACTTAGAATTTTCAGTGTGTTTAATTTTTTTCTCAGAGGTTGTAGACATAATTTTCTCGTGTACTTCTATGCCTCTTCTATAAATATCAGTACTTGCTGATCAGTGCTTATTTAAATATCAATTCCTGCCCAAAAAGTGAAAAAAATCCACACACCCATCACCTAGTGAGTCCATAAATAGACTATGTCAATCCATATAATGGAATACTACATAGAAAAAAAAAAAAAGAACAACTGGCATACATAACAATGAAAGGCTACATAAAATAAGATTCCAAGTATGTGACATTCTGGAATATAAACAATGTTCCAAGAACTGGGGGAAGGGGTGGGATTGACTGCAAAGGGATACAAGGTAACTTTGAGGGGAGATGAAAGTATCAGTCAAATATCTGACTTGATTTGGCCTACATGACTGTATACTCACAGAACTCACACAACTGGCATTACTGCTAGGATTTTGAATGTAGCTGCCTTCCAAAACTCTGAACTATACTCGAAAAATGGTGAGATCACTGCATACAAACTGTACCTCAATAAGCCTCACCTAAAAAGATCACTATGGACTTCTTCCAATCTACAAATCCCCAGCCCTTCTGGGTTAGTCTCTTGGCCTCCTTTTCTTGGCCCATTTGAAAAAGACACCACGATGAACTCTTGTGAGAGTCTGCGGGTTCCAGGCCAATTCAAAGCCCCAGTGAGGCCAGTCCACATTCCACACAGCCTGCTGCCTGACTCAGCCATTGTGCCTGACAGTGAGTGTACTGACTTGGAGCCTCCCTGGCATGTGAATTTTGAAAGGAAAACGTCAACATTCTGGGCCAGGGCTAACCCTGCTACCAATCAGCAGGCACCCCTTGAGGGGAAAGGTAATCTGGACCCTAAAGGCAAATTCATACTGTCAGTGTTCTGGCTTCCCTCTAGGAAAGACAACAGCCCATTGTTCCCGGGGAGAAGCTGTGCCTTCAGCAAGCTGCCCTTGAGTCACAGACTGACGTCCTACCAGGCAGTCTTCAAGGTCTGAGTTTGCAAAACAGACTCAGCTCAGTGGCCCTGAAGATGTCTGTCCTTCCTCACATGATAGTCCAGGCCAGAGGTTCTTAAACTTGACTGGGCTTGAGACTCACCTGACTTCCTAAGAGAATAAGTCCTAAGTGTGTATTCTCATTCCTCCCTTCCCTCCCCACCCCTGCCGTGCACACAGGAAAGATAACCGTGGGAGGTGATGGGTCTGTTGACGGTGGTGATCATTTCATAATCTATACCTATATTAAGGCTCCACATTTTGTATACCTTAAAAATTTACTTTGTGTAACCTAAATTTATATAGTTTATATTTGTCAATCATACCCCAGTGAAGCCTGGGATTTGGGGGGAGGATCACCTACGAAGTACATTTTCTAAATGTCAGTTCCCAACCCCCACTCTGGTCTGAGCAGTAGATCTGAGAGTGGTCTCTGGAAATTGCATTTTAATATGCACTTTGGGTGATTTTAATGAAGGAAGTCTAAGAAATGATGATGGAGGCCTAGAAAAACTCATTTATAGGCTTTTGTTGAGAAAAGTTGAATGCTTGAGAAAGTTGAATAATTTAGTCACTGGAAATGACTGACCTACCAAGCGGTTTGAATAGCACAGTGATTAAAAGGGGGGCTCTGCAATGGGAGCCCTAGTTCAAAACTCATTTCCACCTATTATTACCCATGAGACCTTAGGTAGGTTTACTTCAGCTTTCCACAGCCCATGTGTAAGAGGGGGCAAGATCAAATGAGCTCACACTAAAAGAGCACTCAGAATAGTGCCAGTAAGCATTAGATAAACATCAATTATCATTCTGTCCAGATCAATAAAACTGGGGGGGAGGGGATATTGCAAACCATGAACAAAGAGAGTTACTTCAAAGAGCTTTTCATTTCAAGCTTGGACATCTCTGAACACTTCAGATGGCAGAGGGAAATGTAACTGTGTGTATGCCAAGTTTCCCACATTCCTAATTTCTTTGCCCTGCTTTAAGTATTAAAAAATATAAGCAGTAACCTTCTTCAATTAAGGAGCTTAAGAAAACTCACATGTACTGGCTTGTACAGACAAATTATATTGGGCTGTCGGAAAAGCCATGTTTTTTTTTTCTGTTTTTCAAGCAAAAATGTGTTGACTTTTCCTACAACCCAATATATAATTTTCAGTGATTCTTAAAGATGCAAATCAGATTCATGTGTAGAGCTCAAATTTTGACTCAGTAGAGATAGGCGTGGAACTCAGGGAATCTGAATTTTTAAAAAATTCTCTGTGATTGGGTTCTTTATTCTAGAAAGACAACTAATGCTATAGGTGAAAGTTATGATAATTCATCTTGCTTTAAAGTAAGAAACAGAGACCAAATATGTTAAATACTTTCTCAAGGTACTCAGAAAATCATTTGCAGAGCTAACAGTTGGACTTTAGTTCATAATTCTAAGGCCAATATCCTCTCCATTATAATTTATACCATAGTAACTTGTGAGGATAGAATAAGCGTAGTAAATTTTTTATTCCCTCATCAGCTTATGAAATGATGCTCTGATTTAAATTCATAGGAACTTTAATTAGAACTGTGGATCTGGGATTCTGAATTCCTTTCTTACCCACATGTTCCAATTTACTGATTATCCCCATTAAATTTTTGGAAGGGTAAAGGAGAGACAACTCATGTGGAACCTGGGTCAAGTCCCTGTGGGAACTATGATCATGAACTTGAGGATTTGTTCCTCTTCTCCATTAGAGCCTAAGAAACTCCCAAGACCATAGTTTCATCACGAACAATTCCAAGATAAACTGACACATAAAACTAAGAAAATGAGAATCCTGTTGAATTGTGACCGTAAGAATATTGGCCTGTAAATCATTAACCAACAAATCAGTGGGACACAGATCACACAAATATCTGAAATGTTCACCCTAGTGCTTGAAAGCAGTGGCATGTTAGTGGCCTCTGCTCTGGGTTGAGGTTTTGTGGATTCTCTTTTTATCTTGGGAAACATGTGTGACCTATAAAGTCCCTCAGAGCTCATTTTCTTTAATGTATTATCAGAGAAGAAAATCTGTCAAATTAAAGTCTGCGGTGGGAAGCGGGGGGAGGGGGGGGTGGCCACCCATCCAGTAAATCATTCTGTTGAAGTTGAGCCAGAGAACCAAACTGGGACAATATCATTTTGCTTAAAGATGGTCTGGCAGACTAGAATCCCAGCCTGCAGACCTTCACACATCACTACTCCCTTGCTAATAAAACGAACCCCTTTCTTTAGTAACTTCTTGGCATCCCACTGACTACTTTCCTTTCAAATTTTCTGTTGCCCATATTTCAGTACCCTATCTTTGCATTCTCCTCCTACTCTTGTTAAAATACTGTTTCTTTCTTTCTTTTTTTTAAAGATCCCTTTTAATCAGATAACCCCTGCTGGCATGAGCTGTCAGAGGTATTCATTTCAGTGGACTCTGGCCTTATACTGTATTACCTTGGCAACAAGATTTAGAGGCAAAGGTTTGGCCTTGAACTTGTCAGAGTCTCCAACGATGTGAACTTGGCACATATTACTCTCCAGCACATCAAGTTGTCATGCCAACCATTAACAATAAAACCCATCTCTTCTAGGGTTCTAATTCAATAACTTTTCAAATTGGTTTCTTCTGTAATTCAATTGGTTTGAAAATATAATATCTGAATGGGTGTGTGTGAGCACATGTGTGTATTTAACCAGTCGCTAATGGCCTTCCACTAAATGACTGGAGGTTGGAAATACAACTCAGGTCAAAAGTTCATCAAAAAGCAAAGAAAAACCAGTGCTGGATCTAACACAAGGAGCATGCCTGCCATTTTGGAAATCCTGACAAAGAAGTGACAAACAAGCCTCAGGAGTTGACTGCTACCCTTCTGCAGAATATGACTTCTGCAGCCCTTACTCAGAGAATTGTAACACATGTTTAGAACTCCTTAGTTTTGAATACACAACTCACTTTAATTTCTTAGAACACGCCCTTTTTATATTTATACCCCATTTTCCTCCAAACCAGGAAGTTTATAAGAACCTGTCCTATTAGAAAGTTTCTTAATCATTTCAGATAAGGCATTGCAAAGAGTGTAGTGGCCACAGGAAACTAGGGGTCAGCGTTTCTCAAAATTACTTGTTTCAGTACTTCTTATTCTTGTGACAACTGTACGATTATTGAATTACTGTTTTTCTCTTTTCTTTGGCATATTTAAATATGCCAGGGGAGGGAATGCTATAGTATGGACCTGATAACTGTGTTCTTTTGGACCGCCATGGGGGCTCTCAATAACTAACTCAGAGGGATGCCAATATGTTGGCCATGACTGAAAATACTTTTCAAGTATGAATTCGTTTAATCCTTTGCATCTGTAGTGCCAGGAAGGGGCACAGAGAAAGTGCTGGATGGTTCTTAGCAGACAGGGGGTAAAGGAAGGAGTCTTGGAGCTCTCGGTGGCTTTTTCAGTTTTTATTGTCAGTGGTGGCCAGGTACATGGCAGGCATGGGTGCCGGGGGGCCAGGAGGCTTGCAGTCTTCCCAGACCCCGGCACATCTCACCCTCTCGGCTGCTTTGCTGCTTCTTCTCTTTGCTTCTACTGCTGGCATCCTGCTGCTGCTGCTGCTGCTGCCCTCGCTCTCGCTTTTCTGGCGTCCTTATGACACCTCCCATATAAAAATCCACGTCTAAACCCAGCTGCACCCACTTGCGCATGCCCACCTAGGCATGCGTGTAGCACCGCAGGTGTCCATCATTACACCAATGGCGGGAGGGTGGAAAGACCTTATAGTTTTCTCTGACCCTACAGCATCGCACTCCAATCCTTTGAGTCAGGTAACTATTTTTATCAATCCAAGTTTACAGAAGAAGAACCAGCGGCTCAGGAAAGTTAGGCAGCATGTCCACAGCCTACTGTTAGTGTCAGCATGAGGATAGAACCCAACAGCCTGGGTCCAGAATACCAAGTTCGTGTCCTGATTCATTGGGTTCTGGTTGACTGTTAAAGCCTGTGTACCAAGTTTACATAGGAACATTGATTACCTAAAATTGGAACCTTTTCTATCCTTCTTAGTAGCTCATTGAATGCTTTTCACACAAACCGTATTGCTCAGAAATACGGTTAGCTTGTTAAAGAGTAATCCAGAATAACTCTAGAATATCAAACGTAAGGTCTTTTTGAAAACAGTATAATTTGGGACAATGTAGCTACCATCACCTCCAATTTACAAGTACATTAGGTTTTCCGCAAAGGAAAATCATTGAGAACAGAGGTGTATTTCATGGTGTGATGGATGTTCTCTGTTGCTCCACGTGTCTGCCCTTTCCCACTGTGCTTCCTGCCCAGGCACGTGATTTTCACAGACTGCACCAACTGCTCACTCGCCCACTGGGTGTCTGTTGGATTAGGAGGCACTGGCAGAAATGAGAGAAAGGTTGGGGTATTGATTCCCTAGCTCATTCATTGCCGAGGCAGTTTGGTAATAGTTGCTTCCCTCTTCTGAAACCGTTGGGTCTACTGAGTAGCTCTCTCCTACAGCTGTGGTTTTCACTGGGATGTTAACAGCTTCCTGCTTGTCCCAATCCCTGGGTACTTCACCATCCCTTATTGATGTCTTACAACTGACAGAAATTTTATTAATAGTTCCTCCAATAAATAGATCATCTGTCTTCTGACAGGATCCTGGCTCTTATACCCGTCATCTTGCATGAAAATCACCTTCAGACCTTGTTAAAAGTGAAGATTCTGATCGACAAGACTGGGGTGGGGCCAGAAATTCTGCACTGCTAGCTGGTCTCCAGTTAAATGGATGCTCTACAGGCTATACTTTCAGTGGCAGCAGTCACATAGATGGTTTTCAGTCGTCACCAGATAGGTATTTTAAGTTGAAAGGAAGAATGGTAAATGAATGACTTGGAGACTGTGCTGAATTTGTCAACACTGATGAAGGAGGCCATGCTCTTGTCAAAAGTGTCTTGTAATAATTTACCCCGAGGTCTCAGAAGAGCCCCAGCAGACCCACCAGGTCACACCAAGGAGCTCATGGTTGGCTGCACGTCCTTATCTCTGTGTTTCTTTGCTCGAGCTTCCTTGGTGATTCTCATCATCCTTGGTTCACGCTGTTTATTAAAAGTAGCAGGTACCGCAACTAAACTCTCCCCAAAGGAATTCACACACCTGAATATTTTTTCTTCTTGGACAAGAGTAAATCTGATTTATTTCAACATCAGAATTGATCTTCCCCAAGGGACAATCCTCGTTGAGTGAGAAATGATAAGAGAAATTCGTGGTTTGCCAAACAATAAGTCTTATTTGCTCAGATTCCATATAGTCTTGTACAAACAGGTTCTGTGGGCAAAGGCAAAGTAAACTCCCAGAGATCGCTGGAAACAAGACCCTACTCAAAGCAAAATATACTGATTGTGGCTGTGAGCAGATCAGACTGTCAAGAGGTGGGAATTCCCATCTATATTTGCTGAGCAACACATACTCTGTGAACACCTACTAAGTGCCAGACACTCTGTTTCTTTGCAGGCCAAGATTATACATGTAGTGACATTTTACTAACTTCCAGCCTGAATCAATTGAATATTGTGGTCACTTGGGCAGATCTAACCTGCATCTGATTATTTCACTAACCATGCAAAGACGATTTATGATGCTAATTAATAGGTCAGTAAGTTTGCAAATATCTACTTAAAACAATAAATAAATTTCAGGACCTAAAGTTTTTTAGAAAGGCACATTTAGGTTCCTGGAGTCGCTGATGGATTAATAAGGTTGATTTTTGTACCAACTAAAAACAATGTAGTATCCTAGAATACAAAATGGTAAATCTAGTAAAGTGTACAATTTAGTTAAGAATAGTGTGTTAATGTTGGCTTCTCAGTTTTGAAAAATGTACCATGGATGCTGTGGTTGGCACAATGCCAAGCGCACTACATGTGCTCACAATAATGTCATGAAGCAGGCATGCCTAGTTATCCTCATTTTACAAATAATGAAAATGTGGTTCAGAGTGATTAAGCAACTTGCCTGCAGATAAAAACTGATGGAGTCAGGATGTGACAAGGTCTATCTAATCCCAAAGTCTGGGCTCTCAGCAACTTCACACTCTATTGTTTTGCCTCTCCTAGTTTAAGTTTTGCTGTGTAAAAAGAAAAGTAGCATTTCTTCACATGGGCATTCATCTTCCATTTGCCTTGGTGAAATGGATGATGAATTCAGCAATTTATACTGCACCTTTAAGCCAGAGAATAATTTTGAAATAACCAAGTTTAACACAAGGTCAGATCCTCTATCTTTCTGTTGTATTAAATAGACCTCATGAGATACCACCTCACACCAGTGAGAATGGCACATTGCAAAAAAAGTAACAACAACAAATGTTGGCGAGGATGTGGAGAAAAAGGAACTCTCTTACACTTCTGGTGGGAATGCAAGCTGGTCCAACCATTATGGAAAGCAGTATGATGGTTCCTTAATCTACTAAGAATGGAACTTTCATAGGATCCAGTAATTCCACTCCTAGGAATATACCCAAAAGATACAAAAACACTAATTCAAAAGAATACCTGCACCCTTATGTTTATAGCAGCACTCTTTACAATAGGTAAGACCTGGCAACAACCTAAATGCCCAAAAACAGATGAGTGGATCGGGAAGCTGTGGTACATATGCACAATGGAATACTACTCAGCAATCAGAAATGAAAAACTAGACACATTCATAGGAACATGGATGGAACTGGAAGGGATTATGCTCAGCGAAGTAAGTCAGAAGGCAAAAGAAAAATACCAGATGGTTCCTCCCCTAGGAGGAATATAAGGGAACCAAATAAGGATCAAGGAAAGGAATAAGAACAATAATAATAATAACAACAATAAAAACACAAAAACCAAAAATGAAAAGACAAGGACAGACTGGGGACACTTGGTGGGGAGGGAAGAGGAGAAGGGTTGAGGGCAGACGGGAGCACGGGGGACTGAGGTGATGGTGCACTGGTGTTACGGTGATGGGGAATACATGGGGATTACAATTGATGTCAAAAATATGTAAATTAAAAAAATTTATAAATTAAACAATTGCTGGGGATGGTTAAAAAAATAAAATAAATAGACCTCAAATTTTTCTGGAGGAGGGGTTAGTGTAGAAGGAGCTTAGAATACTTTCATAACTAAGCAACGACCTTCTTCCCTTGGCTCCTACCTGCTTTTGCTCATCATGTGCTCCCCTTGGGATGCTGGGCCTAAAAACCAAGGAATCTCCCAGTACTTTCTAGTTGGCTTTGGCCAAAGTAGATGGTTTACTCAGAAATGAGATATGGTTCAGGGTCAAGAATGCCAGTCTAAGGCAGAAAGAGTAATAGGCTCCCTTAACAGAGGTACTAGAACAGCCTCTGTCCCCAAATATCATTGCCACTCTCACCAAGGTGCCCATGATCACCTAACGCATGTTAAGTGCAGTGCACAGTTTGTCATGGACCAGATTTTTCTTATAGCATCTCATGGTTTTTCTTGGGTACCCCTTCATACACTTCATGTGTCTTCAACTCCCAGCTGGAGTGCGAATTGTTTTCCTCTATCATTCATTCACTTGTGAAGGGACAGAAATGATTATACAGCAGAGTTCCCACCTTTTCCTCTCTTTTAACAATCAAAGAAGATGGTGTATTCTGTCACAGTGCGGTGAATGGTTCTTTAGGCTTTCTTGATCAAGAATCAGAAGAGAAGAGGGGAGGAGGGAGACACACACTAAACAGCGAGAATGATTTTGAGGGAGATTGAGTGGGGGGGGGGGGCAGTTTTAGCAAAAGAAACCTAAGAACAGGGTGAAGTCCATAAGAAAGAAGTGTGGCTCAAAGAAGTATCACTGTTTTTCCCACCTCAGTGTTCCAAAATGCAGGTAAGACACCAATCTTAAACAGATTATAGACTTGAATAAGAGAGGTGAAACCACTATACTCTTAGAAGAAAACAATGGGATAAGCTCCCTGACAATGGTCTTGGAGGTGATTTTTCAGATATAACACCAAAAGTAAAGGAACATGAGCAAAAATGAACAAGTGGGAGTAGATTAAGCTAGAAATCTTCTGCACAAAGGAAGCTATTAACATAATGAAAAGACAACCTACGTAGTGAGAGAAAAATATTTGCAAATCATATATTTTAATAAGGGGTTAAGATCTAAAATATAGGCCTCCCTGGTGGCGCAGTGGGTTAAGCAACGCACTATGAGGCAAAACGCAGCCACTGCAGCACGAGTTCGATCCCTGCTGCCGGCCAGGGAGGGGACCATATGGTGCGGCAGACCTCTCCTGCTGTGCCCGCTGCTCCCCTCAGCAGTGTGCTTCAGTTGATCTGCCTGTTCTGCTCCCCGCTCTCTGTGGTGAATCCTCTCACCCCCCACACCTCTGGCCTGTACCCCAGTGCTTGTATGCATAAATAAATAAATCTTTAAAAAAAAAAAGATCTAAAATATAAATCATTAAGATTACTCAATAACAATCAAACAATCCACTTAAAAAATAGGCAAAAGATCTTAACATCGATAACCATTAGGGAAATGCAATCAAAACCACAATAAGACATTATCTCACACCTGTTAGAATGGTTATCATCACAAAGACAAGAGATTACAAGTGTTGGGAAGGATGTGGACAAAAAGGGAACATTTGGACACTGTTGGTAGGAATGAAAATTGGTGCAGCTAATATGGAAAACACTATGAAGGTTCCCAAAAAATTAAAACATACATACCATATAATCTAGCAATTGCACATATGTATATACATGTGATTATATCCAGAGGAAATAAAATCACTATATCATGGAAATATCTACATCCCCCATATTCATTAAAATATTTGTAGTAGTCAAGATATGGAAACAGTTTAAATGTTGATTATAGATGAATAGATAATGAAACTGTATATATATATATATGTAAACACATATATGCTACAAAATATTATTCAGCCACGAAAGAGGAAAACGATCCAGTCATTTGAGACACTGAGGTAGCCATGGAAGGTAGGATGTTAAGTGAGAAAGTCAGACACAGAAAGACTAATACTTTATGATCTTATTTATATACATGAGATCTAAAAAGCCGAACTCATGGAAAATAAATTGATGGTTGGAGGACGGTTGGTGGTGAGGCAAATTTGGAAAAAAATTAGGTTAAACACAGAAATAGGTGGTTTATGTGGTGATGCGCGTCAACAATGATCATGATCAATGAGTGATGCTGGTTAAATTTCCAGTTATAGATAAATAAGTTCTGGGAATGAATGAGCAGCTGATGACTGTAGTCAAATATTACATATTTGAAATTTGTTAAGAGAAGGGGTTTTAAAAGTTCTCATTGTAAGAAAAAGTAATGATGCTAGATGAATGCCTATCACGTCAGGGTCATAATTTCATACACTACACATATATCAAATATTGTACTTCATAAACTAATAAAGTGTTACAGTTGATTATAGCTCAATGTATTAACAAAAATTGACTTGGGGATGATGAATTTCTGAAAATTCTTAGTGGTCCCACTGAGAGACCTGAGTCTGTGAGCCTATCTTGTCTAGAAGGAACTGCTAGCTGGGGAGACAGAGGGCAAAATGGGTGGGAAAACCAAGAAATCAAGACTTGGCATTGAACATCAGTCACTGCTAAAGATTAGAACACTAGACATGAAACTTTCTGAAGGAAGCAAATATGAAATAGTCTTGACTAAAAACAAAACAAGCACTGGGGTACAGGTGTGGGGGTGAGAGGATTCACCACAGAGCAGGGAGCAGAACAGGCAGAACAACAGAAGTACACTGCTGAGGGGAGCAGCGGGCAAGGCAGGAGAGGTCTGCTATACCATGTGGGCCCCCTCCCCAGCCGGAGGCAGGGATCGAACTCGTGCTGTAGTGGCTGAGGTTTGCTTCACAGTGTGTTGCTTAACCCACTGTGCCACCAGGGAGGCCCTGCTGTTAACTTTTTAAGGGTGGTACTCGTTTTGCGGCTTTAAGAAGGAATCTTTATCTTTTAAAGATGCATGTGAAATACTTAGAGATGAAATAATATACTTTTGCTTCAAATAATATTGTGGGGGGATTGGTAGAGGGAAGGTTGGAGGGAATGTGCAGGGAAACTGGCCACAAGTTGTTGAAACGATCATAAGGTTGATTGTGCTGTCTTTCTACTTAGCATATGTTTGAAATTCTCCATGAGAACAAACAAATCAACAAAATGAAAAGCAGGAGAACATGATGCATCACTTCTGTCATCATTGTTTAACAAAAAATCTTACAAAGTCTGAATTTTCAAAATAGTATAAGCCACTTCTTAGAACTTATTTCAGGGACATTTATATAACTTTTAATCTTTTCCTAACAGAGTGGCAGGAGGGACCCACTCTCTATTGCTCCCCACTTACTGATGGGATTTGGGTGGAGACAGAAGAGAAATACATTCTACATTGTTTTTCCACTCACTGTATTCAGAAAATGAGATAAAGAACCAGTGGGCTGGATTTCTTTTGTGGGTTGCCAGACAGTGTTTCTTTGGCCAAAGCCCTGCCTGCTCTGAGAGTGGAGCACAGAGCACCCAACTGCAACAACTGTGGGTCCACTCGCCACCGACCTCCTCCTCTCCTCATTGCTGCCACCACCCAGAACAATGCTGAGCTCTGCAGCTGAATCCTCATTGGTCTTCCAACTGCCAAAGTCAACGAACACTTCCAGCTCTTATCTTATGTAATCTCTCTGGAGCGCTGTCTATTGCCAATTCTCTATAGCCATGTCCCACATATTGATGATAATCTGCTGGGTTCAAGACTCCAGGTGCTTTCTAGTCATTATTTAATCCTCACCATTTCAATAGGGAAGTTTTATTTCCCACCACACCCTCACTTTTGGTTAATGAGGAAACTGACTCAGAGAAATTAGTAACTTTTCTAAATTCTTAATGCTAGAAAATGAAAGAAGTAGGATGTTAAGTCCGGAAATTTTATTCTGAAATAATTAAATATGGAGCTCAATAAGTCATTGTAGAAGCATTTACTATAGCATGTTATAATACTGTAACTATTAAACTCTTACTATTTATTGTAGTATGTCGGTGGATTTAGCTTTCGTATTTCACATATTAGAAAAGATTTATTTTTAAAAAGATTTTATTTATTTATTTTTGGGTAGAAGAAATGGGTTGCAGACCAGAGGTAGAGGGGGAATGGGTGGAGAGAATTCACCGGAGACAGACTGGGGAGCAGAGCAGGAAGACCTATTGAGATACACTGCTGAAGGGAGCGGTGGGCAAGACAGGAAAGGTTCTGCTATGCAGCCTGGCTGGGGCTCCAACTCAGGCCGATGAGGTGGTATCATTGAGACTTAATCCCTAGGCTAGCAGGGGGGATCCTAGAAAAGATTTAAAAACCTTTTTGGAGTTCCAATGTGGGGCTCCCAAGTGTGAGTGTTTGTGAGTGTGTGGGGTGGTCTTTAGGACTTATTTAAAAAATGCCCAACTACAATGTATCATCACTGCCATTTAAGTTAAAAAAAAAAAAATTCCCCAAATAGACTGGTATGAATGTATTACTATAATAAAAAAGGCAAAAGCAGGATGCTACCTGCTATATTGAAAATGAGTTTCTATAAATGTGTCTGCTTGCATATGTGTAGTGCATTTTTTTTTTAAAGAATAGGACCTTAGGAACAGTGGCTGTTTCTGGGTTTGAGAGTCAGAATGCTGGGGTAGGAGGGAGATTTCCCATACAGTCAATGTAGGAGACTTGTGCATTTTGAATTTTGTGCAAGGGGCATTCTGTATTAACTATTCCAAAAATAAATAAATGAATTGAAACTAAATCCCTAAAAGAAAAGATATTGTCAGGGCCTGAATGTTGGCATTCCTCCCAAGTTCATGTTGAAGTCCTACCCCCCCAAAGCTGGTGATATTAGGAGGCGGGGCCTTTAGGAAGAGCTTACATCATAAGGTGGAGCCCTTATAAGTGAGATCAGTGCTCTTATAAAGGAAGCTCCTGCAGCTCTCTAGCTCTTTCCACCAGGTAAGGACACAGTGAGAAGGGGCTGCCTGTGAATCTCACCTACACTGACCACCCTGGCATCTTGGCCTTTGGACTTGCAGTCAGATCAATGAATAACAAGTTACTGTCTGTAAATTATCCAGTCTGTGGTGTTTCTTTTTTCCTTTTTTAAAGATTTATTTATTGATGCATACAAGAACTGGGGTATAGGCTTAGAGGTGTGTGTGTGGGGGGGGAGGTGAGAGGGTTCACCAGAGAAAGAGTGGGGAACAGAACAGGCATATCTACTGAAATACAGTGCTGAGGGGAGCAGCGAGCGAAGCAGGAGAGGTCTGCTGCGCCATGTGGGTCACCTCCAGGGTCGGGGATTGACCTTCTGCTGCAGTGGCTGTGGATTCTTGATAGTGTGGTGCTCCACCAGGGAGGCCCCCTGTTTCATTATAGCAACTCAAACAGACCAACAGAGATATTTTAACACCTCCAGAAAGATAGGCCTAATAATCACATAGTCACAAGTAATTTGAATATCTTTAACTTCATAACTTTCCTTTTTGACTTGCTTTGGGAAAACTGGGTCTGGGTGTGGCAGTACCCTGCCGGCTGACCTTCCTGTTCTCATCAACCACACTCTGGGAATGTATGGAAGTGAGGTCTTTGAGTCTTCCCTTATCCACAAACAGGATAATCTCTTTGGGGTTCCCCTGGAGATCCCCAAAATTCAAAATAATTTCCCCAGGGTTAGACCATAAAGGGGAGTTGGAAAAATTGGAGTCAGTGGCCAAAGACTATGAACCTGCATTTGAGCAGTTCTCATCCTGAGAGAAGTTCTTGAACTTGACTGCACTTCAGAGTCACATGAGCAGTTTGACCAGTACCATTTTAGAGACTGTCTCTCAAGATAGGGCCGGAAATCTGCATTTTAAACAGGTGTTTAAAATGGGGATTCTCATGCACCAGGGACCACTGTTTGAGAAACATGAATAAACCCAGACTATGTGTCCTTATAGCCTAAGGATGATGACTGAACTTGAATACTCTGTGACCGTCAAAAGTCAAATAGAACAGTTCCCCTCCCCCGCGATGCCAGAGGTCAGACAGGATGTGTCTCAGATGGAGTCCGCTGATGCAAACAGGATCTGGAGAGAAATAGCAATTTTTCCTTTTCACTCTGAACCCCCATCCGACCAGTTCCGGAAGCCATCCTGATTAAAACGTAATTGATTTGGACTGGGTGAACAGAGCAGCCAGGCCTGCACATGGCTTTCCCGGGCTCTGCAAATACTGCACAGCATCATCTGACTTTACTGCATTCAAAACAATATGATTTGACATGTGCTGGTTTTCTAACAACATTTGCAAACTAAGTAAGATAATACAGTCAACGACTGTGCCAACCCAACTTTAGAGAAACAGTGGGGTGTTTCCACCCAGCTCCCAACGACAGCAAACAAGCTGGAGGCATTTTAGTTGCATAAATACTGACTCTGGTCACACAGGATTTGGGGTCTTTGGCTGGTCAGGAAACGGTCATGTATTACTTTCAAAGCTGAATCAGTTATCCCAGTTTAAACAAGGATTTGAAACAGTTTGCTTTTTTTTTGGTTTCTTTTTTTTTTCCCCAATAGCACACATCATAGAGTAACTATAATTCAAATTTATCAGGGGTTGAAAAAGCAAACTAAGTAAACAAAAAGCCCATGGTACCAGGAGGCTGAGAGGAAATGGGCTGAGTCAGAGAAGAATTCCAGAGGGGACTTTTTGGTCAGTATGTCAGACAACTTACTTTCAAGTAGCTGTTTCCTTTTTTTGCCCTGTCCATGTCAGGACCCCATTGCACTGCAAACAGACCAGCAGCCAGCCAAGTAATAGCTGCTAGTCTGAAGCATCCCTTAGGTTCACATATAAACTCTACTCCTTAAATATATATATTTTCCCCAAGATTAGGTTTACAAATCTGGTTATCCAAGAAAGTAAGGAAACATTTGTACTGTACATGCGTTATCTGTGAATTTGCAGAAAGCATAGGCACTCTACCATGAGACATTCAGATATATAAGATGTTCATTCCATAGTTCCAAATGGTTTCATTTTGAAGGTACTGCTTCATTTTGTTTTGTGTGACCTTGAAATCAAAGTTCTTCATGCTAAAGAAAAAAAAAAGGCATGTATTCTGTTAGATCCTAGTTTAGATGATTTTTATGATACAAAATAAATGTCCTTGACAACTTATATTTAAACTTTCATATTATGGAAATTTCAAGGATCATGCATAAAAATAAGAGCATAATAGAATACACTCTAATTTAAATAATTATCAATGTATGCCGAGACTCTGGTTGTTACTCCTGAAGGTCTAAAACATAATGATACTTTTAAACACAAAAGCACCTGGTGGAGGGGGGTTTAAAAAATAATAAAAGCAAAAGCACGATATCATTTTATTATACTTTAAAAATGAGTATTCCCTCTTTAGTATCAACCAGTATCCAGTTCTCTATTGATTTTTAAGCAAAAATCTTACAGAAAGTTGTACTGATAAAAATCTAGAAATTTCTGCTTTGTCGCACTGCTGCGGGAACTGTGTGATCTCTTCCACCTGACATCCCTAAGATAGGGATGCTTAAGAATCTGCTGCACAAAAGTTCTTTCAGGGACTGGAGACTGAACTCATGTGTCAAAACCTCCCCGGTTGCAGAGACCGGATTGGATTCTCCAGCACTGTTGACTTTGGTCTGGATGTTTATCCATTCATTTTTCAGACCTCCAGTCGCTTGTTTATCTTGGCCATCCCTTCCTGGTCTGAGACTTCCCACACCCTGCCATCTGGCACCCTCTCTGATTTCGTTCCCACAGCCCCGCTCCAAGCAGAAACCTCAGCGGAAGCCCAGGTCCAGCAAAGGTCCTGAGCGCCGGGTCCATGCTTCTGTACCCCAATCTTCCTGCAGGAAGGAAGGGGGTAAAGGAGATTTTTAGAGAGGATTCTCAAGGTTTGTTACCAAAAGAATATAACCGTCTTTATTGTCAATTGATGGACTCATAGTCAATAAACATCACAGGGCTTAGAGATAAGCTGGAAGATGGTGAAATCTTATTGGAAATGTGCCTGCTGCTGTCTTTCTTTTTTTTAAATCCATAATCTCACTGATGATTCATTCAACTTGTGTCCTCAGGCCTATAAATTGTTCTAGCCAAGACAGCAAAAATTTTTAACATTAAGAACTTAACTTAAAATTTATTTAGGTGAACAGGGGCCTCCCTTGTGGTGCAAGGGGTTAAGCACCTCACTATGAAGCATCCATAGCCACAGTAGCATGAGTTCGATCCCCGGCCAGGGAGGAGACCCACATGGTGCAGCAGACTTCTCATGTCTCGCCCACTGCTCCCTCAACAGTGTATCTCAGTTACTCTGCCTGTTCTGTTCCCCACACTGTCTTTGGTGAATCCTCTTCCTCCCCTCCCCGCCCCCCGCACCTCTGGTCTCAGTTCTTGTATTCATAAATAAGTAAATCTTTTTAAAAAAATGTGTTTAGGTGAACAGACTGCTTTTGATGGTAAAAAGTTTTTAATTTTTTACCAAACACAAACTGAAGCAGCTAGACTGCTGATTTCTGGCAAATAGATCCATTCTCCATTCCCTAAAACACCCTCCCATTTCTATGTTGACTGGGACTCTCCCCTGGCTTGTTTCAGTCCTGGGGGCTTCTACTGATCACCTAGGCAAAGAGCTTTTCTCTCTAAATTCCAACAAGAATGACACTGTCTCCACCACCACAGCTCCTGAGAATGCACTGTTGGACACCACGCTTTGTCCTTAGTGTATTATCTCATTTTCTCTTAGTATATCATCTCAATCAAACAGTTCCAGGAAGAAAGACATCATTTTATTTCCAGGAATTGGAAAGATTAGGTAAACACCCAAGGTCACAGGGTCCCTACAACAGGGCTGGGTTATATAACTTAGCGTACCTCCCCTCAATGTTTAAGCTATATTGCCTTTTGAAAAATCATGTTCCACCTGTGTTGCATGGTTAGATACATGTGCCTACATAAAATAATTACATAAAATAATTAGCTCAGTACCTGGCAAATGTAAGTGCTTGATACTTCATAAATGTTGGTTGTCATCCTTGTTGTTACAAGTATATATTGTCTCTGTGGCCTAGAACTTGCTGAGTGCTATTGTACAAGCATGAGAATCTGGCCTTATGGCCATCAGGTGTGGAGCATAAAAATACGGGATGTGATACTTGGGACGTGATGATGGGAGAGTTATTTGTTGGTTCTCTGACGTTCACATCTGCCTGGGCAGCCTGCATTTTATATGACAACGCTTCTCAAGGGACTTAACAGTTGTCAAGAAAGACGACCACAGCATTAAGAAGCAAGGGGCTTGTTCCCTTCTCAGCTGCTCGGGACCGCCCAGCACTGTGGCAGGAGTTCTGAGAAGGGAAGGCACAGTGGGTGCTGGGGAGCCAAAGAGGACATCACAGGCAGAATGAAGATCTTTAAAGACTGAAGTTGTAGACAGGATTAAAGGAAGCACAATGTGGTAATTGGCTTTTAAAATGTGTTTATTATGCAAATAAATTCACAAAGCAGAGCCGAAAAGAAAGGGAGGAGAGCACTTCCAGTTGCTTTTGAAAGTGTCTAAGAGTAAGCTGCCTCTGAACCTGCACAGCTCCTGCTAGGTGGGCAGCGTCCACACTCCTGGTCTCGTTCGGGCAAATGGAATAAGCACAGTTGTGCCTTCTCCTTCTCCTTCTTCTTTTCATAGCTCTAACTTCTGAGGTCCGTTAGGCCTCAGAGAAAGAGTAGTTGAGATGTGCTGAGGAATGGGATAAGACTGTGCCTTGTTGGGGAAAAGAAAACGGGGTGCAAATGCCATCCTGGAGGTGCTCCCGCATAAGCAAACTCCCCCCTGCGGAGATGTGATGGCATAAAGATCTGGCTGATAAATTGCACAGAGCATTAATGCCTCTGTGCATCAGGCACTCTACATACATGATATTGCTTAATTCTCCTAATGTTACAGGGCAGGGAGAGGGGTACCACAGAACCCCCAAACCTGCCCTCTTTAAGTGGGTTCTGCCATCCTCCGCATCAAGACAAACATATAAGACCTTTAATGGAAACGAACTTTAATACAATTAGTAAACAATACAGGAAAGACAAAGAATACAGATACTAAATTAAGCATCCACAGTTACCCATTCTCTGGAGGGTAAAAGTCCAGCTAAATAGGATTGGCCGAAAGCAAGGCCCAAAAGCCTGCCACAAGTTTAAAGTACCTTTTGATGGGGACCCAGAAAGGGCAGACAAATTTGGGAGGAAAAGAGCAAAATCAAAATTAAGATGAAAACTGCCATTGTTAAGCTCCCACGGATCTTTCACCTGCACCTGTTCCAACGAGTCCAAGACCAAAAAGCAAGCACAGTTTCTTCACATGTCTCCGCTCCACATGCCTCCTCCAGGTCTCCTTGCTCCTCTCCATCCTGCTTCCTCTTCTGTCCCTCTTCATCTCCACCCTAGGGATCGGGAACTTCCCTTTTCTTGGGAACCACCCTGTTACACTAAGAGTCTTGTTTATATTGTAAACCTTATTTTATAGAGGTGGAAACATTCAGAGGGCTCAGTAATTTACTGCAAGTCACCCAGCTAGCCAGCAGCAGAGCCAGGCAGAAACAGTTCTGTCCGACTTCAAATACTAGTCCCTTTCTCCGGCAACACACTGAAGCGTGTCAGTTCTCTTCCTGACATTTTAAAGGAAATGCTCCTGTTGTTCTTTGCTGAAGAGATGATGACTCAATGACTCTTCTTGGCCTAGGCGATGGATTTCTTGGGGCTCAGACTTGTAATCTGAGCACTCCTGAATGCTCAGGCTTTCTGTGGGGCCAGTGAGCCTTCATTCCCACCCTTATGCCCTTTTGGAGACCGTGTTTTCGATACTCTCATGCAGATCCTCATGCACCTTTTGCTGGAGCCCTTGGGGAGGTCTCAGTACTTACTACCAATGCCCCTGCCCCCAGGGGCCTCAGTCTGGGTGAGTGATCTGGAGTCGCCTACCTCCCTGAACTTTCTGTATAAGGTGTCTCCATCCAAGAATGGAGAGGAATAAAAACACATCTAATTGCACTAACTTTCCAGGTGCAGGGAACAAAATCCAGGCAGATTGCAGGCCAGAGCAGGCATTAGCTTTTGCAGATGTCTAGAAGGAGCCCGCTTGTGACATGGAGTGGGGGCAAAGACACTTCCAACCATAAAGAGCCAAATGTTGAAGTTGAAGGGCTATAAAAACAATCTAATTTATTGGAACATGTTTTTCTAGCAGCTTTGGGTTAGAGCTGTGATTGCCTCCTGCAGAGATGTGTGACCTCATTCCCTCTCCCCCACCCTTCACAACTGTAACAACAAGACAGGGTTTTCCCTTATAACCTAACATATGGTTTGCAGCAGGAAGTGCAAAATCCCAGGAATGAGTGGAGGCTCAGGTTTCAGACTCAAGAGAGACTCAGGTGAGCTACAAGGAATGGTCTTTGTTTCCTATGAAAACAGAGTTGAAAAGAGAATGTTTAGTGACCTGTAGGTTTGGAATGAGGTGATTAATTCTCCAGAACTCCCTCTGGTTTCCTGGGCAACAAAATCATTGTGTTGTTGATAGATAAACCGGGAATAATAAGTTGGTTTAAATTAAAGATTTTCTTTCTTATTTTTTAATAGGGGTTTTGTCCTCACCAACCCAACTATATAACAAAACAAAAACAAAGGATTCAAGCAACACACACTCATGCTTACAAACACACATAAACTTAAGTCTCCTCCTTCACACTTTGACTCGGCCTTCTTTCTCACAGTAATTTTAAGTTCAGTGCTGTGTGACTACAGGCCAAGAGAAAGGTGGATCAGATCCCATACAGAAAATCTCTGGGAATTCATCAGGTCAAAGATTTTCACTCTGAATGGGGTGATGTGTAGGTCAGCATATCAGAATTTCTGAAAGTGTCAGAGGAAACCAGTATGAGATATTTATCTAAAAACATTGAGGATTACAAAAGACAGAAACTGAATTAGGCTTTCTTATAATTTTTATTTCCCATTTCAAAGACCACTACACAAACTTTTGCTTTGTAACAACCAATTTAAGAACAAGGCAAATAGTATGGTCTTCCTGGAAATCCTACTCATAGCTCATAAAGATTTTCTGGTTGAAATCAAAGCCTATTTCCCCCCCTGGACTTCCAGGGTCTATAGAATCTCTCTTTGCCTGACCTGAGAACATGAGCTGCAGAACAGAACTATCTGGGATTGTCCTTGGCTCTCCCATCTTCTGTATCTTATCAAACTTAAGGTGCTGTTGACTGTAACAGACACATCATTGTTTAAACACCACTAAGAGAGAAAAAAACCTGTCAATTAAATTATAGACACAATGCTAAATGCCATCAATTTCAGTGATGTTAAAATATGACAAGAATCTGTCCTAGAATCGAGGAACTATGACACTAATTTAGGAAATTTAACCTTCCCATAATTTCACCTCTCTCTGTTTCATCTTCCTCCTCAAAAGATGAATATAAATATAGAGGCCTCCCCCACCGCACCCCACTCCCCAGTGGCACATGGGTTAAAGTCTCAGTGTTTGAACCTCCAGCCAGGGAACTTACTTACATGGCACAGAAGACCTCTCCTGTCTCGCTTGCCGTTCCCCTCAGCAGTGTATTTCAGTAGATTTGCCTGTTGTGCTCCCCACTCTGTCTCTGGTGAATCCTCTTACACCCGTACACCTCTGGCCTACACCCCACTTCTTGTACATAAATAAATAAATTAAACCCGGGGCAAAAAAAGATGAAACTAATAATGGTGCCCACCATATGATATTATAACCACCATAGGGTGGTTGTGAGAACTCAGTGATTTAGTGTAGGGAAAATGCTCAGAACACTGGCACAGAATGAGCACCAAATTAGCTGTTGTTGTTATTACTCAGTACATACCACTCAAATTGACAAATACTTGCTCGCATGCTCTGTGGAGGCTTTCATGGTTGTCATTTCTGCTAGGGGAAAAAACAACACGGTAACACCCACACATTGCAAACTGTGATTTTGGAGAAATAAAAGCAGGCCCAGTTGGGAGAACGGTAACAGATTGTTTCTCTTTGCCTTGGTCTCTGAGTGATTTCTTCAAGTACACCCTGGTTCCCACAGAAAAGCGCCTGTATGGTCTAGTCATTGTTCCATTGTGGGAAGAGTTTTTGCATTCATGATGCTCTTGTGGATTATTTTTGCCAAGCTTTTTGTTGCTCTAGGCACTTCCTGGAGGCACCCCAGTCTTAGACGATTCTGACCTCACAGGGATGCCAGGCAGGGCTCGATGCAAACAATGCAGGCCGTGCCCGGGCCAGATGGCTCTGCACAGTCAGCGTGGTTCTTTCATTCACAAAAAGTCAGAAACAAGCTGATTCCCCCGTTTCAGCCCTAACAAATGGAAAAGTGAACAACCCCATCTTGCTGTGCAGCCCCAACTGATGCAAATCATTTAAACAAAGAGATGAACATAGGTGTATATGAGAATCCTCAAAGTAATTGCTGGTTAGCTGTGGCCGACTCAGAATTAAAACCCACGGGCAAAGCTCCAAGTCCACATATGTTTTCCAGTCTCTTGGAAACTCTCACATTTTGTTGTTGTTCTTAGACTTCTGCTATCCCTAACTTCCTCCTGAGGTTATTGAAGAAATAGATATTTGCATGATTAGAATATGATCTTGCCAGCACTAATTTAAAGGCACATATCTATTTTTACAGTCAACCAAGTTTGGTCAGAAAAAGAATCTGCGTAGGAGTTGGTACTGGGATTTAGGACACCTAGTTCTAGAGTTTGAGAAAAAGCACTGGACTCCAGTTTAGAAGACATAAATCCTGGCCTCTCTTTCAGATGACCCAAACACCATTGTCTGGCTCGCAGATTCTGCATCTATAGAGCCTTGGCTAGCTGTAGATTTCTATGACATAAGGAACCCAGTAAACATCTGGTTCCGCTGGGCACCTTTGGTGTGTCAGCTGGCTCAGCTATGATGACTGGGTGTTCGATCACACGCTAGTCTAGATGTTGCTGTGAATGCCCTCTGTTGAGGTAGTTAACATTTGACTTTCAACAAAGCAGACTGACCCCCATGATGTGGGTGGACCTTGTGAAGTTCTTGACGGTTTGAAGACTAAAGGCTGAGGTTTCCAGGAAAAGAAGGAATTCTGCTTCAAGATGGTAATATGGAAATCTTGTCTGAATTGAAATCCTGTTGGCCTGTCCTATGTATTTCACAGTCAAGCCTGCAATGCCAGTTCTTACTGAAATTTCCAGCCTGCTGGCATTCCCTATGGATTTTGGAATTCCAGCCACTGCAGTAACTTTAGCCAATTTCTGATAATTAATCTCGCTTTCTTCTCTCTCTCTCAGTATGTGTATTTCCTAGTGGGCCATTTGCCCTGACTCACCTTACACTTGACCGCCCTGCCTGACCTTCTCAGCTTCTGGCTTGTTTTTCTACACATGAACTTGTGTTACCTCTCACCTCTACTCTAGCTTCAACTTCATGTTTTTCTCTTAGGTGACCAGGATTTAAACTTTCTGGCTCAGCTACTGTTTATTTCCTGAAAAAAACTTCCTCTGATCTGCCTTCAACTTTGGGCCTTCACAGATTGACCCCAAAAGACCTAGATAGGTATGACTGAGCTCAACTAGGTACCCATGTGTGCACACATGCACACACACACAATCATACACCCTGTTCACAAGCTCACGATCTCTGCCTTTTTGTAATTCAGTGGCTTATAGCATCTTGTCCCACATACTTCTGTTTTTATGTGGGTAGGAACAGGAACACAGTGTTCCTCTATTTTCATGAAGGGTTAAATATCAACCAGACTCATTTCTGTCTCCTGGGCATTGTATATCTCATCCATGTCACAGGAGATAAGTGGTTATAAGAGGACATGTTTCTTAATTAAAGGGGAGTGTGTCTAATTACCTTTTGCTTATGCACAAGGGATATTTTTAAAAGTAAGTATAGTTATATTTGTGTATGTGAAGTTATTTCACAGCAAATGTTTGCAAAGCTGCATGGAAGGAGGTTGCAAGCATAATTAGAAATATAGGCTTTCCTATTTTTGACCCTTCTATCACATCACAGTTGTTTGCCTTAATCAGGGGAATCTCACAGGCAGTGAAGGAAGGCTTATTATCACTGCAGTGTGTTGCCTGCCTGTCAAGCTTTAAAGGGTCCTCTCCATGGTCTCTCAGTGAGCTGTGTGTTAGAGACATTTAGGTATTTTGCTCGCCCTTGTACTCTAGTGGAATCAGGCTGAGTCCGTGTTATGTAACACCACCGGCTCACTCTGTAATGAGCAACTTCTAAGGAGGAAGCAGCATGGGGAACAAAGCCACCTACCCTTTGCCAACCCCTCCGTGCACTGCCAGTGCACCTGCAGAGAGCTTCGAGGGCTCAGCCTGGAAGAGAGACTGCTTATTATGTTTCATTGTGTAGATGACACAGGGCTTTTCCAGGACAGGCTGGACTGAAAAAAAAAAAAAAAAATCTCTGCTTTGTTTCTTGGCCAGGTTTTATCCAAGGTCTTTCGGGGCTTAGAGATCATTAAGCAGCTGCCTGGTTGAACCCCTGCTTTTCACTTCACCTGCTTCAGAAATCTGATCAACTCGGATGGACAGAAAATATTCAAAAGAAGCTCCCAGCTACCAGTGTCTCTATAGCTTGCAGGGTTAAAATGGGCAAGTGGCGCATGTTGGTTATGCCTCAGTAACACTGGCCACAGTTTGGATCTGATCCATTGGTGTGCTAAGTTGGACTGAAGCTTTGTCTTCTAAAGTATATGATAAGCATCCCTCTCTCCCCACGCCCTAGCAGTGCCTGCCACTACTAGTGTGGATGAGGTTATCAGTCAGGGCCCTTGCTTTTGAGACAGAAACCCAATTCAAGTTGGTTTAGGTGAAATAAGAAATGTATTGGGCGAACTAACTCAAAGGCCCTAGGCTAAGTTGGCTCCAGCAGTGACAGGCTTCAGGGCTCAAATGAGGTCATCAGGACTTGGTTTCTCTCCATCTCTTCTCTGCCTTCTGTTTGTTTGGCTTCATTTTCAACTGGGATGGGGGTGGGGTGGGGGTGGGGGGTTCCGCAGCTCCAGACTCCCCCTGGTGGTGGCTATAAGACTTCCAGCATCCATTGTATAAATTTTCAGTTAGCAAACCTTTTCTGTAAAGGTACCTGATAGAAGGTATTTTAGACATGTGGGCCATGTAGCCTTTGTTGCAAATACTCAACTGTGCAGTTTGAGTGCAAAGAAGCCATGGAAGATATATAAATGAGTGAATATGGCTGTGTTCCAATAAAACTTTATTTAAAAAAAAAGAGTTCATTGGACTTGGTCTGCAGCCTGTAGTTTGCCAGATCCCTGGAAATATAAAGTTGTTATTGGAACATGCCTTCCCAAACAGTGTCTTTTCTCAGCTTGTAATTGGGTATGGCCATGTGACCATTCTCATCAATGCAACATGAGTGGAAGTTATGTGGACCATATTTGGGTCAAAGTTTTGAGACTGGATGCAGGTGATGAGGAAATTCTAGGAGTGGGAGAGCTATAGGATAAAGGAGCCTGATTCCTAAGTCACTGTGTGGAAGGGAGTCACCCTTCTACAATGACCAGGAACAATTAATTGCCTCAGTATATCTGAGTAGGAAGTAAGTTTCTATTTTGCTAGAGTCTATAAATATTGAGTTTATTTTTAATAGAAATTTACCTACATTAAATAATACAGAAATTGGTGCTAAAAAGGAAGTATTAATAAAGGAAACAGCTAAAATGTGTAGCATTCACTTAGTAGTTGTGCAATGAAGCACATGAGAATAGAGTGCAAAACTGACAACCCATGTTATAGTGGCAAAATATTTGTTAAGCCATTGCCTGTATGCAATTGGAAGGCAGACCAGACCGTGGTTCCAGGGCAAGTCATGAGAAAGAGGAACTGTTGTGTTTTTGTTTTTTTTTAAAGATTTATTTTTTTATGCATACAAGAACTGGGGTACAGGCCAGAAGTGCGGGAGTGGGGGTGAGAGGATCCACCGGAGACAGAGTGGGGAGCAGAATAGGCAGATGGACTGAAACACACTGCTGAGGGGAGCAGCAGGCAAGGCAGGAGAGGTCTGCCACGCCACGTGGGTCCCCTTTCCGGCCGGCAGCAGGGACCAAACTTGGCCTCAGTGGCTGCGGTTTGCTTCATAGTGTGCCACCAGGGAGGGCCCAGAAAGAGGAACTGTTACCTGAGAAAGCTGAGTTCCTTCCTGCTCATGGCAAGTTCTTACCAGAAAAATAGGATTCCCTGGCAGTGAAAGAAAGGGAATAAAGGGACACTCTTCTCCCTGCTCTGAATTTTGGAAAGCATATTGATTCTGGACCCTAAACAGTAAGAAATAAGGCTGGACGGCAAAAAATTAAAACATAAAACTTGGAGAGTACAAAAGCCCATTAAGAATTCTTAGTTTAAAATAGCAATTCAACCCCCACTACAAAGATCAGATTAAGGGTGTAGCCTTTCCACCCAAGTCTATTGTTCAGATGGCCTCAAAGTAGTTGCCATTAAGTTGAGAGAAAGTTATAGAGACAAGGAAGCAAATAATTTAGGCTTCAGAACTGTGTCCAGGAAAGAATTTTGGGTGTGATTACTGGCATCTGGAATCTACTAGAAGCAAATAAATGAGAAGCTTACCAAGTTTTTTTTTTTTTTTTTTTTGAGAAAATTGTATTACTAAAGAAGGCACAAATTGGAGTATATTAATCTTCAATTGACCAAGTCATATCTTTGGTTCCAAATTTGTGTGAACAGAAAGTGACCTCTGAAGGTTATACAGTCTTCAAGGAACAGGCTTTAGATGTGACTGAAAAGGATAATGGACAAGAGAGGATATTCAAGTGGAGTCAGTGACCCTAGAAAAATAAGCGAGGAATTCCTCCCAGAGAGCAGATTAAAGCACTAAACCAGGAGTGTATAGCCCTCTTCACAGGAAGAAGGTCTTTGCTTCCTACTTAACTGCGTTCCATCAAGTTATTAACCAAGGACTATTTTTCCTGTTCCTCCTTTTTTCTTTCTTTTTTTAAAGATTTATTTTTATTTATGTATACAAGAACTGAGGCGTAGGCCAGAGATGTGTGTGTGGGGAGGAGGGAGTGTGAGAGGATTCACCAGAGACAGAGTGGGGAGCAGAACAGGCAGATTGTCTGAAGTACACTGCTGAGGGGAACAGCAGGTGAGGCAGGAGAGGTGTGCAGAGGCTGGAGATAGCTTGATAACGCTGAGATTTTAACCCCTGCACCACCCGGGAGGTCCCTCCTCCTTTTTTCTTTTCTTTTCTTTCCTTTTTTTTTTTTTTTTTAAAGATTTATTTATTTATGTGTACAAGAACTGAGGTTCAGGCCAGAGGTATGAGAGTGAGAGGATTCACCAGAGACCGTGGGGAACAGAACAGCCAGATTGACTGAGATACACTGCTGAGCGAGCAGCGGGTAGGGCAGGAGAGGTCTGCTACAACATGTGGGTCACCTCCTTGGCTGGGGATTGAACTCCTGATGCAGTGGCTACAGATGCTTCATAGTGTGATGCTTAACCTCTTGCACCACCAGGGAGACCTGTTCCCTGTTCCTCCTCCTTTTTTCTAAAGGGAAGCTTTACGGCTGCTCTCTAGTTCCTGCTCCACTCTGGTATAGTGGATGTGTGTTAGAAGAGCAGATAACTGATCTTTTAGTCAATGAAGTTGCTGGTCCATGAAGAGTCACATATAGACCTGATTGAGAAGACTTTGTGTGCTCACGGGTCCCAGACTTTAAGGTTGACGTGACCGAATGGAACTTTGGGTTGTTTTTCTTAAAGAGGACCTGAGTGTAGGCTCTCTTCTTGGGAAAAAAGAGTATAAATGGACAGTTATTTTCTGGAAGGGTGGATTGTGATAGATTTACAGGTGCTCACTAAAATTCCATTTCCTCTTGAACACACAGCTAGACCATACTTCCTGGCCTGCACATACAGCTAGATGTGGCTGTCACTGGGTTTTAGCCAAAAGAATTGAATGGAAGTGATATAGATCATTTTCAAGCCAAGGAGGTCATTTGTCCTCCTTGCTTCATTCTCCTGCTGGCTGGATATAGATGATGATGAGGTCCTAGACCCTAGTATAGTACAGCCACAAGCTGGAAGGAGCCTGGGTTTCTGATTCATCACATGGAAAGAGCTGTCTTCAGACTGTTGAGAAAGTGAAAAATAAACTCCTGTTGTTTTTGACCAATTATAAACTTCTGTGTACTTGCTACCACAGCTTAGACTAATTAATTAATACAATAAAAAACATTTTCTCTGTGTGTATCTGCTTAACCCTTTCTCTGTCTGCAGACTGGATTTTATCTCCTATCCCAGATGTTAGCCAGGGCTTCCCTTTCCTTGAATCCTAGGTGGAACTGGAATAAGTCTAGAATCCTTGTCCTATAGGTAACCAAAAACTTTACTAAGGTGTCTCTGAATTTCCAATAGAGTATCTGTTTTTTATCAATTCTTTTTCCTTCCTGAATTCTTCAGCTCCTATGGTTTCTGTTTTGCTTCATAGTTCACTAGACTTGAAACTAAGGTCTTTTTCTGACTTACATACACACACATACATATACACAAAGTATCTAAAAACTTGGGACACTGCACTGAGAAATTGGGGAGGAAGGAATGGAAGCTGCTTCTACAACCCTGGTAGTACAAACATTAAATGAAACATGTGTCACCATCCTTAAACCACTCCCACCGTTGGTGAGTTTTGCTGACTCTTAACTATAGCTGGTCTGAATTTATCACTTCAGTTTTTACTCTTCTCTCTCATTCCATCTTTCTTTTTCACTTTTACTTATATCAAGAGCCAGATAGAAGGTCTGAGGACTATGGACAGATGAACAATCTGGCACTCTGGGAAGGTTAATAATCAGATGTCTTTTCAAATCAATATCTGGAGAAGAGGCAAGGCCCTGCCTGGGGTGTTTGTGGGGGAAAACAAAGGAGGAAGATCATACTCAGCTTCTACTCTGTCTTCCTAGCAATTCAGCTTTGTCTCCACACATGCATTTTGAATAAAATAAAAGTGTGGGGGCCTCCCTGGTGGTGAGGAGTTAAGTCTCAGTGCTATCAAGCTATCACCAGTCACTGCAGCATGACTTGATCCCCGGCCAGGGAGGTGACCCACATGATGCAGCAGACTGCTCCTGTCTCGCCTGGTGCTCCCCTCAGCAGTGTATTTCAGTAGATCTGCCTGTTCTGCTCCCCACTCTGTGTGTGGTCAATCATTTCACCCCCTACACCTCTGGCCTACACCCCAGTTCTTGTATACATAAATAAATAAAAAGAAATCTTTAAAAAAAATAAATAAATGTTTAGCTT
Organism: Galemys pyrenaicus; assembly: GCA_019455555.1. Classification (NCBI taxonomy): domain Eukaryota; kingdom Metazoa; phylum Chordata; class Mammalia; order Eulipotyphla; family Talpidae; genus Galemys; species Galemys pyrenaicus. The sequence continues at coordinate 3,486,975 of JAGFMF010011658.1, read as the reverse complement.
TGGAAACTGTTGTTTTAAAACCAAATATCTGTTTATATACAAAATCCCTGAGACTCATCCCAACCCCATGTGGCTTATCAAAGTATCTGTTACCTTCCTCTTTCTGAGAGAGGCTGTGGTATCCTCAAATTTCACATTTCCATTGGCATTTTTATTACTCTAGGGAGGGTTCAGGATTGCTGTAGATTGGCATTCCAGACTGTAGTCTCTGCTTCCTCCTAATATACCTCAGTTCAACTCTTCAGAGCTTTAGAAGAAAAATCAAAGATTTCTGTCCTTTTCTCAAGAAAAGTGGCTTCTCTCCTTGTCTGATATCTTAGGACCAGCTTACGTTTGTTTTCGAAGGAATCACTAAGAAATTGACCAAGGTAGTTTGCAGATTTTTTTTTTCCCTCTAAATGAATTCTGACTTGTAGTTGGTTAAAAAAAATCATAAAAATGTTTTTCACTTTGTTTTACATATAATAGAATTTGGCTATTTTAGCCCTGGAACTAAATTACATTATACCTCCAGCAAGGTTGTCTTTATTGGAGGAAGAAAAGTGTTCCCTCTCCCATACTTGGTCTTTTTGGCTGGCCTGATGATTAAATTGACACAGACAAGTTAACAGGAGAAAAAGACAAATTTAATTTGATATGCATGGAGGGAGAACCCAAAGAATATGTGACTTGTGATATGAACAAAGCAACATGCTTACATATGTTGTAGACAAAAGAATAAATTTGTAAGGAACTGACCACACCAAGAAATTCGGATCTGCTCAGATTGAAAACATCATGTTATAATCTCATGAAGCCAGAACTACACTCCTTTTGGAGAGCTCATGTGATAGAGGAATGATTCTTAGAGAAGGGTTGTATGAAAGGGATAGACATCTAAAGACATCACGTCTACTAAAAGAATTTGGAATTGGCATTGTCAAGGGCCAGTGATTGATAGAAAAAATGAATAGCCAAGGGATAGATATAAATATAATCTAAGCCAAGATTTGTTAAACTATGAGCTATGATCCACTAATGAGCTGTGAAATAAATTTAGTGACTCATACTCTTTAAAAACATTAAAAATGAACAGAATAGAAAATAGCAGTGTGCAAACCTCAGAGAAAACAAACATTGGTTTTGTGAAGTTATATCTCAGTTATTATGTCTGTACTGAATCATTATGTAAAGTATGGATTGTGGTACAAAAGATCAAAAGCCAAATCAAAATCAACATCAGTGACCCTCACTCCTAGTTTGTTGCAAGGGTCCTGGGGACCTTTTATCTCAGAAGATCTCCCTAGGCCTCGCTCCCTCAACTACTCCTGCCATCACCTGCTTAGCTGACCCTATGTTTGTATCTGATTCTTCTTCTCCACTAAGTAGGTCTCAGACATTCTTCCTCTTAGCTCCCCGCTCACTCCCAGCACTTGTTAAACTCCCCACCACTGCAGGGAGAGAAAATTAGAAAAATTACAGTAGTCTGAGTCTCCAAGCCCAACTTTCTTGCCCATTTACCAATTGTTCTAACCCTCCTTAGGTTCCTGAGTCCAGGCTCACAGTTGGCCAGAGTCTCTAACCTGGAGACATAGGGCTTCTCGTTAGTTGTGCTCAGCAGGATCCAGTATACCAGTCATACAGAGGTGCACCCCAGAGTCATACCATTGACTAGGTGAAACACCTGGATTCTTTTGCTTTGTACTCTGGACTGGGGTTCCTCATCTGGATCTGTAAGCCAAGTTGTCTGGAAACTGGACACTATCCCTAAGGTCTCCTCTTCCTACGAACAGACATAGGTTGTGTCTTTTGTTTGAGTGAACTGATCTCTAGGAGCACAAGCCAGCTGCCTGCCTGTCTTCCAGTGTCTTCTTCCACGTGTTGCTCAAGATGCCAGCTGCGGACAACAGCTTTCTCCATCAGGTCTATGCTCTTATCACTTCTCCCAGCTGTGGATTCCTTCTCTGGAGTCCTGGGCTTATAATACTTGCTGCCGACTTCCTGATCTTTGGTTTCCCTGACTAGTTTAGATGTTTTTTTCAGTGTCTGTGGCCTTTGCTCTTTTATCTTTTGAACTGGTCAAATCTTAGAGAGATATCCATAACTACTTTAATAGATTTCCCCCCACATTGGGTTGCCAAATTTAATGAAAAGAATACTCATGAAATTTGAATTTCAGATAAGCAACATATAATATTTGCATGTCAAATACAATATTTGGGATACCCTTAAAAATTATCATTGATCTAGAATTCAAATCTAATTGCATATTCTATATTTTATTTGTTAGCCTTGTACCTAATGGTTTCTTGCTGAAGGAATGGACTTGTGCTCTTTCTTAAGCATGGACCAATTGTTCTATATCATTGGACCTCACCCCCAAAGCCACAGTTGATTGGATTAAGGACAAGCCCTTGATCTAAAAGCAGCTAGTCTATAGCCTGATCTTCACATTCTGTAAGGTAGCCTATTACGAGAATTTTGCATAAAATGAGCCAATCAGATGTTCTCTCTCAGGGATTTGAATTTAGTAAGAGAAAGTAAGACTCGGTTGGGAAAAGGAACACCTATCCATCTTTCACTCTTACTGCCATGCAAATCTAGAGACACTGAAGCCTGTTGGAACCAGCCAGGAATTTTGGACCCTATATATATTCTTTTTAAAGATTTATTTATTTATGCATATAGGAGCTGGAGTACAGGGCAGAGGCAAGGGAAGTGAGAGGGAATTCAGAGCAAGGAGCAGAACAGGCAGATTAACTGAAATACACTGCTGAGGGGAACAGTGGGCAAGGCAGGAGCGGTCTGCTGAACCATGTGGGTCCCCTCCCTGGCTGGGGATTGAACTTGTGCCCTGTTGTATCACAGATGCTTCACAGTGCATCGCTCACCCACTGCGCCACCAGGGAGGCCCCTGGACCCTATATTTTGCACCACTATCTGTCCCTCCAAAAATCTTGGCTCTGGACCTTTCAGTTCCCATTGACGTAGTGCCTAACCCAGTGCCTGGCACAAGCCTAGAGACCAATAAATACATGTATGAACATCCTCCACATCTTTCTAGTTGAGGTTCTTATTGTATAAGGCAGTAGAATCCTGGCCTGTGAATTCTGGCTTTGCATCATTCTTGCCCATATGTAAATTTGGCAAGTTACTCAAATCCTCTAGGCCTCTACTTTTTCCTCTGCAGGATGAGGATGATGGTATGTACTTCTTAGGCTGCTGTGAAATTTCAAATAGCAGATGTATGCAAGCCCATACATTATATGCCCTCTTAAAATGTATAGTGTGTGTGAGTTTAAGGAAATTGCATTTTATATAAGGATTGCACTTTACAAGACCTCGTGCAAGTAAAAAACAAATTTCATGATGCAAGATTCCTCCTGATAAAAACAGCAGCTAGTCATGTTAGCCAGCGGGCAACAGAATAAACAGATTTTCCAATTCACTGGGCTCTCAGAATGAACATTCTGCAATGTTGAACACATTTTAAATTTTAGAATATTTGTATTTTCCAAAATTTCCAAAAAAATGAATAGTATTATGCTTATATTACACAATTTTAAATCCACCTAATCAACTTTACTTGAAATGTGATTTGGGGTGAAGAAAATGGAAAATGCAATTTGGGGTACAGAATGGGTGATTCTTCATGGTCCTGCACAGCTGCATGTTCCTGCATTGCATTAGCCTCTGGATCTGCTCAGCATTCACTCTGGAATTTTTAAAATGTCATAACAGTGTGCTTTCAGAATAATATGCTTGTGCACCCCCACCCCCAAGAGTGTAATATTGTCAGGATGTTTTATCTGTTGCCATATATCTTGCACATGACGAATCCATTTCCCCAAACAAACCATCACATATGTCCACACTGTCTATAAATTTTGAATTCTGACATCTACACTATCACCCTCTGACGTTTGGATTGGCCTGAGTTGGACATAATTGGGGGGCAATGGTTTTAAAGAATGAAGGCAATGTCAGTCTTTTCTTCCTGATGGGTTCCCTCTAGAGAAGGTGATGTCAGGAGCTTGCAAGACTTAACCCTGCTGGAGAAAACCCCAGATGCTCTCTCCAGGGTACCAGGAGATTAAGCAGACCGATCTGTAAGCTTCCCCTTTCCAGGGGTGATAACAAGGTCACTCTGTACTTAGGCTTGGCTTTATAATAATACATCTGGCATCGATAGAGTTTCCTTTTTCCAAAGTGCTTGCCTATTTATGATCTCATTTTGCCCTCACAGGAGGAGGAAAGGGAACTGGTTAGGTCAAGCAAACCTGAATTTTTCCTGCTTTGGGGCAGGTCAATTCACTTCACCTTTCTCAGATTCAGTTTCTCCATCTGTTAAAGGGGTGTCATAACTGCTCTTGGATACTTATGGCTCTGTAAGTGCAAATGTGCCTGGATATTGAGCAGGGAAGGGCTTTGGGAAATTAAAAAAGCTCTGGTAGAAATGTACTGTGATGATAAAAGTCATTTGCGTACTCTGGAAGTTGTAGGGCTAAAGGAACCTTAGAAATACTGCAGTAAAGAGGCTTTCAACCTCTTGGGAAGACTCACAGATGAATCATGGTCACAAGCATGACACATTGTTTTGGAAGGCTCAGATTTTTGGTCTCTCGCTTCAAAAGACTCCTACACTCTGGTTGAATGTCTTTGCTAGTGTTGGCTTTTTCTCCACTCTGTTCTCTTTTAAGAATTCAAGAGAGAGAGGTTATTATAAGGAAAAGATTGATCTCACTCTCTCTTCATTTGTTCCCTCCCCCCAAAATACTGAGGATTCTTGTATGTAACAAAACCCCAGTGCAAACTGACTGGAGCAGTTTGCCTTTTGAAATAGTGGAACAGCTAGAAGTAAATGCTTCAGTCATGGCTGAATCCAGGAGCTCAAGTGGTTTTCAGCAGAATTTGTCCAAGTGATGCCTCCCTACGTTCTTTTCTTTGCACCCACATTTTCAGACAGTGTCTCTTCATGAGTGACAAATGGCTGCTGGCATCTGTAGCTTGTATCCGCAAGGCTTAGTCCCTTCCATGAAAACAGAGCTTTATTTCTCCAGTAGCTTGAGCACAAATCCTAGAATTAAGGCTAGATGGATCAGGAGCATGGGCCACTGTCCTTGAATCAGTCACTGGATTTGGGTTAATGGGTTATGCGGACTAGCTGTATTTTCTCTCGCTCTACCATGGGGGAGTGGGTAATAGAAGTGGGGGCCTCTATCTAGAGTAAGAGTCTGGGTGGGGTATTCTCTAGAGGAAAATTAAGGGTTGTTACCAGAAACAAGAGAATGGAAGGTGGGTGGGCAAAACTAACAGATGTTCACTACAGTAAACATGATACTTAGACAATTACAAATGGGTTGCACACTACAAATGGGTTGCGATTTGCCAGTGTGTTAGAACAGTATGGTCCAAAATCTCTAATCTAGTTCCTATATAACTGAAGATTTTCCTGATTTCAGTGTAGCTTGAGAAGTTTGTTATGAGCATAATGTATGGAAGTTTTGTTTATGATTTCAATTCCCCTTTAGAAGTGTTCTTAATGGAAGGAGCCAATTCAATGGTTCTTCTCCCAAATTTTCCAAGACAGAAATTAACCCTCCAAAGATTAGGAGGGGATTCATTAAAGCTTACTTTGTATAGATTGCAACTATACCTTTTGCTATGGAAAAAGAAAAAAAAAAACCAAAAACTTAATACCTCTAACTTCCTGCTTTCTCATGACCCAGGGGCAATAGAAGGAAATGCAAATTTTATCACCTGGATTGAGAAGCAAGGAAATTAGCAAAGAGAAAACCAACCTTGTGTAGGTGCCATCCCTAGCTAACGACACAGAATAATTGAGGCACTTCACAAGACTTACTATTTCTGGAAGCCTCTAAAACAACCAGTGTTTGCCATTAAAGTGCGTTCTTTATGAGTGTATATAGTTTAACTGGATCAAGGCATTATCTTGCCTGGAATACATAATGAATGATTTTTTTTAGGGGTCAGCTCTAGTCAATAGCTATTGAGGACTTAGAGTTAGTTGTTACACTTAATGTGCTTTTGATTGCAAAGAACAGAAAACTCAGTTCCAGTAAGTCTTAAAATATAAAGGGAATATATGGACAAGCCCAGTGGCAAGGTGGCCTTCGGGGAAGGTTTAATCCAAAAGTTCAACAATGTCCCCAAAGACCTAATTTTTCCTCTCTCTCTTTTCAGATTTCCCGTCTGGCTGCTTTACCTCCAGACTGACCACCTTATGGCCACCGGATGCTTACCAGAATGTTGTGAGAGGTGAGCTGTTTCCTGAGTATATCCATCAAGAGAAAAGGAGTTGTCCAAAGAGTTTATAAGCAGTTCTTTCCCAAAGAATAGCCTCACAGCTCTCTAGTTCAAACTGGGCCATGTACTGCTTATTCCTAAATCAAATTTTATGACCAGGGGAATGATAAATTAGGACATTGCCTGGCACCATCTTCTGTGGGAATGGTGGGGAGGGTGAGAATTTTGCCTTGAGGGGAGATTTATGCACTGTCAAGCAGAAGGAAGGAGAATAAATGCAAAACTATGTCTTATTGGGAGCTGGATTTTTGTTAATGACCAGAATGATACTGAATATTGTAAATATTTGTAAATATAATAAGAGAATGCAATTTCAAAGATATGAGAGAATATAAACTTGGGACATGTTGAGTTTCAATTGCCTGAAGAAAGGTTGGACAACACTATTGAGTAGAATGTAGGTAGAAGGATCCAGGACCCAGAAAACTGGGTTTGGGCTGGAGATAAAGATAGGGTGATTAAAGTCAACATGGTAGAGGCTACTAGGTGCTGGGTGAGTGCCAGAGGCAATGCACTTACCAGAGTGGGAAAAGGAAGGGGCACCCAGGGAGCTGGAGAAAGCGACCATTGTATCAGGGAGATCTAGGGGACGAGCAGTTCGAGAAACAGGGAGGTTGTCTCAGAGGCCAAGTCAGATGAGACCTCACAGAGTGTTCAGTTTGGCAGCTGGGAGGTCACTGGTGGGAGGTTTTGCAGAGGGATGTGCTGGGTAGAGGAGAAGTCAGGGGGGTAGCGGGGTGGTGAGAGGCCAAGGAGCCTCACTCTACAGAGCCTTCCTCTGAGGGACAAGGAGAGAGTCCATCAGAGGAATTCAGAGGAGAGAGAGAAGTCTACCAGCTCCCTGATAGGGCTTTAAAGGGGCTAAGTGCTTTTTCTATCAAGTCTTTAACCTGTTGGTTCTCCTCTCTCTGGACAGGGGAAGGCAGCTGTGGGCACAGGAGTGGGGACTAGGTTCTACCGCACATGCAGACCACAGGTCAGGGGTAGTAGCCCCCTGGGGTGCCCGTCTATAATATGCCCTGGTAGCTGGTATCTTCTTGTTCTTCTCCTTCACTGGGGCCAGCTCACGGGCATCTTCCAGTGGTAACTTGGGCACACTGGGTGATAGCGGGTGTCTCCCTTCCTCTCCATCTCCCACTTGACCCTACAGCATGGAACTGGGGCCTCTTCAAACGCCATACAAGGACCTCCCAGACTGCCTAATGTGTAGATTACTTGCTACCTCATCCAGGCCTCCCACAAACCTTCGCTCTCTCATTTCTGTCTTCATCTTGCAATTCAACCCTCTGCTTCTAAATCACTGTCTGACCCATGAGAATGCCTGGGTTTTGGGAGGAACTGATGAGCATTCTTTAATAGGCTTTAACTGTTCCTTCACCTCCTCCATCTTCCCTTCCCAGTGGACTCACAGCCCCACCTCCTTTCTATCGGTTGCAGATGGTGCCCTGGCCGGCTCTCTTTCTCACGGCCTGTCCCTGTGGAAAACACCCTGACTGGTGTGCAATGCTGAGGACAGGCTGTGCTGACTGAACCCAGGACATCCCCAGCCCAGCAACTTGTCTCTCAACTTCTGCCTAAGTTTAGTCAGCACTTTACAGAGAAAACCTCAGTGTTTCTGAGGCTCGGCGCAGGGAAGGGAGATGTCATACTTCACAGGAATGCTCCAGTTAAAACCTCTAATCAACTCCAGAGGCCCTCCTGCTCCCTCTGAGCTGCTGCAGTGCAGTGATCTCTCTGCCTCAGACCTGGTTATTTTCTGGCAACCAGAGCCACTTCTGAGGTATAAGAAGAGGATTCTAGGAAATATAGGAAGGCCTCAGAGGAGTTGAGGTACTTGGCTGGAACTAACTATCCTCATCCAGGCGGGTGCTGGGTGCTAACTTCTGGAACAGGGGAGCAATTTGCATCTTCCAGGAATCAGGCTTCACCCCTCAGCTCCCCTTCTAGTGGAGCATTAGCTATTTGGGGTTCCCAGTAGCCGAACAGTTTGCTCAGTGCGGACCACATGAGTAGATTATTGCGACCTCTTACTTCCTCCTGAGGGAAAAATCCAGTTCAAAGGTAAGAATTATGCAAAGAAAGCATCCATAGAATCAGTCAAGTTCATATTCCACTCCTGGAACAATCAAGTCAAGGCAACACACGGAGTCAGTTTGTCTAGGGCTGTGTTACCCAATGTGATAGCCACTGGCTCCCCCTGGTTATTTAAATGTAAGTTAAGTAAAACTAAATAAAGTGACTCAGTTTCCCAGTCATATTGGCCAGAGGGGTGCTCTATGGCTGCAGGATTCTAGTGGCCACCCTACTGGACAATGCAAAATTAATATTTTTACACGGGTCTACAGTTAAGGAACTTAACCGAGAGTTGGTAGAGCTTTGGACCTGGAAAGATAGCAGGATTAGATAGAAGAGGAGCAGAGGGGTCTTCCAGGTGAGAGAAACTGAAACTATATGCAGAAGTTGCAATGAACCCGCTGTGTGGGAGCAGCAGGCGGGCGGAGGGCCAACTGCATGAGAGAATTCCTTCTGAGGGAAAGGATGGCTTTCACATTCCCACCTATGCTGATGGGCACAGAGAATAAAAGGGAGAAGCCCTTCTTCCTCCCAATTTTCTGCCCTGCATCCCATCCTTCATGCTCACTCTACCCTATCTGAGGAGAATCCTGGACTTCAGACTGCTGGTGTCGGGAGCAGTGGGCTGGTATCATAATGCTAATGACGCGTCTCTTGAAAACACTGTCAGGGATGGACTAGCATGGGAACCCGAACCTGTGGCCTGTGACTCTCCTCTCCTTCCCCCCGGGTTTTTGGCAGACTGGCCTCCAAAGCTCTTGGCTAAGGGGGATGGGGGAAAATCAGTTCCATTTGTGTTCAAATACTGGCTCTTTGCTTATTAGCCAAGTACCAAATTGGACAAGCAATTTATCTCCTCCAAGCAGTTCATCTACCTGCAAAATAGGGGTGATTTTAGAACTGACTTCACAGGTAGTTGTGATGGCCAAACAGGGTGAAGTCTGTAAAAGATTTGGCATGGCAAAATGACACATCATGCTGTTCCTTTTCTGCTGTTTGCAGGTTCACTGCTATAATTGTTTCTGCTTCCTACTTAATTAAAAAAAAAATGTAGGGCCTCCCTGCTGGTGTAGGGGTTAAGTCTCAGAGCTATTGTGCTATTAACATTGCAACCTGAGTTCAATTCCCAGCCAAGGAGCTGACCCACGTGGCGCAGCAGATCTCTCCCGTCTCACCCGCTGCTCCCCTCAGCAGTGTATTTCAGTAGATCCGCCTATTCTGCTCCCCACTGTCTCTGGTGAATCCTCTTACTCCCTGTACCTTTGGCCTGCACCCCAGTTCTTCTATGCATAAATAAATAAGTCAATCTTTAAAAAAATTTTAATGTAATTGGTTACCCAATTAATCTTTGATAGTTTGTATTTTTTTCTTTGATAGTTTGTATTTTTTGTGTTCTTCCCTGTTCCAAGGTTTTTTTTTTGTCTTGGAAAGAAAAGTTTATTTAGGAAAAAAGAAGGATTAAGAATAAAGACTCCCAGGTAGATGGTACCTGGGAGGGGCAAGAGAGCCGTGGTGTTCCAGTCTTAAAGAGGGTCCCCTGTATTTTCTTCCAAAAGTGTTTTTAGTACATTTTTATTGAAGTAAAATATACTTAGAGGACAGAACATAAGTTATAAGATTGTAGCACCATGAATTTTCACAACGTCAACACTTTCATGAGCCAGAACGCAGGTCAAGAGAGAGCAGCCCTCTGGAAGGCCCACAGGGTCTCCTCTGTCCCCCGCTCCCCCACTAGGGTAAGCACCAACCTGACTCCTAACGTGACAACTCACTCTCCCCCAGTTTGGAACTTTATACTCTCAAGTGTCTCAGTCCTGCTTGTGAGGTTCAACCGTGCTGTGTGCGTAGCAGCGATCTATTCCTTCCCGGGTCTTGTCATGCTGCTCAAGCTTATGGTGAGATCACACTTTACCTCTCTGCTATTTTTGGACATTTTGATAGTTTCTGATTTGGGACCGTAATGAAAAGTGCTACAATTGTATGTGCCATTTGGTGAACATGTGTGTTGAATGTGCAGACCTAGGAGAGGGTTTTCTGGGTCATTCCTCACTTGATATTGGAACAAATATTAGAGCAGGCACAGCCTGTCTTCTATTATGGCCAGTGGAGGCAGTGATCCCTGAGGTCCTGCAGCGCACGTGGGCAGAGCCAGGTCTCTTAATATTGGCATGGACCCAAGGGGTACCAGACACCCCCAAACTTGCACTCTCTAAAGGGGTTTGACCATTCACGAATATAAGGACAAAGAAAGTAAATGCTTAGCGTCAAAGATCTTTAATAGAATTCATGGGCACAGAGAGGAAAAAGAAAGAGATGTTATTTTCCCCAATAAATCACCCAGAGTTGTCCATCCCCATATGGGTAAAATGCCCAGCAAAACAAGGTTGGCCTGAAGCAGGGCAATGAGGCTCAAAACCTCGCCACAGTCCAATGCACCTTCTATCAGGGAGCCACAGGAAGGGGGTGAACGGATGCAACCAAATCTGGGACAGAAGGATCAAAAATCAAAGTACAATTCAAGATAACACAGTCAGCCCCCCCCCCAGGCATCTCTCACCCATGTGTCTCTTTCAAGTGTCCCTACGTATCTTTCCTCTACGTGTCTGCCTTCCGGCAGTACCAGGGTGTGAGAGTAGCCAGCAGAAGCCAGAGCTCTCCTCCCTTTAGCCCACCTGCTTTCTGTGTCATGCAGCTTCACCTGACCACTCCATTCGTGCCAAGTGTCCAGCTGCTAGCCCAAGGCGGCTGTGCATAAGGGGGGGCTCCCCGAGAACATGGTCCCTCCCTAGCACTAGGAGCCAGCTCTTTTTCCAGCTAATCCTGCTGCTTCTCTGAGAGTTCAGTTGGGTCCCCTTTTCTTCTAATTGTGCCAGTCTTCCACTCTCCCAACCCTCTTGGCCTCTCCCTGCCCTCCTCCCTCCACCCTTTACCTTCCCTGGGGCACAGCTGCAGTGTGAAGGGACCCATAGTCCTTTAGGACATTACAATGTTGCTTTTTAAACTCAGTTTAAATCCATTTCTTTTCTGTTGAAGCTTTTCCTTCAAGCCTTTATTATTCCTACAATACCTCTATGCCCCTTTGTTCTGAAATCTCACTATCACTATTGTCCTTCACTAGACCCTCCCTGAACAATGCCTATAATTCCCCAGCACCTTTCACTTTCAGTATATTGGGTAGGTTTCTTCTCTAGGAATACCTGGTATGGCACTTGTCAGAGGGCCCATCACAGGTGTGATAAGTTTATCACTGACCACTGCTCCTCCCACTAGATATCAGAACCTCCTTGGAGGCATAAAGAGCAAGAGAAAGGTTGTCATCCCAGGTGAATGCTGGTGTGGGTGCTGAAGGATGGGCGGGAGGCTGCAAACCCAGCTGCACAGATAGCTGGGCTGGGCTGGGCTGGTTCCTGGACCGGGCACTGCCCTGCGGCACAGATTGTTCTGTTTAGACTTTGGCAATTGTGGTGCTCTTGAACCTTGAAGACAGTGAGGGGAGGGTTCGCTCTTCTGTAAATGTTGGCCTTTAAGTGAGGTCCTTCCTGACTTTTAAATAGAATGCACCCCACCCTACTTCCCATATCTCAATTTCCCTTCCCTGCTTTTTACTTCTCTGTCCAGCTTATCACCATCTCTAACACTGTTTATTTATTTTATGGTTTGTCTTTATTCACTAAAAAATAAACTCTGTATGGGCCAGAATTTCTTTTTTTTTTTATGCCCTGTCATCACCACCTAGAATGGTGTCTGGCACACAGTAGGGTCTAAAGAAAAAGTTAAATGCATGAATGAATCAGAGTTATATAGAACTGATCTCAGTCCTACTTACTGTCCTTTTTAGGTTCTCACACTCAAAAGGGCTGATATTTTAAGCTCCTAAGGCTGCATGATACTGCTTAGACATTTTTTGATTTTTTTTTTTTTTGACAAGGTGAGAACAATTTCTTCTTTCCTGTCCTATAACACAAAGTCTGGGCATGTGAGTTGGGAGGAAGGGAACTGTTTAGCTGGAGGATAGATCAACTTCAGCTTAAACTGGAACCAAAGAACCCTCAGTTTAATACTCACCAGGGAAGAGGCAGGCCTAAGTCAGCTTGAACTCCCCTGTGTGGCTGAGCATAATGCCCAGTGTGTAGTGGGCTATTAATAAATATTGTCTGATCAATCCGTCTCATACTGTCTGTGCACTGCTCATCTCGATCAATTGAGCTTTGCAGAGATGGTGTTTTTTCTTTTTTTTTTTTTTTGGCAGTACTCAAACTTCTTTAATCATGTGACTTTATCCATGTTAACAGGTAGTTTTTTTTGTTGTTGTTGTAATGTTTTTTTTTCTTTTATTAAAATATTTTAAAATTTACATATACTTGCCATTAATTGTAATCCCCATGTATTCCCCATCACCATCTCACCAGTGCACCATCACCTCAGTCCCTCGTGTTCCCATCTTCCCTCAACCCTCCTTCTCCCCTCCCCACCAGGAGATGGTGTTTTTTCTAACTCTGACATCTAGACCTGGGGAACCTGAGCGCTATCCATGAGTTCTGGGATAGGAAAAAGTCCCAAATAATGAGGGCTGTGTGTGCTGTATTTAGTGACAATTAGCTTCAACTATGTGCCAGGGCATGTGGGGACCAGGACTGGAACAGCCCCTGACATCAGGGAGCTTGGATTTGTGGAGGCTGCACAGCTGACCCCTGACTTGGTTGACAAGGCAGAGAAGGTTTCCTTATGGGAGAGACATTTTCCCGAACCTGGAAGATAAGTACAAGTTAACCAAGTTAAAAAATAAGGTATTGGTGGTGGGTACCCCCAGGGGACTACAAATGATGTCAAATATAACTAATAAAAAAAAAATTAAAAAAAACAAAAAAAAATAAAAAATAAGGTATTGGGACAGAGAGGGGAGGAGAGTTCAGTTTGAGAAGTGGGTGTGCAAAGGTCCTGAGGCACAAAGAAAGGGCCCTTTGGGGAAGCAGAAGGGGATGCAGGAGTCCAGAGAGGGGCATTGATGAGATAGAGGGAGGGTTGACCAGCATAGCTGCTTAAAGTTTTTAGAATTTCAGAGCCTGTTTAGTTAACAGCCCCTGCAAACTGGTGATTGCGATGGACACCAAAATCTTTAGAGGGTATTAATCTATAGCATTTTTTTATTATTATTATTGAACACCCACATTATTCTAATCCCACCTAACGTCAAAGAGAGGAAGAAAGACCTGGTTGGTGCCAAGGCACACAAAAGAAATTTTTTTGTCTTATTCTCCATTTAAGAGCAGTTCCTCCTTTGCTCTTCCTAAAGCTGCTATATGACATCTTTGTGCCAAAAGATCTGGGAGAAGCCGTGGGGACAGGCTGTTTTTACAGCTGCGCTGAACTCCAACCGGAGAATTGTGCATCCCACTCCTGGTACACTCAGGCAACTCCAGCAAAGAGGGAAGGATGTAAATCACACCCTCCCACCTGTGCTCTGTGCTCATTTGTCTCTGAGCCTCACCCAGGGGCCTCTTAAGTTTTGACTCCTAAGTACTGAGCCAGGAAAAGTGACTTGTTAGCATAACAGTGAGGCCTCCCGGGCAAATCAGCCCATTGGTCTACAGGTGTGCCTTGCTTTTCACAACAAGGGCATTAACCAAACCCTAGAGGGACTTGGCCACATGCTAGCTGGGGCTGCCACCTATCTTCTGCAGGAGGAAACTGCTCTTCTTCTAAGTTCAGCGATCTAGGTGGTCTCCAAGGGCAGCTCCAGACTGGATAGTCATTTTGTGAGGCTGTATAGATACCAGAGTTTGAAAATGCCCTGAGGAGCTCACCAGCCATAGTGGAGTTGCTGTGTTCATCATGTGTTCAGACACAGCACTCAGTGCTTGTATGTTCTCCTGAGTGGGTCTTTAGAACAGAGCTTAAAATCCTTTCTCCCACTTTCCAGATGAGGCTTAGAGAGGAAAAGTAAACTGCTCAAGTTCTCAGGGGGAGTAGGAGGTGGAGGAGGAACCCCCGGGGCTCTAGTGCCTAGAGAACCAAGTAAACACCCACTCTTTTCACTGTGGCCAGATTACACCTCAGTGACTAAAAGCTGGGAAAAAGCAGCTTGTTTTGCACACCCCACAAACAATGCAGGGATAGTGGGTGACAGAGACTTCAGTTTATAGAGTCTTATCCACAGGACCTGCTGGCCGGGGAAGCACGGAGGCCTGTGTATCAGCAATTAGCGGTTGATGAGAAGCTCTGATGTGCCGCTCTGTAGAACAGACAGATACTTCTTTCTGGAAGACTCTGCTCCTCACAGCTGGAAGGTGAAGGGCTGAGTCTGCAAGACTGTGTGCTGTTCCCAGACCTGCTCTTTGGGAGGCTTGTCTTCTCAGGCAACACTCAGTCTTGATTTCTTTTTGAAATCTGCAGAGGCCTTTTGGCATGTGTGGCTTATTTTGTGAACTTAGGCCAAGGGAGGCCCACAGAGGCCCTGTGGCCCCCTTTTTACTCTCCTTCTTGTAACACTCTGGTTCTCCTGTTTTGATCATCTGCTCCCCTGATAAGCCCTCCAAGTCTGCGAAGATCTCAGTTGCCCAGCTGTATTTATCCATCTGTCTGTGTCCGCCTTTCTTTTAACCAGGTTAGGTAGATTCTCCCGCAGACAGCAGGTGCCTCCACCCCTCCCATGTGTCTCATTTATTTGGATTATGAGTCCTAAATTCCCTGATGATTAATGATGCCCAGCACATCTTCATATTCCTGTTGGTCATATGTATGTCTTTGGAAAAATGTCTATTCATATCCTTTGCCTATTTTAATTTTTTTTTTATAAACCACTGTGTTGTCTGAGCTTCCCAAATCCATTTGAATGGCTATAAATGTGGACTGGAATACAAAGGAATATTATTATTATGCAATAAAAACATAGGAAGCACTGATACATGGATGAACTTTGAAAACCTCATGCTGAATGAAGAAAGCCAGACTCAAAAGGCATTATGTTGAATGATTTCATTTATATAAAATGCTCAGAAGAGGCAAGTCCTTAGCAACAACAACCACATAAATTGTTGCTCTGGTCAGGGAGGGTGGGAGTGTGATGCTGAGAGATAGGAGATCTCTGTTGGGGTGATGAAAACATCCTGAAATTAGATAGTGGTGATAGTAGCTATAGCTATATTAACTTTATATGTTAAATAATAAATGTTCTGAAAATGGCTTAACTGTTGTTTTATGGGTTAAAAGGGTGTACAATTTTTAATTTTTTAAATATGTTAAATGGGGACACATTTGTAGAGAATATGAGCGATACCTCGATAGTTATTTTTTAAAAAGAATAATAAGGATAAAGAGAATATTTAAATGAAAGAATGGATGGATTGAGAAACAAGTGAATGGAATGACTAGTTTAAGTTCTGATGTATCTTTTTAGAGAGCCTCATTTTATTCTGAGAAAGGGCTGCTTTTAGCAGGCAAATTATGATTAGGGAAAGGGAGGATTAGCAATCAGAAACAGAGATTTTCATTCTTGGCAACGGTCCTAAACACAACATTGTTTTTCTGGGTATTTTTGAAGCACAGGCAGCCCGTTGCTCTGTTCTTCAGCTCCATTTGTTTGATTTTAGCTTGTTTGAGTTACTAAGAGGACGTATTATGGCAAGGGACACTCATGACATCAGCACTAGCAGGGCTGCCAAAATCTGGGGGCCTTGCCAAGCCCACTGCCTTGTCTCCTGTATTGAGGTTCTAAATTGTAAGCCATGAAGAGTGGGGAACTTGCTAGTTGGGTTTGGAGGGATACTATGTTTCACTGCCAAGGGTGAAAACATTCTAGCAAGAAGTGACTTAACTCAATTGCAAGGGCAACTTCATTGGAATCGAAACTCAGGCCATGCTTTGTGAGATTCTCTAGGAGAAGGAGCTACAAACTGGGACTCGGACAGGGATCTGGAAGGTAATGTTGACACGCCTGTGTGGTCAAGCACAGGGACCCTGTCCCATCGCAAGGGAATAGCGTCTGATCAGCTCCTGAAGCTCGTTCCTGCTTAGAAGGAGGAACCATTGCTGCCAAACCAACCTTGAAAATTTCCAAAGCAAACTGAAAATATGGGTTTTAATTTTTTAATACATTTTAAAAGATTTATTTATTTATGCATATAAGGACTGGGGTACAGGCCAGAGGTGTGGGAGCAAGATGATTCACCAGAGACAGAGTGAGTAGCACAACAGGCAGATTGATGAAATACACTGCTGAGGGGCACAGTGGGCGAGGCAGGAGAGGTCTGCTGCGCCATGTGGGTCCCCTCCTGGCTGGTGGCAGGGATGAAGATATGGGTTTTTAAACAGTAAAAAATTTCTTTTTAGATGTTTCTATCTAATTAGAATGAAAATGTAACAACCCACAGAATGGAAAAAAAAAGTTGCAATTCATATATCTGATGAGGGCTTCCATCTAGGATATATGAGGAATGCTTATAACTTAATAAAAAAAATTAAAAATGGACAAAGGATCTAAGTGTATCCTTAGATATACATACACACATAGATATACTCCACACACACATATATATACACATATAGGTCACATATATATATACACACATATATACACATATAGAACACACACATAGACACACACATATATATGTATCTCTGATGACAATAAGCACATAGCTAACAAGCACATGAAAAAAAGCTAAAGATCATTAGCTGTTAGGGAGATGCCAATCAAAACCACAATGAGATATGTCTTCATACCCATTAGGATGAATCCAATCGAAAGAAAGGTAGTAATTAATGTTGGTGAAAATGTGGAGGAATTAAAACTCTCTTACTGCTGGTGGGAATGTAAAAATGGTGTAGTCATACTAGAGCGTGTCCACAGTTCCTCCAAAGGTTAAACACATGACCACATGACTCAGCATTTCCATGCATAGGTGTATACACACACACATACACACCCACACGTGCACACATACATACCCAGGAGAAATAAAGGTATATGTCTGCACAAAAGCCTGTACATGAATGTTCCTAGCAGCATCAATCATAACATCCTCAAAGAGCAAGCAACTCAAATTTCCTTCAGCTCATGACCTTGACCTCTAAGCCATGCTGCCTCTATCCAAAGTCCAGCTTTCAAGGCACAGCCAGTCAAAGATCCTGAGAAGTCAGCACCAGGAGCAGCTGACATACGCTCTTCCTTTGCTCACGTTCTACAAAAGTCTCTCAGTGACTTCTTCCTTTAACAAAGGCATGAAATATGGGGGAAAGGAATACTCCTAAGAGCAAGAGGCAAGCTTCCCTGAGCCATTTTTCCTTTTGCGTGGGACAGTCTGTTTCAGAGGACACTTACTCTGTATGTTTCTGATTTATTTACACTTAGCACATCAATATGTTGTTTGTGCAAGAACTATTTGATGTCCAAGTAACCCTCTGGGCCTCTTAAAGGTTTCCTTTTTCTTTTTCATTTGAACCAGAGAACTGAACTTTGCCAAAAGTAAATGGAACTCAGATATCAAAGGTCTGAGTTCAGTTTTCATTGAATACAAAGGGTGAGTGGATTCTGAACTCAGCCAAATGCATTCTCCCACCCTTAATTTACAGTACATTGTTTTGGCACACTCTGCAGTTCTGAAAGTTGGCTTTTCTTCTTCCATTCCTTTCTAGGGTGTAACTACAAGCCTATCTTTCAGTTAACTTTATAAAAAATAAGGCCATATTATAAAAATTTATGAGAGCCTCACTCATCACCGTCCTTACAACTATCAGCTTTATTAAAACAGATCAAAACATCTGAAAAAAAAAAAAAAAAACCTTAAAACCTTCCTTCCTATAAGGTTGTAATTTTCTTTCATAGCCTACAAGAATTTCTATTTTTCTGTGTTCTTATCTGGGGGTTTGTCAAAAGGGATATCCCCACTCCCCCCACCTATGGTCAGGATATGGCCAGTTATAAAGTTGAATACTGGAGGATCACTATTATTTGTGGTGCTCAGGTTGGGAGGATGGAGGAGGTCCTGTACTTTGTCTTCCAAGGAGAAAAGATCAGAGAAATGATTAGTAATCTGAGTTTCTTCTAGGTTAAAAACTATCTCAGAAAAACAAAGAAGCAGGATAAAATTAAGATGACCCCAAATTCTACAAACTTGAAATAAACAGAGTCAATTAACATTTGGTGGGTCATTTCCCTTGCATTCTAAAATCTGTGTCTCATATATACATATATACACATATAAATATACATATGTATATAGATAATTATTAAAACCAAATATTACATTGTTTTATAGTCTATTTTCCATTCCTTAGTTCCTGATTGTCTATATTAATAAAGTCACATCCATTTTATATTAAAATTCATTAAGTACTTACTGAAATAATTTAGTGAGGAGTTTTTGATTGCAAGTGACAGGAAATCCATGTCAAATTGACTTAAATACAAAAGGACTTTTTTTTGGCTGATATCTGAAAAGTCCAATGGGAGATCTGTTTTCAGATGTGGTTCAAATAATGAACTCAGGCCTCAAACACTGACACGAGGTCTTTTCTTCCCTTCTTTCCTTCTTTACTCTTTGCTCAGAGGTTGCACAGTGGCAGAAATGACAGTTGCAGTGTGTTTCCATCCATGCTTTTGCCCGGCGGGGTAGACCACGTCTCTGCTCACACATTCACCATGAACATTTCATTGCACTGGTCCCATAGTACTCTCTGAGCTGATCATTGTGGTGTATTCTGGGCCACAGAAGACTCCTGGAATCCAAGTGTTTAACCAGGATTGTACAGAGAGTGAGGGAGTTGGGAGGTGAAAAAGATGGATCTTCACTGGGAACTAGGAGATGGTTACCAGCTGGAGATGAATGTGATGTATGGTGAAAACAATGGTTCTACACTTGGGCATTAAAAACTTGTTTTGTGTTACATTTCCCAGGGATTTTGCAGCAAAGTACCACAAATTAGGGGACTTAAACAGAAATTTGTCTCACACTTCCAGAGGCTGAAAGTTCACCAAGGAATCTTCAGGGTTAGTTCATTCCACTGGCCACTTCGGAGAATCTGTTCTATGCTTTTTTTCTAGCTTCCTGTGGTAAGCTGGCAAGCTCTGGCACTCCCTGACTTCAGCCCCCTCTCTTCTGCCTTCATCTCATATGGCACTCTCTCTGTGTCCAAATTTCTCCTTATGGACATCAGTCATGTATTTTGATCCATCCTACTCTCTATTATCTTAATTAATTACATCTAAATTGTGGCAGTCCTATTTCCAAATAATATTACATTTTGAGGTCCTGAGGGTTGGGGTTTCACTATATAAATTGGGGTTGGGGGCACATCCACCCATAAGTGGTTTCCATGCATTTAATTTTCCTGGCTACATCTAAGATCCATCCTATCTGACTTTGAATGATGAATCTGGCTGCCTCTCTCTTTTGGTCATGTGTGCTGCTAGCAGGTCGGATGAGGTGCCTGTCCATATAATTTAGAGGTTAAGTGTTCAGGGGACTAGGAATTGCGTGAATGTACACCACACTCCCACTACTTACTAACTTGTGGACTTAGGGTGAGTGACAAACCTTTCAACCTATGGAAGGAGGATACCATGCTTCACTAATTGGCTAACTGTGGGCCAGGCACACAGTGTTCAGTGAATGTTAGTTAATATGACCATTTCACCGCTTCAAATGTATAAGAGGCTGATACAGCCCCAGGCTTCTCACCTACTGGGGACAACTTGCCTCATCTCCTTGAGATTCTGCCTGAAGAAGTTTAAGAGGGAATGAACTATTTTGTTATCTTGCAAACAGGAATTCAAATACAGTTGAAGGAACACAAAGTATTTGTTTTTTTCTCCCCTAAAGCCAGTGGCCATAAATTCAGAACTGACTCCTAGACAATGTGATTAGGAAATACCTGTTCCCTGTAGGTGGCACTTCTCTCATGCTCTCTCTCTCTCTCTTTATTCTCTGACAATTTGATCTTTCCCACGGTCTCTCAGATGTGGACTGGAGCCAGTCATTTTATTTACAATCTCTTTTGCGCTCCATAAATTTGGAGAAATGGAACAGACATCTGCTGTTTTCCAAGCACCACATCTTTTAGTTTCTTTGGGCTTTTTAAAAATAGGAACTAATTTAGTTTGTCTAAATGATTATTGCATAGAACTAGAACTCCAAGCTCTTGCAGGGAGTAGAGCTTGTTTGATACAGGATTTGGCCTCCACCAAGGTCAAACCAAGAGATGCAGATCACCATTAAAAGTGTGGTCACTTGGGTTTAGCAAATATTTCCTAAGTGCTGATCCTGTACCTAGCTTATATTCTGGGATATTCATTCATACAGAAAATATTTAGCGAGAACTTATTACATGTTCAGTATTATTCATCATTAAACAAACAAAACAGACACAAGTCTTGTACTTATAGGTGTTGTATATGTGTGTGTGTGTGTGTGGGGGCAGAATCCAATACATATACGTAACTTTTTATTATGTTAAGAGGTGGTAGGTATTCTGAAAAAAAAAATAGAGCAGGTTTGTTATGTTTGGGGGTCTTACAATTTAAAATGGGGTGGTCAGAGTAGATTTCACTAAGAAGGTAATATGGAGCAAAAACTTGAAGGTCAGGTGAGGAAAAGGTGAGGAAAGGAGCCTGATATTTGGGGAACAGTAAGTCCAAAGGCCTTGGGGCATTTATGTGCCCTGTTTTCAAGGACATTAAGGAAGTCAGTTTAACTTGTGCAGAAATAATTAGGTGAGAACCGGTAGATGGGGTTGGGGCAGATGGAGTGAACTGAGGAATCACCCACAAGTGCTAAGTAGACAAGTGACGTATCTAAGATTTCAAAGCCTCCACCTTGGCTGCTGCCTTTAGGCTCTATCTTGAGGTGTGGGGCAGCAGCTGGCAGGCAGG
This sequence comes from Galemys pyrenaicus, assembly GCA_019455555.1. Classification (NCBI taxonomy): domain Eukaryota; kingdom Metazoa; phylum Chordata; class Mammalia; order Eulipotyphla; family Talpidae; genus Galemys; species Galemys pyrenaicus. The sequence goes on along the minus strand of JAGFMF010011658.1, from coordinate 3,465,728 downwards.
CCGGTGAGAGGACCACAGTGAAGGCACTGCCCACCACTCGCATGGAGGAAGACCAAGCCAAGAGGCCAGGAGCGTCTACGATCATGCTAAGTTTGAAGAGCCTGCTAGGAATCCAAGTGGATCGGGCAGCTGGATTTTGAAGCTGCCTGGAGAGGTGATTTTGGGGTCACCTCTAAAGCCACAGTAAGTGTCTCGGTAGGTCCTCCTCCGACGGGTCACGTCCTTTTCTCTCCGCCCTTCCAAAGGCCGGATTACTCCAGGAGGACTCGCGCCGCAGCCCCGTCAGTCCGCATAACCCTTCTTTTGCCTTTCTGCGGAATGGTTAGGAAAATGAACAGCAGTGGGGAGCTGAGGCACCCACACCACCCCTCCCGCAGAGATGCTCCTGCAGGCAGCGCAGAAACTCCGCCCCGCTCCCCGCCTCCCGCCCCCGCCCTGGGATCAGCGCCGGCGGGCGGGAGGGCGGGGCCGGCGGGCAGGGGGCGGGGCCGGCGGGCTGGTGGGCGGGGCCGCGGAGCGAGCGCACGCCATAGAGGGGGGCGTGGCCCGCCTCGTGCGCGCCGCCGCTAGCGCCGCGGCTTCCTCGCCTCGGTCCTTCTGTCCCTCCCTCCTGCGGTGCCGCGGGTGATCAGCTGGTCTGCGCTCCCCTGACGTGGGCCGGGGCACGTCACCGCCGAATGGCAGCCTCCAGAAAGGCACCGCGAGTAAGGTGAGGGGACTCTGCCGGCGAGCCGGCTTCCGGGCAGCGCGCGGCACCCCGGGCCCAGGCGCGCGTGGTGCGCCCGGGAGGGCAGGGGCCAGCGGGTGAGGAGCCGCGAGCGGATCCACCCCAATCTGGCGAGGATCGGAGCTGGCCGGAGACCCCGGAGCGGGAGCAGGGGGAGGGAGCCTTGTAGCTGGGCAAGTTCCGGTTCGTTTCCGGCTGGGCCGCAGGCACCCCCGGCAGATCGAGCCCTGTCCCGGGACAAACGTGTTCTCCGAGCTGCCGCGCTCGGCCCGAGGGGGTGGTGGCCATCGCCGCCCCACACCCTCCCGGCCCGGTGGGCAGGCAGGCCTGTTGTTGCGGAAAGTTGGTCCCTCCTGGGGGCCAGGTAGGTGGATGCGCCCCTGTGCTCGCCCGACATCCCCGGAAATCACTACCTGACGCCTGCAGTTCACCTTTACTGATCTGTCACTGCCGCAGACATAGGCAGCCGCGGACCCCTCCCCACCCACTTGGCTTCCGACTGTGAAGGAATACTTGGGTATAATCTCCAGGAGAGAACACCAGTAAGCAGGTCTGGGCCCTCGCTGTTACCGAGATGAGAGATGAGAAGGCCACCTAGCCGCACCTTGCAGCCCCACCTCACATTAAACACAGTCCAGCCTGTTCTCTCTCTACCCCTGGTGTACTTATCAGATCAGTTAACAGAGTTCACAAAGATTAGAAGCCAAACTCCCAGGGGACCTAGACAAGGGGAGGCCACTCTGTCTAGTTGAGGCTTGAATGAATACACTTGGCAGCATGGTCAGGCTCACTTGCAGAACACAGACCGTGGCTTGTGCTCCTGTTTGTGAGTGGACAGATCCCAAGCCGACCTTAACCTGGCCGTGGCCTTGCCACAGCATGTTAAAAATGAGTGAACACAAGACCTGCCCTGTGGAAGAGTGTGGTGAGATGTGGCAGACATGCACTTGGAAGAACTCATGTTAAATGCTAGAAATAGTGTCAGGCAAGTGGATGAAGATGTAGGTCCTAGGTGGAGAAGCAGCCTGTGAAGACTAGGGCATTCTTTGCTAGATTCATAGGGTCACAAGATTTTGGGGGCAGAAGGGTCTTTAAACATTAACTGGTTGAGCCTCCTTAACACAAAAGGCAAATGAAAGACTGAGAGAAGGGAGGCCTTTTACCCAGGGAACTCCCCTCCTGCAGAATTTGAGTGCCGTTCAGTGTAAAAGAGGAGGACTTCTCTTACTTTAGGTGATAGAAACTGAACTCATACTGACTTAGGTAAAAAGAGCTGTAGCTGGCTTTGAGTACAGCTGGGTCCAGAAGACCAACACTGGCCTCTTTTGCATCTCTTGGCTCTTTAGTGTTGGCTTATTCTCAGGCAGACTTTCTCTTATGGTAGGTATGACAGTTCTAGACTGACAGTCCCAGCAGAAATAGTCTTCTTTCTAATGGTTGGGGCAGGAATCCCAGATCTGCTTTTCATTGGACTGACTTGATCCTATGTCCATCCTTGAACCAGCCATTGTGACTGGAGTGTTGGATTGACCAGACCTGGGTCCCAGAAGTTGGTGGGTGAGACTCATCCCAACTTTGTAGATTGAAAATAAAGAAGAGACATCCTCAAAAGGAAACCCAAGGTACTCTGATCAAAAGATGGAGGATGAATTCTGGGTAGGCAAAGGCTACATCATCCTAGAACATCATCCAGAACATCATTCTGGTCTACCCTTGTCTCCAGTAGCAAGGCATGATTGAGTTTCTTCATCCTTGTTTTACTACTATTCTGACAGAGATAATAAGATTCCCATCATGGACTGGGTTAGGGGAAAGGTAACTAGCATCCTGCAGGGATTTCTTTAAAACAGAGAGAGGGAGAAAAATGTGCCATAACCATTTTATGCAAAGATTGAATACAAAGTTCTCTGCATTCTCCTTTTCCCTCACATGCCTCATGGTTTATCACCACGTTGTGAAGATACAAGCATGTGAAATCTTGAAGTCCTAGGACAGGCAAGAGCACCAAGCTGGAAAGTGGGAAGCCTGGACTCTAGTGTTCACCTAGCTGTCACCAAATAACTGAAGCCCTGAGCCACGCAATGCTTGATTTCTGTTTCTCAGTTTCTTTGCCTAGAGGGAGCTGAGTTGGATGAGTCAGTGAGGTACACCTTAACTCCATAACCTTGCTTTGACTGAGAAGCTATCCAACTAAGTAAAGGGTGGATGGAGCCTGGTCTCTGTAGACACCAAGGTATGACAGGAGTGGGGCAGCTGTGATGTTTAGCTGTTTCATGAAAGCTTTGATCTGGACAGGAAGATGGAGATGGTGATTGGTGCTCATTGAGAGAACTTGAACTTAACTTCTCCATGAACATCACCTGTCAGACTTGGTTTCTGGTCTTGGCTCTGCAGCTACTGAGGGGTATGGCTTGTGGCAGGTCATCATTGTTTCTTGTTCTCTAAAGTGGATGACTAGAGCCACCTCTGAATAAGCTCCCTCCAGCTATTTAGCCTTGAGTCTTACCAGTCACTGAATATATACAGTAACCAACTTCCTTGGTTCCCCATTTTGTGAGTATGCATATGAAGTCAAGGGAAATCAAGTGCGAATGTAATTTCTGTCTGTCCAAGAAAAATAAACTTTATTTTGTAAAAGATATAATCCATGTACCATACAGTTTGCCTATTTAAATATACAGTGCATTGGTTTCTAGAATATTCACAGAGTACAACCCTTCATTACAATAAATTTTAGAACAGTTTCATAACTTCCAAAAAGAAACTCTATACATAGTAGCAGTTTCCTCATTTTCCCAGCTTCTTACCAGCTCTGGGCAGCCACTAATCTGCTTTTTGTGTCCGTAGTTTGTCCTGTTCTGGACATTCCTTGGGGAATACAATATGTGACCTGTGATTTTTTTCACTTAGCATACAATGTTTCCAAGGCTCGGGATGTTGTAGCATGTATTAATACTTTTTTTAAAAGAATTATTTATTTATGCATACAAGAGGTATAGGCCAGAGGTGTGGGGGTGAGAGGATTCACCAGAGACAGGTGGATCTACTGAAACACACTGCTGAGAGGAGCAGCAGGCTAAACAGGCGAGGTCTGCTGCACCGTGTGGGTCACCTCCCCGGCCAGGGACCGAACTCATGCTGCAGTGGTTGCAGACAGCCTCACAGTGCTGCGCCTCAACCCCTTGTGCTACCAGAGGCCCCTGCATTAATACTTTTAATTGCCAGAGAATATTAGCAATATTATTGTCTGGATGGGCCATTTTTATTTATTCTTTTGTCAGTTGATGGCATTTGGGTGGTTTCTACTTTGGCTATTATGAAAAATGCTGTCATGAATATTTATGTTCACCTTTTTATGTGGACTTAAGTCTTCAGTTTTCTTGGGTCTATACCTGGGGGTGCGATTGCTTGGTCATTGGTTAAGTATTTAACATTTTGAGGAATGTAGGATTGTTGTCCAAAGTCCTTATCCCATTTTAGGTGTAGGGAGCCAGATTTTCCACACCCTTGACTGTACCTGTTGTTGTCTGTCTTTTGATGCTAACCTTCCTAGTGGATGTGAAACGGTATCTTCTTGTGATTGTCATTAGCATTTCCCTGGTAACTAATGATGTTGAAAATATTTCCAAGTACTTTTTGGCCACCTGTTTATCTCCTTAGGACAAATGTCCATTCGGATCCTTTGACCATTTTGAAATAGGCTATCTCGTTATTGTTGTAATAGTTCTTTATATAACTCTGGATAGTAGGCTCTTGTCAGATAGATGAGTTGCAAATGTATGCTCATGTTGTCTTTTCACTTTCTTTTGGGTATCCTTTGAAACCTGTAAGTCTTTGATTTACTGAGGTCCAGTATATCTATTTTCTTTGGTTTCTTGTGCTTTTGTTGTAATGACTAAGACATGATTGTTTAATTCACAGTCAGGCAGATTCATGTCTATCTTTTCTTCTAAGAAAGCATTTATATCTTTGATTCCTTTTGAGTTAATATTTGCTTTTGGTATGAGGGAGGAGAGATTCAGATCCATTCTTTTTTTTTTTTTGATTTTTTAAATTTTATTAAAATATTTTAAAATTTACATATACTTGCCATTAATTGTAATCCCCATGTATTCCCCATCACCATCTCACCAGTGCACCATCAC
>JAGFMF010011658.1:3407961-3460326 GCA_019455555.1 Galemys pyrenaicus | reverse complement strand
TTTGATTTGCATTTCTCTGATGGCAAGAGAAGTTGAGCATTTTTTCATATGCCTGTTGGCCATTTGCATGTCCTCTTTGGAGAATTGCCTTTTTAGCTCAGATCCATTCTTTTGCATGCGGATATCCAGTTATTCCAGTATTGTTTGTTGCAGAGACTATTATCTTCACTGAATGATTTTGGTATTCTTGCCTGACAGTAAATATGAGGGTTTATTTTTAACTGCTCAGTTCTATTTTATTGATCGTATGGCAGTACCTTACACCAGTACCACACTGTCTTGATTAGTGTAGTTCATTAGTTTTGAATTTGGGGCAGGGGTGAGGGGAGAGGATGACCTAGCAGTTTGTTCCTCTTCAAAATTGTTTTGGCTGTTCCATAACCCTTGCATTTCCGTATGAATTTTGGGATCCGCTTGTCAATTTCTTCATAGGAGTCAGCTGAAATTTAATAGGAATTGTTTGAGTTTGTCGATTATTTTGAGAATTGCATTTTAGTGATATTAAGCCTTCCAGTCCATGAAGACTATTATTTTTCATTTATTTAGATGTTTAATTTTTGGAAAAAATACTATGCATATACTGTTTTGTAGTTTTCAGAGTATAAGTTTTATGTTTTTTTTTCTTAAATCCATTCCTAGGTACTTCATTGTTTTGAAGCTATTATAAATGAACTTTGTTTCATTTTGGGATTGTTTATTGCAAGCATAGTTCACCCTTAAACAACATGGGTTTGAACTGCATGGGTCCACATAACTCGATTTTGTGGGTTCACTGATACAGATTTTTTTCTATCTAAGGGTTCTGCATTCTTGGACTCAAACAACCACTGATGTTAATTGGTTGAATTCCCTGGTTGTGGAATCCACTGAAATGGAATACAGAGAATGTTCTCTGTATTATGTGTGGATTTGGACTGGGGTGGGGTGTGGAGTTGGTGCTCCTGAAGTCCACTGCTTTGTCGAAGGGTCAACTGTATATAGTAGTGTGACTGATTTTTGTTTCCTGCATTCTTTGATGAACTCATTTATTCTAATAATTTTTTTGTGGATTCTTTTCTATATTTGAGGATTTCCGATGTTAAAAAATAGTTCTTTTCTAAACTGGATGCCTTTTATTTCAATTTCCTGCCTAATTGCTGTGGAAAGAGCCTCTAATACAGTGTTGAATGGAATTAGCAAGAATGGACATCTCTTTTATGTTGATCTTAGAATGGAAGGGAAATATCCTTCTAACGTTAAGGATGATGTTAACTGTGGGTTTTGTAATATTCTTGATTATGCTGAGAAGTTTCTATTCTTCTAGTTTACTGAGTACCTTTCATAAAGGGGTATAAGATTTTGTCAAATGCCTTGTCTGTGTTTATTGTAGTGAACAGGTAGTTTTTGTTCTTTATTAGTATTGCATTTTTTTTTTTTAATATTTGGACTCAATCTTGGACTTCTGGGATAAATCTCACTTGGTGATGTGTATAATTCTCTTTGCTGGGTTCAGTTTGCTGGAATTTTGTTGAGGTTATTTGCATTATATTGATATCTCTCTCTCTCTCTCAAATACCTGGTTTCCCCAGTAAAGAACAACTCATTTAGTGAAAACTAAAGTGGCAACTGTCTGAGGGTAGGCAGGCCTGGAGTGACTGTGAAAAGGCTGGTCACTGGTTCTGACTATATGGTGGACTGAGCTAATGTGGATCCCTCTCTCTCTGCTTCTAAAAATGTAGTTGAATGATAACAATATTACCTTTATGTTCATAGCTGACTAAAATCCAGAAGCCTTTCTATTGCCTGCATCCCCCTTACTTAGGGTAACTGGTAAGCTGAACTTGAGGAAGTTCTAGACCACCACAGGTCTTCATACCTGGCGTGCAGGGTAACAGGTCATTCCCACATGGGACAGGAGATTTGTGTGTGCATCTCCTAGCTAAGAAATTAAAAAGAACATTTGTCTCAGACACAAACAGCAGTGACATTAATGCTTATGCTATCCAGAACATTTCTCATTCACTTAGATAAAATAGTCTCTATGGAAGATAAGCTCTTAGTAAAAGATTACAAAGCATATAAGGAATGACCCATCAAGAGGGAGCCAGCAGACCCAGCCAATTTGAGGATTATTGTCCAAGATTTACTAAAGAAAAGTATAAAGTGAATTGTAAAGTAAGGGCCCCAAATAATTAAGATGCTAAGAGAAGGAAGACAAACCATAGTGGAAGAATAGAACCCCAGGATAAGAGAACAAGAAAATTGAAAAAGAACCAAATAGAATTGGTGCATGTGAAAAATTAGTCATTGCAGTTTAATGAGTGGAACAGCAGATATGGCATAGCTAAAGAGAACTCATGAATTAGGGCACGGCCCAAGAAGGTTTACCTGATATGTGATAATTTATCTGTAAGTTTTAATTGAGATTGTTACGTTAGTCACTGGTGCTGGGGTGAAGGTTCTTCAGACTTGGAAGCAGAACTGCTAAGTCAAGCTGATTTCCACTCTGTCTACGCCTAGCCACGTTTATGGTGGTCAAAGTCTGCAATATCCTGTTCTTTCTCTTCTTAAGGACGAATCACCAGGATTTTCAGCTGAAAAATTTAAGAATAATTGAACCTAACGAGGTGATACACTCAGGAGACCCGGGTGTGGAAACAGGTAATAATTTTACCTATAAATTGGAGGGAGCATCTCTAGAAGATTTTAGTTTAGATTCCCTATCCCAAGCTCAAGGTGGGAGAGAAGAGAAAGGTAAGGGATTATAAGTGATCATGGCTGGGGGAGAGGGGACATTTATATGGAAATTGAAAACCATTTTGTTCTTTGGCCTCCTAGGTAGCTGGTTACCATTTTTGTATATTTACCATGTTTGTTAGGTAGTAAATTAGAGAATTTTACTTTTTGTATCTCTCATTCCTGGAAGTGGTGGTGGTGGTCATAGGTTATTACTGGACATGTTTATTCTGGGTTTTCTAATTTCTATTGTAGTCCTTTATTGATTACCTTAAGGAGGAGCTTTCAATTTTTATTGTAAGATTCTGAACTGAGGAAAGTTTTTTTTTTTTATTGTGCTTTGTAAATTGATTATGCATTTATGAAAAATTTCTGGAACTGTCTTCTCTTCCTTTAACTGGTTAGTTGTCTTGTTGGGTTGCCAGAATTCCAAAAACTTGGTCTACTATACTGTATCTAACCCATGTAAATCAGTGCTTTTTAATGGACTACCCTGGAGAACCACAGCATTTCTTTTAGCTTATCGAAAAACTGACCTTTTAAAGCACTTAAGAAACCATGACTGATTTTTCTTTGGAAGATTCATGCTATCAATTGCATGCAATTTTAGGTCCTTGAAAACATAAATATATTTTGGGCTATATTCTGTGGGAGGAGAGGTCAAAGGAATGGGAAAGGAAAGAAGTAAGGAAAGGGAAAAAGTGATACTCATCACACTTAAAGTCTGAAGAAAACCTCTCTCATTATTGTATGTGGGGAAGCTCCATTGGATGTGGGGAGCTCCATTGGTCTCAGATTGCAGGTCCCAGCTGAAAAGTGGAACCCACTTGTTTTCATGCTTTTGGTCTCAGAACACTTTACAAGAACCTCTGAATGTCTTCTAGATGATACCGTGTAATGGAGCTTGGACTTGTTAATCAGGTAGACCTTGGGTCCTGGCTTTTGATGATCCAGTTGACTTGGGCAATTACATAGCTTCTAATCTCTTGCCTGTAAGATGGGAGCAGTGAAACCTCCCTTGGAGGATTATTATGACAATTAGCCACCAGTGTGTGGCTTGACCCTCACTCAGTGGTGGGACAGAGAAACCTCTCAAGCTTGATGCTGAAGAGCCGCTTGGCATCTGTGCATGCGTTTTGAGATGCTGAAATTGGAGTAAAGCAGCCCCTTCTGTTCTTATAACAAGGCGGGTAGGAATCCCAGCTGGTGCTTCAGATCTAGATTCAAGTACTCTTTCTTGAGTCACTGTGGTATACCAGATGCCGTGCTTTCATATTGTCATGTTAAAGTCTAGCCCCCCAGAGAGGTAAATAGGGTGCACTTTTCATGTACTTCTAAGCAGTGAAAAGTTTTCCTTAAGAAAAAGGCTGAAGGTTTAGGAACTTATTTCTAAAAATAGCTACATTATCAAGAGTTTAAATGAGTCATTCTCTTTAAAGCATGATTTAAAAATAGCTGGCAGTATATGGGCTAATGTTACATCACGGACCAGGCGTGTTGTTCTTGGCTTCCTTCTTTCCTGCATATGCTGATTAGCTCTTGACTGCTTTTGACATTTCTGAAAAGTACTGTGATGTGGAATGAACAGATGCTGTAATATGGCATCTTCTAAAATCTTAGCTTTCTTCTTCCATTGATGTGGATTCATTATTATGTTGAGCCTGAGAAGATTGGAGACAGAAACTGTAACATTCATTCAACCATCTTTGAGTGAGCATATGTGTTAGGTGCTGGGTTAGGTATGTAAACTCAGTGATGGTATGGTTTCTGCTTTAAGGAGAAACAGTGTATATACTTGATGTGCTACTGGGCTCATGGCCTTCACAGTCAGTTAATGTGTATCTAATTCTAGTAATTGCAAATACATAGCATTTACTAAGTGCTAGGCAAATGGGTATATGAAGTAACTCATCTAAAATTCCTCTCAGTATCATCAGCCTCCATCTTGGCTGTCTTTTCAATCAGTGCCACTTCAGTGACTGGTCTTATAATTTCACCAGTTTTATCCTTTCCTCGACTCCAGCTGCTTGCCCTTCCAGTCACTTTCAGGACCTGTTGTTGTAATGTTCCCCATCTTTGCCCACCGTATTTACCTCAGTGGTAGCTTTTCCATTGCCACAGCCCATTGCCTTAGTCATCAGCAGTTGCTGTCTTCTCAGGGACGAAGGACGCCAACCAAAAGTGAAGGGCATGAGGACAAGGGGAAGGAGTAGGGAAAGTGATGGGACAGTGGTGTTGTGAAAATGCCACTGTGGTAGATTGAAGCTGATGATGCAGATGACTCCGAGCAGAGGAAGAATGGGATGACGAGGTGTAGGAGACGAGAGGGAGATGAGAATGTGGTGAGGAGGCAGATTATGGTCACCAGGGAGCAGAGCTTCCTTCCATTTCCCTTTGATTGTTTTCAGTTTGTCATTGAGGATTTTGAGCTTTTCCCATTGGTCCTGTTGACTTTGTTAATGAGGTCAGTGATTATATTGATATATACTCAGTGCCATCAAAATCTTTAAGTCAGATTGTGCCCCAATGAAAGCCAAATTCTATAAGGAAATTCATGATGTTCAGAGAAAATGTTTATGTCTATCATTTATTTGCTTTTTAAAATTCCACATGCTCAGGTTGCACTCCAGACTAATTAAATGAAAAGTTCCTTAGTTCTAAGGTGCAGTCAATGTTGAAATACTTTGAAGGTTACATTTTCACTTGACTCTTTAATATTGATTTGCTCAGAAATAGGGTTTGGAAGCAAGTCTATTCCAAAGCTCCTGTAAAATGTCACAGTAAAGTTTTCAGATGCTGGCAGCTCAGGAAGTCACACGAAGCTTCATTTTTGAGCTGTATGGAGGTGATGACCTAAAAAGTTAGGTCAGATCATTTACTTCTGATTCCTCTTTTTCAGATAGGTGAGGAATTGTAGGCTTAGTAGGTCACACAGAAGGAAAGAATGTTCCTCTGAAAAGTGTTCAGATGCAGCTGTCACACGAGAAACATGGACATGCTTGAATTGTGAATAGGCCCATTTCCAGTGGCACTCCCTTTGAGTACTTCCCTGTCCTTGCTGTAGAGTAAGAATGGGGTAATTTTTAATGCGTTCCAAGAGCAGTACAATACTTTATAGAGGAATCTATTATAGGTAACCAGAAATAACAGCCCAAGGTGCTGGTGATGATGAAGAGGTAGATGAAAATGTCAAAGAAAAAGAACAACAAAAATCTACAAAATAGCAGGGTGCCAGCGAGAGGAGTCAGTATCCATTTTGAAGATAACCTGTAGCATAATGCCCATGTAATTCTCCACTACTTAGACCACTGCACCTTAAGACATTTCTGGTTAAGTATTTTTTATTGATTTAAAAAATGGGTTGGCAAAATCCAAAACACTGACATACCAAATGCTGATGAGGATGTGGAACAACAAAAAATTTCTTTCATTAAAGGTGAAATGGAATGATATAACTACTTTGGAAGACAACTGGACTGTTTCTTACAAAATTATACGTTTACCATAGGGTCTAGCAGTCATGCTCCTTGGTATTTACCCAAAGGGTTTAAAACCTATGTCCACACAAAACCTACATATGGATGTTTGTATCAACTTCATTTATAATCATATAAGCAACCAAGAGGCCTGTTTCAGTAGATAAATGGATACATAAACTGTGGTGATATTCAGATAAAGGAATGTTATTCATCACAGAAAATCAAGCTGAAAAGACACTGAAGAATCTTAAGGCATATTGCTAAGTGCAAAAAGCCAATCTGAAAACTTTTTACTATACGATTCTAATTACATAACTTTCTGCAAAAGACAAAACTATGGTGACAGTACAAAGATAAGTTGTTAGCATTTGGGGGAATGGGATGAATAGAATGAGTAGAGAGGATTTTGAGGCAGAGAAAGCCATTAAACTAGTCTGTATGATACTGTGATGATACTGTAATGGTGGAGACATGTCATGTATTTGTCAAAACTCATACAACATCCAGAGTGAAACATAATCTAACTTCGATTGGTAGATGATAGTTTATCAATGTAGGTTTGTTGCTGTAACAAATATACCACTCTATTGGGGACTTAATGGTGGGGAAGCTGTGTATATATTGGAGGGGGGTATATAGGAACTGTCTATACTTTTCACTCAGTTTTGCCATGAACTTTCATCTGCTCTAAAAATATAAAAATATTTTAAACTATTGAAAAACTTACTATTCTACTTTGAATTTTAATAATTTAGTTTTGTAAGTGGGATATAGTAAAATATGTATGTTATATTCTGTAATTGACTTTGTGTCAAATTGTTTTGTTGTATAGCAGGGACTAAAGTTATAATCTTAATCAGGACTGATAGTGCATATTAGTATTTGTTGAGATATAAGGTTTTTTTTTAGATAACCAGCTAAAGTGTTTTTAAAGTTAGCTTGCAACATCTGTGCATTCATTATGTAGAAATAGTCTCTTGTGCTCTGGAAGGCAGTACTGTTTTGATTATCACTACTTAGAAATTAATAGATGTTTAAGAGTTCCATTAGGACTACATTTAATATTCGTAGCATTTTCTTTAAAAAGATTTTTGTATTTCTATTATTTTGTATTTTCTAGAGCTGCTGACTCCATCTAGTTTTGTTGGATGGTATGTTCCTCAGGATCCCTGGGACTTTTTGAGGTTCACTTTGAAGACCCTGGGTTTACTCAGCTCCACCATATTTTAGATAGGGGGCCACAGAGCAGAAACCCCAACCCCTTTCACCCTGAGGTTGCACACCCAGTTGGTAGTAAGTTTTCACCTGAGCATCTGAATGAAGATTTTTGACTTCTAGTGGATTGACCTTTGTATTCCACATCAGTGATTGGCTAATTAACAAAAATACTTTTTATTTTTTTTAAAGATTTATTTATTTATGCATACAAGTACTGGGGTACAGGCCAGAGGTGTGGGGGGATGAGAGGATTCACCACGGACAGAGCAGGGAGCAGAACAGGCAGATCAATGGAAGTACATTGCTGAAAGGAGCAGTGGGCACAGCAGGAGAGGTCTGCTGAGCCATGTGGGTCCCCTTCCTGGCCGTGCTTCAGTGGCTGCGGTTTGCTTCATAGTGCGTTGCCCAACCCACTGCGCCACCAGGGAGGCTCCCCCCAAAAAAAATACTTTTTAAAAATGTAGTTATTGTGTCTTTTGATACTTCTAAAACTATTTCTTTTAATACAGTCAAAATCAAGCAGTGATATAATGAATAAGAAAATAAAAATCGCTCCAAATTTCTACTCAGGTAACAACCATCACCACTTGGATGATTGGCCTTCTAGAAACCTCTCTGCATATACACATACAGAATTTTAAATAAAGAGGAACAGTTTGTACATGTTGTCTTGTAATATGTTTTTAATCATCCACCAGTAGTATTGTTTCTTTGTAATTATATGTCTGTGTTAGTTATTTGTTGTCTGTGTGATTTTAAATTGTTTCATCTTATTTTATGTGTTATAGTTTATTTAATAAATTAGATATCCCCCTTTTTAAACACTATAGACAAAAATAAACACCTGTGTTCTTGTGCACGTGTTCATTTATCTTACTGTAAAGTCCTAGAAGTAGAAGAGATAGCTGATCAATTTGGAAGTAAGTGTTAATATAAGCTCAACTGTTCTTGCCACAAATGACTATGTGGAAATAGTATTTAAGGACTGTAACCATTAGTTTCTGGTAGCTTAGGCCTTGGTGAGGTGATCAGTTTGAAGAGCATCTGGGTTGGGGCAGAGCATGGCAGATGCTTCTCTAGGGCTCTATCTGTACTAGTCTTTGAATTGCATGTGGTGGCTTGGTTTTGGAACAAAGTCTTCTGTTGTTGCAGGTGGCAGAATGGCTCCAAAGGTAACTTCAGAACTGCTTCGACAGCTGAGACAAGCCATGAAGAACTCTGAGTATGTTACTGAACCCATCCAGGCCTACATCATCCCATCTGGAGATGCCCACCAGGTATTGAGCGGAGGTGGGCTGTGAAGGAACTCATCAACCTCTCCTTTTTCCCTTTCGGCCCACGTGTGTTTATAAGAACATAGTGTAACCCACAGATAATTACCTTCTCCAGGGCTTGCCACAGGGACCCTGTGTTCCATACCGTCTCACTGAGCTGGTAGGGGTGGGTGGTGTATGAGGAAGTCATGGTTGCTGGGTCCATTAGTTTTAGATTCAGTAGGCGGTGGTAGGTGGGGAGAGACTGGTGAGGTTGAGGGTGGAGTTTGATAATAGAATTCTGCCCTCTGTTCTCTAGAGTAGATTAACAAGATTCACCATCTTCGTTGGAATTGGTGTTCCATCTTGATTAAAGACTGGATGGGACTGACTCAAATAGGTTGGACTTCCGTCATGGTACCTGTCAATAGCTTCGATCACGGTATCTGGGTGTCCCATGACTTAAGGAGGGCAGACTCTGCCCTTGTCCTCAAGGACTCCTTTTTTCTTCTTCTGCCTGGGCCCCTCTGATGGGCTCTTTGCTTCCTACCCCCTGTCAGTCTCTCACCTGTAGGACTTGGGCTTCATGTCACATGGATTCTCTGTTGGATTCACTAGTGTTTTTTTTCGTTTTTTGCCTTGATTTCAAGCGCCAGGTTGTAGTGTCGGCTCATTTGGTTGTGGCAGTCCTATTTCAGTATTGGGCAGGGTGGTGGTTCTTTTGGCTGGAGTACATTATATATTATATAGCAGTTATTTTGGGATCTTCTGTTTCTTTGTCAGTCTGAGTATGTATATATAATTTTATCATGAGGGATTGATACAGACAATTACTTTGCATGTTATCAGTTGGCATCAGCTCCTGGTTCTCAGGTTTTTTGACTAGAATTACACCGCTGGCTTTACTGGTTCTTCAGCTTGCACATGGCACCGATGGTGTAAATCCTGTCTGACTCTGAAAGCCTATGAACCAAGAATACTAATACCTGGGGGTGGGGGGGTGGGGAGAGGGGCAGGAGAAAATGGATTGCCAGCTCCAATAAGACAGAGAAAATGTGCCCTTCTCCGGCCTTCCCTTGGTGGGAGAAGTGATGCCTGACTGCACGGTGAGAGCAATCTTTAACTCAGTCTGTTTAGTCCAGTGTTACTCTCCAGAAATAAGCAGGGACACAACCAGATGTAATGTTTTACCAGCTAGCTATCTGGGGATTCCTTAGCCTGGTCAAAGCAACATGAAATTAATCACACAGTCCTCTGGCACTTTCGTCTAAATCACACAGTCCCCTGGCACTCTTGACCCCTGAAAGGGTCTCACAGGTTGTCATGGAGTGACAAAGACGCCTAATTGTTCTACGTTATTTGTGGCACTTCACCTCTAGGGGAGGCCTCTTGTACAGAAAGACTTGACCTTTGAGTATTACTTGAATAAGAAGTTGAAGGTTTCCGGTTAAGGGTGCGTGAACAGCTCTATAGTCTGTATTTCAGTTTCAGTTTTCATTTGCCTGGAGTTAGGATACAATGTATATGTTTAGCAGAAGGGAATGTTCTTGTAGTCAAACTCAGCTGAGTTTATCTTGATATTCCTGAGTCAGTTTTTAATTAATTAATTTGTTCATCCTAAAACATTTTTGGTCCAGTGCTATGATTGATGTAGAGCCTAATACACCCCAAATAATTTCTTACTAAACTTTGGGAATGGCAGTAAGGCTGGCAAATGCAGGTGATATTCCAGGCTTTGCCCCACTCATCATCTGCCAGTAATCCTGGATTACTGGATGGCTTTTCCCTAGCTGATGAAGCTGAGTCAGGAATTAACTGACTTTGTTAGATAGTAGTGCTCTGCTGAGGGTCTCTGAGCAGAGAGTGGTGATCAGTCAGAGGGAGCAGAGCTACTTATGGATTAGAGAAGGGAGAAACCTGTCAGGAGGTCGCTGCAGGAGCCCAGAGGTGAGGTGCAGGAAGCTTGGATTCAGACTGACCTTAGAGAGAGGAGAGGAGGGATTTGGAGGAGACGCAGTAGACACAGGTGGGGTGTGGCCATTGCAGGTGGGAGGCAGAGGGGATCGATATGTTTGAGAGTGTGGTTCCATCCATGGTAAGAAACGAGAAATCTCTTGTTCCCCATCTTGGTTCCTGTGGAGAGGAGGGGGCCTCATTGAGGTGACTGTAAAATGGGACTCTGGGTCACAGGCAGGACTGTGGGCACAGGAGGCAGCGTTGTCTTTGTGTGTGACCTGCCACAACAGGCTCCTCAGTGCTAGAGAGATGCTGTTCTCTGTGGCTCTTGCTCCTATTTGTTCACTTCAGGCGAGATTCAGGGTTGATGGAATTTCTCCTCAGTGTGGGGAAAGGGAGGGTATTGGAGAATGGAGGGGAATCTTGAACTCTATCCTTTGTGTCCTTTCCAAAATACAAACACACCCACCCACACATTGTTCTGTGCTAGAGGAAAATGCACCCTGAGTGCACGATTACGCAAGGACTGGGCACGCTGGGGGTCTGCTTCTTGCTGTCCTCTGCAACTCTTAAGGGCTTTTTTCTTTTTAAACTCAGAACAAGGGTTGTGGTTTTAATGAGTCTGGGCCCAGAGGAACTTTTACAGTAGGAACTGTCCATTCTCTCTGGTAATCTGAAAGCTTTCATGTACCAGCTAAGTCAAATGTTGGGATTTGTGGGTGCCCCCCAACCCTGACCCCACACCAGGAGAGTCATTGCTTGGGGCCAGAGCTGTGCCACTTTGCCTCTTGTGAATCTGAATTCGCTGCCCTCCGCATTGGCAAGGCCCTATGTTCTGCTTTTGGACCCTGAAGTTCTGTCAGGGATGAGACTGCCAGCTTGCATTTTTGGCTGTGTGTAAGGTTCCTCCTTCTGGAAGACATGAATCAGATTTTCCTAAACTCTTTCAGTCCTACTCCCATTTATTCTGGAGTTGGCTTCCTGTTTTGTATCTCTTAAACAGATTCTCTCTCCTGGGGTGAGGGTAGTCTTTTATCCACTGTATTAGAGTAATGTAGTTGTGGTAACACCTCTCAGAGTTTCAGTGGCTTGCTGCTATGGGCCTTGTTTTGTGATCATGCAGCCGTGCAGCATGGGTGGTCCTGGCTGGGGTGGGTGACTCTCTTCCAGAGCGATGCAGAGATCCAGGTTCTTTCTAGCCTCTGATGCCACCATTCTAGCTGGTAGGTGGTGTAGAGAAGACACCTATTTTTAACTGGCCTGACCCCAACTTCACAGCCCAACCACATTCTACTGGTGAGAACCAGTTATGTGACCCCACTTAGATGCCAGAGGGTCTGGGAAGAGAAGTCCCAGATGGGAAGCCCGTTTCAGGGACTGCATGTGGCCATGTCGATCATTCTTCTTAAAACCCAGCTCTGTTTCTTGAAGTTTTGGCCTCTCTCTAGAACTTGCAGGATAAAGTTCAAGTCCCTCATTTGAGCTCTTTGACCACTGTCTTGAGCCTGCCTTTCTAGTACTCTACTGCTGCTCCCTTGAACTTTCTGCCCCAGGAGTCAGGCTAATTGACCCACTCTCTCTGTAGAGACTTGCCCTGGGCCTTCTTCTGGCTTCTCACCTCTCCATGATGGTGCAGGTCAAATCTGTGAGTGTGGCCTGATGGACTCCAGGGTACATCAGAGCAGCCTTGAAACTACAGTAATTACATACTGCGTTGTTGAGCATCATCTCTGTGGCTGTTTACTAGGGGGCTAATGTTTCATAGGTATGTCTTATTTTGCTAAGTGTCTACTTCAGAAGATTCTTATGTTTCCTATAGTGTTGAGCTTACTGTCTAGTGCACAGTAGTAGTGCTGCAGTTTATCAAAAGTTCAGTATGTGCTGATCACCATTTATGTCACATTCAAGCTTCCAAGGTGGATATTATTACCATCCCTGTTTTACAGATGAGGAATTAGAACCCAGGGTTTACCCCTCTAGTAAACAGGTTGGAACGTTGGTCTGTTGACTCCTGCTTGTAGGAGGAGTCTGTCCCCAGGGAGGTGAAGGGAGTGGTGAATGGGGGCATGCCTGTGTTCCTTGTTTCTTCAGTGTTTATAATCCAGTTGTACAGGCCAGGCGTGCGCAGTCTCCATGAAATAGGAGGCTGCCTGGCCACAAGGCAAGAGCGTGGACTTTTAAAAAAATATTTATTTATTTTTGAGAGGGAGATCCAAGAGCTTCTATATCTGGTCCGCCGCTGAGAGCCGTGTGCCTTGGTGAAGTATTTCATTCTTCTGAGTTTTGTTTACTTTCATCTGAAAATGGGGAGGATGATACCTTGCAGGGCTGCTGTTGGGACTGGAGCTAGAGGAAATGAATATAGCTGTTGGCAACTGTCAGGTGACTAGTAAACCTCAGATTCACTTGTTGTCACCAAGGCATAAATGCTGGTGGGGATGGTCTTATAAGTTTCCGAATTGTGGGGAGATCTGAAAACCAGGAGGGCCAGAGGGTTTTGCGGCAGAGGGCGCTTCTACTGGGTTTTGAGAGATGGCTTAGGTGTTTTTTTTTTTATTTTTTATTTTTTGGTTTACAGATGTGCTTTGTTTATATTGTTCGAATTGGTTGCCGACATTTAAAAGTTGAGCTATCACGTCCACATGTATATCCAGCTTCTGAAATACTGAAGGTTGCACTTGTCTGCACTTCAGCACCACAGGAGTCAGGGCTGAGTAGTCCCTCTCTGCTCATCTAGTTTTCCTGCCTGCACCCTAAGGCATTTGAGTTTGAGACCCCACTTATTATCCCTCCTGGTCTTTTTTTTTTTTTTGGATGATGTAATCCATTTACACTTGTTGCTGTAACAAATTACTGCAAACTTAGTGGCTTCAAGCAACTCAAAATTTCTTATCTTACAGTCCTGGAGGGCTCGCTCTAAAGTGGTCAGCTGGGCCATGAAAGGTCGCACAATTCCAATGTGTGGGTGGTAGGGGATTTCCACACCAATAACAAGCATTTCTCAGGCATTGGCTGGGCGTCCTGCAGTTCACCTCAAATGGTGACTGTGTCTGGAGTCAGCATTAGGTCCCATGGGCCCCCAGGTTAAGGGTTTGGGCCTACATTTCCCCCCTCACCCCCCCGTCTTTCCATACATTTCAGGTGCCAACCACAAGTCCTGTGCTTCTGACCCGCCAGCTATAGAACAGAGGTTCTAATAACCCTCTCCTGGGTTCCAGCCATTTGCTAGAGCAGCTCACAGAATTCAGAGAAACATTCACTTACTAGATGACCAGTTGATTATAAAAGGATATAACTGAGGAGCAGCCAGGGTGGGTGGGGATGGGGGTAAGGGAGCAGAGCTTACACAACTGTGACCCTCTTGCAGCACCCCTGTGTGCTCCCCTAACCTTGCCCTTTTGGGTTTTTATGGAGGCTTCGTTTCATAGGCATGGCTGATTAAATCACTGGCCTCTTTCTCCTCGCTGGAAATCGGGTAGAACTGAAAATTCCAACCTTCTATTCATCATTGTTCCCCTGGCAACCGGCCTCCATCCTTAGGTGCTTTCCAAAAGTCACCTCGTTATTATAAACATAGCTGTGATAGAAGGGGGCTTGTGAACAGCGGGGCACCCAGTTCACCTCTATGCTCTGAAGAGAAGGAGGCCAAGTGTTATGACAAAAGATGTTCCCATTGCTCTTATTTTCCAGGAAATTCCAAGGGTTTTGGAGCTGAGGAAGAAGACCAAATATATATGAGAAATGTATTTTGGTCATCTGAATGACCATATAATACAGTTATTATAAGTCACAGCATTCTGGATGCCCCAGGGGAGAACCCATTTCTTTGCTTTTTTCATTTCCTCGAGGCTGCCTTTATTCCTTGGCTTGTGGCCCCTTTCTCTGTCTTAGGAGAGATGGCCAAGGCTTTAACTAGGTAGAGGGAAAGGGCTTTTTCTCCCCTTCTGTGTGTTTATATGTTCATCAAATTCTGGTTGAGCACCTGCTGTATCATCTATGCCACATACTGGGATAGTGACAAATACGACATAAGCTCTTTGATCTCATGGGGGGGGGCAGGACAATACAATAGCAATGTAGAAAGGTTATTCAGAGGAGAAACATCTGTAAAAGAGGCTGGTAGTCCTGGCAGGCCTCCCTGCAGAGGTGCTGTCAAGTCTGAACTGTAATGATAGGAGCTAGCCATGCCGCCATCGGAGAGAGAATTTTATAGGCACGAGGAAGAGCAGGGACAGAGACCCTGAAATAGAAATGGGCTTGGGAAGCACAAGGAGCAGAAAGTGGGCTGGTGTGGCTGGAGCACTGTGAGTGAGGAAGAGTGGCAGGATAGTTGTGAGGGGCTATCCGGGCCACATCTTGTACTTGGGGGCTGGGCTTGGCTTTGGGTTTTACCCTAAGTATGGTGGAAGGCATTGGAGGGTATAAGGAGAATGTCAACACAATATATAGAGACAGGCATTTGGAAAGCTGTCGCTGAGTACGTGTGAAGGGCGGATTGTGGGGGCGGGGGCCCAAGTGCAAGTGCTTGAGGCTTGGACTGAGCACTGGTTTCTGAGGTGGAGGGCAATGGATGGTTTGGAGAAAAAGCCGACAGCTGTGCTTCTTTGTGCCTTTTTCCTTGTGTGCTAAGACTGGCTTATTTTAGATACTTGCTGTTCTCTGTGGAGAGTGTTCTTGGGCTCTGTCAGCCTTAAGAGCAGAGGAAAAGGAGTGGGAGGCCCAGGCCCACTGCTTGTCTGGTCTCCGCTCAGCCTGTTGTGTGGAGGTGACACCTCGGTCGGCAATGTCTTTCTGGCATGATGACCGCTTAGGTCATGTCTAGACATTCTTGCCCCAGACCTCATCTTGATCCCAAAGCAAACATCCATCTACCTGCTGTTAACTTCCCCTCCCTGCGGAGAAACCCTTCTGTTTTTTGCTTAAGATGGGTCATTCTTGGGAAACACCTCTCAGGTGGGAGAGCCTTAAGCCAGCGTACCCCCTGGCTGGTCAGAGATGTCCTCTCTGTGGCTTCTCCATTATGCTCTGTGACTTTGGCCTGATACTTATTTTCATGAACTTAGTTTTCACAGTTTGTTAGATGCTTTTTTGCTGTTCAGGAAGAAGAGATTAATGCCTCTCTTCTGTTGTATATACTCAGCACGCTCAGAGTTCTTGGTGAGTTGTTCAAACATTATTGTTCCTCACAACAGTCCTAGGAGAGAGATAGGCTTTCACCCCACCCCGCCCCCCACCATTTTTATTTGTATTTTTTTGTCTTGCATTCATGATTGCTGGGTTAATAAGCAAGAAGACTATAGTTCATTAAGTCAAAGATTCTGTCTTTGAACCTGAGTTTTCTCATTTGCTATTGGTCTTTCTGGAGAGTCCTTCTAAGGGTTAGAGATGTGTTGTCCTATAGGAAGAGCTGGCATAGGGTTTCAGGGTGGATGCCTTGGAGCTGATAGCCTGGTTTCAAATCTGCCTCTGCTACTTACTGGCTGTGTGACTTGGGTAAGTTAGTTAACTCTCTGTGCCTCACTGGCTTATACCAGAGGCTGTTTGCTGTGGCCTCGTACCCTCTTCCCAGGAATGAGAACCTCTTGCAGCCCTTAACCCCTTTCCATTCAGAGACAGAGGATTATCAGCTCAGAAGGATCTAAATTTGGACAGGACATTTTATTTGCTGAAACCTCCTGGGCTGGAGGAAGCATTTCCCCTGGCTCCCCAACAGGAAGGGACAGGGTCTGCGTGGGAGAGATTGGTGACGTGGTCTTGGAGGGGGACGCAAACAGGAAGTCAGAAATGAGCTAACCCTAAAGCAACTGAAGTCAAAACTATTGGCACTTAAAACAAATTCAGTCTGAATTTTCAGAAAAATAACAGATGCCTAAATGTCAGTGGCAAGGAAAGGAGAAGGCTACTGGTTTGCTTTTCAGTGAGAAGATGACAGTTTTCATGGGTTCTCTTGGCTAATCTTATTTTCCAGGTAAGGAAATAGAAGCTAACTGGAACAGCATTTAGTATTTAGTTAATAAGGATCTTCAGTGTGTGTCAGTTTTTTTTCTTTCTTTCTTTAATATCCAGCTTGTCATTTTTACTAGACTGTTCCTTGAAGGCAGGCGCCACAGGTTCTCCAGCGTTGGTAGGTGCCTGCTGGCTGAGCACAGGGCTGAGCACGTGGAGAGCGGCTGGCAAGTGCCCAGTGGCGCTCCAGCGTGTTGTCCTTTCGGTTTAACAGAGTGAATACATTGCTCCTTGTGACTGTCGTCGGGCCTTCGTCTCTGGATTTGATGGCTCTGCGGGTGAGTCGCTACATTCTCTCTGTTCTTTTTGTACTTTTTTGTTCATCTCCTAAAAATAACTGGAGCGAGTTTCAGCCTATGAGATGTAGTCAAAAAGGAAATGCAAACCAGACGTTCCCTGTTGAGCCTCGGCAGAAAGGTGTGAGTTCCCAGCCTCCCCAGCTCCCGAAGGTCACCTTTCAGTGACCTTTTCTTCCTTTATGTCTTTGCTTTTCAAGTTTTTATTTAAACATGTTTCTGAACTTTTTACTGAGTATACATAGAGAAAGTATAGCAGAATATACCTGTTTAGCACTTCAAATAAGAAATAGGATACTATGGGCATCCCATCTACCTCCTAACCCCCCCCCCCCCCCCCCCCCCCCCCCCCCCCCCCCCCCCCCCCCCCCCGCCACACACACACACACACACACACATATTTTGGCTTACTGCTCCTGCAGAGTTCTCCAAGTTCTTGCCTTTTGATTTCTTTGTTTCCAGTTTTAGCTTAAATAACAGACGTTATTGTAGAGCTACATTGGTGTCCTTCTCTAACCTTTTCAGAACTCTTACATGTCCTTGAGTTTTAGATTTTTCCCCTTCAGACTCCCATCCCTAAAGTTAGACTTGGTGAGAGCCCCCACCCCCCCCAAAAAAAGAAACACGATTGTTTCCTTTGAGGTAAATGCTGGTGTTGGTTGCCACATTGGATTGCTTTTTTCTGACCCTCTGCCTGTGGGAACTGCTGATGACTCCCCGTACCTGCCCAGTCACCAGGAACACTCACAGGTCTCTTGGGAAAGGTGGAACAGCACCTTTGGGGTGTCTGGTGGAGCCGACCACTGTGATCGCTGAGCAGGGTCCAGTTTCACCTGTCTCGGTGGTTACACGGTTATTTTGGTCCACAATTCTCTGCTCGTCTGACCTTGACTCACCCTGCACAAGTTGGGCCTTTTTCTTTTCTTTTCTTTTTTTTTTTAAAGATTTATTTATTTATGCATACAAGCACTGGGGTACAGGCCAGAGGTGTGGGGGGTGAGAGGGTTCACCACAGAGAGCGGGAGCAGAACAGGCAGATCAATGGAAGTACACTGCTGAGGGGAGCAGCGGGCACAGCAGGAGAGGTCTGCCGCGCCATGTGGGTCCCCTCCCTGGCCGGCACCAGGGATCGAACTCGTGCTGCAGTGGCTGCGGTTTGCTTCATAGTGTGTTGCTTAACCCACTGCGCCACCGGGGAGGCCCAGTTGGGCCTTTTTCATGCAGGGATCAGCACCTGTGCAGTCTGGGCTGACTTTTCCCTGCAGAGCCTGACCCACAACTGGCTCTTGAGGGCATTGCCGTCTCCTGCCTGGAGGTTTCCCTGGGTAGGCGCATCTACCCCCTGGAGTGGCAGTGGGTGCTGGGCCACACAGGATCCCGGGCTTTCACTGTGCAGCTTTCCACGCTGTCAGAAACCTTTCTATTCTCTGTGCTTCCCTGCTCCAGGCACAGCCATCATCACGGAAGAGCATGCGGCCATGTGGACCGACGGGCGCTACTTTCTCCAGGCTGCCAAGCAGATGGACAGCAACTGGACACTCATGAAGATGGGTACGTGGAGGAATGGCCCAAGCTTGTTGGCAAGTCTGGGAAGGGTTTCTAGACTCCTCAGGATTGCTGGATCTTCACTTTTAGGGGGTTGTGGATCTAAGAATCCGAGGTGTCCTGGTCTGCTCAGGATGCCCTAATAAAGCACCATGGACTTTGAGGCTTAAGTAAGTGGCAAGTATCTAAATTTATTTCACAGTTCTGGGGGCTGAAGGCTGAGATCAGGGTGCAGGTGCGGGTGTGGTCAGTTCTGGTGAGGACCTGCTTTCTGGCTTGCGGTTGGCCGCCTTCTCACTGTATCCTTACGTGCCAGATCTCTCTTTCCTTAGAAAGATACCAGTCCATGGGATTAGAACTGCACCCTTATGGATTCATTTAACTGCTAAAACCCCTGTCCCTAAATATAATCAAACTGAGAATTGGGGCTTCAACATATGAATTTGGGGGACATTGTCCAATTCATGGCAGAGAGCTAAGAAAATGGCATGCTTACATATGCATGTAAGGGTTGTGCATTCGAGTGCAGTGGGTGCTGGTTCAGGAAGCTCATTTTATTGAGGGGAACCCGAGGGCCAGAGAGGACAGTTGATGGCTGCAGATTACACGTGCTGTGCATTTGCCTAGTGTGGGGGTGGAGTGGTGGAAAGAAGGGCGCTTTTTCCACCACTGTGCTGTCCTGAGATTCAGTGTGAGGCAAAGGGAACACAACAGCAGCTCTGATGGTCTCCTCATGAGCTGCTTCCGAAGGTCCTGGACTCGCTCCGACGGCTCAGTATTGGAGAGCGGTGCTCAGGGCTTCACCGTGCGACTCCCTTGGAGTCATTTCACTTTCAGCACTCTGGTTTCCTCGTCTGTAAGTGGGAAGAGAATCGTGAGGATTAAAGTAATAATATGTGGAAAGCACAGAGCTCAGTGCGTGTTTGCATCGGTTCTCAATTTTGTGCCGTGTGCATTTTTCTGTGCTGTTAAACTAGCCTTAGAAACTGGTTGTGAGTGGTTGTCAAGAGATCGCTCCTGAATTTTAAATTTGGAAGCAGGAGGGAAGGAGGGAAAACGGGGCTGTTGACACTGTATTGGGCTGACACTGAGGCTGAGGCAGCTAGCTGGCTGAAGGTGGTGTGTGCTGGCATGTGGGTGCACCACACACTTTCCACGTACATGTATGTGTTGTTCTTAGTGAAGAGTTAGGAACAGTTTTGTTTTGGCAGTGGATTAGCTATAAATTTCTGTTTCTCAACATTCTTCTTAGAGATATAAAAATACCAAAGCCGCCTCCTCTTACACACACACACACACACACACACACACACCCCCCTGAATTTCAAATGAGTAAAGATTTTTTTTAAGGAAAAAATAAATACAAATAGGCAGTCCAGTACTTTCTGCTTATCTCCCCAGCGGGTTACTGAGTGTGGGTGTGGACGTCTCTCTTTGTGGCCCACAACTCCAGCTTTTGGGTGTAATGGTGCTTCGGGGTCGAAGCCTCAGAGGAGCAGATGCTGCTGGGTGTGAGGCAGTGGCCTTCCCCCTTCCAGACGTCTCTCAAGGCTGCTGTTTCCTGGTTAAGCATATCTTTCCTCAGGTATCTTTCTATAGGGAGATTCTGGTGGACTTGGTCAGTGATTGATTCATCTCTGGGTTTTGCCCTTTATTTGCTTGCCAGGAGATGACTAGGGGCATGAAAAAAAATTGTCATACATGGCTTGTGTAGTGGAATGAAGTAAAAATAGGAATCAAATAACAAAATAGCAGCTCAGTACCAGCTTCTAGCCAGTTTTCTGAGAGCTGAGATTCATGAGCTCATTTCTTTATAAAACTTTGAACTTCCCTTTTGTGGTTATGTGGTTATTAGCAGTCAGCGGTAGAGAAATTGTAAAGGTAAGCACTGTCTTAGGAGGTGAACTTAACTCTATACAAATATTTTTTACCAAGATAGTAATTGTTTAGCAAGAATCGAGGTAGTTAAAAAAGTACACGTCGCATACGTAGGAGAGCTTGGATTAAGGAACACTGGAACATCAAAAATAACCTCAGCTCCTTTCATTAAACTCAACTGGTGTCCTGTGATTGCTTTGGGGGTTGGGAGGCCAGGCCACATTACGACCACGTGACAGGTGACTGGCGGGTGCCTGTGCCCCCCGGTGATCTGTGCAGCGTGTTCTCTGCTGCCGAGACATGTGCTCAGTCCTCTGGGGAGGCTGGGCTATGGGGTGGGCTTTCTCTGTGTGACGCTCCCTCCAGTGAGGGAGAGCACCGGGGCACGTGTTCCCCTTTCCTGCTGAGAAGTGGCGGAGGCTCCCAGCCTTCCCCAGTCACCACCCAGAAGTGGGAAAGTGGGAAGATGATCTTCATGACACCAGTGTCTGTGTTGCAGTGATGCCTGTGAGGCCATTTTTTTTTTTTTAGTCTCACCCTTATTTTTATACTTTCTTGCATGCCATGTTGTGCTTCTCCAGTCTTCCAGAATTAAGGAAATACAGATTTTTCAAGTGCTGCCCATCTGCTTATGGAAGGTGCTTAAAGGGTCTACTCTGGAGGTGCCAGTGGATTGCCTCCTCTGGGAGAGAAGTGTTTCTTTTCTTTTTTAAATTGTGTTGCCACTTTTTTTTCTGAGGTAACGTTGGCTTATAACGCCATATGAAATTCAGAGGTAGAGGCGCACACCTCTTCAGATGCATTTCCACACCATGCCTGCCCCATGGTCAGAGGCCCCAGACCTTGCTGTCCAGCCTCCACACTCCTTTTCTGCAGCCCTCTCTGCAGTCAGATTTCCAGAGTTTGTTTTGGTTTGGTTTTGTCTGTGTCTTTGTTTTGTGCCTCTGTGTCATGCATGAGTGAATCCTGTATTTGTCTTTGTCCTGACTTACTTCCCTTAGGTGAATCGTCCAGTTCCATCCTTGTCACAAATGGCAGGAGTTCGTTTGCTTTTCTGCTGAATGTCATTCCAGTGTGCGCGTCAACCGCACCTTCTTTATCCATTCATCTGTTTTTGGGCATTTGAAATTACTTCTGTAACTCGGTGTAAGGAAAATGGAGTAACTGAGGCTCTTTTTTGCCTTCCTGACACCAGTCTCTATGGCCGCCACCTGTGACTTTGTTTTCCTCCCAGGTTTCATTACCCACATTTGATATTGTGTTAGTGCAAACGGTGCTTGGGAGCACGAGCCCAGGGTACATGCACCTATGTTATGGACACCGAGCTGAGAAGCCACAGAACACAGGGCATGCACATACGTAAATACAGACACCTGGGCTGAGAAGCTAGCGATAGAGGAGAGAAGCCAGAGGGAGGCACAGGGGTCCCCGGGGGCTGGGAGACTCAGTTGCTGCCTGCCTCCCAGCCTCCACATGTCCCCGCCTGCCTGCCATCCCGCCTATGTACCCGGTTCCCTGCTTCACTGTTAAAGGCCTATCAATCTGCTGAGGGCTTTAAGATTCTTTTTTTTTTTTTCCAAAGGGTTACTTGCACTTTATTTTTTATAATGTATATTTATTCCATCATCTTTCATATTTGGGTTTCAAGATTCTTTTATGTTTGCCCAAATCAGCCGTGATGCTTGTATGGGATATAATGGCCTGGGGTGTTTGTACTGGGATATTATGAATAGTGTTGCAGTGAACACGGAAGCGCATACATCACTTTCAGTTAGCATTTTTACGTTCTAGGAGAAGGCACTGCTGGCTCCTATGGTAAATCCATTTTTAATATTTTGAGATAGCTCCATATTGTTTTCCCATATGGGATGGAGCACTCTACATCCCACCCACCGTGTGAGAGTGCCCCGTCTTTCCCACACCCCTTCCAACACTGTTGTTGTAGTCTTTGATATGAGCCATTGTCACAGCCGTAAGGTGGTGTCTCATTGTGGTTTTGGGAAGTGTTTCTTATCGGCACTTCCCTCTGCAGGCCTGAAGGACACACCGACTCAGGAAGACTGGCTGGTGAGTGTGCTTCCTGAAGGATCCAGGGTTGGTGTGGACCCACTGATCATCCCCACAGGTGAGTGGGGCTGGACTCCCAACATGGGTGAGGAAGTGGGCTCTGGGTGCCTCTCCATTCTTCCTGTTTGCTTATGGGATGTGACACATTTGGGGGCTCAGCATGACTTACGGGTGTGGTGAAGATCAAGGTGAGGAGGAGAGTTCTGGCAGAGTCAGTGGAAGACAGGTCCTTATCCTGAACAGCCAGTGCCAGGCTCTTGGGGCCCTGCTAGCTGCCTCTGCTGAAGTGGCATTCAGTACATGGCTGGGCCGTTTGCCTCTCCCCCCAGATTACTGGAAGAAGATGGCCAAGGTTCTGAGAAGTGCTGGCCACCACCTCATTCCTGTCAAGGAGAACCTTGTGGATAAGATCTGGACAGACCGTCCTGAGCGCCCATGCAAGCCCCTCCTCACACTGGGCCTGGATTACACAGGTGAGAAGCACTCCTGCATTTCCCAGGATCCCCAGCCTTGGTCTCTCACCTGTGACCACAGTTTCCATCCGAGTTCTCTGAATCAATATTGACCTTGAGCTGATGGGAGGATTTTGTTCCAGTTGGCACAGTGTGGTCCTTGATGAAGCCAGGAGCTTCATTTGTTTCTCTTGTACTTGTTGCCGCCTCTTTGCCACAGTTTATCTCCCAGGCCCTTCCGGGCTGGCCTCTGGGTGCTGCTGAGTTGGCTTTTTTACCACTTAGTTGATAACTGCCACTCTGACGTTGTCTGATACAGGAGACAGAAGTTTCTTCCCTCTGTCAGCATATGTAGGCTTAACTTGTAGGCCTGTCACCCTCTATCTTGTATAGTCTGCCTTTTCGAGGCTCTGGGATATAGCTGGGTCTCTTGTAGCCTATGATTGTGGCGGGTGGGGATCAAGTGGGAGATGAGTGGATTTATGGGACAGTGAGCTGTGCAGAGTGAGGGGCCTGGGACATAGGGCTGCAGGGAGGGAGCCTAGCTGTAGAAGCAGAAAAGGAGAGGTGGATGGGGGTTGTCTGGAATGTAGGCAGATTGCCCAGAGGGGTCCTGGGAAGAAAGCATTACAGCCCAGACTCTCAGCCAAGTTTAATCAGCATTCCCGAGCTGATCTTCAAAGCACCTTTTGATTGTGGGGGCAGCCCCCAGCTTGCTTGCCTGCATGACGCCATCACCAGAGGGTATTGTAGATTCAGGGGCTGGGGGATGGGTCCAGTGAGTGGCCCAGGTCAGCTAAACATTTTCTCTCAGCTTGTTTTGATGTTTTTTTTTTTTTTTTAATGAAGCAAAGGCTTTGTCCTCTTGCTTGGAAGAGAGGAGAGACCAAATGTTGCTGAAAAGACAAAAGTGTTTAGTAAACACTTGTATGCCTACTATGTGCAGGACACTGCTTGGTGCTGAATGAGTAAGCCACACACTTACCTGTTCTCAGGTGGTTGTAAATGCTGTTTCATGGCAGGTCATGTGGATGGGTTGAGGTCTCTTAGGCCAAACTTTCATCCTGGGTAGTTGGCTGTGTCTGACAGGACAAGTGGGATTTGGAAATGGTAGTCATAGTGACTTAGACTGCAGGGAATTCCTAGGTCTCAGCACTGAAAGGCATGTTTTGTGGTTTCAGGAATGTAAAGTAGGGGTTGGGTGATAATCCCTTGACCTCCAAGACTGGGTGTTCGCAAAACTTCTATGCTTCCTCTGTTACATCAGTCTGTATTTAGCAGGGTAACTAATTGCTGGTTTGACTGTCTCTCCTTCTGGATGATAAGCCCTGTGAAGGCAGGACCTATACAGCTCAGCGCTATAAGCACAGTGACCAGCCTGGGGCCTAGCAAATAGCTATGCTTGGGACACCAGGATTCACAGATGTTTCTTGAACAAACAAGTCAATTAATTTCACTAGTGAGGCAATCAGGCTCTTGACAGTGACCTGGCTCAGACTATCACACCTCTTCAGTAGGGCTTGAATCTGGGCCTCCTGCCTGCTCAGACAACCCGTTTCCTAGGATGTGCTCGTTAAGAATGTCTGGGTTCCAACATTTGGAGTTCCCACGGGTGCCTGGGGCCAGGGCTGGAGTTACAATGACATTTGTTCCTCGCAGGCATCTCCTGGAAGGAAAAGGTTGCAGACCTTCGGTTGAAAATGGCTGAGAGGAACATCGTGTGGTTTGTGGTTACTGCTCTGGATGAGATTGCATGTGAGTGCTCTGGTTTCAATGTTTGGGTGCCTGACCCAGTTTCTCCATTGGTTCTCTGGAATCTGTGTTCATGCTAATCAGGTTTCTGAGTGGAAATAAGCAGAAGACTGTCACCAAATAGTATGCCATACAATGTGCCAGATGCAACACAGAAAGTTCCAGGGAGTGGGCTGAGGAATAGAACTTTACCTGGAGTAATATTACAGCCAGGGGCTGATGTTAGATCTGTGGTCAAGTCCACTTCTGACTAGTTTCCTCAGGACTCTGTCACCTCTGAAGAAGGACATTTCCTTCAAACACTTGGTACCTATGTACACTCGTGTCTCGGTGCAGATGTGGAATTAGAGGAGATATTTTTTCTTTGTACTTTTCCTGCAGATCGCCAATGTTTTCATAGTGAGACTATTCTAGAAATATTTCTACCGCAGAAAAATCAGGGACTGAAGTTTTTCACGAAGCCCTTAGATATAACAGCAGTTTCTCAATCTTTAGACCTTAAATTACCACCATGCAAATTGTTCAGTACTTTCAATTTCTTAGTACCTGAAGGAATCTGGTTGAACTTTCCCACCCTATCTGCTGTTTTCTGATTGAATTTGTTCCAGGACAACCGAGACACTGCCTTTTTCTCTCTAGAACAAGAGACCCCCATTACATAATGTTCTCTATCTTGAGATTCACCACAAAAATTTTGTCAAGTTTTATCAGTGATTATATCCCTAATTAAATTACCCCAGCATCAGAGAAAATAACATGTAAAGCTGATTTCTTCCTGTGATTTTAGAAAAAACATTCCCTTTGTGGAAAGAATCTGGAGAATGCAAAGGAAGTAGAAGAGAAAAAAGAACACCTACAACCTTATTATTTGGAGATAATCACTTTTAATGTTTTGTGCATATATTATTTTGTAGCTTAACTTTTTAAAATGTATTCATGTACTATTAGCACATATAAGCATAATTTAAATGAATATTAAATATTTCATCATATAGTTATAATTGGTCATTCCCCTAAGAATGGCCTTTGGGTTATTTCTAATTTCCCTAGGATTTTATTACTCTGTTGCCATCCTCATGTCTTAGTTTTTGATTATTTTCTTCCGGTTTCCGGTTGGCTTTTTGGGGTGGTGTTATGGGTTAGTAGGTATGTACGTTGTTGGGCTTTTGCCTTATCTGTACTTCCTGTTAGAAAGATCCAGTGGTGGCATGTGACCACATCCATCTTGCCACACCCTCGTTGCCCCAGGTGCTGTCATTTCAAAAAAAGTGCTAGTCTAACTGGTGAAAAGTATTGCCTCATTGCTTTACTTTGAGAAACCATTATTTTAAAATATAGGAGGTACCTTTGCTACCTGTGTCATTTTTAACTTCTGAGAGCAAGCATTAGGCTGCTGGATTCTGGAACCAGAGCTGTGCTCTCTGCTGGCCCTTGTGTTTCTCAGATGTGTAGGATATCACCAAACCATCCCCTGGCCGAAGGCTCCTCCACTCAGAGGAGGCACAAGGGAGACCCGGGTGGACAGGAGTCTGGATTTCATTCAGGGCCCAGGGCCTGCTGACTCATTGCTTTGTTCCTCTGCCAGGAAGCTCCGCCTCTGTGGGGCTCATGACCCTTACTGGGAGGGCCTATTTTGGCTTCCCTCCTGGGTGGGTCTCAGTTTCTCTCCCCTTGGTCATTTGTCTCAGAAGGGAGCTAAGTGCTTGGCTCCTTCCCCTTTATTTGGAAATGCCAGAGGTTTTCTGCTCAGGACCAGGCCTGGTGGATGGGTCACCACCGGCTGACCATTTCAGCTCTTTGTTTGGAGGGCATTTTTCTTGTCTCCTGACTAATAACTTCCAACCCCTTCTTGAGACTGTGATGTGGCGCCAAAAGAAACAGTTCTGGCGCCATCATTTGGCAAGTGTGAGCATCTGCAGCTCAAAGGTGGAACCAGGAAGTGAGGTTCCCTGCCTCTCAGAGCAGAGCCACCCTTCCTTCCTAAGGCAGGGTGGGGGGCAAACTGAAGTGTCTCCCTCCCCTCCAAGGCACCCCTTCAGGTCTCTGCAGGCAGGTGACAGGGACTTTGTTTCTATTTTTTTAGGGCTGTTCAATCTCCGAGGCTCAGATGTGGAGCACAATCCGGTGTTTTTCTCCTACGCAATTGTTGGGCTGGAGACCATCATGTGAGTGTGTGCAGGTGCTTCTCCACAGCTGCTCAGACGCCTGCCTCAGTCTCCCTTTCGGCTTCTGGCCCAGCAGTCACTGCCTGATTTCTGCGCCGTGTTGCTTTTCCTGTGCTCTTTCACTTCCTTGCCTTTTTCCCTATCCCTTCTTGTCTTCCTTAATAGTAGGTATATTTTCATGCCCTGCCTCTATGTCAAATGCTTTTAAATCTATGAAAGTATCTATAGTATGAGATAAAAGAATAAGTTGGTAAGGACGTCAGAGCAGAACTGGAGTGAGTGACGTTAGTTCACGAAATTCCCGCTACAGAGTTTTATTCAGGCCACACATTTGATTCCAAATTTTTCTGGCAGTAAGTGCAATGTAAACTCAGTTAAGTAATTCTGGTCTACAGTGTAAATAAACCCAGTCATTTCGAAGGTCAGAAACTATACAGGAAAGCCCCTGAATTGTACCCTTTTGAAAGTATTCTTGAGGTCTTCCTGCTTCTAGTTAGAAGACTTCTTCATTCAGACAGCACACTCACTGAGTGCCTGTTATATGCTAGGACCTCTATTGGGTGCTGCGGTGAATGAGAAAGAGAGAATCCAAGTTGAAGTTGGGGAGAGGAGGACCTCCTGGTGGATTTTGGCACACAAGTAGACACTGACTTATCAGTGGGATGGGTGTGGGTGCTGTAGGATGGGGCTGACGTAGACAGGTCAGAGGAAAGTACTTCTGAAGAAGAGAGATTAAGGGTACATGCTTTCGCAAGGTGAATGAGAGGGCGAAAGAGGGGGAATGGTGATCTAAGCAGAGGGAACGGCATTTTCACCATTTCTGGGCAGGAAACAGTGGTGGGGAGCCGCATGCGGAGGACCTGGGTAGGTCAGTGTGACTGGAGCATAAGGGTGAGGCCAGAAGGTGAGCAGGGCCATGGAAGGGTAAGCCTTGTGAGCCAAGTTCAGGAGCTTCTTGGGCTCTTGTCCTGAGGACATTGGGGAGCTAATGAATGGCCTTTTCACTGGGGACCACGTGATCAGGCATATAAATTGTTAAGACTATTAGGAGTGTGCAAAATAAGACAGAAAAGTAGCAATACTAGAGGCAGGGGCACCAGTTAAGAGGCTGTGGCACTAATAGGCTGAGAGATGGCAGTGATTAGGAAGGCTTTAGCTACTGCCAGACAGAATTGACGGAGATTTAGGTTGTAGGCCTGAAGATCTTAACGAAGAAGGGAAGGAGGGGCATCCAGTGGCACAGTGCCCAGGACCTGGCTTGGGGAATTGGGTGGATGATGGTGACACCCACAGGGACAGGGGACATCATGTGGAGGGGAAGATTTTAGAAAGGACTGGGGAAGAGAGAGAAGCTTCTTGGTTTGACTGCCCAAAGGCAGAGCCTGTTGTGTATGTGTGTGGGTCTCTGTTCTCATCTCATGTGTCCGCCCTTTCTCAGCACCTCCTCTCTGCCCCCTGCAGGCTGTTCATTGACGGTGAGCGCATTGATGCCCCAAGTGTAAAGGAGCACCTGCTGCTTGACTTGGGCCTGGAAGCCGAGTTCCGAATCCAGGTGCTTCCCTACAAGTCTATCTTGAGCGAGCTCAAGACCCTGTGTGCTGACCTCGCCCCGAGGGACAAGGTGTGGGTCAGCGACAAGGCCAGCTATGCTGTGAGCGAGGCCATCCCCAAGGTTGGTAGCCCCAGTGGGGTCCATTTAAACCCTGTCGCCTTCCAGCAGCCTGCCCCTTCCCCCATATGGCACTGCACAGCTTTGTCCTTGAGACAGAGGCTGTTCAGGCAGATCTCCAGCGCAGGTGATGGGGTGAGAGGCTGTGTGCTCTCTGGATGGGCCTGGCTTGTAGCCATGTCGAGTAACAGCCCTTAGAGCTCACTGAGCCTTGTGCTCTCCAAAGTGTGGCATGAGAGAGGACGTCAGGAGGTACACATTAACACTCAGCTCACTTCCACGCATCTGTTTAAAAGTATTTTACTGTGTTTTAGAAAAAATACAACTGGCACAGGAAACCTTGACATTGTAAAAAATTATTTCCTGACACAAAGTTGAGTTTCTGTAAGCTGAGTTGATTTTAAGACAATCCAAAGAAAAGTATTAAATAAGGATGCAGAGAGACAGCAGTTAGGGTAAGAGCTGTGCAGGTGATATGAGAATATCTGACATTTGGGCAACACTCCTAACCTCTTCCCCTCCCCCCATGCTATAACTAAGGAGACTTGAGGCCCAGTGAGGCTTGGGGCTTTGGAGACTTGCCAAAGGTCAAATAGTAATGATAGCCTGCCTTTCTCCAAGGCCGCTGGGAGGTGCTAAGCTGCTTGTTTTAATTAGGTCCTGAGTCAGGACAGGAACCCAAGCCACCTTCAATGCAGCCTTTTTGACTACTGTGGCCAAACCAGCGATGTCCTCTCATCTCCATTTGGGGAGAGCTCAGGCCTGACCCTCTAGCTGTGCCATTTCACCCCTCACACTGTGTGACAGTGAGAGCCTCACCCCCTTGAGGAGTGGAGCTCACCCTGCTCTCTGTGTCCAGGGGCAGGTACGTGAGAGGCAGAGCCAGGAGCGTGGGGAGAGTGAGAGCCCTCTGGGAAGCTCTGAGCAAGGGCAGGTGGTAGGAACCCCCCCTGTAACACGGGGCCGGGTTCCAGTTGGTCTCAGGTGGGAAGGCTCTCATCCAGCCCTTTAGGGTCCTACCATTTGCAGTAGCTGATGGTGGCCAGTGACTGTGTGGGGGCGGGAGCAGGCGCCCTCCCCTGTCAGTCATGTGCATCCCCATATGGTGGGAAAAAGCCTCCTTTGTGTGGCAAGAAAGGAGTTACTGGGGTCAAGCTTTGATCTGTAGGTGAACTCTGACCACAGCTATGGAGACTTGAAAGCAGTATCTTGCGGGGAGCTGGCCACCAGCAGTTTCACAGAGACAAGGGTTGGGGGATAGAAGAGAAATACCCTGTTTGATGTACTTTACCATTTTGGATGAGTTCGGGCTACTTTTATCATGTGCAGCGTCATTAACCAAAAGGTGTAGTCTTTGGGTCGCTGGGACAGTTGGGGGAGTCCCTAGTGGGAGCTTTTCAGATGATTTAAGTGTGGTGTGCGGGGTGGACAGGTGATTGGCTTGGCCCTGGAGCATGGAGCCGGGCTTGATTCCCTTCTGCTGTGCCCCCAGGATCATCGCTGCTGTATGCCTTACACCCCCATCTGCATTGCCAAAGCTGTGAAGAATTCTGCCGAGTCAGAAGGCATGAGACGAGCGCACGTGAGTACAGCAGCCTGGGCAGAAAGGATCGTGGTGGAGGAGAGCCCAGCTCCCCTACTGGCTTGTGGCCTTGAACCTGGCACAAGGCTGGAGTCTCTCTGAGCTTTCCAGAGTTAATGAGAGAATGAAATAATGTATTTGATGGACTAGGTCGTCACAAAATTAAACAAAACAAAGAGAGATTGAGAATGGTGGTGATGATGAAGATGAAGCGTCTTAGAACTTCCAGATTGTGTTTTAGGGCTAGCAGTGGGTCTAGAAGGATTTGGGGCCCAGAGGTAGTGTTTGACTGTGGCCTGTCTTTTCTGTCCCCTGTGGGGGAAACTTCAGACCCTCGGAGGGAGCTGTGTGTGCTCTGGGGGCCCTTTCTGATGTACTGACAGCAAAGGAGCCCTTTTCCCGAGTGGGAATTGCTGCAGCCTTGGTCACAGGAAACTGCTTGCATGTCATCCTGGTTATGCTGACGGTTTGTGGCCCTATGGGTGGAGCCCAATCAGCACATTAGGACTGGGTTTGGGATCTGCTGGTTTTCAGTAATATCTTAAAAAAGTGTTTTCATTTTTTGCACAGATTAAAGATGCTGTTGCCCTCTGTGAGCTCTTTAACTGGCTGGAGAAAGAGGTTGGTTCTTGGTCTTTATTTAGCACATGGATGCAGATCATTCAGAAATTGTCCACAATGAGATTCTAACTCCTTGGCTCCCTCCATGCTCTGGAGACCATGAGGTCTAAGATCTTGATCTAATTTTAGTATTCTCTCTCAAGTTCCTTCTGGAAATTTGTGTGTGTATTTACAAAATCTTTAGTGTCAAAAATAGTAATAATAGCATGAATCTTTTCTGGGTTAAGTAGTTATAACTAAGTGGAATATCCATAACAGGGCTGGGTGTGTTAGATCTTTGTGCACATTGTGAACTTCTTTTAAGCCATAAAACTTGCTATATTAAATTGGTTCTTGGGCCTTCTTCATTCCTTGCCTCACCAGTCACTCAGAATGACAGGAGGGTAATTTCTTTGTGCTGTTTTTAAACAATATCATGTTCTCTTTACATATTACATAAACAACTCTTAAAATCTTAAATTGGAAAAAGAAAATATCATCCTTATTCCCACTGTGTAACCATTTTTTTCCCTCTGACAATTGTTCATCTGTATAAATCATTTTTAAGTGGAAATCATTTTTACATGTCTCAGTGTCCAGAAATGATTACATATTTTGTTTTCTTAGTGTAAGTATTTTTTCCCTGTATTTTGAGGTCTTAAAAGATGATCCAAATAGACTGTGTTTGATAGGCTAATTTATTTACCCTTTCTTATTTTTAGATATTTAGGTTGTTCTTAATTTTTTTTTTTGCTAGTATCAGTAATCCTGTAATTATATCTTTGCATTTATCTTTTTTATTTACTTAGAATGACTTTCTGAGTTATTCTAGAAGGAAATAGTTTTGTATTTTTAAACTTGGACATGGTAAGTTTGGGGAGGTTTTAGGATATAATATCAGGGCAAAATAGTTGCGTGAAAATTAAGTAGAAACACCTCTGTGTTGGGTAGCTTTGGTACCCTCCTTGTTAAACATGAGATGTAATTGTGTCCTTAGTTAGATAGTTGGGACATGAGAAATGAGGAGAGAGTATGCTTTACTGCACTCGCCTACGTGTATGAATCATGTGAACTCACACACCAGATGATTTAGAAGCACCTTCCTTGTAGGTACCCAAAGGTGGTGTGACGGAGATCTCAGTTGCTGACAAAGCTGAAGAATTTCGCAGGTAAGGCTCCTTCTGTGGCCCAAGAACCTTGTGCTTATTTGCTGGGTGACTTCAATGAGGCTGGGGAGGGGGTGGGGGGGACCTGGTTCTTAGCGCAGTGGAAACAGCTTTAAGCTGCCCTGCTTGGTGTGTGTCTCTGTTCTAGGCAGCAGGCTGACTTCGTGGACCTGAGCTTCCCAACCATTTCCAGTACGGGACCCAATGGCGCCATCATTCACTACGCGTAAGGCATGCGGAGGAGCACGCTGCCTGGCTTTGCTGCTGCTTCTGCGCAGGAGCCTGAGCAGGGGAGAGACATTATTTTACCAGAGGCCCGGTGCCCACCTCTGTGTGTCTGTCGAGACTGTTCTTACATAGGAAGTAAGACCTTGAGGTCTTATTTTCTCTCGTTTTTTTCCAAGTCCCCAAGCCTGTTGAGAACCTCCTCTTGGGCTCACCTCTTTGGCATTGACAGCGACCCTGATGTAGTCAAATGAGCTGTCCCTCTTTCCTTTCTGAGGCTGCAGCTCTGCCCAGCTCAGATGGTTTTGCCCTGTATTAGGCACTTGGGGCTCTTCGCTCCCTGTGCGTGAGATACAGCCAGGGAAGGAGCACTGACCTGTCTCATGGTGCTGCACGGGGGCACGGATTTGTTCCCTTCTTTCAAATAATTGCCTTTCAATTTTAGTTTTTGGTGAATTTTGAACGTGTGTGGGAGACAATCACACAGGACTGTAAAGTTCTTTTGCATGGATGCTTCCATTCCAACATTAAAATACAAAGGGACTTCAATTTTTGTCATGTTTAATTCAGGTGATGAATTTCCTGGCTGGATACTATCCCAGAAGGTTGCATAATTAACACTTTAAAAAATCTAAGACTGAGTGGGGAGAGCTTTGCTTTCCCGTGGGTGTCTCTTCACGCTGGCAGTTGGAAGCCTTTTGAGCATTGGCGCCGAAGCCGGGCTCACATCTGCTTGTCTTTTTCAGTAGTTCAGCTTGGGGGTGCACTTATTGCACAAGAGGGAGTGGTGCCGGAAGTGAAGGAGAACCCTTCTTGTTTACAAGGCGAAGATGCTCTCATCCCTTCTTTCATTTCCTAGAGCAGCGATGAAAAATACATGGCGACATCAGACCACGCCAGACCACTTTTTAAAAATATTTTGTGTTCATTTGTAAAAAGGGTTCAGGCATAAGAGCATCATGACCTTCTCCTTCTCCAGCACAAATCCCTTTATTTTTTTTCTCCCAAATGGAGACATTTTCCTTGGGCCTGACTGGTGGTCTGAGAAGTAAGTTCTGAAACGGTCAGGGCCAAGGGAGGGTTCTGGAAGCCCTGCACCCCTTATCTTAGGCAGGCAGCTTTGGGCTGCTCTCCCCAGGCCTCCAGCTAAGGCCGTTATTTCTCTTGATGATTATTTTTGTAGTTTTTCCAATGCTCTCATGAATATCTATTTTGTTCCAGAGACAAGTGGAAGTAGCCATAACGAAATATGCTTTTTATCTACTGGGGAGTTCGGCTGACTGGGGTTTGAACAGTAGAACATTAGTATTAGGGGAATAATTCATTTCTTTGTTTATTTACTTTTAATTTTGATATACTTTCACACTTAAGGCAAGCCTAGTACAAGGGCCTCGTATGCCTGCCTACTGGGTTCAGCAAGTGCTTACGTTTGCAAAGTAACTTTTAATTTGCTTTCTTAGGCCCGTCCCTGAGACGAACAGGACCTTGTCGCTAGATGAGGTGTACCTCATTGATTCCGGGGCTCAGTACAGGTGAGTGAACCGGGGCCACGTAGAACCTAACCCTTTGAGTCAAGGCACTTGAGCCGCTGCGAGGCCAGGCCCCAGCCGAGAGCCCGCAGCTGGTGATCTCATTCTGCACGGCCTCTCACGGAGCCGGTCTCCTGTTTTGTCCTCGTTTTCACCCCAAGTTGAAATAGCTCAGTTGTCTCTGTTTCCACACCGGACTGTTTGAGAGATTGTTTAGTCCTTGGCCAGAGGTTGTTAAATACTAAACAAATGACTAAGAGTCAGCTTTTAGAACTACTAGATCTCCTGCCCCAACCCATGAACTGCTTGCAAACTTCCTCTCCTCGCATCTGGACCCCCAGGGCCTTGGGAAGAGTGGGGTTACTTTTGAAGGAATGACTAAGAAGTGAGCATCGCCCCTGAATTTCTCAGTGCCCCTCTTCATGTCTTCCTGCTTTCACAGTCCTCCTCTAGCATAGTTTCTCAGAGGAGAATCCGTCACTTTGTTGGGTCTAGATGTAGAGCCGTGAGAAGGAGCTGGAATGAATTGTCCTGCCTTTTTGAGCATTAAGAATAATGTTGCTCTGAACATTTGTGTGCACATTTTTGTGTGGATCTACATTTTCAGTTCTCCTGGGTATTTACCTAGGAGTAGAATTGCAGGGTCAAAGGATAGCTTTATGTTTAAACTTTTAAGGAACTGCAAACTTTTCAAAGTGACTGCACCATTTATATATCTGCCAGCTGTGTACGAGGATTGGAGTTTGTTCACATCCTCATCTGTTTCATAGTTGAGCAAACCACTTGCTATGACTGGAAGCTAATTTGCCTGCTTTCCTTTGGAAAGGGATGGAACCACTGATGTGACCCGCACCATGCATTTTGGGACACCTACAGCCTACGAAAAGGTAGGGGGACCCCAGAGCCCTTCCACTTTCCTAAGAGCATTGCTTCTGTGAAATGGGACTGTATAAATAAAAATGCATGTGGGAAAGTAAAATAGCTCATTGCTGTGGAGCCAGGCTTATCTGCTTTATGACATCCATTTAATTATTGCAGAAATTTTAATGCATTCTGTCTGCTAAGGTCAGAGCAGCTCAGATTTGGTTTAATCTGCTTTGGCTTTTTCCTGAGTCAGAAAATCTCTTTGAGGATTGCAGCGGTGCAGAGAAATAGATGCTTTTTGCAAACTACC
Organism: Galemys pyrenaicus; assembly: GCA_019455555.1. Taxonomy (NCBI): domain Eukaryota; kingdom Metazoa; phylum Chordata; class Mammalia; order Eulipotyphla; family Talpidae; genus Galemys; species Galemys pyrenaicus. The sequence goes on along the minus strand of JAGFMF010011658.1, from coordinate 3,425,599 downwards.
TAGATTTGATCCTGAAAGCCCCCTCTTCTCTTTTCAAGTTCAGAGTTCCCATTGGTAGGCTCAGCTCTCTAGGAACCCTCTGATGTGACACGCCCTGTCGGTTTCTGGTCTGTCCAGCATGGAAAGGAGGAAACAGCTGAGAGTTAGCGAGATGTGCCCCTCGAGCCTGGAGACTGGACTTTGGATCTCTGCAGTTTATTGGCTCGTGACCTTGAGTGAAGCACCTAGACAGCCATAAAAATGTGGAGAGAAGTCTCGCCTTCAAGGCTGGTTGTGAAGGGTCCCCCTGCTCAGCAGGTTCCGGGTCATGGCCACTGCTCAGTGAATGTTGACCAAATCTCTGAGTGCATCTGGGTTTCCAGGAACTCCTGCAGGACGTTAATATGAGGAAGATGGTTGCGTGTGCTGTACACAGGCCCCGTATCACTTCCATGGTGGGCACCAGCACCCTACTTAACTTAATCTTGGGTTCAGATACCTTACTGGGACTGTGCTACGTAAGGACTCCAACCAGACTGAAGAGAGCGAGTTAAGTGCTGAAAAGGCAACTGGCAGGTGACTAACCTTCCAAACGGCCCTTCTCTCGCACAGGCAGTAGGGACAATCCCTGCATGTAGCACGGTGGTGCGGAGCACAGGTGACACAGGGTGAGGAAACGTGGGTCTGTGTGTCCAGTGCCTGGTGTTGTACCTGGCACAGCAGGGGGAGGGCTCAGTGAGTGTGAGTGGGTCACGACTTCCCTAGTCCTCCTGAGGTGCAGATGCTGTCGCGTGTGTCAGCATGCTCGCTACAAAGGAAACAACCGTGGGGTCATCTGTCTGATGGTTCTGTTTTACTCAATTGAATTTCAACAGTTGCCAGAAAATTGGTCCTGTGGTTAAACTTTCTTGTCCGCCATATCTTTTTGATGATCTCTGTGGGATTGCTAAGCCCCTTCAGAGACACGGTTTTCTGAACTGCCAGAAAATGGCGTGGTCGTAGCATCTGCCCTGTTCTGTAACGAGCCTCCTGGGCTTCCTTTGGCAGGAATGCTTCACGTACGTGCTCAAGGGCCACATAGCGGTGAGCGCAGCTGTCTTCCCGGCTGGAACCAAAGGTAGGTGGCTCCTGCTGTCACGTGGCAGCTTGTTTTCTTCTGTGGGCCCCAAGTTTGAGTGGAAAAATGCCTTTTCCCTTGGTGTGTCAGCTCCCAGCCACGTCAGGGCCAGCCAGGGCCAGGAGGGACGCTCAGGGAGTGCGTCCCCCAGACCCTCTGACCCAGAGGCCGCCCACTCGCCACGATAGATGCCGCACACCAGCAGCTCCCGCAGGAAGCTCAGGGCCTGAGTGGAGTTGACGCTGCCTCCTGTTTGCCCTTCACCACTGAGCCAGGATCCCTGTTGGGATTTTTTTTCTGGGAATCTGACTTTAGCTTTGCCTGTGGGCTGGGGTGGGGTGTTGGGTTGGGAATTAACAGGATCTGGATTTAAATCTAGTGAGACTGGGCCTGGACCTGTCTCCCTGAGCACAGGTTTCCTCACCTCTCAGGCTGGCCTGCATTCAGGCCGGGCAGACTCTCTTGTCATCTGAGTCCTCATGGGCCCAGTGCTGGGCAGAGAGCGTCCGTGCCATCAGTGCAGCCCTGCCTGCTGCAGCGGTCCTCCCCCGCCGCCAGCATCCCAGACCAAGGCGCCTCTGCTTCAGACTGAGCTGCCCTTCCCAGGGCGCGATTGTTAGAAAGTTCTTCCTTGTGAAGGGCTGAAATCTGAACCCTCCAGTCACTTTTTCACCGCTGGTTTATGTTTCACCTTTTGGAGCCAAACATAACAAATCTAATCTCTAAGTGCTTTGCAAATTGAAAAGTGCTGTCCGCATGTCATCAAACGGTCCTTTGTGTGCCATGTAGGCCACCTCCTCGACTCCTTCGCCCGCTCAGCTTTGTGGGATTCCGGCCTGGATTACCTGCACGGAACGGGCCACGGCGTTGGATCTTTCCTGAATGTTCACGAGGGTCCTTGTGGCATCAGTTATAAAACGTTCTCCGATGAGCCCTTGGAGGCGGGCATGATTGTCACTGATGGTAGGTGACCCTCTCGGAGAGGTGTGCGTGGGTACACCAGCTTTTTGGAAGCCCATTGCGTTTCCTTATGTTAACGTAATTGGAAATGACCCTCCTGTCACCTTGAACTCAACAGAGCAACCTTTAGGATAGTAAAAGTGGTCATTGTTCTTTTTTTTTTTTTTAAAGATTTTATTTATTTATGCATACAAGAGTTGGGGTACAAGCCAGAGAGGTGGGGGGAGGGTGGCATGAGAGGAGTCACCAGAGACAGAGTGGGGAGCAGAACAGGCAGATGGACTGAAACACACTGCTGAGGGGAGCAGCGGGCCAGGCAGGAGAGGTCTGCTGCACCATGTGGGACCCCTCCCAGGCCAGGGATTGAATTTGCACTGCAGTGGCTGCGGAAGCTCCACGGTGTGGTGCTCAACCTGCTGCACCATCAGGGAGGCCTGAGTGGTCATTGTTCTTTGCAGAAAAAGTGAGACTATGGAACAATATAGGAAGAAAGTGAAAATCATTTGTGATCCAGCCACCCAGTGGGGACAGGACCTACTAGCTCGATGTGCTAGTTCTTGCTCTTTTATACGTGTCTGTTTATTTATTTATTTTTTGAATCATTGAGATCATTCTGGACATGTTTGTATTTCTTTCTTATTTAATACATTGCCTTTTCCAATTCTATTTCCAAATTTTTGTGAATATGCTTTGCTGCCTGGATCATTCGTTCTGGGGATAAGCCCCATGATTTATGTGGCAGAGCCTGTTACTCTGTAGCCTGCACTGTCAGGACATCAGAACTTCCTTTCTGTACCTCAAGTGCCTGAAGCATAAGGTGGCGTCTCCTGGCTCATGCCCCAGATTCGTGGGCCCTTCCCGTTTCTCCTCCTCTTGGTGGGGGCAGTATGGGCTGTCACCTCATGAGTGAAGCTTGTCTGTTGACTGTGTGTCTTCATCATGGCTACTTCTGATTTGGGGGTTTGGTTTGCTTTAGAGCCAGGGTATTATGAAGATGGGGCTTTTGGAATTCGCATTGAGAATGTTGTCCTGGTGGTTCCTGTGAAGACCAAGGTGAGTAACCATGTACTTCAAAAATGTGGTTGTTCTTTAATGGGGGAAGATGAAAACTTGTCTTTGGAGCCAAGAACATGCCATTCTGGGGCCAAAATGGAGTCTCTGTGTCCCCTGATATGGGGCACTTTTCTGGAATTGCTCTCCAGCAAAACCAGAGAGAAAATCCTAATGACCTGGGCCCCAGCGCTGGGATTCGCGGAACCTCAAGTAGACTTCTGCTTGATGTGACTTGGGGCTCTGGGTTTACTAGAGGCGGCTTGTTCTGAGGTCCAGACATTGTGCTGGGAGTAAGTGTTAAAAGGCCCCTCCCGGACTCTAAGTCAGACTCTATCAGACCTGGAAATGGTCTGTCCAACGAGCACCTCAGGCGGTGTTTGCCAGGTGAAGCCCAGGAAGCCTGAGTTCTCCCCTGGGGCAACCCCACAGGTAGCCATAGACAGGACTTGTTGCCATCTGGATGCGTGAAGGTGTTTATCCTCCCTGCATCAGTGTCACCAAGAGGTTCTAGGTTGTGGGTGCTGGAATGTTCCTGGGAGACCTGCTCATTCCTCCTCCTTTGGTGCTTATGGAAATGGACAGTTGGAAGGAAGTAGGTTCAAGCCTGCAAGGAGAGATCTGCTTCCTCTTCTCATGTTGAGGCCGCTGTTCTTGAAAGGGGTCTCTCGCCTTTCAGTGGCCCTGCAGCCTGCTCTGGCGTGTCCTGGTAATTCATTCCCCGTAGAGTGGACAAACCTGTTTCCTGTCATCTTGATGGGACTTGCAGGGTCAGATCACGCTGTAACAAAAATTGATCTTGGGGGCTTAATACCCTAGAAGTGTCTTGAGAACCCAAACCAGAGAGGCCCCTGAGCCCAGGCACCCCCTGTCCCTCACAGTTGACTTTAGCTGGTTGGCCCCCACTGAGGTGGCTCTCTGTCCTTTGTTTCGCTCTTCCTGGTGGCCAGGCAGCAGTCCTTGGACAGTGCACCGCCGTGTTCATTGCGCCTCCCATGCCTGCTAAAAATGGCGGCCAGATCTCCACTTCTTGATTCGCACTTATGCCTGGCTCTGCAGGATGGTCGTGTCTGGTGGGATGACCTCATGGTGGTTTTTGTGAAGAAGAGTAAACGCTTCTGTGTTCTTCTCCCACAGTACAACTTCAATAACCGGGGAAGCCTCACCTTCGAACCTCTAACTCTGGTTCCAATACAGACCAAAATGATAGATGTGGATTCTCTTACAGACAAAGAGGTAACAAGGGAGTCTTGGGGGAGGACAGTGTGTGGGGAGGGGGGTTCAGGTGGATAGCTACCCCCACATTCTCTACTCCATTCTCACTTTTTAATATAGTGGCCAAGGTGACCGAGTCTGGAAATCCTAGGTCTCCGAAGGCCAATGGGCACATCTTATGCTTGTTGGGCTTCTGGGCGGAGGTCCTCATGCCCCCTCTTCCTCCCCACCCGACCTGGCAGGCTGTAGGGGGCATAGTGTGCCATTGTTTTCCCAGAGGGCAGGAGCCACAGCTCACCGAGGTGTGCTCACCAAACACGCATCCTGTGTCTTCCCTACAAAAGCCAGCTGGGTCATGGGCCTGGTGACCACAGTACGGGCCAGGTGTTTTCTTGAGTTGCGGCAGCATTAGGAACGAGAAGCCAGCCTGTTACCACATGCCTGCCTTTCACACAGACGTGAGGGGTGCCTGCTGTTCTGGGCACTCTGGGCCGAGAGACACTTCACAGCTCAGGAGCACAGCAGTGCTCACCCATCAGGCTCGGGGATGCAGGTCATGGCGCCCCAACAGGTGGGCTGGCAGGCAGGGGAGCCAGAGTAAGACCTGAGGGGTCAGGCAGGTGACCAGGGTTAGTGCAGACACAAGGTCAAAGGTGGGGCAGCAACAGTCAGCAGAGAAGCAGATCTCAGGACAGGAAGACAGAGGCCAGAGGCCATGGATTCAGAGCAAGACGGGGTCAGAGGTTCCTGCATAAAAGCAAATGACTGGCAGGAACCAAAGGCAGGATGAGCTTGGTGTTACTTAGGAAAGGACAGCCAATGACCTCATCGCAGGGCCCTCCAGTGTAGTGTCTTGACGTGGGAGCACATCTTCAGTGGGGCAGTGGGGCCCGCCTGGGCCTCGTTCTTGGCAATGGAGGAAAGTGCCCATGATGGCTGTGGACTGGGATGGTTCAGCTGGAAGCCTTTTCACCTAATCCAGCTCACAGACAGGTGACCCAGGAAGGTCACTTGCTTCACACTTAGCCTTCCTCTGTGCTTGGATGCCTCTGCATGACCATCAGTGCCTGTGCTTCCACCACACTTCACAGCCCTGACATAGGCCTTGCTGAGGCTGGTTCATTCAGCTTGTCAGGGAGAGAAGGAAATGTAGCCAAGTCACAGTGTCAGATGTGTCTCAGCAGTGAGAGGCCAGGACTCTTCTCCGGGGCTTAGCGAAAGGGATGAGAACACAAAAAGGGCACAGGAGCCTCCCTGCCGAGAAGCCCTGCATCCTGCAGGGACCAGTCTCCTGCAGTGGCCCTGGGCGCTCTCCCAGGGTCCTAGCAAGAGACCCTCCATAACAATCACTTCATGCTCCGCTTCCTACCAAGTCGTTCCGTGTGACAGGCCTTGCTCCACGTAGACTGTGCAGACCAGGGGGCATTTCTGTCACTGACGTTCCACCTTTTCCAGGGAAATAGTGCGTGAGGAAGGTTGAGTGAGGCCATTTTTCTTTGAGGGTGAGTTGTGTTAATCTGTGGCTCAGCCCACCCCGTGACGCTGGCTGTGGAAAGTGGATTCTCTTATCCAGTGGCTTATTAATGTGCCTTGCATACCCAAGTCACCTTCTTTTGGCCATTTAGCTTTTATGGGATAGTATCTTCTTCCCCTGGGATCCTAAAGGACTTTCCACAAATAACAGTTAAATACAATATCACTTATTATCTCTTTTAGCAAAAGGATTCATTTCTCACTTACCTCTCTGTAAATCTGGGCTTCATTCTTTCCAAAGGCCTAATAACTCCCCCATAGCAGGATTCTGTCCACTGGGCTTCTAGAACACCAAGTCGTTGTTGCCTTTACTCTGCCAGTCTGCCTTTGGCAGTAACTAGGGAGTTTTCCATTCGGGCTGCCTTCCCAGCCTGTGTCACCAGATGGCAGCAGAGGACTTCGTGTGGTGGGCAGGTGGGCTGTTGCTCAGGCCCAGGCTGCCCCCACGCTCCTTTTTTTCCTTCCTCTCCCCCTAACCAAAAGGGCCATGGGAATTTCCGCAGTGGTCTCAGCATTGCGGTCACCTTCGCTGTGGGGCTGCTTGGACAGCCTAGTCACAGTGGCAGATGTGTCTCAGCAGGGAGAGGCCTGGGACTCTTCTCCAGGGCTGCTGTGTAGCCCCACTTGGCCTTGCCGCCCACATCCCGTCCCAACTCCTAGCAGCGCTTAGTAGCTCCAGTCAGTGGGGATCGGAGCCCTGGCGGGTCTGAGCCGGTGTCCTCTGTGTGCCCTCCCGTGGCCTCGTTTACATACCTCGACCCTTGGGCAAGGCGCTGGTACCTGGTCCAAACCGTAGTTCCCAAAGCCGGTGCTTTTGTCGCACTGCCAGTGCCGCCCCAGAGGGCTCTGTGTTCGGCTGCGGCGTCGAGGTGTGTCCCTCTGTGTTCCCTCAGCCGCTGTGCAGACAGTGGACACGCGGGTCGCTGTCTGCTTGCTACACGTGCTGCACTCCAGCCCTCGCCCTGCCCACGGTGGAGACGTGCCCCCGATGCTTAGAGCTCTGTCAGGTCCAGTGATCAGCCTCCACCGGCCCCATGTCCTGTCAGGCCTTCTTCTTCTTTAGTCTCATTTACTTCTCTCTGGGTGGTGGTCACATTCGGCAGCGGGTCTGAAAGTCCAGCTCACTCCCAGCCCCACGCCCTCCTGGTGCCACATCCCTGACCCCGAGGTTTTGGGTCCATCTAGAGACCCATGTTCAGAGACCCCCGACGTGAGCGACTCCCGCTGCTCAGCGCAGAGCGGGTGTGGAGAGAAACTCAGCACCTCGACCGGGCAGCTTCAGGGGTCTCTTGGAGGAGTGTTCGCAGGGCTCCAGGGCCCCCAACCTGCCACCCCAGCCACGTGACCTGTGAGAACCCCCACTCATGCTGCCACTGCAGGGAACACCCAGGCATGCGTATTCTGCACTCAGGAGCCTGAAGCCAGGACAAGGCTGAGGTCCTTTGGGCTTCCTCTCGGTCATTGCCTGTCCACTTGCTGCTGACCCTTGGGAACATTTCACCAGGAGCGCCGTGGCCTCCTCTGTTTCCAGGGAGACAGAACGCAAGGCGGCCCCTGTCACAGTGGGGAAGGAAGGATGGTCGCTCAGCACGTGGGCATGATGGCTGCCGAGGCCTCGGATGGGTGACGGTGAACCCTGTGCTCTCTTCCCTTCGCAGTGCGACTGGCTCAACAATTACCACCTGACCTGCAGGGACGTGATTGGGAAGGAGCTGCAGAAACAGGGCCGCCAGGAAGCTCTCGAGTGGCTCATCAGAGAGACGCAGCCTGTCTCCAAGCAGCGTTAATACCTCCCAGGGGCTCGTGTCTGGAAATGCTCTGGGGAAGGAGACGCGTGGCCGACCCCGACACCTTCCCCGTCCCTCCTCCCCTCCCTTTTTACTTTTAGACTTTGAGAAGAGCTGAAAATCTTATCCTCTTTGATATTTTCTTGCAAACACTTGATCTTTTATGATTTTTTAAATTGTTGAGCGCGAGCCAAACCAAGAATAAAATTGCACCGGAAGGAGGGGCCCCACAAAGACGAACAACTCCTCGGGGGGCGCTGAGCAGCCACCCGCGGTGGGTCCTGGCCAGTGGCTGTGGAACGAGAGTGCTCTGTGATGCCGGGTTCCAGGTGCTAGTGCCTCGTTCGTGGTCCCCTCACTGCTCGTGAGGCCGTATTTATGATCACCGAATAAAACGTCACGAAGTGCTTTGTCTCAGCCTCTGTCTCCACCCCTGCGTCTCATGCTGACGGCCTCCTCTGTTTTCTAGGGCGAGGCCCCCTCGGAGGAGATCCTTGGCCTCCCTGTTTTCTGGCTTAATTAAAAGCCTCTCTTTTTTTAGAAAACCTAGTATTTTTGGTGAGCATTTTTATTATGTTTTAAAAAATTTATCATCAACAGACAAAAATGATGAAAATATCCTTATGCGCCAGGCATCAGTCTTGCTCAGTCTGGTAGAAGTTGCAGGTGCTGCGCTCCCTGCCCTCCCACCCCCTTGCCTTATGGCGAGGGGTGGAGACACATTTCTGAGCAAGAGAAAGATTTTTGAAGGAAAGGCTGGAACGTCAGGGAGATGCTTGGAAGCCACGGTGCCTGCTGGGGCTAGGGAGGGCGTGCTCGGGAGTCTGGCTGTCAACTTCCAGCAAACCCCCACAGGGCCGCCAGGGCACCAGCCTGCAGTGTCCTGCCAGCAGAGGGCGGTGCGGCTCCTTGGTGAGAACAGACACTGCTGCTGGAACCAGTGGAATGACAGATACTAAAGTCCTGGGCAGACCCTCCAGAGCCCACGTGGCTGCCACTTGGTGTCTCCAGCCCATGGTGGCAGGCGGGAATCACCTGGAGTTCATTTACCAAAGAAGGACCAAAATGGGACCATCAGCTGGGTGTGAGGGGGACAGAGATGACCCCACAGGCCTTCACAGAGGTCACGCTCTAGCAGACATGCCAGGCCCAGCTGTGATGACAGCACAGGGACAGTCATGTAAGCGGAGTGGCGGGAGGTTTTCAGAGAACTTCTCCAGGGCCGCCTGGAGCTCTGTGCCACAGCTTCACTGTCCAGACTCTGTGTTTTAAATACTTCATTACTCTTTTTAGAGCAGGTTCTGGTTCACAATAAAATTGTAAGTTTCCATTATAACCCTTTGCCTCCTACCCGCCCCCTCCTCAGCCTTCGTTGTGAGCAACATCCCCCATTAGAGGTTGTAGGGTCAGAGAAAACTATCAGGTTTTTCCACCCTCCCGCCACTGGTGTGATGATGGACACCTGTGGTTCTGCACACAGGCCTAAGTGGGCATGCGCAAGTGGGTGCACCTGGGTTTGGACATGGGCATATAAGGGCGTTGTTGTGAGGCGGCCAAGAGAGTGCAAGCAGCAGCAGCAGCAGCCAGGAGGAACAGGACGCCAGCAGTAGAAGCAGAGAGTAAGATGCGCCGGGGCTGGAAGGCCTGCCAGCCTCCTGGCCCCCCGGCACCCCCGCCTGCCGTGTACCTGGTCGCCTCTGTAAATAAAAGCATAAAGGCCACCGAGGGCTCCAGGACTCTTCTTTTACCCCCATCTGCTAGAACCATCGAGAACCTACTCGGTACTCCTTCCTGGCACTACAGAGGTGCATCTGTAAAAACACGTCATAATCACCCAGTGTCCATAATTAACATGAGGCTTCACTCTTGGTGGTGTTGATAGGTTTTGGCAAATGTATAATGACACGTCCATCATTATGGACCATAAAGAATAGTTGCACTAAAAATCCTCTTTTCAACCTATTTGTCCCTCTTGCCCCGAGCTCCTGGCCACCACTGAGATTTGACTGACTCCATAGTTTTGTCTTTTATAGAATGTCAATAGTTGGAAGCACACAGTGGCTTTCTCAGATTGTTTATTTTCATTAGTGATATGCCTCTAAGGTCCTCCATGCCTATTCATGGCTCGAAACCTTTTTTCCCCCTGCATGGAGTAACATGCCACTGCCTGGTTGCGTTACAGTCGATGTACCCATTCAGCATATCGCTGCTTCCGAGTTGTGGCAATGATGAGCAAAGCTGCTGTAAACATCTGAGTGAGGTTTTTATTGTGGGCATCAGTTTTCAACTCCTTTGGGTAAATACTAAGGAAAGCAATGACTGAATCTTTCGGTGAGAGCATTTTTAGTTCTGTAAGAAATTGCCAAAGTATCTTCCAAAATGACCGTAGCCTTTTCATCTTCATTCTGAACAATCCCACCCCCTCTCCCTTTCCCTCCGGGATGCTTCCTTTGCAGCCTTTTGTGACTTTGCCCTGATTTTGTCTCATTTTGTCTTAAGTGAGGAAACCCCATGTGGATTCCATTTTCTGCAGCGGAAAATGGAGGCCAAGGCTTCCTTCTGTTGTGCTGTTTCCTATTTAAACAAAGACTTCGGGCTGTTCTATCACTGAAGGTTTGTGTTCACTTGGACCCCAGGGCCCTTTTCTGCCCTCTCTATGCGTTGTGCTTTATGCGCTGGCGCCCCCGGCTGTCTGGTTCAGTGGTTTGGAGCAGAGCACCAACAAGATCAAAATCCTTGGTTGAAACCCCAGGTGAGTCAGTGGGTTGCCTTTGTTCTGTGATCACAGCCAACACTTTTGACCCAGCCTCTACTATGGTGTCTTGGCTTCTCTCCCCAGCCCCATCCTTTAGTCTGAGATGAGCTTCTCTGGCCCCATTTGCAGGACCAAGCTATCCTCCGTCAAGCTGAGCTGATTCTGAGTCTCTTCTCCACTTCGAGACAGAGTCTGTGCTTCTAAATGACCTCCCAGGCTTTGGTTTTCTGTCTCCTCTGGTGCCTCCTGGGCTTGGGAGGGCAGCCGCTCTTACCTGGTGGGGTTGAGCTGCCTCACTGCCTACTTAGTGCAGGAACTCGGTCAGGTTCCCCTGGCTCCTTTCCTTAAAAGGGACAGGCGTGGCAGGTAATACCACCTAGTAGAAATCGGCCACAAAACATGTTTAGTGGGTGCTCATCCCCCCTCTCCCACTTTGCCCTGCCTTTTGCATTCCTGGGGCCTGGTGTGTCCCAGCTTGATCGATGCCAGCTGCTAGCCTGAATAGCTACGTCTTTCTCACCCTAGACCACAGGATTCCATGTCCTTTCACATCTGGTGGGACACACCTTCATGCTGGGCTCCCCACAGGTGCACAGTATGGAAGATCACCTACTGCTCTCTTCTCCAACACCACAGCTCAGCATTTATTGCTGTTGTCCTGGCCCAGGTCCTGCTTAGGTAGGCCCTGATCCTGGCTGTGCCTTTCCTGCTCTGGTCTGGGTTTCTCTCAGGACAGCCTATGTGCCCCTCTGCAGCTCTGGACTCTGTGCCAATCAGGGGATGGACAGTGTGAAGCACCCAGTGCAGCCCATCTCCATTCTGGGCACCTGGTTCAACAAGCAAATGAGAAAACCTACAGCCAGTGGTTAGGAACACGGGGTCTGTGGGCTTGTGTAAAGACTGGCAGGGAGATCTGGGCAAAGGGCATGTGGAGAAGGTGGAGGAACAGCAAAAGCTTATTTTAGTGAGGCTGCTGAGTGCCGGCTATGCTTAGTACAACCCATTCTTGTTTCCTTCCATCCTCTCGACAACCCTGGAAGGCAGGTGCTATTAGTAGTCGAAGTTTACATTTAAAGAAGCTAAAGTTGCAATGAAATAACGTGCTCAAGTTTGCACAGCTGGTAATGATGGGAGCAGGAATTTCACCTGATAGGCTGACCCTGGAGACCAGGCTGGCACTGGAAAGGCATTGTTGCCCCTCCCCCCACACCAACCTCATGTGTCCACCCTCCCAAGGCCTGTGGATTGCCCTAAGCAGCTGATTTGCAGATATGGATACACTTCTTGCATAACCTGGATATGATGGGGCCAGAAGCACTCCTGGAGATTCTGTTGGGAGAGAAATGCCCTGACCACAGGTTGGAAGCCACTGCAGACACGGATACAGATGTTTAAGCTCTTCTATGGCAGGGAGTGATGCACGTGAGTACCAGTGGGTGAGAAAACCCATGTGCATAAAAGAGAGGTCAGTGCTCTCTCCTCACCCTCGTGTGCGGCAGAAGTAGGGACGTGTACGAGACAGGACTGACACTAATTGGCAGAAATGTTGTTCGTTGCTGCATGAAGCAAAGTTCATTAATTAAAACATAATGTTCAGAGTGACTCTAAAATGAAATACCTAAGACACAGCGTCTCAAGAGGCAAACATGCAGTGGAGTTATTTATATTCTTGCTCTTTAGTATGTTAACTTATTGTTTGAGTTAAAACCAAATCCAGCTTGGAGATCCCAGGTGCTTCTATTTGACCTCTTCTCAGTGAACTTCAAGCGTGGATATCTTGATTTGGGAAGTCATCTGATCCCTTTTTCTTTCCTTGGCCCACGTTAGTGCTGCCTGATGCCAGAGTTGAGCATCAATTTCAGTGGGGAAATGTGGGGGGAAATGTGTCTCTCCCACTGAAGAACCTGCCATGTGTTACAGGTGGAGCTGAGGAAACATTTTGGGCGTCACAGAAACTGTACCAGCTGGGATCTCATATGAAGACTCGGACACCAAATGTGTCCATATTTAGGAAAACACGTGGCAGGGAGAGGCACAATGGAAGGTTGGTGGTGGCCCTGGTGTTGGGGCAGCGGGCGCAGTTCTGGCAAAAGGCTGCAGTCACTGTGGTGAGTCTGCCCTTTGAACATTCCCTCTCAAGAGGGACCCGCCACTGGCCCGGGGGGCGAGGTCCTGGATGACTGTCTGACTGTGACATCTGGGTCACTGCGTGGGGGGGATCGATGTGCCTCTTGACTTCCACTAGTGGAGGAGGCAGGCCATGTGAAGTGGGGGCTGGGGGGGACTGACCTCCTGCCGAGACCTTGCTCATTGGGGAATTCTCCCAAAGAAGGTGCAGCTGACAGCTGCAGGTGGCTGGAATTGAAGGCTGGTCAGTCAAAAATAAAACTGCCCCCTATAGAAACAATGGCAGAAACAACCAACTGCAGAAAGATGCTGGCCACAGCTTGCTTTATGCTACATGAGGTTTAAAAGGGTTATGCTTATGAGGATGGACCAGAGAACCATTTATTAAAAAGAACTCTTGGAACGTCCCTTTGCAAACTAGTAATGCAAAACATAGCCTCGTGATTTGGTGCTAGGTGGAGACGTCTGCTGATGGATGGTTCTGACAGATTCCGCTGCAGGGGTGACTGCATGTCCGGGAGGGCAGCTGCACTTTCCCTTGGATGTCGGTCTCTTAGGGTGGGTCTTGATGGAAGATTCCAGCAGACTCCATAGTACCACCAGGCAATTATTTGAGTGCACTAGGATTTCCTCTCTTTTGTATTTATGTTTTCTCAGGACTCCGTCAGGGCAGGAAATGAGCCAAGTGATTATTCCTGGAGGGTTTCTCCGCAGGTGATGTCTTTGGATGGATGCTGTGGGATGGACCCCAACGCCTTCACGACTGGGGTTATAGCAGAACAGGGGATGTTCTTACCCCTCTGTCTGTGGATTCAGTGCAACAGCGTTATCATATTCTTTAAAGCTGGCTGCCTGCCACGAGGCCCCACAGCCTCAAGGTCCTCTCCCGGCTCTGAGCACACACATCGGGCCATCCTCCTCTTCCCAGAGTTCTTTGCAGGACCCTAGTTGAGGTCTTGAATTCGCGTTGTTTGTTCTCTTCTTTGGTCCTGTCTTTTAAGGGGGTTACCCCATCCCACCACACCCCACCCTACCCCTAGCCCAGATTTCTCAGTTGCCTTACAAAATATCAGCTCTTCTGTTTTAAAGGGAAGTTGAGAAATTGTTCACTGCGTCAGCTCAGCGGGTGGGGGCTGCAAGACTCCTCTTCCTCTCTCCTCTGGAGTTGGCAAGTTTTATTTAGCTCTGGTTTCTCAGGCTCTGCTCCCTGGGGAGTCTCGCTCTCGCACGAGCCACCAGAGGGCGCTCTAACAGGGATATTCTGGAGGCTCGGCCCGGGAACCTTGGCGCCCAGTCAGACCAGCAGGGCCACATCTGGGGACTTGCTGGCCCGGCCAAATTTCAAGACAATATAATTTAGAGATTGAACTTACTAAAAAGTGCAAAAACAAAGCTATCAACAATAAAACCAAACAAGAAAGCCAACCAAACCTCCAGGACTTTATATTACAAAACAGATGAAAGAACATTATCCCAGAATAAAGGATAGTCGTTTAATTTAAACACATTTAACTTAATGAAAATCTTACATAATCTTAATTTTCTGGAATATAGTTTTGCAAAACGCCCTCATCACACACGGCACCACAGATGATACCTAGTGGAAAAAACTTGGTTCCAAATAGATCACACTCCTGGGGTCTCCTGGACCAGGGCAGACAGATGAGGATGCACCAGGTGGCTAGAAGTCAGGATCCCTTACCTGGGTGGGGGGTTAATGACTGCCGGGAGCATGGGGCCTCTGAGCTACCAGCAATGCTATTTCTTCATTCGGGTGCTGGTTTCAATATTTGAAAATTTGGAGAACTCTAGTCTTATGGAGCATGTATATTTATATTTGTATGTGTTGCACTTGGATTAAGAGTTAAAACGCTTAATCAGGAGGTAAGTACACGGAGGACAGGCTCAGTATCCAGATGATATTTCTACAGCCAGAGCTGTGCAAAGATGGACTTACTCTGGAGGGGTAAGTGTGCTCTCAGGTTTGCTAGTTTGATGATCTCTTGGTGATAAATGGGTCAAAGAAATCATATTCACAAGAGAAAGAGCCAAATGGTACTTTTACTCTTTTTTTTACTGGCCCTTTTGGAATTTTAGATTTGCCTTCTTCCTGGATAGGTGAGGAGGTCCGATACAGGGTGACCTGGAGTCCATGGCATCCATTCCTGGGGCTGAGCCTGCTCTTGAGATTGCCCCATCACACTGGTCAGAGATAACAAGCCTTCCTGCGTTCCTACCCACCTGCGTGTGCTCACCTCCGTGTCAGGGGCTGAGGAAAGCTGAGCGCTAGGAGAATTAAAAAGACGTGGGTGAATAGGACACCTTCTGAGAGGCTCTTTGAACAGTCATGGTTTAATGAAACCCAAGAAGCCAACTTTAGTAAGATGTAGGCTTAGCTTTCTTTTCAGCAGTTGTCCTTTTAGACATGAGAATATGCCTGGGAAGGGGTGACACATTGTTAGTAATGCGGTTTATTTTGATCCTGGTGATGAGGCACACCAGAAACAATTTCTACAAATATTTGTGGGGCTTCTACAAATCAGGCATAGTTCTGGGTACTGTGGATCCAAGTTAAAAGTGTTCCCAATCCCTTAGCAATCTAAGCTTCTGTAAGGAAAGCAAACAGCTGCTTACAGAAATAAATAAGCCCCCCTTAATACAGTAGCTGACATGCATCCATTTTTCTCTTCAGTGATTTTCACACATTAACACACTTGGGATGCCAGTTCTCTCAGCTACAGAGCTTCCCTCGGTTTGTAGGTTTGGTTTCGTGTTTATTATTATCTTGACAGCAAGAAGACACAGCCCAGTGGATGGAAATAGCAGCAGCTGGAACAAGAGAAATGTGTCTTCCTACAGTGTTAAGACGGCCTTGGTAAGGCTGGAATTTATGTTGTGGGTTCTCAACGACCTTCCAGAGGTCACAGTTAGATTCAACACATGATGTGTCCCTTGGAAACTCCAGCACGTAGAGTTCACTTGCCTTCCAGTAACAGTCGGGGTGTATGTCTGTATCAAACTGAGATACAGAAGTCTTGGAAGATTTAGAGAAGAAAGAGATCCTGGCCTCTTGCGAGCCATTAATTAAGGAAAGCTCAACAGGAGAAATATTGTTAGAAAGAGGGACCCTGCGTGAGTGGTGGAATTTAAATGGAGGGCGAGGGAAAAGGGCACCCAGGGCACTGCACTTGCGTTCATGGACACGGAAAACCCCACCATCTGGGAGACTCCCTCCCGGGCAGACACCACTGGCCTCATCAGGAAGACAGAACGAGCGAGCGAGCAGCAAGCTTGGAGGCTCAGGTTCCCAGCTACAATGTCTTTGGTTCTTCTGGAGTCCTTGAAAATAAGGAGTCCCAAAGTTAGTCCTGTAATTCAGACGAAGATGATAAAGTGCGCGTTGTTAATGTTCTCATTAAGAAGCTTCCTCACTCACCCCACAGGCCCCTGGTATGCACAGGAGCTGGAGGAGTGAGGAGAGAGTCATAAAAACACACTAGAGGGCAAGGGAATAGGACCGCTGGTTCATATACAGAACGAATGTTTGCGGTGCCTGCAAGAGTGAGGCGGCATGTGATGGGGTGCTCACTCAGTGACGGCCATCAGGTCCTAGTGCAGCTCGAGTCTGGATATCAGTGACTCTTTTTAGTGGTGGTGGGTGGTGGAGGGAGGGAGCGCTCTGAAAGCTGAGCGAGTTGGTGGCCACCAGGGGGCGCGCCATACTATCAAATGTCTGGTCAGACTGGTGCCCTTTTCCTCCATTGTTTCATTTGTTTCCTTGGAGACAAAGACTAGCTTTGGGGGCTTGGGTTGCCAAGGATCTTCTTGGACATGATTTCAAATAGACTATTTCTCTAGGAACAGATGTGTTAATTTAGCACCGAGAATGGGGCGCAGTGAAAGGTCAATAATGAAAGCATATTGTTATTGGCAACCTCTGGTCAATATTGTCCTCCCCTCACCACAGTCCTGTTGCTTTCCTCCTTTCATATCGATACTTTTCTCACTGGGTTTGAAACCAAAATCCAATTATGTTCACCCTCTGCTAAAGACTTAATGACTCTTCGAACAAAGACCCTGGAACATGAAGCTAAGGGCATGACTGGCTGTTGTCCTTCATTTCTAGAATCATCCCTCACCACTCTCTCCCTAACTCTCTCTGCTATTGTCCTAAACCCTACATTCGGCCCCTGGTAATTTCCATCCCTAGGTCTTCTTGGTGCCACTCGCTCTGCCCGTAACGGTCCTCTGTCTTGGGCTGTTAGCTCCCACTGATGATGCAGACCTCAGCTCAGCCTCGTTTTGCCAGGAAAGCTGCCTCTCCCTGCCTTTCCTGACCAGCCGGGGGCCACAGCCATAAACCCTCTTACATTGCGCATGCTACCTCTCCCTGCCACGCCTGGCATCTGTTAGACAACATTTATTTTGTCACGATTTCACTGGTGGTCTGAATGCCTGAACTCCAAAGGTTAGAGGCCACCCGTCTTCTCACACGCCCATCTCTAGCACCTATGCCATACCTTCTGGGAGGCAGCGAAGTTTCACTACCTATTTTATATTCTTTCAGCAAATACCTATTGAGCATCACCCAACCGATTCTTATGACTACTATACAAAGTGAGAAAGGAAAGGCCCCTCAGTGATGCCTGCGAAATCTCCAGAGAATGGAAATCCGCAGAGACAACATGATTTAAAGAGGAAAATGAATAACAGAGACGTCAACAAATGGTTTCTCAGTCAACTGTGGAAAGCTCAAGTCCTACTGAGGGTGGTCGGGGAGGGGGCATGCTGAAGGCTGAACGAGCTGGTGGCCACCAGGGGGCGCTACCAGACACGCATGCTTCCCAGGATTACACCCGCTGATGTCGCCTGCACTTCCTGAGACACCAAAATTGTAGTGGGGAGTTGCTCAGAATCCTGGGAAATTCAACTGAGAATTTTTGTTTCACTTAGCAAATCTGTGCTTAGCAAATCTGCTCTAACATGTTATGAGCAGCAGGAAGTCTTTTTTATTTATTTATTTTCTTTATTAAAATATTTTAAAATTTACATATACTTGCCATTAATTGTAATCCCCATGTATTCCCCATCACCATCTCACCAGTGCACCATCAC
>JAGFMF010011658.1:3371159-3406028 GCA_019455555.1 Galemys pyrenaicus | reverse complement strand
GTTCATTAGAGAGATTGGTCTGTAGTTTTCTTTTTTTGTGTTGTCCTTGTTCGGTTTTGGTATTAGTGTGATGTTGGCTTCATAAAATGTGTTTGGTAGGACTCCTTTTTCGATTTTTTGAAATAGTCTGTGTAGGATCGGTACTAATTCAGTTTTGAATGTTTTTGTTTTGTAGAATTCATTTGTAAAGCCATCTGGACCTGGACTTTTATTTTTGGGAAGGGCTTTGATGACCATTTCAATTTCGCTACTTGTAATTGGGCTGTTTAAAAAGTCTGTATCTTCTTTATCTAACTTTGGGTGATTGTAAAGTTGCAGAAATTTGTCTATTTCTTCTAGGTTGTTGAACTTGTTTGCATATAGCTTTTCATAGTATTCTCTAATTATTCTTTCGATTTTGCAGCAGGAAGTCTTTCACCTGCTTGGAAGTGGCTCAGTCACAAGGCAGGAAAGAGCTTTAGCCTAGACTTATTTATGCCATCCAAGATATAGCTAGATAATGCCATCTCTGAAGGAAAATCAGATTCTGGAGATGAAGAATGGTTTCTTAAGGGAAGTTTGTTTGCACCGACACGATCATTTGAGAGCATCAGTTTGAGTCTTTGTATTCAGAATTTATTGAACTCCAGCATGAATATAATATACATCATCTTTTGCAGGCATTGCACTATAAATATTTCATGGTTTCTAATATGTGCCATGATTAGATATGAGTTTTAGTAGTCAAATAAGTAAGGATTTAAAGTGATGCAATGAAAATATCTTCTTTCAAACCAGAATGTTTTCATCAGGGGCTTAAAAAATATGTCACACAGGAAATTCTGCCTCCAAAGCTGAAGTGCTAATGACATCAGAATTTAGCACTGGGAAAGAGATCTTGAATCTTGATCTTCGGTACTCCTATTTTTTTCCAGAAGAAAATTCTCTAAAAATGCTCACAGAAGTCCTCAGCAATTTGATAGATTTGTTTTGGTAGCAGATAACATTCTAAAAATAGCATTCTTTAAAAATAAATTTATGAATAAAGATGAAAAAGGAGTCTCTTGTTCAAATGAACTTAGTATCAAATGAATAGACAATATTCAACAAGTGCTATTGTTCCTTTACAACTCACTGAGCTGTTCAATATCCAATTGAAGATGACAGTGGCTCCTAGTCTTCTAGGGATCAAAATAAGATTGGTTTGAAACCCTAAATCCATGTCCTTGGAAAGTCCATATTCTGCTACCCTTAAAGGAATGTGATATTTAGAGGAGGACATAAAGCAGTTTTAGGAATGACTGCAATGTAGGAGAAAAGTAAAGGATACAGGGAAGAAAAAGAAAAATGTTTTGAGGAGAAAATGTGCACTTCCATGTGGAAGAATCGGGGAATACTTCTTGGAACTAGGGAGATGTATTTAGAGAAGGAAAAGTATACAATCACAGACCAGGGAAATAATGTGAGCAAACATGGGGGCAGAAACAGGAAAGGATTGTCCTTTGGTCTGACTGGAGCATCTGGTATGTGGAATAGAATGGTGAGGAAACAAGAGGTCAGATTTGGGGACTTTGCAAGGATTTTGCTCTTTAATCTGTAATCCTTGGAGAAATTACCCATGTGTCCTGCAGCATAAAGACTTACAACGTAATGGGTGCAGACAGATGTGGAGTTATAACTATGCACACCTGAAACCTGTATAATGTTCTAAACCAATGCTGCTTCAATCAGAAAACTAAAAAGACTGTCCTTATCTCCTGACATGAATGACATTTGTGTACCTTGTGTGAGGACCTGTTTTTGATTCTTTGGGTTCACAGATGGGGGATGGGGTGGGGGTGACACTGTTCTCACTCCTGGCCTCAAGATAAGATCCTTCCACATTTATGGTTTAGTCCCACATCTTAGTCCTTTCTGAAGGAAAACAGCACCATTTCCCCATCTGCTTGACTCTTTCCTTAAGTGGTGCATTGTCTTTGTTAAGAGGCAGTGTGGGACACGATGAAAAACAAAATTTGAAGCCAGAAGCCCTCAGAACAGGGATCAACTCGACTGAGTAGTTAAACCTCAGTTTACTCAACTGTATTTTATACTTTTTCTCAAGATTGTGATTAGCATCAAGACATTGATATTTTAGAAAGTATTTTACAAATGTTAACAATTGTTTCATATAGATATGAACTAGATCCTTAAAATTGCAAGCCTAAATTATAGTTGTCTGATGATTTTTATTTTGTTGTATTTTTCTATCTTTTGTTTATTATTCTTTTCCCTGATCTCTTATTTGGTTATATCACATTCCTCCTTTAAGTGAGACCATCTGATGTTTTTCTTTTTCCTTCTGCTGTATATCACTGAGCATAATCCCTTCTAGCTCCAGCCATGTTGCTTGTGAATGTCATTAGATTATCTTTTTTGATGGCTGAATAGTATTCCATTTACAGGGGAAGGGGATCAAGATGAGAGCAGGAAGAGCATAAAGGACTAGGGGGGTGGTGCATGGGTGAATTGGTGTTGGAAATTCCACGGGCGTATACCTGATGTCAAATATATATAAATTAATTAAAAAAATTTCCTGGTAGTGAGAAAAAAAACTGGTAAGTATGCATAATAAAAGTTTATAATTTCAATTATCAAAAAAAAATTCAAGCCAGAAAGGACATTTAGAGCTTAGCTGCTACAAAATGCTTTCTAAAATTTGTAACTCAAGCCTGGTGGGGTGGGCTAATTTAGGGGCTGAGTTAGCGATATAGTCCAGTTGTTCTGACTTGTTCTGAAGTTCAATCAAATCCTTTGTCCTTTCTCCTCTTACTGGAAAATAACCACAAACGCTGTACCTCTGAGTCATCCATTGAACTCAGACTGATCGCCAAAGTCTGGTTGTTTTGTGACTTTTCCCAAATTCCATTCTCCGGGTGTGGGAGGGAGGTCAGTCCTGCCTCAGCCTCCCTGCTTCATGTCATGGGGAATTTTCTTATTTGTTTTCCTGTCAGTGCCACACAGAATGCACCAAACCCTGCGTTTAAGCAATAACCAGCTTGAAGTTTATGAAATAAAAGATTGATATCGGCTTCATGAAACTCAGGCAAAAGCAATATCTTTTCTATATCTTGCTATTCCTTTAACTCCAGGAACTTTTATACTTGGTGGCCTCTGAAAAATGAAATAACAATAATAATAATGACGATAATAAAAAAAAGGCGCTATCTCCCAAGAACCCCCATTTTGAGTAATGGTGTCTTTAATTTCTTTATTGATTTAATGACAAAGGAAGATTAGACTTGCTACTTTCTTCAGTTTCCAAATGCATTTCGTTTTTAAAAGGAAGATCATATACACAGCTTAATGGTTAACATTTTGTTTGTCACCTGGCTTGTGTATGCAGTGGGGGATCCAGGCAGCTGAAATGGATGGTCACGGCTTCCCTGTTTTCTAACAAGGAAGGTAAAAGTCAGGAGATGAGAGGGAGATTTTCTTTCCTTATGAGATAAAACATTCTGGAATGTAAGTCAGCTTTATACCTGTTCTTCTCGAAGGTCATTTTATTTCACAGGCTGGACTATTTGCACCTCGAAGTACAAGTGCCTGCACTAAGTATAGGATTTGACATCTGTGACCTAATGAAATTTGAGTTCAAACTTCCTATTCTTTTCTTTGTTTTTTTTTTAAAGAGTCATTTTATTTCTGCATAGAAGAACCAGGGTGTAGGCCAGAGTTGCAGGGGGTGAGAGGACTCACCAGAGACAGAGTGGGGAGCAGAACAGGCAGATCTAATGAAACACACTGCTGAGGGGAGCAGTGGGTGAGGTAGGAGAGGTCTGCTGCTCTAGGTGGGGTAGCTCCCTGGCGGGGGATGAACTCAGGCTTCAGCCATGGTAGCGCTGAGACTTAATTAACCCCTAGGTCACAAGGGAGTCCCCAAACTTGCTGCTCTTATCTCCTCCTCCTATTACTCAGCTTTCCAAATCTGATGAGCTGGTCAAATCAGACTCTTGACATTTTCCATGTAATTATTTTGAATTTTATTTTTAATCCAAGCAGACAAACTTCACTCTGTAATTAAAGTGCTTAGTCCACTTATCTTTAATTGGGTTTGAGTCTACCATCTTGCTGTTTTTTTTCCCCTTATTCAGTCTGTCTGTTCTTATTCCTTTTTTTCCTCCTGTACTGCATCTTTTAAGATTAACTGAGATTTAACAATATAAAAATATGTTATTTTATCTTCTCTAATGGCAGATTTAAAACCCTCTCTGCTAATGCCATCATCTCTTTTATTTCTGTATCTGTTTCTATCAACTGATTTTTCTTTTGGCTATGGGTCACATTTTCATGTTTCTTTTGTATGACTGGTGAGTTTTAATTGTGTGCTAGATGTAGCATTGCTTATTGGTAGTTCTTCCTTGATGAGAGTGTTAAGTTTTGTTCTGGCAATCAGCTCATTTACCAGTGCGTCAGGTTGAGTTTTCATGGTTTATTTTATGCAGATAGTGAAAAGGGGGAAGAAAGTGATTTAATATTAGAGAAACATTTAGAGGCCAAATCATCTGGAATTTTGTAAATAATAAGTCTCTATTTTACTATAAATAAACAAGAAACCATTAGAAAATTTGAAGCTAAAAGTGATACACTCTGATTTATCTTTTATTATTTATTTATGTATGCATACAACAACTGGGGTGTAGGCCAGAGGAGTGTGTTGGGGGGTGTGAGAGGATTCACCAGAGACCGTGGGGAGTAAAACAGGCAAATTGACTGAAATACACTGCTGAGGGGTACAGCAGGCAAGACAGGAGAGGTCTGCTGCGCTGTGTGGGTCACCTCCTTGGCCAGGGATCCAATTCGTGCTGCAGATAGCTGATAGCTGAGACCTTAACCCTTGTGCCACCAGGGAGGCCCCTGATTTATCTTTTAAAAAATATTACTTTCTTGGTTCAGTTAAATAATTATTTAGAGCCAGGACATGTAATGGGCACTGGAAAGTAGACCATGAAATGAATAAATAGGTACTGTTGGCCTCGAAGAGCTCACAGCAGCACAGGACCTATTGTATGTAAATGTGATGGAGGCAAGAACAGGGCAGTGTAGAGAGACTGACCTGGTAGCCCAGGGGTCAGCTTCCTGGAGGAAATTACTCTCAGCTGGCTCTTACAAGCTGAAAAAGGACACTTTCTTAGTAAAAACAGGGACGCCATCAGAGGCAGACCGCACACCTTGAGTGGAGGTCTGACTCATAAAAGGGCAGGGGGCGTGTGAGAAGCAACTCAGTTTTGCAGAATGTGTAGTGGGAACTTTGCTCCCTTACTCCTGCCTTGA
Source organism: Galemys pyrenaicus (assembly GCA_019455555.1). Lineage (NCBI taxonomy): Eukaryota > Metazoa > Chordata > Mammalia > Eulipotyphla > Talpidae > Galemys > Galemys pyrenaicus. Next base: position 3,400,736 of record JAGFMF010011658.1, on the reverse strand, counting down.
CTGTATCTTCCACCCCCAACCTGAATTCCATGTGGGGAAGTGTTTCCACTTCAGTGTTTAATTTAAATATGAATACTTCTTCTCTGATGTTTTTTTCTGGTGCCACAGAGAAGTGATTGTTGTCTCACCAACTGTGTTTTCACACCCAGCTTACCTGTGTTTCAGCTCAGAGAACAGCAGAGGTTGGCCATAGTAAATGGCCAATGAATAGTTATTCAACAGATTTCCAGGATGATGATTTCTAAGTTTATTATGAATCCTACCATCTTCGTCTAGACTGATATCTTTTGATCACAGACTTTCAAGAGTTGCCTTAAATAATGAGGCAGCTATAATTTTTATTTGTACCAAAACATGCTCATAGACCCCTTTTGATTTAAACCATGAGGTGTTTTACTTTTTCTTCATTTCGTCAAATCGAGTATCTGGTACTTTAAATCTTAAAGCCGTAAGAGCTCTTAAAAATCTTCTGGTTTGTTGGGCTTCAAACTTGGCAGTACATTAAAATCACATGGGGGACTTCACGAAAATATCTGTGCCTGGGCTCCTTTCTCCAGAGATGCTGACTTAATTGCTGGGTTGGGCCTAGGCATTCTATTTAAAAACAACAAACCAACAAAATGCTCACTAGGTGATTCTAATCTGTGACTGTAACTGGTGGCTAAAGCCAAAGACTCTTACAGGTGGTGCTTCTGGAGGGGGTTGCAGGTGGGGATAGACAGCTACAAGAAAAATGGGAGCGATGGGGTGGGGGTGGAGACTGATAAGAAAGATAAGGACTGCAGAAGGGGCCTCAGGATTCAATATTAGGGATTTCAGTGTTTCAGATCTTCAGTGATTCTGGGGTCAGCCTTTTCTGCTCCCAACACACCGATCTTCCAGAAGGCTGTTTCAGGCTTCTGAAGGACAAGGAGGGGCTTCCAGCAGCCAACCTCAGAGAAGCAAAGTTCCGCGGCTTTGCAAGTAGCAGGGTTTTGCAATTAGCAGAGCGACTGAAACCGTTACTGCTGTTGGAGCCTGGAGGGAAAAGGCGAAAGACCTGAAGGCCCCGCTCTTCACCGCGCGGCGTCAGTGGGTCCTTCCGCTGCTGCAGCTGCTGTTTTGACAGTCGATTGTGTGGTGCAGGGCTGGGGCATCTCGGCAGCTCTGTGAGCATCTCCTGTTATGTCTTCTGCTACTATAGCTGGAACCCGGCCTGTAGTCTGGCAGCCGCGTGCTCCAGGCCTGCAGTGGCAGGAAGACACCATCTGGGGTGCGCGGCCTATTCGGGACAGGAGCTTTGCATCATCGGTGGTGGGAAGACGCCATCTTGGGACTTTAAAACTGGACACTGCTTCGGGTGAGGCAAACGGACTTTTGCGGCCTCAGTGATTCTTGTTTTCCCTTGTTTCTTAAGAAAACCCCATTATTGTTGTTCTCTGGACCTGAATAGTCTTGCAATTGTGTGTGCGGGTGAGGAACTCAGGCAGTGACTGGTAAACTCTGTGGACACTGACCTTGGCCAGTTTTAGTGGCCCCTACTGCCCTGTATCATAACCAGGAATTAGGACCACTAATCTTGGGTGAGCTTCTTATATTATATACGACAAAACTCATTATCTGCTACAAGGGGAGACTCAAGTCTAGAGAGATAAAGTGACTTGGCAAAGGTCACACGAGGGATCCGATTTACAGCAGACTGTACTGAGAACCAGAGTCTCCTTCTTAGGCTGCTGTTTGAAGCCCCCTCAGGGCTCTGCACTTGGCCTCAGAGCACAGCGTGCGGGCAGTGCAAGGGGCAGCGGGTGGTGGTGACCTGACTGAGGCTCAGGCTGCAGGCAGAGGTCAGTTGTGATGGCGGCTGGCAGGGGTTCCCCTACCACGTCACCCCAGGGCAGGCAGCTGGGGCCCACAGGGCCAGATCCAAGCCGTGGCTCCATCAGCTGCAGGCAGTAGAGAGGCCCGGGGATTTGGTGCCTGGGCCATGGAATGAACTGATCAGGTGCCAGTGATGAGCTGATAGGTAGATGGGCCAATCAGCCGTAGGATTGAAACCAGGCCAAATCAGACTTTAGGTGGGGGGGACTCTAAAAAGAGAAGCTAAGGCATGTGGGAGCGAGCTTGGAACTCCTGCACCCCTGGACTCTCTGGAAAGGATGCTGTTCCTGGCCTCTGAGGAGATTCTCAGGCCCTGCACACTCTGAGACTTGATTGGGTGGGTCTCAGTCGCTTGGACCGGATGCTTCAGAAGTATCTAGCAGCCGACCTCCAAAGGAGGAAGGGAAGCCAAGAAGCTTCACAGGGGCCCAGCTGCCGCATCTACCTCTTCCTGCCTCTGATACTGCCTGGGGGAACACCCGAAAGCAGTGTTGGTTGTTGGTGTGGGCCAACAACTTGCAAGGAGCTGTAACCCTAATGACTAGGAGACCGGTACAAATGGCCAGAGCTGCCCAACACCAGCACCGTGTGTCCAGGTCACCGCTGAGAGCTGTAGAGCATTCAGCGCCTCCCAGTGCTGCTGCCTCTGCTGCTGTCTGGTCCAGTATCCCGACCTTCAGACTGTGGCTGGGCTGCTGGGGCTCATCTCAGCGGCCCTGCCTGCGAGCGCCTCCAGCTGGTGAGTGGGCTCCCTGCCCTCTGCTTGCTGGTGTGCCCCGAGCTCCAGGCCCTCGTTGACAGGATGGTGCCATCTTGGGTGAGTGCCTTTTGTTTGGGGCTTTTGGGCTCTGTCTGGGATGAGATAGCTGGCCCCTTGTGGCCTTGCAAACTCCTGTCTGCTGTTTGTTGAATGAACCCCACTGTTGTTCCCTGAGTCTGAGTGTCCTTGCAGTTGTGTGCACAGGTGAGGACCTCACGCACTGCCCTTCAGCGTCTGCAGCCTCCACCTGCCCTGGTTCACACTGACTAAACTGGTTGCCTTCTCCCATGACCAACTTGTGAACCGTCAGTGCTCTTTGGATTCTGAACTACCCTCTCCACCCCCACTTCTAAGAGACCAAATCCATGTTCTTTAGAGCCTGGTGGACTTAGGTTTGAGGGAGGGAGAGCATTTGTCGTCGTGACCATCTCCAACTTCTCTTCACAGCAGAGATAGTTGTTTGGCCACCATTTTAGTAGAATAATTTTACAAGGGCAAGCATGTATTAGATTGTCTCACTGTCAAGGTTTTTGTGAACACTGACTGAGATAACACACCTAAAATATTTCACCTTGAGCTTGCGACCTGGATATGCGCAACAAACAGTAACAATCAGCGATGTTATTATTGACATCCTAATTACTAATCAGGGCTGTTACTATTCTGATTAACAGCGATGCTGGTGTACAAAGGGGTGTGGGCAATGGCATGTATTTTGGCATCTTTGAGTTATTGTATCAGGTACCTTTGCAAACACAGTTTGTATTTACCTTTTATTTTATCTCTGCCATAGATACTATCATCTGTAGTTTACAAATGAGTAAAGTGTAAATACGTTCATTTCACTTGGAAATGATGGACATGGGTTTGCCTCTCAGTCAGGTTGGTCCCCAAGATTGTATTTTTTTTTTCAAAGATTTATTTATGCATACATGAGCTGGGGTACAGGCCAGAGGTGTGGGAGGTGAAAGGATTCACCAGACAGAATGGGGAGCAAAAAAGGCAGATGGACTGAAGCACACTGCCGAGGGCAGCAGCGGGTGAGGCAGGAGAGGTCTGCTACGCCATGTGGGTCCCCTCCTTGGCCAGCAGCAGGGATCGAACTTGTGCTTCAGTGGCTGTGGTTTGCTTCATAGTGCATTGTTTAACCTGCTGCGCTACCAGGGAGGCCCCACCAAGATTGTATTTTTATCCATAATTGACTGCCTGGTTCTGTCACAGTATCTTTAGAAGGAGTAATGCGGAGGAAATTACTGGGAGTGATGGAAAGTTCAGGCTTTCTTGTTGCATTGTTCATAGGTTAAACCAACGCACCAAGGGACAGCAATCATGACTGTCCTCCAAGGGGGCATTTCTGCCCAGCCTCATGACACACACATGCCTTGTGAGTTGGGCAGGTACCTGGTCTTCCCTGCATGGGCCCATTCCTGTCTCTGCCTCTGGTGGTGTTACTCTCCCCACCTGTGCCGCTCTGTCCTCGTCTGTCTTCCTCCCCAAATGGTTCTAATTTCTTAAGGTCCAACTCAAGTACTCTCCTCTGTGACTTTTTAAAAAAGATTTTATTTATTTATGCATACAAGAGCTGGGGAACAGGCCAGAGGGGTGTGTGTGTGTGGGGGGGCCGTGGTGGTAAGAGGATTCGCCAGAGACAGAGTGGGGGAACAGAACAGGCAGATCAACTGAAATACACTGCTGAGAGGCGCAGTGGGTGAGACAGGAGAGGTCTGCTGTGCTGTGTGGGTCAGCTCCCTGGCCGGGGATCGAACTCACGCTGCAGTGGCCATGGAAGCCCCACAGTTCGGCATTCAACCCCTTGCGCCAGCAGGGAGGCCCTATTTTATTTTCTCCTTATGGAGGGTTTTTGTATTGTTTCACGCCCATTGCCTGGCCAGCACCCTCTATCCCTCATATCTTTTTCTAGATCAAGTATTTAAAGACAGGAATTCAAGTGTCATGAGAGGGACAATCTTATGGGCCCATGTTGATTCAGCTTACTTTAGTGTTTAGGTTAACTTTGGTGAAGTTAACCCAACGCCCTCTATATGCAAATGCAATTGTGGCTTGCTTCTTCCTGTAGCAATTGTCAGTGGCAGACATTGTCTGCTTTCAAGAGCCGGAAAGTTACTGGAGGAGCAGTCAGAATGAGACCGGCTGACATGGGGCAGGGGAGTGTGTCATTCAGACAGCCCAGGACAGTGATAAAGGGCCAAGTTACTGACCCGATTGCTGTAGGAAGTTTATTTCCACAAACACAATCTGGTCCTGCCAGCGAAAAGTGGATTGAATGGAATTATTAATTAGTAACTCATCTTGCCTTTAGCCCTGCCTTAGTATGCATAGGCTCTGAATGCAGCAAGTGGTTTGAGTTCCCTCTCTTTCAAAACTGAGCATGGAGGGAAGGGAAGACAAATTTCCAAACGAAACCAGATTGCAGAGGGCAGTCTATCACAGCTTCCAGGGAATCATAAAGGGCATCATCTTTATCATAAATCATAAATGTGCATAAACTTAAATGCACATTACAGTAGCTGAAACCTAGCCTAAAATGGTGCATTTTTGTTTCAATAGCATTTGATTATTCTTGTGATGATATTATTATGATCCTAACTACTGCAATTTGCGAGTATATAGAGATGGCTTGTCCGAAGAGATATGTCTTGAAATCAAGAATGATGGCGATGATTTGCTGTGAGCGCCCATTTGGAGGGCCATGGGTCACGTGGCATCCCGACAGGAAGCTCCGTGTGCTGGGGAGAGCTCGGCCACTAACAACTGGGGAAAGACGCTATGGAAAGAGAACTCGTGCCAAGCTGTGCTGTTACACAACAGCAAGACTTTGTTTGTCTTCACCCCCACTGTGAAGCTCTGTAACACCACATGGTCACACATAGTTTAGCAGCGGTGGCCCCATGTAGGGCAGAGGTTCTAACAGCGGATGCCGCACAACTAGCTTGCAGTAGGCTATGCTGTGCAGGTGTGTGTGAACTCTATGACGTCCACACAAGGATGACATCCACAAAGGCATCCCCTAAGATGCTTTTCTTACAACGTGTCCCATCCTTAAGGTGTTCGTTCTGTGGCAACTGAACCAGTTCGTTACCAGGGCCATCCATTTGGTAAATTGTCTTCAAGATTCTGCTGGACTGTCACTTCATGACACCTTGTCCTGGTTTCTCCAGATAGAACAGGTGACCAAGGACAACTGTCAACATTTATTAAAAAACTGCAGGGAGAAAGGGAGAATACTTCCTAGTTTCCTTTTCTCCCTCTTGGTAATTCCCTTGATAATTGCTTAGATCCATATTGGTACCAGTCACAAGTGTGTGCCATTTTAGAAGCATGCCTGAGTTATAGGGGGGTACTTGGTCTTGACAAGTGCTGGGATTATGTAGCAACATAGAATGCCTCCGATTTTCCTGTGCATGGTTTGCTAGCTTTCCCTGTATGGTTCTCACACGCCCAGAGGACTGCTCATTGCTAAGGGTCCCTGCCATTGGTTAGGCTGATAAGGAGATCATTTAAAGCAGAATGTCACCTTGACCCTGTGGATTAAGAAAACAGAAGCTGCCATCCTCCCACCTTTCAGAGCCACTAGGCCTGAGACCCATTTGCAGGGCCAGCTCAAGGATGTCTTTGAGATTTCTTGTGATAGTTGCATGTCACTAACAGGAAATTGCCAGTTCAGAACACGGGCTTAGCAGTGCGTTATCATTTGGGAGGACCGATGCAACATAGAAATGGGAACTAACCTAAAGAAAAGGATGGTTTCCTTTGCAGCTGACCATTTTTGTTTAAAAATCAGCTTTATTGAGATTTAATTTATCTACAATGGAATACACTCATTTTTAAGTACAATTTAATATTTTGACAAATATATATACCTCTTTCTTCATTCCTCTTTCCTCCTCCTCCTCTTCTTCTTCCTCCTCCTTTTCCTTATTTCATTATTTAGGACCTCTAGAAAGGTGGCGAATAGCAGTGCTACTGGAGGATATTCTTGTCTTGTTCCCAGTCTTAGGAATAAAATATTTAAAAACCTTTTTTGCTGTTTAATATGATGTTAGCAATAGAATTTTCATAGATGCTTTCCTATCAGAAATTCTCTTCTAGTTCAGAATTATTATTATATATTGAGGAACTTGGTAAAATGCTTTATGCACCCAGGAAAATAATCATAATTTTTCTCTTTTATTCTGCTAATATGCTGTATTGTATTGGTTGGTTTTTAAATATTAACCCAAACGTCCATTCCTGAGAAATTTGCACTTGGCCTTTTAACAAATAGATTTTTAAAAAATATCACTTTCTCAAATTTTAAAAAAATAATTGAAACACCCACAAGGTCTGTTGAGCTGCTGTTTTTTTTCTTTAAGACTTTTTTTGTTTTTGATATCAGAAAAAGTTGGCCTCATAAAATGACTAGAGAAGTGTTCCTTTTTTCTGTGTTTTATGAATTTGTTTAACATTATATTCTGTTCTTAAATATTTAATAGTGCTCACCAGTAATGCTATCTGGAGCTTTCATTTCCTTTATAGAAATGTTTTATAATGCGGATTTGATTTCTTTACTATATATAGGATTATTAACTTTTTTATTTCTTGTGAGACTTTAGTCTTGGAATTTTCTTTCTGGGAATTTTTTTCATTACATGTAAATTGTTATCCCAACAATTATATCCATTATACCCATTATATCCATAATGGAATGAAGTTTTTTTTATAATATTTTCTTTCTACCCTTTGAATGTCTGTAGGATGTATAACAATTTCCCCTCTTTCATAACATCAGTAGTAAACAAATGAAGTGTCTTAAACAAAACCACAAATAATTTGTGGTTTTCCCCTTGATACATCCAATTTATAAATGACACTGAGATTTTCAGTGAACTAATTTTGATTTATATTTTATTTCTTCATTTGACTGTTCTCTATGTATTGATTATTGCTTATGTTTATTTTTATCTTAGTTTTATTTACATTGGGGTCTAATTTGCTTAATTTTCTCCACTCTTCAAAGAAAGAAACTTGAACTATTGGTTTTCTACCATTATTAATTTTTTAAATATGAGCATTTCAATTGTATCATATTTCTTTTTAATTGTATCATACATATTTTGGTAAGCTGTTTTATGTTTTCATTTATTTCAGTACTTTCCCCTCTTTCTTTTGTGACTTCTTTGACATATAGAATTAAAAGAATTTTCTTTAAATTTTCAATTATTTGGAGATTTTCAAGATATCTTTTTTATTTCTGATTTAATTGTATTCAGGTCAGAGAACTTACTACTTTTGATTTTAATCTTTTAAAATGTATTGATTCTTGTTTTATGGCTTAGAACCTGGCTTGCTGTGGTGAAAGTTACATTTGAAATAAAGGGAATGCAGATTCTGAAGTTTTGGGTGAAATGTTCCATATATATCTATGAGGTCAAGTTGATTGTAGAATATATTAAGAGATAGAATAAGTTATAGCGATTTTATTATGGCCAGGAGCAAAATTGCCTTCATTTACATTAGCCAATACATGTCTAATTACACCAGGTTGAAACAAGTCCCCAAAGCCAGCTTGCACCAAATAGAACTGATCCATATGTAGAGATTGTGCCTCATCCAATGCTTTCAGCTAGTTCCTTGCTAGCAAAAAAAGGTAATTTTTCTTTTGGCCCCTGACAGTGAAACAAGAATCCAAATACTGGCTCTGATACAATGTAGAACATTATATTTAAAAAAATACCAGAGAAAAATGTATAGCTTCTGATAATATTACACATACATACAGGTAAATATGTAGAAGTAAATAAAAAATAAGTGTACTTTGTATATTTTTGTGCATAACTATAATTCAATAAGGGAATTATGGTCAATATAGGAAGTTTCTTATCTCCATTGATAGCACATAATCTCAACATAATCTCATCAAAAATCACTTGAATTGATTAGTTCTTAAAGTATATTTTAATAAATCTGTCTCTGTGATCAAGTTCATTGATTATGTAAAATATATTCTGCATTAAATGATAATGGTGTTAGTGGTCGTTGAGGAAAATGAAAAAAAAAAGGATGAAAACAAGTCAAACATTTTTTACACTTTATTAAAATTAATTTTACTAAATGACTCATGCCTGAGTTGTACACTCTTTTATGTTTATAGTATATAAAATAATTAAAATACATGACAAAAACAGCATAAAGCATAGGAGGGAGTGACTGGAAATATATTGTCTAAAATGTCCTTAACACGATTCAAAAGCATTAATTGAAAAGGATACCTGTACCCCTATATTCATTGCATCATTATTTACATTAGGTAAGGTATGGAAACAACCCCAATGTCCCCAAATAGATGACTGGATCAAGAAGATGTGATATATATACACAATGAAATACTACTCTGCGATCAAAAAAGCAACATGGATGTAGGTAGAGGGATTATGTTCAGTGACATAGCCAGAAGGAAAAAGAAAAATATCCACGGTTTCACTTATAGGAGGTCTGTAGGGGAACCAAATATGGGACTAGGAAAAAAATAATTTTGTTTTTTGATTTATTATAATTAACAGTCAACTTTTAATCAGAGACACTCTGCAGAGAAGGGGGAGAGAGCAGGACCAAAACAGGGGAGGGAATGTGTTCTTACACAAGGGGCTGTGGTGATGGTGCACCAGTGAATGGGTGGTGGGAATTTTTTGGGGACTACACCTGAAAGGAGAAAAGCACGTATTATACAAAGAGGAAGAATGATATAATATATAGTAAATAAAATTTCAAAAAAGTGTAATTAAAACAGAGTTCTGATGAAAAAAGTCCTTAACAAATACAATTCAACTATGGATGTATTTCCACTAACAACTTTTACTATGAATCCTGTGTTATGTGTGTTTTCACCAAAATAAAAAAAAATTGAAAAATAATAGGCTATTTTTAAGACTGAGGAAGTTAGAGGTGGATAAACATAAATCTTACAAAATCCTCTATCATCTTAAAGTATGAGGAGGGGGCATAGAATTTTTACTGTTTTGCTGGTTGCTCTGATATTTTTATGCCTTTATTTAGTTTTCCCAAATGGTGGTATTGGTCAATATTCAGCCTTTAACGGCAGCGGAAAGCAATGATCGTGGCCAACTGCAGGCAGATGTCGACTCTGTAAACTTTTACAAAAGTTTGTAGGGAGTATATCAAAATATTATCCCTTAGTACTACCTTCAATTAATTTTTAATTATCTTTCTTCTGTCTGTATTTTCCAATTTTCTCTAACATCCATTCTTTCAGTACTCAAAACAAGCAAACATAAAACCTCCCTCGTACAATTAAAGACATAAGCCTTGCCAAATTAATCTTGCCATAAAGTACTGGCACTTAATAATGTTTGATAATTCACTAAGCCAAGTCCTTGATACAGAATGGAACCAATCTTCCCTGAGTGACAGAAATGAACTGTAAACTGGCTTATCTCCTGACCTGTGTAAGGGAAAGTTTACTGATCAATCTGAGTTCAGCTTGCTGAAAAAAAAAGTCAAATTCTCTAGTCTTTTTACTGTTAAAAGGAAAATCTGCTATTAAGTTGCCATAATGTAGCATATGGAGAAGAATCAAAGACACATCAAACAAACAGCAGATCAAAGTTGAGATTTGTTCTAGTGCCAATCTAGGCTTCTGCTGTCTGGGTGCCTTTATCATAGAGTTGCCTCTCTTCAAGAAATGGTAGCAAAATTTTATTTGACTTAATTCTCCAAGCACTTTCTTTTTTCCAAAATACATTCCTTTGTCTTGTATGCCATTTCCCCAACTTCACTTCTGCACTGTCTATTAAGTTTACAATGAAGGCGTAGTTTGGAGAATGTCTATGCTTGGACAGAGATCATGATACGCACTATTATGAACACAGTTTTATTCTGATTATCTCCATCTGTCTTCTAGAAACACTAATGCAGATAGTGTTACCAGGTCTTCTGTGGCGGAAAAATTTTCTATCATCTACTTACTACATTTGAGAAACACTGGTTTAAAACCATCTGAACAGGTTTCTTTCTTGTAATATTGCTAGCACCTAAAATAAGTTGTGCTGCTCCAGGTGGCTGAGGATTTATTGTGAAGCATTTCCCAATGTATGTGATCAAGGAGACTTATAAGTGTGCCTGTGTGTGGGTGTGTGTGAATCACACATTTGCATAGCGTGGAAGTGGGGGTTCCAAGAAAATCTTTGTCAGATGTTGATTCGAGTTCTAAAACTCTAAAACCTGCACGGACTGGACAGAAATGATAGGTGAGTGGGGTCTCTGCCACAGTGGCTGGTTCTCCAGAACTGGGCCAACCATGGTCAGTCCAGTGGAGCTTTCTTTCAGATCTTCTGACTTTTTAAGAGCAGTGCTCTAACTTTTATAAAAAATGCCTCAAGTTTTAGGATTTGGAAAATAATTTGAATATTTTTTTGAAACACAGTTGGGGATCATACAAAACACACTTGCCAACTAGATTCACCCCATTGGCACCCCATCGGCCTGCCACCTCTGAAGACCATCTGTCTCTAACCATGCAGGACTGGGCTGCCTGCTGTGTTGCAGTGCCTTGTGCGAATTTAAGCCATGCATTGTGTTGTATAGCACTTCAGCTATGTAATGAGAATGTTAATTCATGCGCTGAATTACATAGAGGGTTAAGTACTCACACCTAAGGTATTTGAACCTTTACTGTAGGAAATCAAGTGTTAACTAAAATTTAAGGTTAGGAAATAGAGAAATTAAAAAGAATAGGTATATCACTCATGGTCACAAGTTACTAATTGTGCTGGCAGAAGAGCTGGGGTTGAACCCTGGGGCTGTACTGACTCCAGCTCTGTGAGCTTGATCACTGCTCCTGTGCACATAGTTGCTATCTTCAGCTAGGCCTGGGGACTTATAGTAGATATTCAATAGATACTGTTGGGTTTATGGAGTCGAATGTAAACTCTTTGAGAACGGGAACCATCTCTTCTGTTGCCTTTAGATAGCTGAATATTTATCTGTCTATCAACTATCAACTATATATCCTATTATTCTATTGAAAAAACTGATAGAGCTGAGCACATGGTTGGTTCTCAAGAATCACTGACTAGCAGCAAAACACAGTCCTCCCCCAGCCCTGGCAACTCACACACATAAGGGGAGCTAATACAAGGACTGATTTATTGGGGTCACCTGAGGATGTGTCCAATAAGCAGCGTGCAGTACCAAGTTATTTTTTTTTAAGATTTATTTTTATTTATACAAGAATTGGGATGTAGGCCAGAGATGTAGGGAGTGAGAAGATTCATTAGAGACAGAGTGGGGAGCAGAACACGCAAATCTACTGAAATACACTGTTGAGGGGAGCAGCGGGCAAGACAAGAGAGGTTTGCTGTGCCATGTGGGTCAGCTTCCTGGCAGGAGATTGAGCTCATGCTGCAGTGGCTGTGGATGCTCCATAGTGCTGAGACTTTGACCCCTTGTGCCACCAGGGAGGCCCAGTACAAAGTTTTTGATCCGTGTCCTTAAGTACTTTCACTTATATCATTTTTTCAATTTTTATTAACCATAAGGACTTTTATTTAGCCTTTATTATTTTACCAATTTTTATTACTTTGATGACAAGGATCTATACCAGATACTTATAGTCAGGTATTTTCTAGTAAGTGTTAGCATCCTAATTAGGTTGCATTTGGGCACATACTGATTTCTGTCCTTATTTAGTCCATAAACCCCAACGTACATTAAACCACAGGATCTTACAGTCCGCTGGCTAAGTCTCATAACATTTAACTGTTATCTCACTTTGTAAGACTTTTGCTTTTTCATTATGGATGGTTCCTTGGCATTGGTAGGGGATGAGTCTGCTGAAGACTTGATTTCCTGCTCAAGACATTGTGTGAGTTTACATTGCTTGGTCTCCCAGTTAAACCCCAGCAATGCCAAATTGCTAATCTTCCTACTCACTGGTTTTTCAGAAGACCCTGAGACATCCTGCCCTGGCGGAGTAAAGGAGGTTGGGCAAGGGTGCTGGAGGACAGGGACCTGCAGAGTGTGCATGCAGGATGGAGCCAGTTTTTGGTGATCGGGTAATCTCCTTCAACATAGAGATATAGTCTAAGTTAACTTGAATGGTTATTTGTCTATGAATAAAAAATGCTTGTAAGTAGACAAACAACTATTTCATCTGGAATGCTGATAAAAATGCCATTTTTATTAAAATGACAGCCTATTTGAATGCATGGTCACTTGGTCTGGCATGTTTAGAGGATGCATTCAGCATTTAAAACACAGCATCTGCAAGATTCTAGGCCAAGCCTCCCAAATTCCTGAGAAGGTCAAGGTGGTAGAATGGGAAGACTCCGAGTTTCTGGAGACAGGTCTAGGCTTGAGTTCCAGCCTGTGCTTTGCTAGTTCTGTGTCATTCACTGAAGAAATTCCTGCCTTCCTTCCCTATTTTTTAGTTTTAGGCCCTGCAATTATAAGTGACCTTAATAATACTCAAATGGGAGATCCAAAGAGTGGAAGAGCCTATTACGTACAAGAGCTCCACGAATGAGATTCCACTGGATTCTCAAATTATGGTAGATTTTCCATTGTTTTGGGTAAAGTCAAGTAATATATTTATTTGGTGATATCAGCATAGAAAACCACAGCACTTTTCCTGGGCACCCACAGTGCGGGGTGGTAAGGATATTTATCTGCACAATATGGTAATACCTACATTTCACATATTTTGAATTTGAGGTTTCTGCAATGTTCTGTAAGACTAAATATAAAAAAAGGACTTCAGAGAAATTTCCATAAATATTTAATAGGAAAACATGTGCTTTTTGGGAGGAATGAAACTTGTGGATGGGAAAAAATTATAGGTAGACTCTGCAAGAGTCTGTACATAACATAGCAGTTTTTAACCATGAAATGTTAGCAGAACTTACCCTCCTGTTTCCAGAGAATTTTCCCTTTGATCCAGAATCAAGAGCAGGCCTACAACAAGAACCCTGCATTGATTTTTCTCCCACTGGTCAAGGGTGTTTCTTGATAGTTGAAGCAGGGATTCTTTAATATCTCTCTCCCCCCACCTCCATTCCTGCTTTGTTCTAGTTTCTGATGAATTTGGCCACAGGAAAGCAGTGAATCTTGCTGTCTATAAATATAACTGATTTCAGTACGAGTTAAAGAATTCAACCTAGAGAAAAGTGAGACGAGGAGAGAAAAATCCTATTAGGATCATTTTCCTCATTCCAGTAGGGCTGATGAGGGAGTGGAGGCTTCTTGCCAGCACACCCTCAGTCACTTTGTCGAGCTGATTTTTAAATAACTTGGGTGATTGGCCTCTTTTTTTTTTTTTATTTCCTGTGGGAATTCATTCTTAACAGTGCTGACTCTCAGGAAGTTCTTCTTGACATAATATTATTGTGTCCAATTTCTTCATACATTTCCCTTTATTTACTTTCACTCCATAAAGAAATCAATAAGAATAAAAAAAGAGAAAGGAAAGCAGTTAAGAGGTAGACTGGGCGGAAAAGTTGCTGGCTGCTCAGAGGAGGCAGAGAAAGCAAAGCTGTGCCAAGATACACCATGAGATGGGCCTCCCTGGTGGCACAGTGGGTTGAGCAATGCACTATGAGGCAAACCACAGCCACTGCAGCATGAGTTCGATCCCTGCTGCCAGCCAGGGAGGGGACCTACATGGCGCAGCAGACCTCTCCTGCCTCGCCCGCTGCTCCCCTCAGCAGTGTATTTCAGCCGATCTGCCTGTTCTGCTCCCCACTCTGTCTCTGGTGAGTCCTCTCACCTCCCTGGACTCTGGCCTGTACCCCAGTGCTTGTATGCATAAATAAATAAATCTTTAAAAAAAAAAAAGATAGACCACTAGAAGTGACTACTTCTCAAATGTCTCTACCATTTTACCTGCCTCTCACCTCCTGTCTCTGGCAACCACCAAATCTCTGTTCTGTAGCTTTGTTTTTTTTTTTTTTTTAGACTCCACAAATACATGAGAATATACAGTTTCTGTCTTTCTGTCTTATTTCACTTAGCATAATGTCCTTAGGGTCCATTCATGTTGTCACCAATGGCGGGGTATCTTTTTTTTTTTTTTTGCATTTTTTTATTAAAATATTTTAAAATTTACATATACTTGCCATTAATTGTAATCCCCATGTGGCGGGGTATCCTTTTTAAGGCTGAATAATGGGCAAAGGTGCAATGTTCCAGTTTAAAGATAAACAAGTCCGGGGTGGAAGGTACAGCTTGTGACTATGATCATTAATGCTGGACTGCATATTTGAAAGTTGCTAAGAGAACAGATCTGAAAAGTTCCCATCCCAAGAAAAAAATTGCAACTAGTATCATAATGGATGTTGGGTAGACTTAGCGCGGTAACATTTCTGGACGTGTACCAATATTGAATTGTTATGTCGTAAGGCCTGAAACTACTATAATGCTGCATGTCAGCTATACCTCAACAAAAAGAGAAAGGAATAATTGGAGGGAAATGGACCTTGGGATGGACCTGCGGAGGCAGCAGTGGTTTAGGATCAACAGCAGATTTCCTCATAATTCTGAGCTTTCCCTAAATGAAATGGCATCTCAAGATGTTGATTTCAGTAATCTGTATGGATCTGGTCAATTTTTAGGTTGCTAACTTTAAATTTATATTCAATACATTTCAAAATGTCATAGCTATTTCTGTTAACCTGCATAACCTAGATTTTCAACATGGGGCTCAGGATGACTGGGGAGAGAGGGTGAGGAAGACAGTCTCGCTCTCTTCTTCCACATTGTAACTCAGCCTTCGCTTCTCCCACACCCTCCTCCCTAGCAAATGCCTCCATCCTTGTGGCTACCTTGTTGAACTTAGACCTTGTTGAACATCACAAAATGGTAGATTTCCGGAAGAAACACAGAGGACAGACAGATAGCGCATGGAGGGTTCTACTGAATGTGCCAGAATAAGCACATTCACCCCCTCTTTCCCTCCTGTTGGAGAAGTCAGGAGCAAAGATCCCCACTGGGGTGTTGAGAGGATCAAGACCTCACGTGGCATTCTTAGGTGTCCCTGGTAAAAGGGACATTTCCTAATATTAGAATGTTTAAGGCAAACAGTCATGTCTGCTTTAACATTCAAGCGTTGCTCCACTTCTCATAGCTACTGAACCACAAAACCAACTGTTAACACATCTCAGTGACTTGCCGTTGTCCTTGGAACAAAATTCATAATTGTCCATGTGAATGGCAAGACTTTGCCTAACCTGGTTTGGTTCAGTGACCCCCACCTGGCTGGTTTTGTCTCCTCGTTGAGCTGACCCCCATCCATTTCCTCAGCTGTGCTGCCCTCTCTGCGCTAAGCAACCTCCAGAGGCTGCTCTGCCTGGTCCTCCTCCCTTTCCCTAACTATCCCATACTCACCTGTTTCTCCCCTGCTCCAGGACACTTTCTCTGCCCACCTCCACTCCCAGACTAGGTGGGGTCCCTGTCACGAGCTCTCATGGGCCTTTGCCTCCACACCAGGTGCAATTAGACCCATGTCACAGGTGTGTCCACTCCACTGGACCGTGTGCTTCACAGGAAAAAACACCTTGTCTTTGCTCCCCGTGGAATCCCCATGGCCTACTGGTGGCTTATGTACACTGCAAACTCATTCATTTCCTCAGGATAAATGACTGTGTGGGGGACACACAGCTTATACACAGGCCCACTAGTGGGAACAACCTCCAGGGCCTGGACGCTGTGGGCGCTTGTTCGAAGTGGTTAGAATGATTAGCACCAATGGTTTGAACTGAGTTCAGGAAATCTTCCCCAACTGAAACTTGTTTGCTGCCAGTTAAGTCATCTGAGCAATGTTCCAGGTGCCTCACAAGTGCCTTCAAGTGGGTCCCTGGGTTTATTAAACTCACAATCAGAGACACCCACCCCTCCATGCATCCCGAACATTTGCACAAAGTGATTACCAACCTCCTGAGTATTTTTCTCTTTTCCTGATGTGTTTTCCCTGACTTCTTAGGAAAAAAAAACAAAAACGTATTTTCAGGAGTTAATAAGAGTTCCTTCTTCTCACCGAGAAGGGAACGCATCTTCGTTCCTTCACAGCAGCCAGCGCACTGTTAAATAACACTTACAATGATACTTAAGGATAACAACCTCAGCATATGTCTTGGGAAAATTAAGAGGCTCTTAGAGAACCTTTTTATTTTTCTTATATTGTGGCTAGCTCTCTGGGATATTTAAGTCCAAGTTAAATGTGTACTAAAAAGAGTGAGGAGATTCAGTGGCACTACACAGATAAGCATGGATGTTCATTATTCTGGAGCTGTCTTGTTCCAAGGCACAAGTCAAGGGAACCAGTGATGGGGAGGCCCACTGGCTGAGGGGTCACAGAGCCGGTCCTTTCAGGAGGAAGGAGGCTGTTCCAGAGGCCTCGTCAGGCAAAGTGTCCATGGAGCTTTGGACATGTGAGAGTGAGTGGTGTTCACAGAGGAACACAGGGTCTTAAAAGTATACGAGCAGCATCATGACAGGCAGCAGCGTTGTTTCTTGTGAAGTCTGAGCTGATAAAGAGCTTCTCACACAGCCCCAGCCAGTGCTGGGGACACCAGGTGTCCCAGGAGGTCATGTGCCAGCTTTTCCCTAAGTCCTAATGAGAAACACGAAGTAGTGAGTGGTGGGTGATGCTATGATGTCCCCCACTGACCGTCACGGTTTGGATACACTGGCCCAGAGGAGGTGATCGAAGAGGAGGAGGGTCAGGGCCTCATCTCCTGAGTTAAGTCCTCTTTCCCAGGGTGTCATCTCACCTGTATGCCTTCTTCCTCACTGCTCTTTCACCCAACTGGCACTGAGGTTTTCATGTTTCTGATGGCCATTGTCACTAGTGTGGCATGATCGGTCGCTCCTTTTCAATCAGGAGAGTAAGGTCTGTCTTCATCTCTGTCGTGGCCATCTGTGGGGTCAGTGAAAAATGATGAGGCTTTTCCACCCTTCCACTATTGGTGTTGATGATGGACACCTGCGGTACCTAAAGTTGGCTGTGGACATGCGCAAGGGGTTGCACCTGGGCTGAGACACGAGGCTAGCAGGCCTGCTGGGCCCCTGCCTGCCGTGTACCTGGTCATCTCTGACGTAAAGAGGAATAAAAGCCTGAGAAGGCCACCGAGGGCTCCAGGACGCCTCCTTGACCTGTCTGCGGGATCACGGAGAACCTGCCCCGTGCCCCGCTGGCACCACAGCACCCTAGAGCTTGGTACGGACATGTTCCCATGCAAAGTCTTAGAGATTCTGTAGCAGTCTTGGAAATCATCAGGCCCAACTTATCTATTTTTCCTGATACTATCTGATCCTAACCCGGACCCTGATCCCTTGACTGAGCAACTCTACGTTTTCAGGCCTGGCTGCTGGCTGCAGATGCATCCCCGGTGGGAACATCAAAGAGACCACAGCCTGTTTCTCTTGGAATCAACTACAATCGTGGAATTTTCTTTGTTTTTTCTTCTCTTAATGCTACAGTTGTTTGAACAAACACTGGTATTGTTGGTGCAGGTGGCAGCTTCACTCCCCGCTGTGTGCTTTAATTAGCCTCCTTGCTGGGTCAGTTGTTGGCCGCCTGCTGGGTGTTCCCGGATGCAGGAGCATGTGGGTGATCTGGAGGGCTCTTGTGTTTCCTTACTGGACTTTGTGGAGATGATTGCTTTTAAAAGATAGCCGGGCTCCATGGAATTGCTTTTTTCTTGCTGTCCTTTGAAATACACCCATCATCATGTTTGTTCCATTATCCTCTGATTAAAAACTTAGGTGCAGAAGGTGGAGTCAAATGAAATGGGGGAGGGGGGGAACAACCCAAAAAACCAGATGGGAAAATCTTTTCCCTATTGTTTAAGCCAAAAATTTAGTAGGAAGCTAACCAAGAGAAAATTGAGGTATCGTCAATTTCAGATGTTAGCTGGGAAAACAGAGTGGAAGATGGACTGGAATAGATTTTCATCTGTGCTTTGCTCTGACCTAGCCCCTGACCTTAAACAGTCATCTTAACTTTTGTGGTCTTTGTTTTTTCAGGGATACATTAAATGAACCAATGCTAAGACCTTTTCTGCTTCTAACATTCTAGGGAGACATGGTATACAAACTCTAAAGGTTTATAGAGAATTGAACTGTTCTAGTCCAGTGGGGGATTTGGAGGTGAGGATCTCCATTGTCTCCTAGGAAAGGGAGTCTCTGCCCTGGAGTTCCGGTGTGCAATGCTATTACACGAGACAAGTAAAAGAGTAAGACATCAGGAGGCACCATAACTACACTATAAACACAAATTATTTTATTATAATTCTTAAAAGGTTAGGATATGGCTGAGTACACCCTTTCTCCAGCATTGTGAGAAACGGGCAGGATGTGTTCCCACCTGAACCGACCCAGATCCCATGACTGGGCTGGTGCAGGCATCGCCCAGCTGCTGCAGGTGTTGGCTGCTAATGGCTCACACCTGCTCTCTTTTCCACACGCCTGCCCTTAGCTGATCAGAGCTGTCTCGCCTATTTCCTTTCTGCCTGTGGTCCCTGGTCCACTCCCCAGGGACCTTTCCAATAAATAATTCCCAATGATTCCAGACTTAGCATAAAGAGGCTGAGTCTTATATGGAAACCTGCAGCAGCTCCAGTAGTAAAATCACCAGTGAAGTGTGGAAAAGTGCTCTGCTTTATGTATTTATTGGGCATATGAAATCCCAGAGAGACACTTCCACAGCACTGAGGCATCTCCCCTCCATGCGAGGTAGACAAAAATAATATCCTAGTCGCGGTCATCATGCTTTCTTCCACTTTCCCTGATATTTTGGCTGCAATTTGAATGAAAATAGGAAAAGTGCCGAATATCACGTTATACTGAAGTCTTATCACAAAGCCTCGGTGATATAACAAAAGGCCATTGATATGAATAGTGAGAAAAGGGAGTTATGACTACCCAAAATATCTCAACAGGTGAATGTGGCTGACCTCCTTGCAGGTTCCTGAAAATTATAAAAGGGGATATAGTTTCTTGGGGGAAAAAAGTGCTTCTCTAGTCAACCTAAAGCAGTGGCTCTTTCCAGGTCAGAGGTGGTTAGAGCCCCCGGCTCTGTCATCACACACCTGTAGCCACTGCTCCCCGTCATCTGCTAAGCAAGACCTGACCAGTTCTCAGTCTGGCCCAGACCAAGCTCTCTGGCTTCCGTTCTAATGATTCTTCCCTCCCTGGCTGCCTATGATGGTTCACCTCCTGATGGCAACGAATGCACCACTGCGTTCCATTCAACCATAGCCTGTGGTCAAATCATCCTCCCAGTCTGAATATACCAGATTTAGTTCTCTAAGTTCTCTAAGTGAAGAGATCTTTCTTTCCAGTTCTGCTGGAATATTGCACGCATCTTATGCAGCGCATAATGGGTAAAACCCAGAGCCCACGTACAATGAAACAAGTGGACAAGGTAACTGCACTAACCCTACATGAGTAGGAGGGGACAGACCACCAATACCCAAGGCTTGGATTACATAGTCAAGGGCACTGGAGAAAGCAAAGGACAGCAACGGGGGTCTGATGTATGCCAGGTCTGCAACACAGCAGGTGTTCACTGGGAGCCAGAGGCCAGCCTAGGAGCAGCTGCTGAAACTGGGGGCGGTTCTGACTCCCACATAATGAAATCTGAAGGGATCCAGTAGGCAGAACCCTGAGAACTCTTAAAAGTAAACAGACAAACTGGATCTGAAGACAGAGCTCTTCAGTGAGGAGAAACTGCCAGAATAAGATCCAAAGCAAAGCACCGGGTCAACAGAAGCAAGATGAAGTCCAGGAGCAAGCAGAGGAAGCTGCAGCCAGGTTTTCAGTTGTGGAAGACAATTATGAGCATTTCACAAAATCAGCAGAAGAGGGAGCTCTAGAGCCACGATGTGAGGAAGGAAAACCACCCAATTCCCTATAAAAATGAACAACAAAAAGATTGCGATCCAATTCCAAAAAGAGATGTTAAAAATGGAATAAGGAGCAGAATAACATTCCTACAGACAATTAAAGCATGCCAGAAGGAACATGTTTACAAGGCGGAAGGGAACATACTCTCAAGTGCAGAGAGAAGTGTGTGTGGGGTGTTCTGAGCATAGAGGGGACGGGCAGAAGAAGGCGGTGGGGGGATTGCGGAGACCCCACGAGGGTTTTCTAATCCCAAGGATGGCCAGGAAGAGCTGCTGGGGTTCCATGCTGGCCAGAGGCTTAGTAACAAGGAGCCAAATGGAGCAGGGATTGTCATGGGGAAAACTCCCATGGTCTGATCCCGCCTGGATGATGCTGGGGACAGAGTGGAGAGTGAGAGTGGAGCCAGGTCATCAGGGGAGAAACACGCAGGAGGTGACCTGGGAAGGTGTGCCGAAGTGACCTTGAGGTCTTCCCCGGGTTCACTTACTGGTCAACAGGCAGGCAGCCCAGGGGCCTATCATGTTGGTGTAAAGTTATAGGTTAAAGTTGCAAAGTTAAAGTCACAAAGCTAAGCTAATGCACCAATATCCGTGGATGGACTGGTGCCTCTAAAAGAGAGGAGCCATTAAAAAAAAAATTAACTGAAGTAACACTGCATTCTAGTAGTATCTGAGTTTCAGGTGTGCATCATTAAAAAGCAATCTCTATTTCATTGAGGTCACCCCTAAAAGTCCACATCCATCTTGACACTCTCTGACCACACCTCTGTCCATCCATCTCAGCTACTCTAGACTTCCCACCTAGGCAATCCCAGAACCTCGTCGTGACCTTCCGGGCCCTCTCCCAGTGACCTTTGCTGTCGTCTCTGCTGTCAGGTCCCTCTTTCCCTTTCCATCAGGTTCTAGAGATCAACCCTTCACTCATTATTGAACAAATCATCACCTTGGGCCCTCACGCCATTGTACGCAGCAGCAACTTTGCCTCTGGTAAACCCATTTAAAGGTCAAGGATGGCCTAATATCTTTTTCTAGCACTGACCTTTACCTGCAATTCCATCTGCTTTCTTGACATTTTCACTCGGATATCTGAAAAAGTTTTCAAATTTAACTTACTAAAACAACATCGACTCCCTCTTTACTTCTTGTCAGCCTCTTCCTTGTCGATAAGCGACACCGCATTTGCTAGTTCTTCTCAGATCAAAAGCTCTGCTTTCCCTCCAATACCACATTTACTGTGAATACGTCACGGTATCTTTTTCCTAAACATACACTGAGTCCATCTACCCCCTGCATTCTACTAAAGACACAGCCCCCTCCCTGAGCATCCCCCCTCACCTGTCCTTAGTGCCACCATCTTCCAACTGAGCCCCTCCTTGTACGGTTGTCCCCACCCTCTGTTTCCATCCAGGAGCAAACCAGGTCACGCCACCCCACCACTTAAAATTCTCCAGTGTTTTCTGATTTTTCCATAGACTAACTCCCGCCTAAGCTTTTTTGGGCCTGTGTAAATAGCTAGTTTGCCTCTGGCCTACTACTCATTATCCCCTTCCCATCATACCCCAGTCATAAAGGTCTTCTTTTAGTAGCTGGAAATGTTCAAGATGAGTACCGTTGGGACAAAATGGAGTGGTGCATGGTGCCGAGAGCCTGGTGGAGAGGCCTGGCCTGTCTGTGAGGGCAGGGAAGATTCCCTAGAATCTCCTAGAAGGAGAGAGATTTGTGCTGGGATGTGAAGAGTTGTGGGGGGCTTGGGCGTGGGAGGTGAGGGGTGGTAATGGTGGTGGTGTAGTTGTGTGCAAAGGCCCTGGGGTAAGGAATTTGATACTGACCACAAGCATTTGCCCCATGCATGAGGAAAGACCAGATCCTGAGACACAGGTCTGTTACAGAAACAAATGCTTTATTCTGAGCAGGGTAGCTCAGCAAGGAGATAGGCCCATGCAGGTTCAGCTCTCTCTCTGAGAATAGCTTCCAGTCTGGATACTTATTGCAAGACTAGGGGTTGGAGTGTGAGTGTTGGGGTCGGGAAAGTGTCAAGTGCTCTTTGCTCAGTGTCAGCTGTCCTTTATACCTCCTCATGGATCACTGTTGGGTTCTGTGTTATAAGCGGTGGACTTGCAACCTGTGATGTCAGGAGTTCTCTGTGGGTCATCTGGGTTCTCCATTGGGCCTCCAGCCAGCTGCTGTGCTGGCTAAAATTGTTCCTAGTCAAGTAGCTCTGAAGAGGAGATCATAAATAATGAGAAGTTTCTGGGTATTGATTTAAAGATGGTGCATTTGAGGTGGGATCTAAGTACCAGAGCCTTGGGCAGAGGTGGATCCTTCGGTGTCTTTCAGGCCATATCAGGGATGTCACTGGGGTCCAAACTACTTCTAAGGCTGGCTGGTAACTAAAATCCAGCTCTTAGCGATGATCGTTCTTGTAGACTGTGGTCTCAGTCTCAGTTAAAATGTGAAAACATGGAGGGGAAGAATGTCCCACTATGGGCGTAGATGATGTCTTTGTGAGTAGCAGTGGGGGAAGGAGTGGATGCTGTCTCTTATGAGACTGAGTCAAGAAGTTAGAAGTATGGGGGGGAGGTACCTTTTCAATTTAGTCCATAGAGGCTGTTGCAGCAGCCTCTGAGGATGCAGGGGAGGGGACGATCTCCAGGCCCTTCCTAGTGGCCAAACTTGCTCCCTTTGGAGTGCAGGGACCTCATTCCTGGAGCCTGGGGGGTAGGAAACAGCAGCCTGAGCTGCCTCTGTGTGGTGGGAAGAGCCTAGACTCTCTTAGAGCTCCAGGACATTTGAAAACATGAATGATTTTAGACTTGCCAAGATACTGGAACGGTGGAGCAATTACAGATCCATTATGGCTCTTCAAACGTCTGGCTCCCTTTGGGTTTTGGATAGTAAATACTTTTTTTTCCCTGTGACTACTGTCCTTCACCTTCAGTCTTCTTCTTGCTCTTTCTTCTTATTTTTAAGTGGTGCAGGTTAGCAAATGCTCGTCCTACCTCTTGATCGCCCCATCTGGCCACTAGCTTTCAGTCTCCAAATCCTGTTTCCGATCACAGCTGTCAGACTTGCTGGTTCAGACACTTCCCCATCACTTGCAGGAATAGCTGCAAGCTTCTCCCTTTTAGGCAGATTTGATGAGAAAAGGACGCTCGTCCCCCGTTTTCCCTCTATGAACTTATTTCCCAGCCCCCAGCTCCTTTATAGGCCTTAAGACTTCGGAAGCAATGACAGAAATCCTGTGTGTCTTGAAAGCCAGTGGTGGAGAGCGGAAGTCCATGTCCTTGTCCAGTCGCTCGTGTCAGCAGGGTGGGCTGTCAGGAGCCCCAAGGCCAATGGCTCACTTTCATCGGCAGGATGTATTTTCTTGTGATTGATTGCTTCCTCCATAAATTATGGATATGCATCTCTGCTGAGGCCAGTGACTTATGGAGAAGCCTTTTAAGCAGTAAATTCCCTCTTTCCCCATTCTCTGGACAGTAATGACATTGCTCAAGTCACAGAGAAATACGGGGCTGCCCTTTGCAGAGATGACACTTTCTTAAAACACAAATTTGCACCGGCTCAAGCCTCAACAGGGACTCTCAGGAAGGACCTGCAGCTTCAGTCTGGACAACCTGCTTTTCTCAGTCCTCTTTTGCAGGGAGGTCTAGCTGGAACAGGGCAGGGATTTGTCTAAATTGAAATGTGTGGATTTTGGGCCTTGTTGTGTTGTTGTTCATATTATTATCTTATGGCAAAAGAATACTTGTGGAATGATAGAGGAAGAGGGAGAGCAGGTATCAGAAGGCGAGAAATGCTTCCTACTCTCCTACCCAAACTCCCCTCCCCCATTTATTCCCTTGGTCTAGTGTGGAACAGGAAAAGAGTTAAAGGCAGTGGTGGAGGAGTTGTAGTGTGGCTTTCTCAGACTGGTTCAAGCAGTTTCCCTTCATGGCCTGGGAGAACCAACGCTGCATGGACGTGAGAATGGACCATTTCCTCTGGTTTGATAGGACTCCTTCCAGCACCTCCAGCCAGCATCTTGGGAAGTGACACCCGAGGCACACGTCTGGAGTCTTCATAAGCATAGGGCATGAGTGAGAATGAGATGGGATGAAAAAGAAAGAACAGAACAGACTTGCTAGTGTGGTCTCAGATTCAGTTTCACAACTTCCTAACAGATGCAGGTAGCTGT
The DNA here is from genome assembly GCA_019455555.1 of Galemys pyrenaicus. NCBI lineage: Eukaryota > Metazoa > Chordata > Mammalia > Eulipotyphla > Talpidae > Galemys > Galemys pyrenaicus. Next base: position 3,376,027 of record JAGFMF010011658.1, on the reverse strand, counting down.
TGACACAATAGAGGTCAAGAGGCCTGTCAGCTCTGCCACTTTCCCTCAGGACTGGGATATTCATTCTCATAGTTGTTGAGATTATTGGCAGCTGACAAATTTCACCCAAGTCACTCTCCAAGAATTGCTCTCAGCTGAAGAGAGCTGCCACACTCAAGGTCACACTCTCTCCCAGAGGGGAATCAGTAGAAGACACTGTTATGACCTGGTCACAGTTCAATTCCTCCCTCACAATTCTACCTTCCCTCCAGTCCCTGCAGGTGATGATCCAATAAATTTCCTGCCAGAAAATCTCCACCCCAGAGTCTATTTCTCAGAGAATTCACCCTGTGACACTCAATATCTGTACAAGCAACCCATAGTTTTCACATCACTTGGTTACTCTTATGCTGCCTCTTATTTCTTGTCTAGAACTGCCTAGACCCCCAATAGCTTGCTCCATCATTCCTGAATATTCTTTCAAGGTCAAACATTTTTTATTTCAGCTTGGTGTTAAGTTCTCTTCTTCTTATTCATGATATGTTGCACACTACTAAAATTTCCCAATGGCACATGACATTCATCATCCAGATAATGTGACTAGTTAGCTGTTGTTAATGTATTGCACATGTTGATGGCTTGACTATGTAGCTGAGAAGAGTGTTCACAAGTGTGCCCCCATACCTGCTTAACACTACTATGGCCTATGCGTTAGTCACAAAGAAATGTTACTCTGTTTTAGTTGGCTCATTATGAAGCAGTGAGCTTCTTTTCACTGGATATGTTAAAGCAGAGAAAGAAAAAGAAGGGCAAAGAGAACTAATATCTATCGGTTACCTGACATTTGTTCACTAGGCTGACGTTTACATATATTGCCTCATTTTACCCCCCAAACAACCTTATTTACAAAGTGCCACTAAACCTATTTTTAAGTGAAGATTTAGAGGCTCAGGGAGGTTAAGAAATTCCTGGGCAAAATAATGAGAAAATGGAGGCTTTAAAATTTCAATCAGAATTTATTTGACTTTAAATCCCATGATTTTTCTCTTAAAACACTTTTTATCCAGAAGTATGAAAGGGGTAGTGTGTGTGGGTATGCATCTTTTACAAGAAATTTATGCCTCAATAGATTACTTATGTATAAAGGTGATTATATGTCTGTATGGGCTAATAATAAAGAGTTAAGATTCTGGCTTCAGATTGTATACATTAGGTATATATCCCTGGGAAAATGTCTTAATTCCTTTAAGCCTCAGTTTCCCAGTATATAATAGCACCTAATTCAGAGGGTGAGTTAAGAGATCTAAAATTAGGACAGGAAATTTAGCATTCAATAAAGGTAAGTCATTTTACAAATTATTATTCAATAGAAGTTGAACTTAACCAGTGATTCAAAACTGAGGGTGTGATGCTAAATTACTTGGTATTAATAAACAGGCCCCAACTACAGAGTCTGATTCATCATATCTTAGATCTAACACCAACATTTATATTTTAAGAGTCTTCCCAGATGACTCTACCACAAATCAATGGGTCAGAAAAATCTCAGTTAGCAAAATAATAAGTTCCCTTATGCTTTTGAGATTCCGTGATTGTAAAGGTGAATATTAACCTTTTAGGGAAAACATTGCAGCACTTTTATTGTCAAACAGAGGTGATACTGCCCTCAAAGGGACAAAATTATTTCCTGCGAGAGAATGGTAGTTAAAAAAAAATCATCACTATTTTTTTTAATTAAAAAAATATAGCATCATTGTTCATTTTTGTACAGTTTTTGATTCCTTCTCTCAGGTGTAAGTCCCATAAAGCTCCCACCACCAATTCACCTGTGCACCATCACCATAGTCCCTGGGCTTCTCCCTCCTGTTTTTATTCTCCCTCTCCCTCACCTTCCCCTGCTATATGTCTCTGACTTATAGTTTGCCTGCTAGTTTTTTTCCTCTCTACCCATTAAGACCTCACTATTTTGATGTAGAGATATACATATAATACATAAACAAATGCACACTATATTTGTGATATTAAAATATCATTGGAAGGGAGTGATTTGAAACAGTTATCTAAAGAGCACCTGGGTATGTGTGTGTAGGTATGATAATGAATAAAGGGTTGAAAACACTATTGTAAAGGAGTGGTTTTGATGTTAACATTAAAACCACAAATTTTTCACATGCCTCTTTGCTTAACTAAATCATACTGATGCTACTTTTGAATTTGAATAGGAAAAATGGAGTTAACTGGTAGTCAAGAGATAAGAGAAAAAGAATCTTTAACATGGTGGAGAACTGAGGGTGTTTTGGTAGTGAGTGTGGTGTGGTAACGTAGATCTGAACAGGTATGAACCTACTCCCAGAAATCACACACGGTATTATAAACCAACAATATCTCATGAAGAATGAAAAGAAATTTGAAGACATCTATGGGCTAAGAATGAAAGTAGACCTTTCATATCTGAGAGTTGGTTTTTTAAAAATTTCTCTTATTTTTTAAATTTGGTAATTGTTTTACTCTTTTTTTTCCCCCAATCTGCCTACATGGTCTAGAAAACAGCAGTGGACATAGGAGGCAAAGAGTTCTCAAAAACCAGAGAAAACAGTATTTCCTCTGGGCCTATGTACTATGGTTTGAGGAGAAAGCTGCAGAGAGGTTGGGCATGAAGGATGCAGGAAATACTCATTAATAAGACTTGATTGCCTATTTCTCAAACAGGTTAGTGACAATATAGTTGAAATTTTCTATTTTCACCAAAGTCTTTCCATCTAAACTTCTAGAATGCGACTTTATGGGCATTTTGCCTGTAAATTTATTGCCTTTATTGCAAGAACATTCACCTCCTTAAACGCTGGACAGGGGAAACTTAGGTTGTGGAACAGGTGTGACTGCTTGTCAAGGATTGTGGTAAAGACAAAGGATCAAATGCCAGATGTATTATTCTCTAGACACCATTTTTGTAAGACTATGCTTCATGTCAGCATATAGACTTTGAGTTTTCACACTGCACACATTTATTTTAAAAAGAATGGCTTTGTCCTTCTCTTTCTTCTTCAAAAATAAATGCATTTACAAAGCATCATCATTAATAGAATTGAAAAACAAATAAGGAATGGGAAAATACTTGCCACTTATATGAAAAGAAATGGTTACAATTATTAATAAAAATTATTATAAATGTCAATGTTATCAAAAGTCACAAAGAAATACCAAGACCTATAAAATGTTTTAAATGTCATTCCTTACTAATAATTTAAGATGTATAAATTTAACAATTAAAGGGTAACATCTATTCATTTCCACAAAAAATTAAAAATAGAATTACTAAGCAACTCAGTAATTCTACTTCTTGGGAAGATGTCCCCATAAAATTAGCAGGAGGGCGTTGAACAAAATATACCCATATTCAGAGCAATCATTCAGGACAGTCAAAAGATGTAAGCAAACAAGTGGTCACTGATGGATGAACAGATAAGCAAGATGAGTTATATACATACAATGGTTCTACACATTAATATACCAGTTATACTAAGTAAACCTATAAAAAGATCCTTGAAGCATTCATTCATTAAAAAGAAAACCTGACTGCAATCCTAATTTGAGCTTGTGTGTCCATGGACCTTGGCACCACACCTGCCAGCCTATAGATTATGGCACAGGACCCACCCACACATGAACCCAAGCAGTGAGTCTGTCAACTGATGGGCCTTGGCAGTGGGGCCACTCTCCAGTGGACTCATGCAGGCCTATCCATTGACCACAACAGCTGTACCATCTTTGGTCCCCACCAACTGGCCTTTCCAGAATCTCCAACTGGGTTGAGTAGTGAAGGGTTTTCCTTATTTAAGTCAGGATATAAAGACTGTATGAAATAACTGCTTCTTCAAATGTGTGGACACTAGTGCATGGTTATAAGGATCACAAAGAATCAGGGAAACATGGCAGTGCCAAAGGAAGAAAGTATACATCCAGTAACCAACCCAAAAGAAATGGAGGTCTATAAACTTTCTAAAAAAGAATTCAAAGAGGTACATGATGCAGAAAGACATTAGAAGAAGCCATGCTTCCTTCTCATCCTTGGACTTGCCAGGGCTTGGGGGACATGGAAGGAGACACTTGGAGGAGACTTGGGTGAGAAGCCTATGGGAAGGCTGAAAATGGCAGCCTTTATTTTTCCTTCCAAACTTGCCTACCTCTTTCCTATCTGTCCCCACTAGAAGGTGCCTTAGATACTTGGCAAGCTTTTGCACCTTAGCAGCACTGCTTTGGTAAGCCCTGTTTGTCTGGACAATTACCCATGAAGGGATGGGTAACTGTGGGTGTTTCATTGGGAAACTATGTCCTTTTTCTCTATTGAACTCTATTAGACACTTTCTATTGAAAGTCTTAAAAACCCAAAGAATTAAAAAAAAATTATCGTCAAAGTTGCTCAGTAAGCCTAAAGAGAACACTGATAGTTAACAAAATCAAGAAAACAGTACACAAACAAAATGTGAAATTCAATAAAGCAATAGAAACTATAAAAAAGGATCAAACAGAAATTTTGGAGCTGAAGAATAGAAAATTCAATAGAGAATTTCTTTTTTTTCTTTTTTATTTTATTTTATTTTTTTATTATTAGTTATATTTGACATCATTTGTAGTCCCCAGGGGGTACCCACCACCATTTCACCCGTGCACCATCACCTCAGTCCCTTGTGCACCCTCTGGCATCTTCCCCATCTTTGCCCTCCCCCCTTCCCCCTCCCCTCCCCCATGGTCCCTTTGGTTTATCCCGGCTTTTTGATCTTATTAAGTTGTTGTTGTTGTTGTTGTTTACTTTTGGTTATAATTGCCCAATTCCTTGAGCTTATTCTTTATTGTTGTTGTTGTTCTTTCATATTCGTCCTAATAGTGAA
>JAGFMF010011658.1:3333431-3370952 GCA_019455555.1 Galemys pyrenaicus | reverse complement strand
CAGCAAAGGAAACGTTAAACAGAACAAAAAGAAACCCCACTGAATGGGAAAAAATCTTTGTGCTCCACACAACAGACAAGGGTCTGATCACAAAGATATTCGATAGAGAATTTCAAGAGCATACTGAAGCAAGCAGAAGAATAGATCAGTGAACTCAAAGAAGTCACTTGAAATTATCTGGTCAGAAGAACCCAAAGGAAAAAAGAAGACTGAAGAAAGCTTATGGGATTTTAGTGATATAATCAAACAAATAATGTATAAATCACGAGAATCTCAGGAAGGTAAAAGAAACAGGAAGGGGAAGAAAGCTTTTTAAAGACATAATGGTTGAAAACTTCCCAAATCTGTGATGAGAAATGAACAGCCAATTCTGAAATATCCCAACTAGACCTAAAGAAAACCCAAAGAAATCTATATCAACACAATATAGTTAAATTTCAAAAGAGAATTTGGGAAACAGCAAGAGTAAAGTGACTCTAATACAGAAAAGAACCTCCATAAAACTTTCAGTAAATTTCTTAGCAGGAAGTTTGTGGTCCAGGATGGAATGTGTTCTTATGTTCAAAGTGCTGATAGGGAAATGCTGCCAGCAAAGATGAGGAAAATTTTTACTGTGAGACTTTTCATACAAGAAATTCTAAAGAGAGTTTGAGTTGAAAAAGCAACATGAAAGCACATGAAGGTAGAAAACTCACTAGTAATAGTAAATATATTCACACTAATAATGTAATGATAGTACACAAATTACTTTTAATCCTAGTATTAAAGTTAAAAGACCAACGTATTAGTAATAAACATAACCACAAAAAAATTGTTAATGGAGACATAAAATAAAAGGAAGCAAATTCTGACATCTAACTCATGAAGTATGTGTGTGTAAGTGTAGAATTTTTATATGCTATTTATTGAAGTTATTAACTTAGATTGTTATAAGGCATTCTATGCAAATATCATGGTACACAAAAAGAAAAAATCTCCAGTAAATACAAAAAATTTAAAGAGAAATGGATCAAAATACATTGTACAAAAATCCAAATAATAAAGGCAGTCAGGAAGAGAAAATCAAGAACTACAAAATAGTCAAGAACTATGACTAAAATAGCAATAAATGCTTATCTATTAATACTTGCTTTAAATAAAAACAAATTTAACACTATCAAAAGATACAGTGACTGAATAGGAAAAATATAGTCTGTCTATAAGAAACTCACTTTAAAGACTAATTTTTGCATAGAAAAACTGGGGTGCAGGTCAGAGGTGTGGTAGTGAGGATTCACCAGAGACAGAGTAGAGAGCAGAACAGGCAGATTTACTGAAAGACACTTTTAAAGGGAGCAAGTGAAACAGGAGAGGTCTGCTTCACCACGTGTCTGAGCTCCCTGCTTCACCATGTGTCTCAGCTCCCTGCTTCACCACGTGTCTCAGCTCCCTGCTTCACCACGTGTCTCAGCTCCCTGCTTCACCACATGTCTCAGCTCCCTGCTTCACCACGTGTCTCAGCTCCCTGCTTCACCACGTGTCTCAGCTCCCTGCTTCACCACGTGTCTCAGCTCCCTGCTTCACCACGTGTCTCAGCTCCCTGCGTAGGAACTGACTTCAGGGCATGCAGTGGGCTGTCATGGTGGTTGCGCTGAGACTTAACCCTTAGGCCACCAGGGAGGCATCCAAGAGACTCACTTTAGGCTGAAAGTGAAGTGATAGAAAAAGGTAATACATATGAATGGTAGCCAAAGGAAACCAGGAATGGCTAGATTTATGTCAGTCAAAAATTGTCACAATAGACAAAAAGTCACTAATGATAAAGTGGTCATTAAAAGTAAGATATAATAAATACAAATATGTGTGCAACCAACATCAGAACACCTAAATATATAAAGTGAACTTTGACAGATCTAAAGGGGAAAATAACAGCAATATGATAATAGGAAACCTCAGGAACCCAATTTCAATAATGGATAGATCATCCAGACAGAAAATCAATAAGAAACAGCAGACTTGAACAACTCTATAGACCAAATGTATCTAACAAACGTGGACAAATCATTCTATTCAGCAACTGCAGAATATGCATTCTCAGCCTCACATAGTACATTCTTCAGAATAGAGCACATTCTTGGTCACAGGACAAGTCTTAACAAATTTAATGAGACTGAAATCATTCCAGGGATCTTTTCTGACCACAAGAGACTAAAATTTGAAATCAAGACAAAAGGAAAACAGCAAAACTCACAAATACGTAGAAGCTAAACAATAGTTTTGAAAAAGCACTGGGTCAAGTCAAAAGATAATTCAGAAAATAGAACAATGAAAAGGAGAACACAATGTACCAAAACATGTGGGACACAGCAAAAGTAGTAAAAAGAGGCAAGTTGTAACAATAAATACCTACATTAAAAAGTTCTCAAATAAACAATGTAAATTTTAAGGAAATAAAAACTAAGCTCAAAGTTAGCAGAGGGGATAAATATTAGGGCAGATAGAAATCAAGTTGAGAATAGAAATTAAAAGTGTCCATATTGAGTTGGTTTTTTGCAAAGATATACAATCATCAAACATGTAGATTAATACGAAAAAGAGAGATGGATTCAAATAAAATCATAAGGGAGGAGACATTATAACTGGTGCCATGAAAATGGAAGTTCATAAAGGAATATTATGAAAACTTACATACCAACAGATTGGATACTCATAAAAACTGGATAAATTCCTAGAAACATATAAACTACCAAGACTGGGCCAAAAAGAATAATTCAATAATACACAAAAAACAAATCACTAATTTAAAGCCTCCAAACAAGGAAAAGTCCAGGACTAGATGACTTCACATTTGAAGTCTACCAAACATTTGAAAAAGTGTTTGCTATTATAGATAACATGATTGATTACATAGCAAACTACAAAGTCACACTGTATATATGAATGCACATGTGCATGTACATATGTATGCATGTGTGTGTATGTACATATATTAGACAGAGAAGCAAACTGGCCAGCCATTCAGGAAGACACTAGAGACCTGGTATCACAGGAAATGAAACAGGGGAGTGTTTCACCCAAGAAAGGGTCAAAGTAGCAAAAGCTATGAAGGTGTCAGATAAGATGAGGATAAAGGTTTATTTTGAAACAAGATATTGAGGCAAATCAGACACTTCTAGTAATTTACTGAAATTATTTAAAAACATAATTTCCTGTTCCTCAGGAAAACTTTTCATGATGCACAAGCAGAATCCTGAGATGTGACTTCAAAGAAGTACAATACAACTTATCAATTAACTCTAAGATGGAGAAACCTGGCAGCTAATGGGCCAAGGGATAAAAATGCTCATCTCCCATTATGGATATCATTTTCCTACAAGAGCATGGCATTACTTCTGTGGGATTTCTGCTAAAAATGCAAAATCACAATAGAACAGTAGAACACCTTTCCCTCTTCCATTTTCTCTCTGCTTAAGTGGCTTATGTAGATCTTTCAGACCCTATTCAAATCCTAATAAAGATTTGAGTGACTCAGCTTGTATTAAGAAATACAGTGAGATCGAAAGATAAGACTGAGCAAATGATAAGATCTTGTCCTAAAGTTTCTAGATGATGAAACTACAATATGGGGTTTATGGAGCTCAGTGAATTTCATCTCACATAGACTTACTCTTAGAGAGAGAGAGGTGATCTAAAAGTCAAGAACAGGACTCAAAGTAAGATGGCAGTGTCAGCAATTTGGGTAGAGATGTAATCTGCACTTTTGCCTCCTAATTCATGGTCGAGGATGCTGTCACATTCAGACACTGACACTCTTCAAGGAGACCACCAAGCTTAGAATAAAGGAATAATGAAGAATAATAGAATAATGAAGCCTAAGAACTTGTTGGCTTTTTTTTTTTACTGAGTGAATTGATGGAGACATATTTTATCATCATGATAGTTTTGTAGCTGTAATGTGGATATCTCCACACTAGAGTTCTATACTTCTAGAAATATCCTTGCACTTTCTGGACATCTTTTCATCTCTGAATTCCCATTGTAGATGACAGTGGGGTAGGTTAAGGGAGAAGAGGGGCTCAAATATCAGCGCTAAGGAGGATTTAAGCTTAAAAGTTTACTTTCCAATGCTGTGCTTCTCCAACATAAATCACATTGTTCCAGTGAGAGAACTAGTCATAGAGCCTTTTCAAATATGTTTTTCCAACTAATGATCCTGTGTGGTTTAAAATTATATTGACAGAAAAAACAATTGCAGTAGCTTTTAAACTAATGATACAATCCATGGATAATTTCCCCTAAATAGCTCAGAGATGTGAATGAATGAATCATATATCATCGCAGGAAGCAATTTCCCTCAATGGATTCTACCTGATGGAATCTCAATGCATTTCTGATCGGGTAAAAGCTTTCAATTGAAATAAGACTCTCAAACTGGCTCTGGAGCAAAATCTAAACCCTGAGGGGAGACAGCTGTGAATACACTTAGAACTTTCCACTTTCCAGGATTCTTGTGTTACAAATGCTTTTCTCTGTGCAGCCACTTATTTTGTGACGAAATCTAATGGCATAGTTATTTTATTCCACTTAATGTGAGGTGTGTTTATTTCTTCCCCCTCTATATTGTGGAAAAAATAAATAAGAATGTTAAAAAATATTAAAAAGTGGTGACTTTCTTAATGGGTCACCATCCTGCAATGTCTTAAACATTATTCTCCCAGAAGTTTCTTTGTTTCTAATTTAAGCTATATCACAAACATACACATGTTGTCAGGAGACTAAGACACCCGAGTAAACCAAATGGTAGCTCCTGGGATATTGCTAGTAGGAAGCAAAGAGATGCATTCCATGTCCAGACAGATTAAAAAAAAAGTCCTATCTTTTGCCCCTTGCTTTTAGTTCTAGCATGCCAATACTCTGGTGTGTGTGTATCTGTATTTGTGATGGAATTTTTCTCCCACCCTGGGGTAGCTCTTAAATAGGAAGATCTGGTCATATTTATTTGCCCGATTATAGTTCTTTTCTAGGAGAGAAAGACCTAAAAGACTTCTGTGAGTAATTTGAAACTCAAGGAAGATGAATGACAAAAGCAAGCGTTTAATTCACATGAATTCAGATTCTAGGGTAAGTGTTTTAATGCTTCTTCTGGCTACAAATTATAGCTGGCCTCAGCTGCTGTCAGCATGATGGTCTGCTGTTCTTCCTAAGAGACCACAGAGGGTCGAGAGGGCTTCAGGGTGGAGTGTGCTAATCGTTGCTATCTGAGGCACTGCAGGACGGTTGTGTTCACTAGAGACTGGACAGATGGAGGGGTTATCTTAAGAGGTGATGGAGATATTTTAACTATCTAATTTACAAGTTTTAGAGGGGATTTAGAGGCCCAGTCTATAATAGGGATCCTGAATTAGGGTGAGAAATCGTAAAATCTGGGTTTTGGTCTCCTCTCTGACACTTCACTGATTTGATGAGCATTAGTGATCACGCTCAAGAGGGGATAATGACTGCAGATGCCCCAGCTGGCTGTTGTAAGGAAGCAAAAGATGAGGAGTATGAGTATCACTTAGCGTCATGCAAGCGCCTGCACATCACTGTTGACATTATGCCACAGGGCTCTCTGGGACTTGAACAAACCATAGTGATAATTACATGGGATCAGAAAGAAGAGACAGTGAAGACAGGAAGCAGTGAAAAGATTGTTAGGTCCCTGCTTTTCTATATATATTTGTAAGGAGATAAACTAACAAAACGCTAAAATAATCTGTTTCTGTCCACAAACACTCGTTTGGGAATTACTATATTCCAGGCACTCTCACATATTCTATTAATCACGATAAAAATGATAAGCACCACCATTTATTACAAGCTCATTATGTGCCAGGCCCCACAGCAAGAAATGTAATATGTGTAATCACCACTGAATGGGGTTAGTAGTAGTATTTCCATTTTATAAATGGTGGCATGCGGGCTGAAAGACGTTAAGTAATGGTCTTAAGTCCATCCAACTAATATAGAAAAGGCAAAAGTCTAAAGTACGGGACTGGTATCAACACCTGGCTCTGGGGCATCATAGCTGCTTCCTGTCCTGGTGGTCTGTGTTCTCCGTGGGCAGGGGTCATCCTCACATCAAACACTTTGGTTCTTTATGGGTGTGGCTCTAAGGACACCGGAGAGCCTGCTGGTACTGCTGGTGGTGTGTCAGGGCAGGGCAGGGGTAGACTGCATCTGGTTCTCTTGCCGTTTCATGTCTTGTGATGGAGCTAACCCTGGGTAACACTGCTAAGGGCAATGCTGTATTCCACCCGATTCCAGTAGACTGTAAATGGTGAGTGGAACTGTCCCTAGGTCCAGAGAACCAAGACAAGGACAGGGAGATGACACAGGCTGATCTTGGGGAGAATCTCAAGTCTGGAGACCAGTGCACTGGGGAAAATAAACATTGTCCAGGCAACAGGGGGCACTCAAACCTGGAGCCATCTTGAGAGGTTGTTCAGGCAGCTTTGTGATTACTGCCTGCTGCTCCAAGAGCCAAGCAGAGGGGACCCCTATGCCTGTCTGGGACAATGCAAGATCTTTAAGAGGTCCTCGTGTGGAGAAGCTCTCAGGTTAGGTATACAGATGTTTGTGTGGCTTGAACTCCAGAGTTGTGCTTTCTAGAACAATTTGACTTCAGAGTCAGGGCTCAGGTCTAAAGGAACCAATGGAATGAAAAGTCTGTGACCTGCTTCCAGTGTGAGTGAGGGGATGCTAGAGCCGGTGTCTGCCTATAGACCTAGGGTCCAGGCCTGGGGAGTGCAATCTTAGACCTGCCTTTCCCCGAGACTTAAACCAACGTACCTGAGTGCACCCCTGTGCTTCATTGCATCATATACTTCAAAGAACCTCAAAGCCTTGCTCTTTGATCCTGGGTTGCTACACTGCGTGTTTCTTGCATTCGCAACTCTGATTTTCTTCCTGCATAGAAGCCAGCTTTGACAGAGAATCTTTATAAAGTATTTCTAAACCAGGGGGACTTGTGTCTAATGAATCCTGGGTACAGCAGGGAGCTACCCCCCACCTCTCCTATACAGAATAGAAAACAACAATCCTCATTTTTTTCTGGCTCCGCTGAACAGAGCCCCTGGCTACCCATGAGTGAAAAATCAACTTATTTCAGAATCATCCCTAAACTTCAAACTCTAATGGATGTTCAAATGAGAACCACTGGCTTTGCTTGGGGCCCATGCTTGGGGCTATTCTGCTCTAGATGGAAGATTGGAAGCTCTGTGCTGGGGGAATAAAGAGTCGGATTCTTGTCCCAGATCCTTGACAAAACCCTTAGATATTGCTGTCTAAGCCATCTAGATCTCTTGTGCTCATCTGACAACGCAGGGGTTAGGCTCAATTCCCTGTGATAGGCTATGGCACTAAAAGGTACAAATTAACACACATGTGCATATTATTAAAGTGTTTAGAATCATGATGTGGGTAACATTAGTAATGTTTAGTTACCTTTTTTTTTTGGTGTGTTCCAGATGTCTAATCTGTATTTAATGTAGGAGTAATGTTATTTCTACCATAAAATACTTCTGGGATTTTGGTATGCCATTTGTTGATAATGGATGTCATTGAAATTATGACTCAAATAATATGTATGATTCCCTATGTATTTTACTGGTTATTGTTCATTAGCAGCATCTGGAGCATAAAAACAATGTTCCTTTAGTATGAAAGAGTACTGCCCCAGCCTTCTCATGTTATCGTGCAGAAACAGCCTCCAACCTGTCTCCCACAGAGGTTTTAACAAGGACAGTGGAGCCCTCTTACAACGCACCACTTGGTTATTTCCTGAGGGAGCCCACTGCTCCGGTCTGAACCAATATGTTTTTATATAAAGTGTTCTGGGGGAAAGGTAGCTTCAAAGTGCTCTTGGAACGCAAGGCAATTGAATGATCAATGAGGATAGCTCCAGTCACTGCTATATCTCTACGCAAAGAATTGAGGCACTTTTGGGGCCTCCCTGGTTGTGCAAGGGGTTAAGGCTCAGAATTAGGAGGTAATCATTAGCCATTGCAGCCACAGGGAGCTAACCCATATGTGGCTGTACAAGTTTGATCCTTGGCCAGGGAGCTAACCCACATGGCACAGCAGACCTCTCTTGTCTTCCCCACTGCTCCCCTCAGCAGTGTATTTCTATGTAATAATAAATTCTGTGTATTACTGGATATGTAAAAAGTATGAAGACTAATACAGAAACAAAAGCAAAAGCAAATCATTACACTCTGAGGGAATATCAGTCACCAGAGGGAAAGCTGGGGGCAGGAACAGATGGAAGGGGCCAGCTAGTTGGGATGGATGGTGACTGGACAATTGGTGGGGGGTGTGCTGTGATTCCTGTGGTTGCGGAGATGAGAAGCCCTACACCTGAAATCTATACAGTATTGTAAAACAAAGTTACCACAGTTAAAAGAGTATACTCATATGTGGACATAAAGAAACAAAACCAAGAAACAGACAAAACTATATAAAAAAGGATGAGATGGAGGGAGAGAGATTTGACTTGTGTGTTGTAGATTACACAGAATTTATCATCTTTCATTTTGCAACTGTGTAGTCTGAGCCCAACAGATTGAATGATTTTCCCAAGACCATACAGTGCATTAGTGAAAGAACAAGCCAGCTAACACCAAGTCTGGTCTTCCCTTTGCTTGGTTGTGTTGGACAAATAAGTAGAGTGTAACCCTGGGAAGGGAGGAGCACCCCAAGTCTGCAGGTGTGGACCCTCACTCTAGACTAGCTCCTATTCAACCTCAATTTCCTTAGCTTTAGTTCATGCATTCAAAAAAGGTGGTTAATGAAGAATCTCTAAGGTTCTACGTGGCTTTCAAATACCGCGTTCTTAAGATCAGGGATGAGGAAGGAATAGTGCATTGTGAAATTCTCAAGTTGATCAGTTATTACAAAATTTGCAATGTTTATTTACACAGAAGTCATTATTAACCAACACATAAATATTTACTGAAATCAGTAAGCTGTGAAAAGATGGAAAGAGCACATATGAGATAGTCTTTGTCTTTAAATCATTAATAGTTAGGAAGAAAAAAAATTGCTAGCTCTTCTATAAAATGAGTAATCAATGTTTGGTAGAGATGTAAGTTCCTTTTGATTTCTGACATCAGCGAGAACAGGGGATGTCAGAACCACGTGGTGAGTTGATGCTCTGGGTTCAGGGGAGGGGAAGTGGGGTGCAGCAGTGGTGTAGAGGAGCACCCACAGCTGGCAGGTGCTCACATGTGTCGTAGTAGGGCTGTGGGTTTGATTAGGCTTGATGTGTGTCAGGGAAATGGGAGAAGTTCTGATTGTGCATCACTTTGTCCTTAGTTGGAATATAGCATACTGAAAAACAGAAACAAAAGACAGCACAAAGTTTCAGCTTTGCTATCTGTTTATAGAAAGTTCTGTGCTCCAATTAGTGTGCATCTGGGAGATTTGCCTGGATTTCATCCTATTTTGAGCCCCATAGTGACACACCTCTTGCAGAGCAGCTGAACATTCGCTGCTACGCACTCAGGCCTCTTATGGCAAATTCCCCAGAAGACATTCCTGCCCCATTTGGTGGTATGATGAGACGAGGGCTTTATTTGTCCCATCTCTAAAGATCCTGACCAAAATAGGAAAGAGGGATTCATCACTCGCTTCCAGCTCATTTTCTCAAACAGGGAGGCAATTTAGAAGGGAGTATCTCGCTAATTAAAGTCAATTCTCTGCAGTCACAAAAGGTGTTTGACTTGTGGTGTGTGGGGGCTGACTAGTTAATTATCTGTACATTTCACCACAGGTTCTTTTTCCTGGATCCCTCCTCATTTTCCTAGGCTTCTGAGATAACCCACAGAAAGCCCACTGGAACACGTAATTGGAGCCTCACTATGGGAGATGCTCTCACTCTTCAAAGGGGAAAGGTTTGAGAAGCTCTGAGAGTAATAGTCTGGGCACCTCCACCCTACAGCTAAAAGGATGAAAGTCAGCCTCGTGTTCTCAGCAGTGACTCCATCACTCACTGAACACGTTCTAAAGACCAGTCATTGTCCATGGTTTTTATTTTTCATTCATTACACCATCCGATCCTGATAATGTTCTTATATTTCTATCCTCACTATGTAGATGAGAAGGAGCTGGCTCTTGCTGAGGTTAACTTCTCAAGTTTACCTACAGGTGATTTACTAAAGGGAATTAAAGTACAGAGCATGGGTTTGAAGGAAGGCAGTGTGATTCCTAGAATTTCCTGATTATCGCCAAGTTCATTCAAAAGCATGCTGGAAACCAGCACGTTCTGGCAAACTTAGGTTAATGAATTTAACCCTAAGATAGTTAGGGAGACAGAGAAACGGGTTTTCAAGGTCATGGATGGATTCCTGGTTGCCATAGAGATAATACCAAGTAGAGATGTATTGGGGAAGAGAGGTGGGACATGGCACAGGAGTGTCACTCTGAGGCCCAGAAAACAAGGACACACTCAGTCCTCTGTCCCGCTACTGCACAGCTAGCTTCCAGCAATTAGAGGTAGCTTGGAAAAGCTAGAGCCCAGCAAAGCCACCTGAAAAGCCCTAGTTTCACGCAGTCTCTGCACTGCCCAGGGGTGTTTCTCAAGCGTCCACGTGGGTCTCTCCTTCAGAGAAGCAAGGTGCCCAGTCAGCAGGTCATCTGTGTTTGGAATCCTGGAGTTGGAAGGCTTCAACCCAGGCCCCAAAGTCCCTCTCACTGCAAAGGCCTTGTGTGTGCTGGGAAGAGTTGGGAACGAGATGTCACTGGTAGAAACAAGAAAAGTGTAAACTCTAGAAAATGGTCCAAATTAAAATCCTTGACTAGCCCGAGACTTGTGTAGACATCAATATAGAGTTGAGAATTAGGAAATAGGAGCAGTGTGTAATGGACGAGGGTGTTGATCTCTGTAACCTCGATTGCTTGGTAACTAAAATGGGAACACAGAGATCTAGCATTTATTTATTGGTGAACATCAAGTGAGAGGACGCTTGTCAGAGGACCCTTGGATGGGCACTTAGTTGGTCCGTGTTGGTGGGAACCGGGACATCATAGTGCCTGTAGCAGCTGTGACTCCACTCCTGCTAGTGTGTGACTTGAGCCAAGTTGCTTTGTGTCTCAGCTTTCACAGCTGCAAGATGGGGTTGATGGTGTTACCCGTGGTGTGCTACTAAAGGGGGTTAAACTAGGTGGCTGGTGTGAAGCACCTGGGATGGAGCCTGAACAGTGTGAGGTCTGAAGGGGAGGGTCCAGGTTCCCTGCCCCACACAAAGATGGGTGTCGCTGAGCAGGGAGGAGAAGCTAGAAAAGACAGGGAGAAGGGAGGGAGGGAGGAAGGGTAAGAGGGAGGGAGAGAGGGAGGGAGAGAGATCAGAAGTATGACTGGAGGAGGCACATGGAGCAGAGAGACGTGAAGAAGCTGCAGTTGCTTCTCACCTTTGACTTGTACCAGCAACTTTGGAGACAATGGAAGGAGACTCTTGAAAGAGACAGAGATGTGGGTGAGAAAATTGGGGAGATGGACAGTGGTAGCCTTTGTCTTCACTTGAGTTTTGACTTTTCTCCTTCCCTCCAAGCTTGCCTGTCCCTTTGGGCCCCCTCTTGTTCCCTGCCAGCTGGTGCCTTAGTCTTGTGGCAAGCATTTGGCCTCAGTAGTCCTGATTTGGGCCAAACCTGTTACCCAAGAGAGGATGGGCACTGGTGGTGTTTCATGGGGAAATTTTTAAACTATATTCTTTCTTTTCTCTCTATTGCACACTAATTTTGCATACAAAATATTATACAAAAGTCCCTTTCCATCGGGGCTCTTGGCACTAGGATATGTTTTGTCTTGACGCAGTGAATGGCAGAACCCCTTCAGAGGCAGGTTTGGGGGCCCGGGGTGACCTCCTGCCCTCTGATGCTCGGTGCTGATAATGCCGATGGGAGCATCACACACAACTTGCTGGAGGATTGGGCTACCTGGTGTGACATTTCATGCATTTGTCACATGGGCCTTAAAAATATGTAAAAGTCCCTAAATTATTAACTTTCTTCCAAGGTGATGTTTGATGGCAAAAGTAATATCTGTATGAAATATTCAGTGAATTTTAAGAAAAAGGCTGAACATTTGGCACTGTTAAAATTACACTGTCAGAGATCCCAATTTTTCAGAGTCTTCTCTGTCCTGGTTTCAGCTGCACCGTCGGGGGTTGATGAGATTCAGTTAGAGAACTGCAACGTGGTAGCCAGTTTTATAGGGAATGTAGTTGTGGCTCCCACTTTCCAGAAGGGTGCAAAATCCACAGTGTGGTTTATGACTGTACCATTGGGAGGGTGGCTTAAAAAAATGGGTCTTATGGATCCTTGGAGTGCTGTTCATATATTTAAAAATATATAATTACCAGTGATTCATTTATTGGTGAGAAGATGTAAAAAACCATCCTTGCAGGGAATGAAAGTTTGACCTCTTTTCTGCATTTTGCTTTCTCATGCATTAAATATAGAGCATGCATTATTCACCTTTTTAAAGCTATTTCAAGGTCTATGTGTGACTTCCCCTTATAACCTCAGGCACTCCACATATAATTCATTAGAGACAGATGGGGATTTAGTGCTCAGGCCAGGGCCATACTCATCCTGGCTTTCCTCCTTCGATCTGCCAGATTCCACTGGAAGACTGTGTGGTTGCTCTGCATGTACGTGGGGTCCCCAGATGTTCATATGTGTTCATAATCGTGTATTGGATGATTTCAAAGGGTACTTGTTTTGTGCTGGGGAATAGGGGACACAGTCAGGGTATGAAGTCCAAGAGCATTGGAGAGCTGTTTTATGAGAACTTCCAAAACTCTGCTAGCAGGTGTGGATGGTATTTAATTAGAGGCACCAGGGTGTGACCAGCAGAGTCATGTTACTTGGAGCTCGACTTCAACACCAATTCTTCTAGACCCGAATCCCAGTTCTGCCACTAACCAGCTGTGTGACCTCAGCAGCGGTGGGAGGTGTCACCCAGGACAGCGAGTCTGGTCTGGTTTTCGTAGAAGGCCTCCACAAGGAGGTGACAGAAAGGCATTTTGCTTTTTGCAAACGATGCTCATTCTTTATGTCTCCTGTGAGTGTATGTGTTGTATTTCTCCATATTTACTTTTATAATTCTTAACACAGACCATGGATTCACTATTATAAACAGTAGTGAAATCAATATATTTCAAATTCTTCTCAGCTTACCTCTTTCCCTTCCATCTCCTGATTAAAGGGGATTGTGAGATTTTTCTTAGTGCTTTCCTATTATCATTTATGTACGTCTGTATGGCTGAGTGACAACAGTTTTCTGGTTTTCTACTTCTGCATGTCTTCTTATCCCCTTTTGTCAGGACAATCTTTTCAAGGATGTCTATGTAGCAAGTGATCTTGGAGTAGATGGTATCACCCTCTAGGACAAATGAAGCTTTGTTTGTTCCCCAAGATAATAATGTCTCCCTCTGGGGCAAAGATATGGTGAGTTTGCTAACATCTATAAAATTCTGGGGTTCCATAAAATTGGGGTCCCTCAGCTTTGATGCAAACCTGCTGCATGAACAGCATTGAGCCAGGCTGCCCTGCACTGTCCTTTTAGGACGGGGGGGAAGTGTTGGGAGAGCAAGGGGAACTGATGGCAGCAGGAGGCTCACACTGCTTTGCCTCTGATTCTGCAGTCTTGGGTTTTCTTAAGCATCTCATCTGCATCAACAACCTGCCTTTAAAGTTCCTTCTTTGTGTCTCTTTCCCAAGCAGACAGGGGAGCCTGTCTCTCTACCTCATTTCCATGATGGAGTCAGATTTGCTCCCATTACAAAATCTCTGCCATTTGCACCCCTGAGTTTCTGCAAGCCTGGGGGTGACTTGTGAGGTTTGCTCATTAGATGCTAAATTACTGCCACTGAAAAGCAACAGAGGAGTGTTTGCAACCTTTTAACACCAGGAAGCACACACAATAAAACAACAGGCCTGGAGAGAAGCAAGGTCTGTGGGAATGGAAGGAGCAAATGTCTGCTCAGGCAGTTGTCTCAGTGGCAAGACTCAGTGGGCTGGTGCTTGAGGAAGGGGGTGCTTCAGTCAATGCCATGGAATATTTAGAAACCTACATTGTCACCATCACTTGTCACGTGCCACCGTGGGCTTATCCCTGGTGAATGTCTCTACATTCACAGAAATATTCAGTCATATTGAAATAGTAACCAGGGTAGCAATTTTAATGGACCAGTCTTCACAGTTAATAAAGTGTAGTTCGTCAGATGTTTCCTGCTCATCCTTGGACACTTCCGCAAGACTTCCTGGCAGTTGCTCCTGTGATGGTGTGATGTGGGCAGTGTATTCACTGTGCTTCCGAGCCTGGCTGACATGTTACCTCTCAGGGGGACTCAACTTCCTATGGCACCGTGCTCCTCTGAAATGACATCTTTATTGTGTTTGCTATGTTTGCTAATTTTATCTCCACCAAGAGCCATCACTGGGGAAACGGTGACTGGCAGGCATCTTTCTGGGGCTGCACAGCAGCCTTTGACCACAGTGTCTGCTGACCCACTGGCCTTCTCCAGGAGGGGAGCGCCCCACCGGTGGCATGGCAATGCCCTCAGTTCTTTCTTGCTTCACGTGGGACAATCCCCCTCACTCCTGCAAAGTCAAGCGTGCCTATTTTTTTAATACACTTTTTTGTTTTTTTTTAACATTTCAGACCTAAGGAAAAATTTCAGACAGTGCTGATTTCCCACGTAACCCACACCAGATCCTACCGATAACGTAAACATCAGTATGGCAACTTGATTGCAGCTAACCAACATATATGCTATTATTTACTAAATACCATGTCTCAATCTGATATCCTTAGGTTTATCTAACATCATCTCTTCTATTTCAGCACCCATCTGGGGCGCCACCGTACATTTCAAGGCCCTGTTTCCTTAGTCTCCTCCTGGCGGGCAGTTTCTCAGACTGCCCACGTTTTTCCTCTGCATGTTTGACCTTGCCATCTTTGACCAATACTGGTCAAGAATTCTGGATAATGGTCCACCCTTGGGATTGCCTGATGGGTCTCTCATGATTCTCTAGTTTCTCTATGGTACAGCCACTCTCTGTTCTCCTCTCCATACAGGTCTGTACTGGACTCTTGGGAAGTGAGTGTCTGCAGTTTTCCTTCAGAAGCTAGGTGTTTTAACTGTGGGATGGAGGATTGGTTTTGTTTCTTGTAAACTGAATTCACTTTAATTTAGGCAACTCCTTACCAGTGAGAAGCCGAATTTCCTTACTGGAATCTCAAAGTCTCCCCTCATGCTGTGAATAGATACAGCTCCCAGAAAACTGTGGAATAAGGGGCCTAGGGGAAGACTCACTTTGAAGTGGAGGTGCTCGCTGATTTCTCTTTAACAGCTCTGCTCCTTCTTATGTGTGTGGTTCTTGAGCCGGTCTTAGTTTTGTGTTAGGTTCAAAGTGTTTTTCTGGAATGAAGTCTTTATGTTTGGATCTTTATTCGAATGTCAAATATTGGATGGGCAAAAGTATTCTCCCAGATTTTGTCCAGAGAAATAGAAGGACAAATGAAAATGTTAGCACCCACTCTTGCTGCCTGACACTTGCTAAGCGCTGTTGTAACCACATTGTTGGAGATACAACACAAGCCAGGACATGCATCTGAGATGCTAACAGGGTATCAGAAACAAACTGTCAAGTGGGAGGCGTCCCCTGAAACACCACATTTGTTTGTGGTGGAAGAACAGTAAATGTGGAAGAAAACCCTCAGCAAAACCATCATTTCCGAGTTACTGTGCTTACGCCCCAAATTAAAACATAGCTGGAGATCAGACTTCAAAATAGCAAAGTATTTTAGTTTCTTTCTCTTTGCATGTTAAACCGGAAATGACTCTGTTATGCAAAGAGGATTTGTGCTAAAGTGAACCACATTTTTCACAGCTACTGTGAAGGAAATGGAGGGTCCATTATAAAAAAATCTCAAGCAGCCTCGGTAATCACGCAAAGTCCGTTCTCTCATGTTCTCACATCCAACTCCTCCAACTCCTGATCTCCTCTTGCTTTTATTTTGAAGATGGCAATAAATTCCCCATATGTCAGTGTGGGTGGAGAAAAGTGGGACATACTGTCTGACGTGCTGGTCCCTGATGGGACAGTGTTGCTGGTCTAGAAGACACAGTAAACCTCATGTTCTGCAGAACAGTCTCCTAACTACCCTCACAAGGAACTGGAAGTGGGAGTCACTGCAGGTGGCCCCTGACACCCCCTGCTCTCTGCTTGATGGCCCCACATGCTTCCATGGCAGTACTCTTTTCTTCTTCCTAGGTGGAGACAGGGCTGGCTCCTTGGAAACTGCCTATTTCTTGGACTGATGATAAGCTTCCTTGTCTCCCTGGATGGGGAGAAATTCTTACAAGCTTTGCATATCATGAGTTGCCCTCTCATGTTATGATTGTGAACATGTCATTGATTCTAGCACCTGCACTGGACCGTAAGCTCCTTGAGAGCACAGACCTGTGTTCACATCTGTACACATTTCAGAAAACTCCGACGACAAAGGCAGATGTGGGGAATGGGCAGTGGAGGCAGAACCAGAGGGAATCTGGACTCTGGGAGGGCAGCTGAGGACAGGAGGGCCAGCCTCTGTGTTCTGGGCAGGAGGTGGAGCAGACTTTCAGGCTGGAATCCCCAGAGCTGTGCTCAGACAGGAGGGCTCAGATGCGTCACCAGAAACCAGTCCCTGATTGGGCCACAGGTTGCTTAGCGCCTTAGAGGGCAAGACTTACAAGATGGCCATGATTAAGGCTCATTGCCCCCTCAGGGCCTGTACCCACACTAAGCACACTGTTGCCAGCGGCCACATGGGCAATTTAAACTAAAATTACATAAACTTACATAGCATTAAATCTTTAAGTTCCTCACGTCTCTGGTGACAGCTGTATGGGCGGGTCCAGAGGGAGAATCCCCTCATCAGAGGACGTGTGTGGGACAGTGGGATTCGGGCTCTGGCCTGGCAGGTCCTGAAGGGGCAAGCTATGGGTGGGGGGAGGAGGGCTCTAGGTTTCTGTATTTATCCCACAGCATCTCTCCTCTCACCAGGTTATATTTACTGATAGAGTTTAAGTCAGCCTCTGTGGAAATCCTACATATTTGTGTCATTAAGAGAATATCAACACAGCTCAAGACTTTGGGACAGAAAAAGCAGCACTGCATGTCCTGGGGTCCTGACTAAACTGGTGATGCTCCTGCATGGAGGGCATCGAAGAGTTGAACTAACAGAATCGGCCAGCAACACAACGGCCTTGTTGTTCTTTCTGGAAAGACATTTCGCTCATCTTTCTAGGGTGAGAGCTGACAAGGGGAAGCACACTTACGATGCTTTTAGGTAAATATATGCATGTGGACACAGTAACAGCCTTTGCCGGAGCTGCCACTGGGGAGGGGATGCAGGCTCCAGTGCCCTATTGACGGCGTGTCCGGTATCGCTGATAAAAGCTGGAAGCAACAAAGCGGGTGTTGATTTTTTTATTAATGAACAAAAAGATCTCTGGCTGGACTGACCTTTATTTATCCAGAGCCTATTTGAGTTTAGCAAAATGCAATCTGTTTGAGATGAAAAGAAAATTGACTTTCTTATTTCCATTGTCCTGTCCTGCGGGGAAAAATAAACTAAAGAGGTGACCAGAGCTGCCTGATCATCACAAAGGGCTGGCCCTGCCTGTGTGCAGCTGGAAATTGAAATTTATAACACCACGGGCTCTGCCCCTGCTCTGAAACAGTCCACTCTGATTGTATTTGTATTACTGGGTTTGCTTTACATATTCAATGCATTCCCACCCAGTCAGTTCCTTATGGAAAATGCTGCACAGCTCTGAGATCAGAGTCTCGTTAAACACGGGCAGATAAATATTGTTCACTTGGAAAATATATTTCTTTCAGGTTTTTCTCTCATCTCCTCCCCTCCCCTTTATTTCATCCTTTGAATTAATTATTATGTTGAGACTCACAGAAACCACCAGAACTTGGGGTGAGGCACGAGACTGTCCATCCCAACTTACCCTTTTCAGACTTGACCAGAGTTGGCATCCCAAGATTGGGAGCTGGCACAGTTCTCTCCTGGGCAACTCCTTTGTATTTTCCCAGAAGTCCTGGATCTAGGAGAAGACCTTATTGGTAGCCCGGCATCACTCTGTGGCTCTGTGTACATAGAATGCTAAAAGGCTTTGGAGTAAAACACACCTGCCAGCTCTGTTTGGCTACTCACCCATGGCCCATTGAAGTCTCACTTCCTGCTGTGCAGATTCACACTTTAAGAGGTTAGGTGAATTACTCAAACCCCTCCCCCCCCTCAAAAAGTCACTCATAGAACTTCAGGTTGGATTTATTGATCTGAAAACATTTTATAAAAGAAATATGAACCAATATTTTAAACTCAAAATTTCAGATAAAACTGTGAATTTGTGGCTTCTCTTGGAGTATTGGAAGTCTTTCCATGTTTGGCCTACATTGCTACATAGCAGCAAGGGATTGCCCTTAAAGCCTGGCCCTTTAGAAGAGGCTCACACCCTTCCCATCCCCTGTTTTGCCTGCCTTAGTTGGTACCACTCTTGATACCTGCCTCTGTAGACACAAACATTTGCCATGCACAGTGGCATGATATCACACTTTAGAAGCACTGCATAGGAGCTGACATCATCCTATCACACACCCTAAATGCATGTAAAGGGACACCTGAGTTCCCTAACTAACCAGGCAGGAACCATATAGTGAAGTGCTGTCTGGGCCTCTGCAGTCAGACTCCCTGATTTCAAGTCTCAATTTGGTCATATAAATTTGTACAATAGGTAAGAAAGACTTCCAAAATTTGATTTAACTTTAAAACAAAGATGACGACATTGGCAGTGTCTGCCACATAGCATTGTTGAGCAGAGAAGATTAGATCATCTAGAGATTTTCGGCAGTCTGCTTACAAATGTTGGCTATTGATATTTATAGATGAGGAGAAAATATCTCGGTTTCTATGGTTGAGTGTGAGGCTTTCCCATCGTGTTGCCCTGCCATACCTGGCTTCTGTGTGCTCTTTGTCCAACCCCATCCAGTTCTCCAGCACCTCTCCACCTCTTACTATGTGGGAGTCTTCTGGTGACTGTATTTTAACAAGCTAGACCCTCCACTGCAAGTGGAAGACATGAACATATCTCTTCTGGGTGTTGGTGTGAGAATTCTGCTTGGTTCTAACTTTATATCAAAACTTCACCCTGGGAAGATTTATTCCCTACGTGCTGAGCATGGATGCTTCCTGGAACCATACTGTCTCCTGCAGCCATATTGTCACAATTAGAACAGAAAGGGACCAGTGTAGAGAGGAGAGACTATGAGGATGCCCTTCGACTTGAGTCAAGTTGCATGGGGAGATAAATATTACTCCTGGTCTTTTCATTTTCATGAGAAAATAAAGTCATTATAATAAGCCATTTATAGTTGAGTTGCATGCTGAATTCTTATAAATCAGAAGCATTTGCTTCTTCTGACATTAATCAACCACTTTAGAAATACTACCTCTTTGTTTTATATTGATTCTTAGTGGATCAACATAATTACACTTTAGTTCTAAGCTCTTCTAAGCTCCCTCAGATTCTTTGTGGCTAATGTGCTATTAATAAACACTTAGAGACTTGGGGAAAAGCTGCCCATTTAAAGAGACTTGCAGTTAAATCCCATCATAAATCAGGGCATCCTCTAGCAAGTTGTTAATCACCCTCTAAGGTAGTTGTTTTGCAGGTTGTGTGTTTTGCCTGCCTTAGTTGGTACCACTCTTGATACCTGCCCATCTTTGAGCTCTGGCTGGTGGCTCCTGGTCTCCCCATCATCTATCACCCTATGAAGAAAATATGGAATGCTGCTTATTTATTGAAACATGTAACACCCATTTCCTTAATCCTCAGTGCTCTTTGTAGAATTACAACCATTATATAGCACATTGATTTTTCACGTGAAACCATGTCAAAGAGACTTTATGTTTGTGAACGTCAGAGCCAAGGCCATAGGCCAGATTATAAAATGTGAATCAAATATGTACTCACAGCGATAATATCCTTTCTGCTCTTGTGAAGTGGAGCGGTGGTGAATGCTCAGTAGATGTTAAGGGCCTGCAGCCATTTTTATGGACATTGTTACCTTTTGAAATTTGTGTCACAGAAGTCAATAGGGGATGAAGGAATTTAAAAAGAATTGACAAGCTGTGTCTTGTGCTGCAGAGGGAACCTGTCACAATAGAAAAATGCCCTTGGCAAATGAAGGTCACAGGTGACCTCTCCGAGAATCATTTCCCTGATATGGCCCAGGTATGATTGGGTGAGGGTACCCCTGGTGCTGGGGCTGTGGTTTCCTTCTTCAGTCATTCTCTCTGCTTTCCATCTTTCTAGAATGCCCAGTGTTTTCTCACTTATTGAGGTTTCCCTTTTTCTGTACTCACGAATTTTATTTTAAAAATATAATTTCAGATATGTTTAGGGACTTGGAATAAAAGATAGGGGCTTTTATTTTTTTGGATTGAATAAAAAAATTCTCAAATGCCATCAACAGATGACTCCTTCTCTTCTAATTTACACCCCTTCCCAAGAATTTGATTTTACTCAATGTTTATCTCTTAACTGCTTTCCATAAAGTGCCTTGTGCGTTTTTTTTTTTTTTTTTGGTGTTTACCCCCTGCTAGAAAGAGACTCTCATCTTTTTATTATGAGCCAATATCCTGATTAACCAGCTCCTTCAGAATGGGGCTCCTAAGGGATATAGTTTAAAATCAACCAGGGATCATTGAAGAGCAAAGAAATGAGATACATAAACACAAATGAGTTCCATAAAATATTTACCTGTAGTGAAGGAGGGTTTGATGCGATTTGCACGCAAAGAAGCAAGCTAACTCATCACTAACTCTAGATTTCTTATAGCATGTCACAAGTTTGCATTTTTATTGAAAGGTCCCATTATCAGGAATGAATAGGGACCTACACAATTTTTTTCTTGTTTCTAATGCCCTGTTTTTACATATCCTGAAACTGATTTATATGTAGAAAATTCAGTTTTGACCACTGGCTGGCAAACCCATAAGTGTGTGTTTAGAATAATTATAGAAACCCCCATAGAATACTTTGGGACTTAGATGAGACAGTGTGTAGAAAGTTCACATGTGTTCCTGGCCAGGACTGAATCACCTTGGCCGTGATGATGGTGAAGGAGCACGTTAGCAGCATGTGAGGGTCCCATCACACTCCAGAGCGAGTCCCCCATACTCTGCAGCCCATACGCACAGGGTCAAGAGCACTAGACTCGGACGGTCTGATCCAGATTCCCGGCTCCACTTCCCCATGTCTGTGATCATGGACCTAACATCTTTATATCTGTTTTCCTTTTTTGCAAAAGGAAGATGATAATAACATGCCTGCTTTGTCAGACTGTTTAAAAATGACAAAGAAAATACATGCGAAGTGCTTAAAATAGTGTCAGTCTCAGACTAATCGGTTAATAAATTCTAAGGATGAGTTTTAAGACTCTCCAATTATACCTTTCAAGAGTATCAAGGCTGAGCCGTAGTCCACGTAACTTAGAGCCAGAACAGTAGCAACAGCACTTTCCTGGAGACTAGGCTCACGGCGCTTGGGCTCCATAATGGGATAGAAGCTCTGTTTATCCCTTGACCTCTTTTGACAGTGACAGGTAGGGATTATCTGGCATGAGCACTAATGCTTGGCCTCGGGTATACCTGTAGCTGTCAACCGACCCCAGTGCTCTCTCCTGAGCTCACCAGAACTCAGAATTCATCTCCGCACTGAGGCTGGACAGCACTATAACTACAGTCAGCTCCTGAGAGGTAAACAGTTTTCCATCTTTATTCTTGAGGCTCAATTTAAAACGTTCACCATTCTTTATAAAGGAAATTGAATGGAGGAGGGGGCTAAGGGAGCAGGAGGAGGACCCCAAATGACTGATGTTCCCTGGAGCATCTGCTAAGTCATTCTCTGTTGTGAACGCGCATTCTTCATCACCCCAACATGATGACTTGTAGGAACATAAAATGAGCTAATTTTGGAAATTTGTCAATGCAAAATTTCAAATAATAAAATATCCAGATTTATATAAGAGATGCTGTAAAAATGACACTGGAATTTATCTCTGCCACTGGGTGGGGGCAAGCAGTGGATGCAGCAGAGAATGTCAGCTGGCAGTTTGCTTTATGCACAAGAAATATTCTTGCATTTGTTATTTCAGTTATGTGAAGGCTGATAAACTCTCAGTGCAGAAATTATGGGGAGAAAAGATTTATTAATTGATGCACAAGTCATTTTTATAGTATTTTAGGCTGGGTCACAATATTTTTATGGGCCCTTTGATTAGGAACATTCTTGCTTGAGTTAAACATAGGATGCATTAAGGACAAGATGAAAGTGTGGGATGAGGTTTGCATTAACCTAATGGCTAGTGGACACGGTCCTAGATGGCATTGTTCCTCGAACTACATCTAGTTCGGTCCTTCTGCACCCATCACTGCAACTTGGGCCCATTTTACCTGACCTGACATACAAGTACAAACATTTGTGGGTGGTGCTGGTGGTCCTTAAAAAGGTGGGAAAGGCAGGGGCATCTGTTGAAGTTTTGGTCCCTGTTGTATCTTTTGTTTCACGCCCTTTCATTGAAACGCCTCACTGTCACAGAGGCGTGGGCTGGAGGTTATTATCCCCTGACTACATTGGCCAGGTTACTCCTTGATTTAAATTGAGACATTCAACTCTGCTTCCTAGGCATTCAGAATTGTGATGGAGAGATTTCTACAGAGCCAATCTCTGCTTGTGTTTGTACTTTAAAATAAAATACTGGAGTTGTGGGACCACTGTGTTCTGTAACAGTGGACTCAGTAGCTTGCAAAAAGATTAGGAAAGGGAGATATGTATATATCTATATAAAATAGATATATTTATATAAATATATAACATGTTATAATATATGTAAATCTATAATAATATATAAATATATCTGGCAAGTTTCACCGATTTTGATGGCCAGCTGCTGCTCTTCCCGGAGCAGGTGCAATGCTTACACAGTCTAAGCTTCCCAGCTCCCAGCATGTGCTGCCCTTTGTGCTTCTCCCTTCTTAACATCTCCCATTAGCACCCTTTTCCTTAAGCATAACGATCAGGAGGAGAAGGAAATTATCATTTCAGTTTTGTCTTTCTCTGAAGTAAATACCTCAAATCCCCATAATCTCTGAAGAGAAGAAATCTTGTGAGTCCACTGGAAGAATTTTCATCTCAGGCGAGAATCTTTCTGGGAAGGGCCTCCATCACTCATTCCAAAGTTTCACCTGGTCAGGTGGCTTCCCTGTCAACAGCCTATCACCTTTTTGTGAGAGACTCAGACCTCAGCAGATGTTAATGGCAAGGGGTCACCATTTAGCCTTCACAGGAAACCTTTCAACCTTTTCATCTCCACCATTTGAGAAACCTCTCTACTCTGCACTGGGCTGGGTGATCCTGGTGTCTATGGCTTTTCTCAGATCCATTGTGGTCAACCCTAAGAGCTTGATAGTGCCCTCTAAGCCCTCTCCACATTTCTAAGCAAACGTGAGGGCAGAGTTGCCCATTGGCGGGATTCCCACATTATTTACCCAATGTTACTCATCTAGGTGACTTCAGAAAAAGTCCTTTAACAAAGTCTTTGGAGTTAGTCTGGGTTCAGTCCAGAATACAATCAAAAAGTTCTAGCTACAATAAAGATTTTTACTAGGAATCTTATTTATGTTTTTATGGTTCCTGAAGCTCTTCTTTAATTACTGTCTACATGGTACTCAAGATCTGTCATGAATGATAAAGGATCATTCTTGTTATTATCTTAAATTTACTTCACTTCCACTCAATACATTAACCTTTATTACTATAATTTATAGCTGTTAGAAACCAGAACTAAAGAATAAAGTTTATTTCCATTGAAGATGTGAAGGGAGGCAAGTCATTGCTTTTCTTAAGAGAGTGAGATGAGTAGGCGAGAATGTGTCCTTTGGTGGCTACATAACAGATGCATTATGTCCCCTCTAGAAGGTAATTATCTAGGGGACATTTGCTTAGTTTGGTTAGAATTTCTTTCGGAAGTGGGACGTAAAGGGAAAGAAAAGAGAAAAGGGGGAGAGAGGGATTGGCTGACAGATGGACTAATTAAGTGATGAAGAAACAGAAGAGATGAAAGGATTATAGACCAGGAAGATAGCAGCATTCTTGAAAGAAGTGAAAAGTCTCCTAAATAAGAAATAATAACACAGATGGTTCAAGTTATATAAATGATGTTTGGTTATTGAAAAGTGCTATTCTTCCTTGTTTCTAATATTTTCAGATGTCTCTATAGAAGAAAAAATGGGGCAATGTACATTTTAGATGTTTAATAATAAATATTAATCTTTTACTGCTTTACCTTTTGTCCAGAGATCTCAAAGTCATTTCTCAGCTTAGTTAGAACTTTGCAGTTTCACTTTCTTGGTGGTAAAGGCATCACTTTTTAAAACTAGAGATAAGTCAAGGGAGCCGTACTTCAGGGAATGAGGCCCTCTTTTGGAGAGGCCCTGCCCGTGACATATGGTTTTACGTCTTATTTCACCTATTCCATTCTCTGTTAATCAGAATTATGCTGGTTATAAGTATGAAAAAACCCAAGTCAGATTCATTTAAATTAGCAAGCAAGCAAACACATAAAGCAGGGGAGCCCAAATATTGTCTTCAGATTAGGTTGGACCCAGGCATTCTAACATCACCAGGTCAGTCTGTCTCTGACTACTGTGATGCTGCTCTCCTCCTCCCGACCTCATGGACTTCCCCTTTAAATCTCTCCTCATAACTCCCTTTGGGGAGCCAGACTATGTTCTTCTTTCCTGCACTGGCTCCCTCATGCATGAGTCTAATAAAGTCTTGTTGGGCTCAGCTACAACTAACACTCTGTTGAGTTCTTTCCCTAGAGGGCAAAGGACCCATTCTTTTGGGTTGGGGGGTCTTTAACATTTTTATTTTCATCATTTGTAG
Source organism: Galemys pyrenaicus (assembly GCA_019455555.1). Classification (NCBI taxonomy): domain Eukaryota; kingdom Metazoa; phylum Chordata; class Mammalia; order Eulipotyphla; family Talpidae; genus Galemys; species Galemys pyrenaicus. Next base: position 3,345,918 of record JAGFMF010011658.1, on the reverse strand, counting down.
TCAGAGAATAAAATCTAATGTAGTATCATACCCTTTCGTCTTCACAATGAAACCATTGGAAGTGAGGACAGACCTTGAATATCATAATTTGAAGGTCAATATTTATTTTCAGCAGATCACCCATCCTGCAGAACGTTGTGTATAAACCATCTCTCCAGTCTTTTCTACATCTCCCCCTCAACTGCCTTGTATGTAGTTATCTTTACTTTTCTTCTCTAACCTTAGGTAGTTGGTATTGACGGAATTTTCATCAGGTAGTTTCATGACAACTTCTATTCTCTTTAAATTCCATGACTTCTATTCTGCTATATTCCCTATTATTTCATAGATTGTTCTGATAAAGTGCCTGGAAATAGGGCCTGAATAATTGGCAATCACATCATATGCCCCACCACTCTAAAACTTCATAAAATTATAGTGCAGCTAAATGACCCTCAAGGAAATAATGCAGCAGGAATATTTAAAGACCCTGACTAAGGGATTTTTGCAAGCATTAACCAAAATATGCCATTACTTTAAATTTTGGTTACTTTGAGAAGATAATTCTTAAGGATAAATTTAAATTAAAATGTAGTTAAAAGGTAACAGCGCTACTTATAAAGTCTCTGGGTTCCGACTCAGGAACCCAGTGGAGTCAATGTCTTGTGCACACTTAGATGTGGTTTATGGCATCTATATTGTACAGGAGGAATAATAACAACGCTTGCAGCTCAGTGAGAACACCAAAATTGATTTAAGCTTCTTTTTGTTGGTGCATCCATTTATGACAGCCATAACCAGCAAGCAAGAGCTTAAGTCTCTGATTTGTTTAAGCACTCACAAAGCTGTTGGACTTCTCTGTTATAGGCAGGAGATGGGGTCTGGTGAGTCCCAGAAAACTCCATGACACTGGACATTAATTCAGGCTGAGACCGACCAAATCATTATAAAATAGAAAGTAGCATTTTCTCCACTGGAGATTTGAGGCAAGGTCACTCACCTACACTCTGATAGCGACTTGTTTCTATGACTAAGAAAGAACCTCCTCCTTAATACATGTGATTGTAGGCCTCTCTGGTGGCTCAAGGAGTTAAGTGCCACATTATGGGGCTTCTGCAGCCACTGTAGCGAGAGTTCAATTCCCGGTCAGGGAGGGGAACCAGATGCCTCGCCTGCTGCTCCCCTTAGCAGTATATTTCAGTAGATCTGCCTGTTCTGCTCCCCACTTTGTCTCTGGTGAATCCTCTCACCTCCTGCAATTCTGGCCTGTACCCAAGCTCTTGTATGCATAAATAAATGAAATCTTTAAAAAAATACATGTGGTTGATAAAGTTTTCACTAACAAACGCTTTTAGGTTAACAGCCCTTCTAAACTAATGACATGGAAGTCTTCACAACACAGCAAGAGATCACAGGTGTGAAGATATCATGAGTTCAAGAGATGAAATGACCTCATGGAAAGTAGAGCAAAGAGGACCACAGGTCTTTAATCATGCTGGTAAAGACTGCTTAAATAGAACCTCCACCTCCTCCTTTGGGAGCTGCCTCCACCCCTGTCCCTGATGCTGACTCGCTTATGTTGAATCGCATAAAATTTAGTAGATTGTTTGGTACTGGTGGGATTAGCGTCTCCATTATTTCTACTTCTTAGAGACCTCTCTTCTTAGAGAACCAGAATCTGGTAATAGCAGTCTCAGGATCCCCGATTCTTATTGCTCAGTCTCCACCAGATGGAGAGAGCTTGGACATCTACTGGGGCAGAGGAGTTCAGGTGTCTGTCTTCAGAGCCCGAAGCGCAAATGGTCCATGGGACAGTTAGGTGACTTTATGTCAGAGATGGCAACAGTGTGCCCCACATCCTCCTCCTGCCCAGAGAGATAGTCTACATGGTCACAGGACTCTCTTCTGCTGTGTAACTCCAGAATCCTCAACATAATTCCCTGCCATTATTAGAACTGGTGCACAGATGACGTCATCTCTGCTATAGGACAAACTTGACGCACCATTTATTGTCTTCTCGGTTCCAAACAAAGCCTTTTCTTTGTGATGTTTGGGTTGAGATTTTGCAGACGGTGCTTTTGCACACCAGCTGATGTTGTTAGGCTGGATGAATGCTAGAGGGGTTGAGGAGGAAGAAGGGACTTTCTTTTTCCTTCCTGGTTTTTGCGATTTTACGTACTCTTTCTGCAGTAACAGTGGGATCCAGTTTTCTGTTTTTTCAACACTCTTTGAAACAGCCTCAGAAACAAGACCACTTCCTAGCCAGGGTGCCCTTCAGAAGTCTGAGTTTCAACAGCACCTCCTCAGCCTCTAAATGTTAATTACTCCAGCCCTTCTCCTTTTGTTCCCCGTGTAGGGAGCAGAGTTCTCCCACTAGCTGTCCAGTCTGCATCTGTGATAGTTCTTCCTTTTTGCCTTTGGAGTGACCTTCAATTTTATAACTAGTTAAAAATTCTTCCATTTCCGTGTTTAGATAACTTGATAAGGTCTTTGTCTTGCGATAGTGCTCATTTGCCACAGTTCTCACCTACTCTATCTATCGTACTGCACATCTGCCTGATGTTCTCTACTTCCCTTCCCACCCTGTGCTCCCTGTGACTCCGCTGATGCCGACCTGCCTGTTAGCTGATTAATGAGGCTTATCCAGCTACCCCACACATTTGTTGAGGTCATGCATGGGAAAACTCTGGGGGCACCATTCATGATTGCAAGCCCCATGGATCGGTGCTGCATCTGGTCACTTCCCCAGCTGTTGAGGGCAGGAATGTGTTTAAAACCTGACACTAAAGTGGTGATGCTTTAGCCTGTGACTGATGAAGGACTAATTGTTTTAGATGATTAGAACTGTGTACTTTATCCATCCCAGGTCCCTCTCTTTAAAGATGAAGAAGCTAAGTCTCAGCAGTGATAGAGGAACTGATGCTGGGCCTCAGTGACATGGAGTTGGAGTTAGAACACAAGAACATCTGACCCAGATAGCAAAACTGTGAAAGGGGGGTAACAGAAAAGAGATTCGCCCTTAGGGGTGGCAAAGGCCTCCTTTCACCCAAGGGTGGTCCCCATACAACACGATGACCCTGTGTGCCCATATCTGTGCTGGCCTCCTTTGGCTGGGAAGGTTAGTAAGGAGTCAGGAGGAGAGGCAGCTATTTTAGTTAAAGATTCCAGAAGATATTGTGGGTATTGTGGATAAATGGGAACTAAGAACTTCTAGGTCATTAAAATCCCCTTTGGAGAGTGTAAGGAAGAGGAAAATACTGGTGAGAAAGAGGCTTTCAAAGTCCAGATACAGACCATGAATTTCATGATGATGAATTTTATGCAGAATCAAATTGTTAATGGCTGAACGTGGTATCAATTAGTGCCCTATAATTACTATTAATATAGCATAAAATTAAAATACAGTGACTATAATTAAATATCAACAAGAAACTTTATGGACGAAAAGGATTTGGGGAAATTAAGATGCCAGATTCAGCAATGAAACTGTTGGGCAATAATCAAAGGTCTCACAAATCAAGAATCGTGTAAAAATGAGGAAGTGGATGGGTCTCGAGAACACAGTCAGAAACAGGTGACTCTGTCCTGAGGGTAGAAAAGGGGAATGGAGGGAGCACACAGAGCTATTAAAATGTCCCCTGTCCTAATTCACTACTTACCCTGTGGGATAATCTGAATCCTGAGCTTCATGTGGGTGAAAATTAATGATTTTTAATTTATTTTAAAGATTTATTTTATTTATGCATATAAGAACTGGGGTACAGACCAGAGGTGTGTGTGGGGGTGTTGAGAGGATTCACCAGAGACAGAGCAAGGAACAGGACAGGTAGATCTACTGGAGTACACTGCTGAGGGGAACAGGGGCAGACAGGGGAGGTCTGCCTCACCATGTGGGTCAGCTCCCTGGCCTGCAATCGAACTCACGCTGTAGTCACTGCTGATAGCTTGAAAGTGCTGACTTTAATGCACCACCAGGAAGGCACAAGAGTTAATTATTTTTTAAAATTTTGGCCACTACTTCCTATACCAGGTATTTTATTGGGCACTTTATACATACGATCTTACCTCTTAACAATCTGTTCCCCATTTTAGAGATGAGGAAACAGAGGCTCTTAGAAGTTGAGCAATTGTTCAAGGTCTCAGCGGGCAGTGGGAGTCAGAATTTGAACCTGGTACTCTGACGCCAAAGACAGGTTCTTCCCATCACCTCCTGCTGCCTTGTCAGTTATTTGCAGTACTTCTCTCATTCACCATCTGGTTTTTGGAGATGTACTTAGTAGATTGCCTATGGCTTTCAACTGTTGATGCCGATATAGGCTTACGACAGACATCTGTCTGGAGGAGGGGTACAGGGTGGGGCTGAGCAAGGAGTGGGGCCATAGAACAGACCGTGGGTAGGACAGCAATGGCTGACTCTGCCTGGGGCTTGTTAACTGAGACATCTCTTCTGTCATCTCAGCTCATGTGCACCCACCTCTGTGGCTGAGGGTTTTCTGCTCCAGCTGTTAACCTCTCTTCAAAAGAGCAGCTTCTTTCATCAGAGTTACCTTTGCCAAAAAGCTTTTAGACTTGAAATATGCACTAGAGCTACAGAAATACTTTGCATGGTTCTCTGTTTTGTCTTTAATTAGCAGGAAGCTTTTGTGTGCCTAGTACACAAAAGGATTCTGAAAATTCCAGAGAGGATGCCAATGAAGGAATCTTGTTGCTTTTCCAGAAGATGCTCCCAAGATGGGAGAGGTTATGGGAGTGCTCATCCTACTCTGCATGCACACACAAAGTTCTCATTTTCTGGGGTGTGAAGGATTCTGCAGCAGATATTCTATTTTTACTGTCTCAATGTGCTTTTGACATCCAACAGATCAAGGCCAAGGGTACTGTTTAATAGCCTGCAGCACACGGGCCAGGCTTCCTCTGCCCACAGCAAAGGCTCCAAATATTAATAGTGCTGAGACTGTGAAACTCTGTTCTGGTTAATTGTGCATTTTCTTATTTTATTTCTATTCTCTATTATATTCAGGAACCAGAGAACATGATTATTTTCACAGAGGTGGTGAGCTAAATCTGCTCTCATAAATGGAAGCAAGAGAAATCCAGGTCCATGGAAGCAAATGTCCAAACTTTTGATTGATTAGGGAGAACGAGGATGCCAAAGGAAAGTTTTGGGAGAGATGATAAAAACAGATGACAAGGGCAAAGGTCATCACACCTGCCCCAATACAGAGTGGATTTGTGGGGGGGTGTCCTCTGCTTTTTCCCCCCAATGCCCAGTGGCTGGAGCAGAAGTTGGGGTTTGTCCTGGCAGGTCCTTGAGAATGACCACAGCTCTCCCGTGGCTCATAGCCTTCATGCCTGCACTGCTCTCCTCCAGGGAGGCTGAGGTCCCTGGAGAGCAAGTGACGGTTCCACTTAGTGTCTCTCCACTTCCTAGAGATTAACAGAACAGAATGAAGCTTCTTTAACAAGCGCTGACTCAGCCAGCAAGGATTCTAGAGTTGTCAAAGAAAAGGGAAGAATGTTAGTTGATTAATGTCTAGTCCATATTTTTCATTAAAACACAGTCATAAAATGAGAAGTAAATCCTTTATTTGGGTTGTACCCAACCTATTGCAAAACAAGATGTATTGGATTTTAACCAACCTATTGCAAACACAATATATTCTGAGCTGAGGCAGCTTCCCTCCACAAACTTTCTCTAAAATGAAAAAACATTATGGAAATAATTGTGATTTTTTTCCCTTGTGCATATTTTATTGAAACTCCTTTGTGGATAATACTTGCTTTAAAATAAAATTGTAAGATAATGAACGTTTTGCTTATGCCCTGTGAGCTTTGGGGACCTAAAAGTGTTCCATATACCACTCAGTAAAAGGCTGATATATGTGTCATTTTTCATTTAACTTATGAAATATATTTAAAGGCCATACTGTGTGGTAGACACTGTTATAAATGTTGCTTACTCTACAATCATATTTACTCTTGAAAACTTCCACTTTAAACCAAATGGAAGTCAATCTATTAGCTGCCCTGGTCAATGGCACCTCTACTGAGTTCTCAATCATAAAATAAGATCACACTCTTTTGGATTTTATTAAAAAATCCCATATTTCCTGCTTGACTACAAAAATTCTGACATCTAATAGAAAATGTAGCCTGTGGACACTAAGCAAAATTTAACATTTGCCCTTCACATTAATAAGTCAATGAGCATTCTATAAACATGTAAGATCAACATTCTGGATCTGTCTGAAGTGAATTTATTCCATTTGTTTCTGAATACATTTTTTCTCTGGTCACAATAAATTTATCACAAGCTGGTAGTTTTTTACACTTTGCTATTTGTAGTTTGTTTTCTCAAAGCTGTCAAAATGTATTGTCTGAAAGCTGTACTTTGTGAAAGTCAATACTATTATTTTTCTTTTAGTACACATGAGTGTGTGTGTGTCTGTGTGTGCATGTGTTGTAAATTGATATACAGTGGTTAAAATCATGGTGTGGAACAGGCAGGATGGGTGAAATCCATTATGAATGATATTCAGCAAGTTACCGATTCTCTCTGGACCTCACAAAATGAGGTTAAGAAAAGCTACTTTATAGGATTATTGGGAGATTTATAAATAATACATTTTAAGCACTGCTTACAAATGTCCTTCAGTAAGTGGTAGGTATATTTATCCTTCAGTTGGAAATGGTCCCCAACCTCAGCTTCATGGCAGGTTTTATTTTAGGTATTTATTTTTGAGAGAGTGGGTGAGGGGCTTGTAGGTACAGTGCTCCACTGTCAATACATGTTGAATTGAATCCCTTGGCTCAGTTTCTGTGTAAGGAGCCCTTAAGTGTTCCCTGTCTCAGAAATAATTCCAATTTATTTTCAAATTATCGGTGCATATAAAAAATGTCTCTAGAAGACACTCATGACCAATGTCCTGCTCCGATGTTTTACTTTCCATCACATTCCATTTATTTGAGTAAATTTCCATACAATTTTAGCATGGATCTGGAATTCACTAATAACAGAATGAAACTGCAAAACATTAACTTTATAATAGCTAGACTAGCAAAATCATAAAATTAGTTTCATCTTAATTTTAAAATTATACAAGGTTACCAATACTCAGCCTCAGAATTAAAACATTTCCTTTCTTGATAAAAAAATGTGGTATATGTATACAATGGAATATTACTCAGCAATCAAAAAAGACCACTGTATGCAATTTGTGGCAACATGGATGGAGCTGGAAAAGATTATGCTACCTGATATTAGTCGTAAGGAAAAAGATAAATACCAGATGGTCTTTCTTTTATGTGGAATATAGAGAAACCATACAAAAAGTCAAGACAGTGTCAAAACTAGTAAGCTAATCATAGAACTGAGGCATATAGCAAAGGAGAGGGCAGGGCTAGGGGTTAAACAAGGGAGGAATGAACACAAGGGAATATGGTGATGGTTCATGGGTGATATGGTGGCTGGAGAGCTATGGGGACTACAATGACGTAAGAAAACTTTAATTAAAAATAAAATTTACATGTGAAAAAATAAAACTTTGCCATTCTTCAGATTATTAAGAAAAGTTGCTCAGTATTCACTCTACAATTTGAAGCACACTCACCTGTCTATTAATTAAGATAGAGACGTTGTACAGTAAGTTGTTTTCTAAACTTGAATCTGACCTCCAGGAGGAGCTCACCTGACCTGTGAGACAGGAGCCAGGAAGCCTACAGCCTGGTGAGTGGACATTCAGTGTCTAGCAGAAGGAAAGGTCATGTACTCCACCTTACGCCTGGCCAAATTCTCAGAAGAAATGATCCTTTCAATTATATATTGAAATTATCTTTTACCTGGAAAAGTTACTAGTCTAGTGATCCTGAATGTGTATCCCAAAAGGTGCCCCCTGGCTTCTAGTGGGTTGATAGAAAGGTGGCAGATGGATAATTGGGCTAGGGAGTGACACCAGGGAGGAAATTAAAAAACACGCATTCTCCCACAAACTGAACATCTGCTCCCAGTAACACATGATAAATTGACTGTCATTTTTAAAGACAGGTTTCTTACACAGCAACTCGTGTCACGGTGCCATCTTTGAGCTTATTTGGAGGAAGATAGCATTTAAATTGTAGGGTCTTCTTAATGATGGAAGGCATGTTGCAAAGTTATACATGGGGTCATGCCAAGAAGGGAAACAGCTACTATGGTCTAGCCAGTCTCTGAGAATCACTATCTGCAAGGAATAATTTTTAAGCAGAAAGGTAAATAAATCAAAACTTAAAGTTCTAACTTGAATAAGTGGCTAAAATTGCTTTAATTTATTTGTTAGATTCCCACCATCTGGTGGAGAGAGCCAAGAATGAGAAGTAGCCTGCCTGTCTTACCCACAGAACCACTGGACAGTCACCCACAGTAGGGGCACTGTCTGATTTGATTTGGGCGTCAATGTTGCTGACCTTGGTCCTGAGAGCATTTATTTAAAAATAGGGCAGGAGAACTAGGCTAGCTTTACCTAATGCCCTTTCACTTCCAGGCATGTGACTCATCTTAAGAGATGAATGATAGCAGAAATAGAGTTTAGTAACCAGCCTTAACCCAGAGAAAGTAAGAAATTTAAAGTTCTGTAAATTAAGCAGGCAACCTAGACTCTATCCCTGATCTTGACTTGAGCAGATAACAATAATTCCTGATTCTTTCTTCCTTTCTTTCCTTTTTGGTTTTGCCAAATATCCACTATGACCTGATTTTTCTCAGCATTGGGGACTGGACAGCAGCCAGTGTGTTTTCTCCAAACCATGCTCTTTCTGAGGGTCCTCCTGGCTGGGACCAGTGGTGGGTGGAGAGTCACATGACCTAAGTCAGGTCTAGGAGCCAGAAACACTGCATTTTCTGGGCTGGAGTCCATGAGTTCCCTTCTGCAACTGGCCACCAACATTTTCTATCAAACTGTCGCTTTTCCACATTCAGGTCAATTTGAAGTGAGAATCAATCTCACTTTCCAATATTTTGAATGTGCAATAAGCTGGGTAATATAATTTACGTAGTTTAGCAATGATTCAAAATATCATGAGAAAAATCCATGTTCTTTGGATTAGTAAGTCTACATCTAAGAACACATAAAAGGAAACTTTGAAACAAGAGTGAAAAAGCAATACATATTTCTAGTTGCTCATTCAAGTGTGGTTAACAGTAGCAAGAAGGAAAGAAAAATAATTTTCACAACATCTAAAAGTGGCTAAGCATATCTATATAGATAGACAAGAAGGTCATCCATGATTCCTAACAAAACTAACTTCAGACCACATGCCAGGCTCCAGGTGCCATGTTAAACTCTTTACAGGTCAATATACTTACTATTCACAACAACCCTATAAAGTAGGCATTATTACTTTAGCATACCCATTCACAGATGACTATACTGAGGTTTAGAAAGTCACTTGCTCAAAGTCACCGTGTTTAAAACTGGGGAAACCGAGATATAAATTCCAACCAGTCCACCTCCAGAGGCAGAATAGTTAACTTCCCCACAGTAGCTGATGCAAGTGTCCATGCCAGCTCAAATAATCTCCATGAATTACTGTCTTCAGGGAAGAAGCGCTGATGACAATTATTTTAAAAGAATAAAAAAATTATAACCACCTTAGAAAAGCCAAGAGTGGGAAGAAATTCATGGGAAATAAGGCCAGGGCAAGGCCATTTATGTGATGGCCATTGAAGAAACCACTGACCCCAGAAAGTAGCAAAGATGCTGCTGGCAAGTGAAGCATTAATTACGAATGGAAATACGGAGGATAGAGGAGCGCTTCTGCTCTTGAGACAAAGAGGAATGTTTGTCACACAAAGTGGGACTTCAGTGCCTTTGACTCCAGAGAGGAACCCCTCCTGGACCATCCCGTTGTGTGAGTGTAAACTTTTCAATAACGATGGTTTCAGTAAAACCACTGTTATAAAGAAACATTCTTGCCAAGAACTCTTGTTTCGAGAGTTGGTAAGCCTTCATCTATCTGTAAATTAACAGAGAAAATATATGTTTTCAATAGATTCTTGGAAACTGTGACTTTAAGAGAAACCAATGTAGCATTGGGCTAATTGATATAAACTAGAATTAAGTCCTGTGGCATATTTCTAGGCAAAAAAGCATTACCAATAAATAATGACCCAAACACTTTTAATATTAAACAATCATTTGTATCCAATCATTCATTTTGCAGCCCGCTGTCTCAGTTCAGGATCTTGAACGTCCAGAGTTTATCTCAATAACTCAGGGTGCAAAGTGGGCGCCAACCTTGGATGTGACATCTTTCCGTGGACCATCTCTCTCATACCCACACTTGGTCTGGGGCAATTGAGACACGCCAGGGAATGGAAGGTGCATATATTTGGCGTGTGGGAGGAAATGAGCCATGGGGAGAACGTGCACACCCCACACAGTCTGTGCCTACTGGGGAATTTGTTTTCTCATCACTATGCTAACATTGATGTTGAAAGAAACAAAATGGAAAGAAGCCATGTCATTCAAGGCTATGTTCTTTGTTAGATTATACTCTCAGTCTTAAAAGATTTTATTTATTTATTTTTTGTGTGGAAGAACTGGGGTGTAGGTCTGGCCCCTCCCGAAAAAGTGAAAAACAAAAATCAGGGAGGATGACAGTGGGCCACAGCAAGTTCAAGTTAGACCTAGTGTGAAACCCAGTTGCAGATTTTGGAATATCTCTGCTCGAGCAAATGAACACAGCCTTAGTTTCGTGGCACTGACCCAGAGGATGATTTTGCTTCTGTAGGTCTTAGGAAGGACCGTGTATTCCTTAGGATTTTAAGGAGAGTGTAATCTCTGCATTCCACTTGGGGCTCATGATGACATATACAGGTTTCAATTTACTATTTTGGCCAGAGCAGGAGAATCAATCTACAAGTGGGGCAGGCGGGAAACACAGTGGGGAGGGGACAAGTGGACTCTGGTGGAGGACCAGGGGTGCCTGGGTGGTGGGTGCAGTGTGATGCCGTATACACCTGAAGGGGTGTGATCCTACCCCTTTGTCTCACACATATAGTGTTGTAAACCATGTCGCCTCAATTAAAGAAAAGAAGCTTCTACCTGGTCGCCTCACTATGGGGCCCTGGTGCTATTATAACATCCTTATGAGTGACCCTTTGCTCTTTGTATCCTCTGTACCCTCTGGTCGGAAGACACGAGAGTTTCTTTATGTGCCTCCAAGAAGACCATCTGACTTTCATACCTCCCTTTGCTGTCTCTCACTGTGCACCCCCCTGCCCCAGTATTTCATGGTTTCCATCAAATTCTCTCCAAATTCAAAGTCCTTATGTTAATATTTCCCTGAAGCTTTCAAATGTGTGAGATGCTTCTACCAGTGCACTTCCCTCCCTCCAGCTTGACCCTGGCAGAAAACTTAGCACTTACTGCACCTGCATGGCTACTGGAGCATTCATTCCTCCACCTCGCACAAGCAGTGGCTCCTCTTGGCCACCCTGTAGTCAGAAGCCCAGCTCTCTAGGATCTCTCTCTCTTTAAAAAGACTTATTTTTATTTATGCATAGGAGAACTGGAATGTAGGCCAGAAGTGGCGTGTGTGTGTGTGTGTGTGTGTGTGTGTGTGAAAGGATTCTCTAGAGACAGAGTGGAGAGCAGAACAGGCAGATCTACTGAAGTACACTGCTGAGGGGAGCAGCAGACAAGACAGGAGAGGTCTGCTGCACCATGTGGGTCACCTCCCTGGCTGGGCATCGAACTCAGGCCACAGTGATTGGCGATAGCTTGATAGCCCTGAGACTTTAACTCCTGTGTCACTGGATCCTCTTCTGCTTTTAGCTATTATAGTTTTGGTAATGCAGGATATAGTCTTTAAAATTCTCAGATTTGCGTGTAAGAGCATTAGTGAGTAATACTTTCAGCAACCACATCTTGGGGAGTTGAGAGAAGCAAGATTAGACAGAGGAAGAAGTGGAACTGTCTAATGCAAGTGTAATAGAATACCCCGTCTTATCTGGGTCTCTGAGAGGGGGCTGTTCTTTCAGAGTCGTTCCTCCTTGAGTGGAGGGGACTGGTCTTTTGGACCTCTGTTTTAAGTCTCATTGGATGAGGATTGTATCTGGGAAGAGAACATGACCTTGGTGAGGCTAGCTACTTTGACCAAGATCAATTACTAAAAATCCATCAGTCACCAAACCTCCCAGCAGCTAAGACAATATGTCTCAGCCCTGAAGGGGGCACCACAGTGTCCTCAGTGAGATGAAAAAATCCATGAAAAATGCTTGGTAGAATTCCTGGTACTAGTAAATGCTCAAAAACTTACGATCACCACTTCTACTACCCTTTTTCTTTTTCTTTTTTTTTTTTCGTGAAATAATGACCTGTTATTTTATTTTATTCTCATAGCAACCCCATATATATATATTTTTTTTTTTACCATTGAAAAGGAAATTTATTCACAACTGTTAATGAAAAATTTTCATACTAAGTAATGCATTGTCTTTTACATCAGTTAATAATGGTAAATAGACAAC
>JAGFMF010011658.1:3299503-3332668 GCA_019455555.1 Galemys pyrenaicus | reverse complement strand
TTTTGGACTGGGTTGTTTTCTTTTTTTCTGTTTAGTCTGGTTAGTTCTTTGTGGATCTGTGTGATAAGTCCCTTGTCAGTAATGTTGTGTGTAAAGATACTACCCTTTTTCTTAAAGATCTAATGCTAACACATGGCATTGCCAGGGAATTGGGTGGGTGTGACTCAGACAGTGCATATAATGAACTCTGAATAAGGTCATGGAGTATTGGGTTCTGGCAAGAACCCATCATGCATATAATTGCAACTGTACTATGTTTGAGCTGCGCTCGTTGCTTCTGCAAGCACAGATGAACATTCCATGGGGATCCCTCTTCTGATACATCCTCCACGGCACAGTCTCCTTTTTCTACCAGAAGTTCTACTCTCCTAGGACTTGAAATGGCTTCTACAAAAATGCAGGAGACATCTTTGTCCTTTCAGTTCAGAACGTCAGTCAAATGGAAGGAGGAAATTTATTAAATGCATCTTCCCCTGTTTGGAACTAAATGAATACTTAGGACTTCCTTTTTCCAGTGTGGACAGATTACTAATACAGTGTCTGAGCTGAAATCTTTCTGCATAGTTAATGATAGTAAATCATGATCCTCATTCATTTTCAGGGGCATCACTAATGTCTTGGATTAGAACAAATCTGGGCACAGACAGATGGCATCTTTCTCTCTGAAACAAAACATCCTCAATGCAGGACCAATAAATTCTACTTAAAAATAGGATTTTAAAGTTATTTCAATAGACAGTTTGGTAAAACTTTTATTTTCAGGTATGCCAGGGCAATTGTGGTACTTGAAAGATTTATAAAATATAATCGCTCCTTTGCAAAGAACTCCTGCAGCAAAGTTCTCATGATTTTGATAGTATAATTTTTATTTGGTCTTTTCAGGTGGGAGGTCTGTTAGGCTCTTTAATGAATTAGCACATGTAAACCCCTTTGCTGATTTCCCAGCCGCTGCCCTGTTAACGTTTGAATCAACACAGTGACATTTTTACATGGTGCCTGAAAAATCGGATATTGAAAAAGCCAACTTCTTCAGATCCCAAAGGCTTTTCTTTCTCTAGGAACAATATTGAAATGAACAATAGCATTTGGAGTAAAACAGATTGAACGTTCTTTCATGTGGCAGGCATGGGAAAATTTATAAGTATATGTCTGAACTTCTCCACAGACACCTTATGATTAAATGTTTTATATCTGGCTTTTCCAACAGACTTCTTTAAACTTTTCATTAGGATGGATGGATAGAACACATTTACTGACAGATTTTAAAGGTTTGGAGGCCATTAAGATGTGTCTTTGGGCTGTACAGCATTATGTAGATGCTAGTTGTTCACAAAACAAGGTCTGATGCTTTTATGGAGGCTATAATTTAATTAAGATGATATGACAAATATATATTGTAACAGGGTAAATAGATACACACATAAAATGGTAAAAATAATGCAAGATAATGTAAGATGTGTCTGAAGAAAGGTACCGTTAATTATTCTCAAAGAAATAAGAGCCACGATTCCTGTCTTGTTTAAAGTAATCGAGGGCATTCTACATGGAACAAGTGTTACAGGACTCAAGTGGAAAGTGAGGAGGACACCTGTGTTTTGTTATGAGCATAGACATGGCAGTGCAATCTGAATTTACAGTGTAGCTGGCTTACAGTTTCAAAAGATGTTTTGACCAATTTTATGTGATGGGTTTAGAAGGACTGCTGGAAGTACGAAGTAAAGACAGGGTTCTTTTCAGAAAATTATAATTGGTCTATGTAATTAAGGGATCTACAATGCAGTGAAGGCGTCTGGGTGAGGATGTGGAGATGAGAAGAGGTTGGGGCTGAAGAGACAGTCCTGAGGTGGAATGAGTCTGTCAATCCTTGAACTCACTTATGCGCTAAACAAGACGTAGCATCTGAAGTCTGTCATTCCATGACACTAACCCTGTCCTGTTTTCTACTTTGAAACATGTTGAAAGAGAAATAGGATAGGCTCAGATTTTCTTTTCTCAATTTGCTATCTAAGCTCATGCCATTATTTCTCTTTGTAAATTTTGCTTACAAAAAGCACTGTTTTCTGTACAGTCACCAAGAAGACTTCTGAGAAAGCTTCCTGGCAACCATACATGGCCACACCCCACCCCAAATTTTTGAATTTGGGAGTGTCTGTGTGGGAAACTCTCCATCTAATGGCAGACTGAGAAATCACAGAAAAGTTCCCAAATTCTAATAGGCTGGTGCTAAATCCACATCCACACAGTTGTCTCTCATTCCTAGGAGCGACTCTTAATCCTTTGACATCCTGAGTCCTCATGCAGCTGATATCTGCACGGCCCCTCATCATGTATGGAGGAAATCAGGGGAGTTAAATCAGAGCTCCCTGAGGAACGAGCTTCATGGGCCTGTTGGTCCTTTTCACAAATCACAGAAACACACAAAGCAGGAATAACTTGCTCCCAGGCAACTGGGGTAGCCTCCAAGCCACCAGGACGATGGCACCAGGACAAAAGCTGATTTAGGTGACACAAAATTTCTCTCTACAGAAGAATTTGTTGCTTATTCTATAAAATAGAATTTTCTTGTATTTATAAAAGATCATAACAATATGTAATACAACTATTTGCTTATAGACACATATCACATCAGTGTAACATGAAGATAATATTTTTAGTACATATGTCAAGTGCTTTGCAGAAAGGGTTTCTCTATAACCCTCCTCCTTTGAGATAGGACACTTACTAACCCCACAATTCAGACATAGAATGATTCCTGGGATAGATTCATTTCCAAGGTCTGTGGATTTGAACCTAGTTTTGTCTGAGGTTGGAATCTAAGCTATTAGCAGCATATAAATTTCAGTTTCCTTTGGAATTTGCGAGGACAGAGTTTTAGAATAAAGCAGATTACTGCACAGAGAGTGGAGGATTTGAGAGGCTAGGGAAGCGTGGAGTGAGTGGAGAGGAGATGTGACAGAGAGATGATGTTTGGGAGCAAGCAGCAATGTTTGTCCTGTCAACCCTCCCAGTGTGGTGTAAAGACAGACAAGCCTCAGCTGAGAAGACAGTTTTGGCAGTCAATGAATATACTACCCAGTGAACTGGGTCAGTTTATCCCATCTCCTCACCCCACTTGGCTTCAAGAGGGGGCATCTGTGAGAAGACATGGCAGTCCAGCTTCTTGAGAATAAAGACCACTCTTACTTTAAACACACACAGGAAGACACACCCCCACCAAACAACAGGAAAAACAGCAAGCCCAAAAAACCTGGGAAAATCTGAAAAAGTCAGGAACTCGTCGAACGACCTAGCTGTGCTACTCTGCCTCCATTTTGTGCCACCATCCGGGACACTAGACAACAGGGTCTCGCTTACCTCTAACTGCTCCTTGGGAATCTAAAACGATTTCAATAGTTGTAATTAAAAATACTGGAGACTCACTCTGATCTCTTTCTTCTTCAGCTCAGTGGCTTGGCAAGGAGCCCCATATCTAAAATGGGCATAATAAACCTTATTATATGTTAGCACCTGGGTGATCATTTGCCATACACATTTGCTGCTGGGACACACACAAATAATTGAGCCTTCATCTATCTGGCATCATTGGAGAGAGAAAATGTCTGACCACAAATAGCTCTTGACTCAAGAGCACATTGCTGTGTCCCCTGCGGGGGTCCCCAACCTCCATCCACACAAGCCCACCCCAGGCTTCTTCCCTTCGGGGGATGCATTTAGGATTCCTACATTGTGTGTGGATGGTTTTGTTGGCTTTTTTTTTTAGTTGTTATAAAATGCCGCAAAAATGAAATAATGCACCTTTTTTTCTTGGAAGAGACACAGCTGTAACTTGGACAGAGATGACTTGCAGATGTCTGTACCCAATCTGTCACCATTAATTGAGGAACAGCTAGATGCTCCACCTGCCTCCTGTCATGTCTGCCATGATTTCCCCCACTATTCTTGATATTTAAGAACAATTGGCATTTTATACTAATTACTCATGAACAAAACTATAGAGGAATTGATTGACCTTGCAATAGAATTTTGCCAACACTTAATATCCTGTTGTGCTTTTTAATATATTTAAATCTACGATGAACTTTCTGCTTATTAAGAGTTTCCATTTTATCATACAGATACTACTGAGATTTCTCTCTGTTTGTATTTTACAGACCCAACTGACAATATATAAAAGGTGGAACAATAATCGAATCTATTTTTCCTGTGCTAATTCTTGATAAGGAGACAAAAAATTCACACAGGTTACATTTCTCTGCTAATATTATTCAGAGGTAAAGGTTGAAATAGACAATAACCTTTGGAACCAATTAAATATAATTGTACCAATTTCCCCCCATGACTTGTTGTAATTATCCCACCATGAGATAGCATGTCACGGCAGAGAAAAGCTGATTTTCTTTTTCATTTTTTCGTGAATTTTTATTTAACTCTTTTCAACTCAGGAATCTTTGACTTTTCTTCAGTCCTTTGGTCCAGAGCAATATTCGCAACATTTTGGGAGTGGGGCTAACATCTTTAAAAAATATTTTTATTGACTATGCTTTAAAATTATTATATCAGATATCTACTTTCTGCTGTTAAAATATATGTGTTTAAAAAATGACCACACTTGAATCACATAGAGCTAAATATCACTAACATCTTGTTTTTTCTACCAGACATAAAAAATATGCTTTACACATTTTAAGCCAATGCGATGCTATGATATTGCCTATCATAGCAATATATTGGCCTCTTTTTTCTCAGTAATACATGGAATAGGCATCTCTCCATGTCAATAAACATAGATCATTACTGTGATTTTTGACGGCAGCCTATCCATTTGTTATTTACCAGCCCACGTGGTTGACACATAAGTTATTCCAGTGTTGCCAGAAGTTTTGATTCACGTTGTTTCTTTCCGAGGGCTTACCTGAAATGAGAGGGTAGGTAGGTAGGTGCAGATCATCCACACCTATCATGGGTCTCTTGGGCAGAATTACTTTAGCCACTTCTAGGAGTCCTTTGCTTTATTTTTTTTTTCTTTTTTTTTTGGAGTCCTTTGCTTTATATAAGAAAAAATAGAAAAAGTCTGAAGCTTCGCTAAGGATTGTGATTTTCTGGTTGAGCTTGTTCTCTTCCCCTCTGCTCTGTGTTGCCATGATGGCAACCTTGTGGAGCTCAGTACCAGCTGGTCCTGGGCTGTCCATCTTGCAATGGCCCTTGCGAGGGCGACAGTGGGTTCTGGAATGAAAGCAACATTCTCTCTGGTTTACTTCTTCATTAAGTTGTAGCTGACTCAGAAGTTGGTGGAAAGGTTTATATACCCTGGTATTTCATGGCTTGGGGGAAAATAAATAAGCAAATAAAAGCTTATAATAAAAGGAATTCTACTTTTTCTTGTTTGGTAACAGCGTTTAATATGAAATCTACCCTGTTAATTTTTTAAGCACACCATTTTAAGTACAGTTTTGGTTACTGTAGGCCCTGTGCCGTGTGCAGATCTCTAGATCTGCTTTCACGGCTGAGGTGTTATACCTATTGAGCAACTTCTCCTTCTCCTTCTCCTAGTGGAGGAATGGATAAGGAAAGTGTGATGTGTGTATGTGATGGCATATTATTCAGTCTTCAAAAAAAAGGAGATCAGAACCCCTGCAATAAGTGGCAACATGGGTGATTCTTGAGGACGTTATGCTAAGTGAGAAAACTGGTCACAGAAGGATACATATTTTGTGATTCTACTTCATGAGGCATCTAAAGTAAACCACTTTCTTTTAAGATGATGATAGAAAAACCACACTGAAAGTTTATGTCTTACTTCTGTCTTCCCTCTTGCCCTTTGAGAATCCTTTCAAAGAAAAAGAAAGCTGCGCTGAGTGGTTTGATTGCACTTTCCCATTGACTGGCACCCGTAGTTAGAGCTTCTTCAGCGCTTGGGCTGCTCCCCATGAAATGAGCCTGCAGACTGCTCCATATGCCCTCCCCACTCACTGGGTCTTCTTGATGGGCCTGGCTTGGCAGCTAATTTCCTGGACCAGCACTGACCTTTGTCAGCAGGGATTTGTCAGTCTCAAATTCAACTGCTCACACAGGAACATGGACTTGGGCTTGACCATCAACGCTGACGATGAGCTGTCCTTCTGGAACTGGGAATTTGGCTGTGTTTTCAAGTAGGTCCTTACCTTACAACTCAATTCTGAGAACAGGCTCTCTTGAAATCTGACAGCTGTCACCAGTACCTAAGCATGAGGTCCTGTCTTCTTCCCTGTCCAGGCCAGACTCATCCTCATCTGCACTGGACACCAGGGCCAGATCTCTGACTCCTACTGCACAGATCTAGCTGGACTCATACCCATCATGAATCCCTGTTGACTTTCTGGAGGGCAACTGAAATGCCTGGCAGCCTTTCTCAAACTTTCCAGGAGTGTTCTGCCATCTGTTGGAATCCTGCCCCGCCTGAGTACTCATCCACTAATCACTGGGTAGAAGCAAAGTGACTTTGGAGCCTTAGTGTGGGCCACAAGGGGCCATCCCACTTTGCTGGTGTCCACCAGGCTATGTTTCACTCAGCAACCCTGTCTTGTTAGCTGCCTCCCATGCTCTTTATCACTTTCCCAATACCCTCCCCTGGCCTCCAAAACAAGCTTCTTGGCTCCATATCCTCCTGCCAGTGTTTGCTTCTGGGAAAACCCAATCAAGACAACAGCTTTATAGCCTGGATACATTTTCTGGTCTTTATTTTTTTATAAAGTACAAACTGTTGATTTCACAGGTCTTGATTTTTTTTAAAGCTATTTACTGAGATGACATTGCTTTTGGGTGTAGAGCATTATAATTCTACATTTGCTACACTACATCAGTTTCACCACCAAAAGTCTAGTGTCCAGCCATCACCATAGAGTTGACCCCCTTTATCCACATGGCTCATTCCTTTCCCCCCTTCTTCTCTGGTAACCACCAAACTGTTTGTTCTTCTTTCCTTTTTTTTAAAGAGTCTATTTTTTTTTGTTTTAATAGTTCATTTGCTTTGTTCCTTTGTATTCCCTTGTGAATGAAAGCTAAGCTTTATGTCTAATGTCCCTTTCACCCCACTCCTCAGGTGATTTTTGGACACAGCCAGCTCGAGCCCTGCTGCTTTCCACCCCTGCCTTCTGTTGTGCCCCCACTTCCCACCTTAGCTCCCAGCCTTCCCTTGGGCTGGTGCCCTGTAGCAGGGTGTGAGGAGCGTAGGATGTAGAGAAGAGCAGCAGAAAGCCCTGGATCTGGAGTTGTATTTCACTTCACAAGACACATTCTAGTCCTGGGCGAATGAGATGATACTCATTCCCACCTACCTTTTCTCTTAAAGGTCAGCATAGATTCCACCATGCTGCTTTGTGTTTAACACAAGAAAATAAAACATGATAAATGAGAAGACAAGGCCTCACTTTATACTTTAATGAAGGACTCCAGAGCACCTAAGCCAGAGCGGCTGCTAGTTCTCCGGAATGTTGATGAAGTGCACAGCCTGAAGCAATCCAGGCTTTCATGAAGGAGTGTTTTTGTCATCCCAACACTCCTCTCTCAAGTTCTTTTTTGGCTTCCAGATTTAAGAATCTGTTTAGAGCACACATCCAAAAAAAAAAAAAATCACCACGTTAAGATGGTGATTTGGAAGGAGTTTCATGGAACAGCTTCGTGTGTGTAATTGAAGAGATGCTTCTCACACATTCGGGGTCCTCTGAACCCTAAGTGCGAGGCACTGCCAATTTCTTAGCAGAGACTTGGTAATGAATCAAAGCAGAAACTGGCATGGACTTCTCACTACAAAAGGGAAGTGGGATTGGCTTTCCTTTTACCCCTGCATCTTCCCTGGAAGCTCTGGGTCTTAGGGTTACCGGGTCATCAGTCCACATGCATAGGTAGTGTGAGGACCTACTGAGCACCCAGCACTGCTGAAACCCACGGTCTGGCTCTGGTCTTCAGGGAGACCTGTTCATAGCTTTTCTTGGTAACCACGAATGATGCTTTGAATCTTACTGCTGCAAGGATGGCACTGAGAATCGTGTGCTTGGTCGGTGTGAGCTCTCAGTCCCCACCAAGACTAAACGGATGACCGTTGTGCTTCCTCACTAGCAAGACCTGACCCTGCGCAGGCTATTACAGAGAAGAGATTTTCTACCCAAGAACCTGTGGTCTCAGGGAGGATGTGGGTGAGGGCTGCTTTTGGCTGCAAAACATCCCCTGGTTCTCAGTACGAGTGCAATGAATATCTTACATTGCAACAGCAGAGGTGGCGGCCTTGAGGGTTCTCACATCATCCCAGCATTCTCTCAACCCCGCATGCTCCTTGGTATGCTGACTTCATGCAACAGGAATTTCCCTCCCAGTTATGTGCTGTCTAACAATGTCTTTCCAAAGAGCTTGGATTCTTGAATGGTCTCTTCTCAAGTGTGCCCTTTAACTGCAGGTACTTTTTTCAGGAGCCCCCTCCCCTTTTATCCCCCAGTGTCGTTTGGGCCATCCTGCAGCTATTCCTAAGGAAATATGCTCATGTTATTTGGTTATTTGGGAATGCTGTCTGCTCTAGAGTCATCTTTTCTTTCGTTATGGCAGAATTCCGTCAGGGAAGCAGGCATCACTCAGAGACAGGAGGGGAGTTCTTTATTTATACCAGCGGGCTTTACACCAGTGGGCACAGAGGAGATCTTTCTCCAAATCTGAGCCCTGAGCAACTAGTTTACAGAGTATACACTGACTAAAGCAAGGGGTACAGTCAGCTGGGAATGCATGAATCAGGGTGCGTGTAGCCTTGACAGTCATCAGTTGTTTCCTGAAGCTTTCAGTCTATAGGCTATGTCCCAACTTCAACTCATCAACAGGTCAGCCTGGCATTTTCCACTTTACCTGACTTCTTTTTCTTTGCCTATGGGCATTGGATGACAGCCATGTGATGGGGCAGAGTACATACAGACCAAACACTGAAAATAACAAAGCATCAGCAGAGGGGAATATTACAGAGTGAATGTGTGTCCCCTATGGGGTTATGGCAGGGAGGCTCATTAGAGTAACTTTTATCATTTATTCATATTTGAAATTGGAAAACCAGTGCAAGTTTGTTGCAGAAAAATAGGAAAAGGTGGAAAAGGTAGGAAAAGTAACTAGTACAAGAATTACTTGTAGAACCTGGCCACAAGGTTCTATCTTTTTTTCCTTCGGGAAAGATGTCTGAGATTAGGAAAATGGGAGCTGAGAAAGAACAGATGGATATTAATGGAAGTACAAGACAGCAGTTCTTTTAAAATAACCACAGATTTTAGTCACTAGTTTCAGTGAAATTCAAGACCTTGTCTGTTACTTGTAAAAAAAAAAAAAAAAAGCAGGACAATTGTGCATTGTATGCTGAGAAGAGCCTAAGTATCATTGCTTCTCATCCTAATTTCATCTCACAAATGGGGAAACAAAGGCAAGTGAGGCTCGGGATTGGTCTAAGGCTCCAAAGCCTGGGTCAGACCTCCCCAGTTAGCTGGCAACACCAGGAGGGTTCAGGCCCTGGGCCCAGAGCCCCACCCACTCCTGGCTTCAAATCCCAGGCTATGTGAGCTTAGAGCTGCCACTTAACCTCTACCAACAACTTGTCTCAACTGTGGAAGAAGACAGCCTATCACAGGGCCCTTGAGGGGCTAGATGTCATAAACGTGTATTGATTTGCTTGAACTGCTGTAACAAGCTTTCACTGCCCGGTGGTTAAGTGGTTTGCTTACTCACAGTTATGGGGGTTACAAGTCCAAGATCAAGGTGTTGTCAGCCTTTGTTTTCTCTGAGGCCTCTCTCCTCGGCTTGCATAATTTGTATCCTCAGAAGTCCATCCCTTGGTTTGTATGCCCGAGGTCTAGTCTCTATTTAGAAGGATGTGGGTCATTTTGGATTAGGGTCTACTCATTATATCTCAATTCTTCTTTAAAGTCTCCAAATACAGTCATCCCCTCACGTGTGTCTGTGTGTGTGTGTGGGGGGGGGGATTGAGGACTTTCACATGTGAATTTTGTGGGACCATTACTCAGTCCGTAATAGTTTGTAAATGCACCTCGCCTACTGCCTACCTTGCAACAAAGACTTCAAAATCAGCTATTATTTTCATTCAAGAGAATCATACTTTCCCACCACATGGCATTTGTTAGCATTTGTTGTTTGTTTTCCATTTTGTAGGCAGCAAAATTCCTGCTTTGTGGGATTTTTACCTTTGCAGATCCTGGCTTGTACAACCAATGTTAGAAACCACTTCTCAGATAGCATCTATAGAATCTACATGTGGTAGAAAATTCCTGGGAAAAGACCAATAACATAGTGAAAGCTTTAGATTTATAAAAGCATCTCAACTTGGTTAATGTCAATGTTAAATTTCAACTTGGTGGTCAGTAGAGAAACCACGCTCTGCTGGAAAGACAGCAAGTATGTGCCATCCTGACTCCCACAGCCTGGCGCATTCCCTCCTCCCTCTCCTTCCCGTTGTGAGGGTGTCCATCATCTGTAACACGGATGGAAAATAGAACCCTTAAAGAAGAGTTAGCATCTCTCGAAATCCCGTATATATGCTCTTACAACAGTCAAGAATAAATCTTCATTTTGCATTTTTCTCTCTAATTTATGCTGATGAAAGATTATTTGGAAGCGGTGGTGGAGGGGAGACATTACTAATCAGATTATCTGCACATTTCAATGACGTTTAGAAATCCACGTCACTTTATAGACAATAGGATTACTAATCCATCTCCAACTAAAGCCTTGAGTGTCAATTTATTAGCTATATAAGGTGGAACCCTCTCAGCATAAAGTGATTTTAGGGACAAAATTCACTATACTCTGTGTTTAATAAGTATAAAAAATGAGCTCAGTATTTTGTTAGTTTGAAGGTAAGGCTGAGGTTTTGGTTTTTTTCTGATTGTTTTGGGCCATGTAGCTTGAGCTTGCCTTGGCATTAGCTGTCAAAATTCTAATCAGGTGAGTATGTGACAGATACAGCCCTGGAAACTTAACGAAGACTTGGAGGCTGGTGGGGTAAGTGGGTCAGTTTATGTGAGGTCTCTATTCTGGCAACACCGATCACTTGTCAGAGTAATTTGTGTTTATAGTGTTTGAACAGTTGGCTGTTGTCTTCAGTGAATGCATTGGCATTTGTCCATTCTTCGTAATGCCTGATAAAATAATATAACCTTGACTCCACCCCCAGTTCTACTGCCCATTAAAGAGCAATTCAGTCCGAAGCAGGCATGGCCTTACTCCAGTTTATAAACACAGCTACTTTAAACTACGACAGATAGTCACGTCTCTCATATCACCGTTACCTTTCATGCTAGGTAAAGCCTCTCTCTCCAGTTATCAAGACAAGTGTTTTTCAGCCTCACAGCTGGCAGCTGCCCGACATTAAAAACCAATTGTAGCCAGGTGCCTGTGGATGACAAACTAGCAGGGTAAGTCAGCTTGCATGCAGAAATTCTACAGCAAAATTTATAAAGAGTAAGAAAGAGACAGACAGACAGAGACAGGGTCAGAGGGACAGAGACAGAGAGACAGAGAGAGACAGAGCGAGAGAGAGTGAGAGAGAGCGCCAGCCAACCCTTATGTCCTGTGTTTAGCAGGCAGAGGGAAGACTCAAGCCTCCCCCGGCAGCCATGGGTCACACGCCAGCTGAGCTGGGCAGAGGTTGTGCCCTCGGCTAGCGGGGTCAAGGGCCAGGGGAGGACAGAACACTTGCACCATCAGGACAATTCCATGTCTTAGCTATTGATACCTAGATTATTTTACTCTCATTTTGTACATTTAGTAAATATAGTTATACAGTTGAATTTCTACACTCTGTGATGTTGGGGTAGAGCTGTAAGCAAGCCAGACACGGGTGCTATAAAAATGAAGTGAGAGAAAGAAAGAGCGGGGGAGAGGAGAGAAGGCTTTCTACCCCCTCCCTTATATATTAGAATAATAATTCGTAGGCATTTGGATTTCTCAACAGGAAAATTAAGAAAAAATTGAGAGGTCAATTTGGAATCGCTGTGGGATTTTATGTGTATATATTATAAATGTGCATACTATTGATATATAATACACACACACATATAAAACCATCTATTGTATTATTGACTCAATATTAGCTATCATTTGAAGGTCTAATCTGTGAGGGAATTTTTTTTATTATTATATTTAATTGCATTTGACATCGTTTGTTTTCCCCAGTGGGTTCCCACCACCATTTCACCCGTGCACCGTCACCTCAGTCCCTTGTGCTCTTTACATCTCGTCACCGTCTTTGCCCTCCCCTCTGTGAGGGAATTTTATATTCAGTTTGCCCAAGACTTATGATGGAGGGACGGTTGCTATCCCCATTTTACAGATAGTGAAGTAGGAGCTCAAAGAAGATAAGCACATTGCCCTCTAGTCCTGCTGGAGGATGATGGAATCAGAGGCAGAGACTGGCTAGTCCAACAGCAGGACCCTCAATTCCACATTCCCTTTAAACAGAAGAAAACTAGTCACCACCAAAAATGCGGGAAAGACATAATTTCAGAAATCCTAAAGTTTATGAAACTCACTGTTGTGTTTGTTGTTTCACTGTGGACTGGAGAATTCTGTCAGAGGTCTGTTCTCCTCAAATTGCCCTCAGCTACACTACCCCAAGTCATCACCACAGAGATGCTTTTAACCAACAGCCTGGGTTCAAAGGAAACTTTTGGGTAGTTTAGTCAAGACATTAGCTATTTGCAGGAGATTTATGATTAATTTTGTGTATGATCTTGAACCAAATGCACTTATAAAATACCTCAATAAAATACCAGCTGCCAGAAACTGTGTGCAGTTAGGAGACTGGGCAAAGAATCTCAGGTGAGGAACGTCCTTATTACAGAGCCCAAGGTCTTAGGAGGCTGGAGTCCTCGGGAACGAAGCACACGCTGTGCCAGCTTCGGCAGTGCGCCACTTTCACCACACCTTGGAGAGAAAATCTTTCCAAGCATCCTTAATTATGTCTAAACCCCCTAAGAGCTTAAATGTCACTGCAAGGGCTTTGTCACTATGTCATGATGTTGAGCAAGTTTCCTGACTATTTAGTACCTCAGTTTCTCTGTCAAATCAGAGTGACTTAGTTCTGTCTGACATACCTGGGTGACAGTCTGTGAGCTAAGCGCATGCGTTACCTCCTCGTCTCCGCCCCCTCACAGCTCCCTCACAGAAGCACGCAGGTAGCTTCCCTGCTTGCCACAGGGCCACTGCCCCACGTGCCTCAGTGTCCCCTCCCGATGCCTATGTCTCCCCCTTTGCAAATACTTGCTATTCTATACTCACAATTCCTGCGAATTGTTATTTCTGTTTGCTCCCAAGAGTTAATAAAATTTTAAATCAAGAATAAATGAAAACCGTAAATATTGCATTTCTGCCAATCAACATGTGGTGAGAGATGAAGTGAGTCAGCAAACGCCAGAGCAACCCACAGTCACTTCCAGGTGAAGCTGCAGCAGGTGCTGCTTTAACTCAGAGTCGCTCCTAGGGCTGCAGACACGGGCTCGTGGCTGAGTCAGCATGTTCTCCAACACCAAAATATTCCTGCTTCTTAGAAACCCCAAGTGGTGTGATTTTTGTTCCTCTAAAGGGGAAGGTAGCTGGTGGGCTGGGGGAGAGGAGGGTCCAACAGAACATGGGGAAGGGTTGATGGGGCACTGGTGGTGGAAGGGTGTGAAAATGGACATTTGCAGGGGTTTGAACCTATATAACCCCCAGAGCAGATACCGTGGCTTACATAATTTGTAAGGAAAAAGAAATGTGGAAGCTTTGGGGTCCCAGCCAGCACTGAAGTACTTGTTATTTTTATTGTTTCCAGCTTCATCCATTCTCTCACACACATACACTCACATACACACTCATGCACACTCACATACACACTCATGCACACATGCACACATACTCTCACACTCACATGCGTTCGTACACACAGACACACACATAGACACACACACATACACACATACACACACACCCTGAAGCAGCATCCAACCTGGGATGGCTTTAGAAGCAATGAACAGGGAACAATGATTCCAACTTCCATGGTGGATTTCCTGTAAAGTCATAAGGACGCATCATTTAGGAAGAAAATTAACCTTCTTCTGTCCTTGGACTCACCAACCTGCACCTCCTAAAACAAAGGTAGCCGGGGAACCCGGATTCATCAAGAAGGCAGTGACGGGGGAAGGAGAGAGGATCATGAGGCGTTCTCCAAACGTAACAAGGTCCTTGGAGAAGCAGGCAGCCCCCTTCCTCATCAGGGGCTGGGGAGGTACAGCTTCTTCCTTGGGGAACGTTTTGCAGATGGAGAGGATGATTTCCCCCAAAACAGGGTAAAAAGGCAAATCAAACAGTGGCAAAAACAGATACTCTGAATGAGTGGAACCCTGGGAGATCAGAGTTTGGTCAGGTACTCCTCAGTCCAGCCCTGGGGTTTCTGCACTGACCCCACCTGGGCTGAGAATGCTGGGCCAGCCCCGGAGAGGGGGTGCCAGCTGCTTCCGCCACTGGACAGCTGTACCCACTAGTCCTGCCCCTCCCAGGCGTTTGCGAGCGCACCGGGTAGTAGAACGCAGCAGTGCATAGGAGACATGTGCTCCCGACTTCAGGAACCTTGTAATTGTGTGGAGGTAAAAGGAAACCAGCAGCTACAATATTATATTTGTCCCTATTGGACTCTCAAGCCTGTAAACAGCACTTACTACCTAAGCTCACACAATAGGACTCACCCACCTCCCATAAAACAAATCCATCTGGTATATGAAGACGATGATCGTATTTCCTTTGAAAATAAAAATACTCCTCTCTGTCCTTGCTGCCTCTTTAGTGTGAATTCCGTGAGCTCAGTTAGGATGAGAAACAAACTACCCTCTTCGATGCAGGCACCGCCGGGATATTACAGCTTATAGAAAGGCCGCTAGCTGGCTCTTAGGTCTCATTGTTGCCTTCTGAAAGTAAAACAAAACTAAATTTACCAAGAGGGCAAAGCTGCTTCTTGTATAAAGATTTCTTAGTGGAAAATTTTCTCGCTGGGAAATCTGGCTCCCTCTTCCACACCTCCCCTCGACCATTTATTATACTTTTCATATCCTCAAAGTTTTCAATAAGAGACATGAACCCTAGCAAAGAAACCTAAACAAATTAAATGGAACTTATTTTTTTTTCCACATGCAAAATGGATTTCAGTTTTGCCTTACGGAGGTCTTCTGTTTCATTATTATTAAAAATGTCATGAATATTTTGCCTGCTGGGAGCATAGATTTTCATCCAATTTTTCAGTCTTACTCAAAACCTCTTATTGCATATTTTATGAGTTATAACAGCTCTTAGTTGTTGCTTTTAAAATTACAAACTCCAAAGCCTACGTTGGAATTCTGCTAAATGGTCGTTGCACATGTCGTGTTGAGCGTTTATAAAAAGAAATGTAATAAGAGATACATTTGTGAGATGAATATATATTTGTGTGACCTTCAAAAACAGAAGCAGAGCAGCCTTGAGGGTGCAAACTGAATTCCTCCACCTACGAATTCCATGCGGCCGCCTATGAACTTGAACTCTTCAACCACAGGCTACTTCACCCTCCTGTCACTTCTCCTCTTGCCACTTTTGGGAAATCTCTAGTCAGAGCCAGGTATGGAGCTGAATGCTGTTGGGGCGTCCTGTTGCCTCCTGTATTCCCTGTTGTCTTGCCCTGAGGGTGCTGTGAGCTCTGGGACTTAGGGGCTATTAGGTCAGTGTGAACTAGTGCGCTTGTGGTTGGGAAGAATTGAGACTATTGATGCAAAATGAGAAATAATCATATGAGAATAAGTTGGGGAACACTAGGATTTTAGGAATGTATTTTTTATAATATGTATTTATTACACCATCCTTCATATCTGTACAATGTATGGTTTTGCCGTGAAATTCCCACCACCAATTCACCCATGCTCCACCACCATAGTCCCTTGTGCTCTTCCCACCTCTGTACTGATAGGATTTTAGGAATGTATTTTTAAAGAGATTTCCTTTCCCAAAAAGATGTTTCTAGGGACACTATAAAGACTGGAAGGGTGATTATGAGAATGAAAGGAGAGAAGAATTGGGGAGTGCTTAGCACAAGGCCTGGGCCCTGAGAAGAGCTCATTACTTATAATAATAAGTATTATTATTAAAGTCTCAGACACACTCATCTTGCATGTGATTCATTGAAATGGCATTTGAGAAGCAATATTTTTTTTAAGTATTATTTATTCATTTTTGAAAGATATTTTGTCCATACATTATATTATGGACATTATAAATTATGCTTACTTAGAAATCATATATATTATTACATAAATTTTATATATATTTATATATAATTTCTAAGTAAGCACATTTTTTTCCTTTTTTTATTAAAATATTTTAAAATTTACATATACTTGCCATTAATGAGAAGCAATATTTTATTTTATTTTATTTTTTTTTCATTCTCACTTTTTTTATTAAAATATTTTAAAATTTACATATACTTGCCATCAATTGTAATCCCCATGTATTCCCCATCATCATCTCACCAGTACACCATCACCTCAGTCCCTTGTGCTCCCATCTGCCCTCGACCCTCCTCCTCCCCTCCCCACCAGGTGTCCCCAGTCTGTCCTTGACTCCTCATTTTTGGTTTCTGTGTCTTTATTGCTGTTATTGTTATCATTAATATTGTTCTTATTCCTTTCCTTGAGAAGCAATATTTTAAAGGCGACTCAATCAGGAAACATGTAGGAAAGACACCTTATAATGGCTGCGTCTAGGATTCAGGACCCAGAGCACTGGCCAAAACTAACTCATGGTGGCCTGAGGTCAGCTGCTGTCTCTATAGGTGGGAAAAAGGTGTGAGCCTGAGGTGAATCGGCCACTTTCTGTCTGTTTTAGCTTTAGCCCTGTTCAAAAGTGAACTTTGGTCACGAGGCATTGTGACCTCTGTAGACCAATTTGGGCTTTGTTCTCCCTAAACAGATAACCTCAGGGAAATGGAAGCAGCTCTGTGGTGGTCAGAGTAGCGGACCCTCAGGGACTAGAGGCAAAGCTCAGTTCTGGAAATGTCTGTATCTTCTTTTCTTCTCCTTGCGACCACATTGAGCGCCCAGCTCCACCTGAGAGAAGGGGCTGCTCTTTCACCATGCCCTTCCCCACGCTAATGTTTGCTTGCCTGTAGAGTGTTTCCTGGGATGGAGCAAGTGTCTTTTCTCTCCCAGCCTCACTCCTTCCCTTGCCTTCTTTATTTCTCCTTTCACAAAATCTGTTCTTTTATACTGTCCAGGATCCCCGCTAGGGTACAACCCATCTCAACTATGATGTATTTTATTCCTGTGAGGACAGTCCCTCAGCCAAGACTGTGTTACTTCAAGTTCTCAAACTAAGTGATTTTGTTTGTTACAAAGACATGCACACAAATAACAATAAGCAAAGAAGCAAATATTCAACGAGCTTTGATTGCATAACAGATCAGGTTCTAGATGTTAATTCTCATCAAACTCCAATGTTTCGACCCAGAGAGTTTACTGCTCCACCTCATTCCAGGAAGGACTGACATACTCCTGAGAGGAAGTTTACAGATTTATTTTCAGTTTTCTGCTAGTGTAAAGAGATATTGAGCCTCCTCACCAATGTAGATTATTGAAGTATTGCGATGTTTGCTCTCCCCTCTAATTTATTTTGTGAAAGGCCTGTGGTCCATGAGACTGGACTATGTGCACTTGACTCCTTGCATTTCTATCTAGCAGCTGAAGAATTAACAGCAGTCAGAGGAGAAGCAACACCTTAATGCTATCCCCTTGCCTATAACATGAGACCAAGTGGAAGACTGGCAGGAAATGGAAAGAATAAGGAGACCAGACTATGCAAGTAGGAGATAGGCAACCGCAGGTCTGAACATGTGCTTTGGGTCACCAGGAGTCCAGTTGTTGAAGTCAGTTACAACGCCTCTTAGCGGTAGTACTGGCTGCTGAGAATGGTGGGAAAAGAACAGAAGAACAGCTACCAAATGTGGCAGCTACATCTACAGATCAATAGTGTCACCCTCAAATGTGAAGGCCAATGACAATGCATCAGAAAATGTGCATCATAACCAGAGACCAATGACTCTCTTAAATCCAGAGAATAGAAGAAGAATGAGCAGATTTAAGTCACATTTTTATTGGTTAAAACCAATCATTTTTAATCAGTGAGTTGATCTGCTTTAATTAAAGCAGCAAATGTCCATTTTTAAATTAAAGTACTCTGCCTATGGGTATTTATGTATTTTAGTATTTCACACTAAAAGTCCACTTAGGTTTCATTTCTAGAATTAACTCAAACATAAGATGAATACATTACCCTTCACTGAAGCAGTCAAACAGACCTTCATTAATTTACTCAGTTTATCAGCTTACTAAACACCCTGCCCTTGTATGGAGACAGCACTAGCCACTGTTTGGGCTGTAGTTATGTTTTCATGAATCCCAGCTGAACAATGAATTGAATCAATTCATTGCAAGTAACCCAAATTATCCAGCCTTAGAATATAAGAACGATTAGATGGAGAAGCTGGGATCTATTCTAGGTCTTTGTTAAGTAGCATTTTAATTGTTCAACAATGTTCACACCTAAGCACAGTTGGGCTTTCTCTGTATATTTTCAAAAGCTAAGACTCCTGTCCTGTTGCTGGTGGGATCTCTTCTGAAGTACAAAACATTCACCATCTCTTGCTTAGTTACAGTCATCTGAGTTCTTCCTGAAGATGTATTTCCTTTTAGGGGCAAAGGAAAGTCAACTTCCTGAGTTGGGTGTTGGCAGTGACCAAAGGGGATCACAGAGGGTTTGATAACCAGTCTCATTCTGAGGACTCTGCCCTTGGCTCCTCACCAGGTTTTCCTGTCATTTCGTTGGCACATCTTCTATGAGTGAAGCTTCTCAGCTGCCTTCATTTTCACCAGGGACATGTTGTCTACGTGTAGTGGCGATAATTAAATTCTGGTTTACACGCCAAGACAAGGGCCCGTGTCACTACACAGGGAGGCTGTGCGAGGCTCACTTTAGCCTCATTCTGCTCCCTCTCTTGCTGAAGTCACCGCTGGCCAAACTCCAGTTGCTTTGCATATAAATGTGATACTATACAACTTCTTTGAGACAGAAATCCCAGAAAGATAGGATGCAATTTCTGCTTGTCTTTGGACTTTCCCACTGGACGACACAAAAATGTGTAAAATTATATTTCTATTTTCTCGCCTTTCCATTTTAGAGGTGATATTTATGTTCACTGTCAGAAAGAGAAGAAAAAGTTCCAG
Organism: Galemys pyrenaicus; assembly: GCA_019455555.1. Lineage (NCBI taxonomy): Eukaryota > Metazoa > Chordata > Mammalia > Eulipotyphla > Talpidae > Galemys > Galemys pyrenaicus. The sequence goes on along the minus strand of JAGFMF010011658.1, from coordinate 3,313,376 downwards.
TGCAAAAAGTATTACCCTTTTCTCTTTTTTCCTTTTTCTTATCTTCATGGCATACATAAAAATTAAGCCTGAGGTTATAACATAACTCCCCTGCTTTCATTGCCCTTATGATTTTTTCAGAATTTACAATTCTTAATATACTAAGATGGTTGCACTATCTCCCAACAGACATCAGCATTGCATAGAGAATCATGGAGATGTTTGTTCACCCCTCTAATTTTCTGAAATGTCTAGAGTTCAATTTCATGGCCATATTTTTTATAATGTGCTCATTGTTCAAATATCTATTTTCTGAAATCACATTCTCAAGGTAACAGCATTACTCAGAGGAGTCGTTTGAATATTGTGAAACCCAGTATTTCAACTTCTGCAACTCCTGTTAAGTTCCCTCAAGTTCTGCAGACCCTTTCTGAGAGTTGACCTTGAGCTAAATCTGGGACTGAGAATCCGGTGTTATTTTAGCAGACTCACCATGTTGTGTACCCATCACAGTAATTTGGTTTTAGAATATTTTCATCACCCAAATAAGATTGAAAGTGCCTGTCTGCTATTAATCCCTCTTCCCACATGCTCTTCTTAGTCAACTCCTATTCATATAAATGGAATAATACAGTATGTGTTCACTTCTGCACATGAAACAAAATATTTTTTGCGGTTCATCCATGTCATCTATGTATTTGTAGCTTATTCCTTTTAATTGCTGAATCATATCTCAGTGCTTGTAGTATTCAGTGATTATGAATAATGCTAAGAACAGTTGTTTACAAATCTCTATGTGTGGAAATACGTTTTAATTTTTCTTGGGTAGATATGGGATTCTTTGAAAATTACTATTTTATTGAGCTATAATTGTCATAAAATAAACTGAATATTTTGAAAGCATATAACTGGGTGAGTTTTGATATGTTTATATACCGGTGAAACCATCATCACAAATCATAGTAAACAATTCCTGTGCTAGTTTGTGCTTTGTAATCTTTCTGCTTATCTTCTCTACCTCCCTCATCAGCCAACCACGGACTTACTTTCTGTCAGTACTGATCAGTTGTTCTTTTCTAGATTTTATACATGTGCTATTATAAGGCTCTTCTTTGGTCTGACTTCATTCATGCAGCATAATGATTTTTCAGTTTACTCACATAATAGTGTATGTTAATAGCTCTTTCCCTTTTTATTGCTGAGTAATATTTCATGGTTTGTATATACCTCAGTTTTTTTATTCAGCTTGATGAGTGTTTGGGTTGTTTCTATTTTGGGGTTATTACAAATGAAGCTCACAGTATAAGATACAAATATTCAACATCATCAATCATTAGGGAAATGTTAATTAAAACCATAATGTGATCTCACATTATAATGTTTAGAACTGAAAATTTGAATGTCTAAAACTGAAAAAAAAAAAAAAAAACCCCAACAAAATGAAACAACCCAAAAAACCCCCAAACCTGAACTTGACAAGTGGCAAGGNAAACCATAATGTGATCTCACATTATAATGTTTAGAACTGAAAATTTGAATGTCTAAAACTGAAAAAAAAAAAAAAAAAACCCCAACAAAATGAAACAACCCAAAAAACCCCCAAACCTGAACTTGACAAGTGGCAAGGAAGAAGGAATGAAACTGTCTGTACATTATTTGTGGTTTCATTGAGGACAACCATTTTGGAAAATATTTTGGCCATTTCCTGTGAACCTGAATACACACGAACACCTATAATATGACATGGCCATCCCATTCCAGGGAATGTACTTAAAAGAAAAGAGTACATGTTCATATAAATATGAAAGCTCAAGGTAGTTTCATTTGCTTGAAAAATAAAACAACCTCATGGATAGGGATCAATAAATAAAAATGTGATAAAGCAAATATAGAAAAATGTTAATTGTAGAACATAAGTGATAGAAGGAAGTGTTCAGTATTTCTGAATTGTAGTTTTCTTCTGGAAATCTTACAAAGATTCATAAGGTTTATCAAGATGGACAATTATTTATGCTGGACTTCCTCTGCTGTCACTCCTCCTGGGAGAAAATACATTTCTCCTAGTCCCAGAGAAGACAGCTCCGTATATGGGATAACTTCCAGGTCCTCTAGAGTGAGTTACTGCTTTGCTGTGTTGTGCCTCTGGAAACTTAAGGGTGGCCTTGGGGAGGCCTGATCTATTTCTATATGCTGGAAACACTACCACATCTTCCCAGGCATAACTTTCACTGCTGCTGCTCTGATTGCATTATGATTTCCTTGATGTTTGCAATATCATGAGTAAATACCAATTTGTAGCATCCCTGGGAATATTATTTGGTGTCCAAATGTCATGTAATCAAAATATGTTTTCATACTTCTGTCACCAACTTATCTTTTCCTGCTCTGAGATTCGAATCTCAACACCAGAGATAAACAGGCACCTTGTCCTTCTTAGTGCATAATATTTAACTTCTCTAAACATCCCCAGGTCTACTATGGCCCTGTCTCCTGAAGGTTCTTTGATTTTGGGTTATTAGAAAGGGCAAGAAGGACAGACAACTTTAATGTTGAGCATTCCAGGAATGGGTGGTGATAAAGCTGCAGTGAAACTATGATGTTTGGGAAGGAGAAGAAAAGTGTTATTCACACACAGTAGGGCTTATGTCTCAGGCCGGGGAGCCAGGATCTCTGTGAGACTCCCACGTGTGCCTGTGCAGAATTACTATAAATGTACTTTTTGATTGCCTTATGATTTCCTTGATGTTTGTGGTATCATGAGGAAATACTGGTTTGTAGCATCCCTGGGGCTGAAATCTAGCCCCATCCATCCTGTGGTCCTGACACCGTGACGTGGCATGGGATTGGAACAGCTGCCTTTCCCTAGCTTGCAGAGGGCGTTCCAGATGACTGGTCACTTCTGGGCTGAATGTGCATGCCCTTATGTTCAACACCTCAATGTGTGAGGTGGGGCCTTGGGTGGTAAGTAGATTTAGATGAAGTCATGAGAATCAAGTCCCCATGATTGGGTCTCATTCTCTTTCCACCATGTGAGGACACAGGGAGAAGGCAGTTATGTACAAGAGGAAGATTCTCACCAGGAACTTAATCTCAGTCACTTCGATCCTAGTCCTTCTAATTTCCAGACTGTGCAAAAAATGTCTTCTGTTTAAGCTATGCAGTCTATAGTATTTTTTCAGAGCAACCCAAACAGACTAAGACATTCTAATGCTCAAGTCAGTTGTAAATGATAAAGGGTAACTATGACTCTTTTGTTTGTAGGTAGAAAAAAAAAAACCTTGTATTATTTTAAGCAGAAGGGAAGTCTGCAACTTTATAGCAGTTTGAATTTTACACATGTATGCATTTGTCAGATTCGTTGACTGCTGCATTTAAAATCTGTGCATAGTAGCTCTCCTGCCCACCTGTGACTACGCAGGTGTCACTCTTTTGGTTTCTCCTTTTCCTAATAAACCTGGCCCTTTTTTTTAAAAACAAAAACAAAAACATGTGTATCTCACTATGTGTACAATTGATCTCAAAATAACAAAATAATACTTAAATTGTACTGAATGTTATGCATGCTGAAATATTTAGGGGTCCACTGCGGTGAGGTTTGCAATCTAAGTTGCATGAAAATAAGCCAACTTCATGGATAAATAAATAGAACAAAATGTTACTTTTGGAACATAGGTGGTGCATAGGAGTGTTCACTCTACAATTATCTCCGTATTTATAGATGTGTGAATATTGTCATCAGAAAATGTTGGACCAAGAACCCAGGAATAAAGCTACGATGGGGCCTCCAAAACACAGACATGTCAGGATGTTCTCTCTTGTTTATTTCCCTCTATGTGTCACATTAACTTCTTTTTGTCTATTGTAGAGTTGCTTCCCCTGCTTGACCAAAAACATGACTGTCCATGTCGCCACAGGTTTACGTTTTATGGCTTCTAGTACTAGAGAGGGAGATGGGCCAAATAGCCTTACTCCTTTTAAAGATTTATTTATTTATACACACAAGAGCTGGGGTACAGGCCAGAGACACAGGAGATGAGAAGATTCACCAGAGACAGAGTGGGGAGCAGAACAGGCAGACTGCTAAGGGGAGCAGCAGGGAGGCAGGAGAGGTCTACTGCGCCATGTTGGTCCCCTCCCTGGCCAGGATCAAACTCCTGCTGCTGTGCCGCAGATGCTTTACAGTGCGGCGCACAACCCACTGCACCACCAGAGAGGCCCTAGCCTTCCTCCTTCTAAGTCCAGAAGTCAGGAGAGAAGACTCATTGATTTAGCTAGGGTCAGATGCCCACTTTTGTACCAATAAAATATTGCGGGGGGGGACAGAACCATGTGAAAAATAATCATTTTCCCCTTTGTTTATTGGCAAGAGCAGATAACTGAAACTAAATCCATCTTTGCAGTTCCACCCAGAACCTCCTGTACTGAATTTGCACTGCTCCTGTACAAGCATGTTTTCAGAGGAAATTACATTCGCCGTATGTTTGAACCAATGTGTTTGGCTGGTCGCTGTGCAGGTCCAATTAACTCCTCTAACAATTTGGGTGAAAAGAGGTTATTATATTATGTTTCTAGCCAATTAGGGTTGTTTTGGTTGAGTACTCCCTCTTGTAAACTTATTTAAATTTAATAAAACATGGTGCTGAAATATATTTCATGGGAACTGAAGTCTGGAAGGGAAATTGAAGAAAAAAGTTGAGTATAAAGCATTCAGAAGTCATTTTATTGCCACCTTTGCCTGTATTACTACTCTTATATAATGAAATGAAGTCTATTCAATGAATCACAATGCGGTAAAGCCAAGTATTGGGAACTAGCAGCTCCAAGTTCTTATGTCATTTTTGGTGCTGCTGAGTCACAAAACTCTTGAACTGACTTTTCCTAATCTAGAAAGAAGAAATAATAATCCTATTGCTCTAAGGATCCAGGGATGTAGTGAATATAATACGCTTTGAAAAGCATGAATCATAAATCTGAGATTAGTACACTAGGTGAGCTTTCTGGAGTATTTGAAAATATACAAGGAGATGCACTCTTTTCAGCACAGATGTTCCCAGGGAAATATTTATGAGCAGAAACTGTAAATAAAACCAGAGTTTAATTGAACTAAAGATGTAATCAACTCTCTCCCTTCCTGGGTCTAATTACACTGTGAGTGAAAACGAGGTTTCTGAAAGGCAAAAGCAAAGCAAAATCATTTCTGTAGCGGCAAATAGTTTCAGTGATTGGGATGGTGAATAAAGACAAGTAGAGGGAGCCCTTAAGAAAATAACTGCAGGTGAATGAGAAAAGTCTGCAGAAGGTTCAGTGGGTCAGTTAACTTTGAGCACTGGGAAGGTGCGTCAGTTATGACATCCCAGATCTGGGACTAAAGCCCAAGCATCAACAAAGGTGACAGATGAAACTCCCGACCATAGTGCAAAGCAGGTACTTTACATTTTTGCTTTGATGTAACATTGGTTTATAATATTACACCAGTTTCTGGTGCACTGTGTTATACTTCAATATCCATCCAGGATCCATTAAGCTGAATCAAAACTCTAGTTTCCATCTAGAGCCCTACAATTGAAGTAAAGATATGTAATCAGCCCTTTCCCTCCCCTGGTCTGATTATATTGCAAGTGAAAATGAGGTTTGTGAAAGGCAAAGGGAGCAAAATCATCCTGAAGAGGCAAACCGTTTAACCGGTTTACCCCAATCTCCTCTGGTTACCACCAATGTGTTCTCTGGATCTAAGAATTTGTTTCTGTTTGTTCATTCATTTGCTCTGTGTCTGACTGAAATCACACCATATTTGTTTTCCTCAGTCTGATTTATTTCATTTAGCATATCTTCTGGGTTCGTCTATGTTATTGAAAAATGTAAAATTTTGTCTTTTTTTATAGTTGAGTAATATTCCACACACAGACCTCTTCTTTATCCACTCATCTGTCAGCATGCATTTAGGTTACTTCGATTTCTTGACTACTGTAAATAATGCTGCAGTGAACATATGGGCATATGCAGTCTTCAAATAAAATCCAGGACTGAAATAGCTGGATCATATGATAGTTCTATTCCTAAGTTTTTGAGTCTCTCCATACTCCCTTCCATAGTAGCTGGACCTATTTGTATTTCTACCAGTAGCGTAGGTGGGTTCCTTTTCTCCACACCCTGGGCAACACTCACTGTTTCTTAATTTTTTTTTTTTTTTGATAATAGCCATTCTCACAGGTGTGAGGTAATATTGCATTGTTGTTATACTTTGCATTTCCTTAATAATAATGATGGTGAACATCTTTTATGTGCTTGTTGGCCATCTGTTTGTCTTCACTAGAGAAATGTCTATTCAGATCCTCTGCCCATATTTTAATGGGGTTCCCTTTTATTGTTGTTGAGTTTCATTACTTCTTTATATATTTTGGATATTAACCCCTCCTCAAAGTGGACCACTTGACCAGTAGAGGGACTGGATTCCACCCCCCTTGCCTGGGCGTCTATTGAAATATGTTCCCAGCATAGGGGACATGGAGGGGAATGTGGAGGCCCTAATGAGTCTGCACAGAATAAGTGGTAAATCATTTACACTCAAGGTCATGTGTCTCAGGAAAACAGCAGAGATACAGATAAAGGACTTATGACTAACAAAATTTTTTTCTTGGAGAATTTTTCATAACTAATAGGGCAGTGAAAAAAAAAAAAGTGTCACCAAGGTTTTCTGTTTGGATGGGAAAATCAGTGCAAGTTAGTGCATTGTCAATAACACCAATTATATCTTGTTGAGCATAATTGAAAGTGGGTTGACTGACCTATTAAAGATTATTTTTTTAACCTGATGCCCTGTATATATGTCACCCTAAATTCTGAATCCAAAGCAGGTTGAAATGAAAATAAAATCTATCAGTGTTTTCCAGAAGCCTGTCCGGCAGCTGAGAAGAAACTGATCTATCTATAACAGAGTACATAATTCAAAATGACATTGGAGGTATGAAAGGAAAAAAAAAAAACCTTGCCTAATTTCATGTTCACGGTCAGTAAAGTTTGCTGACAGATTTATGAGCTTTACCCAGCTAAACACCTCTCTGCTGAGTTCTTTCCCTGACTTGTCTTTCAAGTGAGGCAAATCAGCTCATCTTCAGGCCCTTCAGATGATCTTTCCCCTGGACCTGATGGACTTTAAACTGTCAGAGAGAAACCAATTAAATTTGACTCAATGCCACAAATGTCTGACGCCAGAACAGGCCTGAGACGGAGGCTCCAGGAATGATAGAGAATGAAGGCCTTCCCGGTGGGTATGTTCTGCGGAGGCCAGCAAGGCTGTTATCCTCAGGGCTGCAGTAGGAATGGGGTGGGGACAAGGTGGACACCAAAAGTGTCCACGAGACACAGGGTCAGTGTCACAAACCTCTGGGCCACAGTGACCATGCTCAGCCACATGGTTCCCTTTTGGCCGTGGGGGGCAGAAGTGACCGAACTCAGAACACTGTGGTGTTTCCCCTCCAGAGCCAGGGGACATCCAAAGTGTGTCTGGGGGATGTTGAGAAATAAAGAAGAAAGTGCTAGGGACAAAGCAGAGGCAGTGTTGTTATTCCTATTCACGCGTTTTCAGTTTTGAAATTTTTAGGCTGAAACAGATGACACATCGTAGATAGAGATAGATTTTTAAGGAACTGGCTTTCATGGTTGTGGAGGCTGAGATTTACAGGGCATCTGGCTCGTTGGACACTCAGGATGGAGCTGCTGCTGTCTTGAGGCAGAATCTCTGCTCTGGGAAACGTCAGGTTTTTTTGTTTTTGTTTCTTTTAGGCCTTCTACTGACTGGATGAGGCCCATGCACATAATTGAGTGTAATATTTACTTACATTCAACTGATGGCAAATGTTAGCCATGTCCACAAAATGCTGTAGGAGAAACACCTAGGAGCATTTGATTAACTGGTGTCTCTGTCAGGTGGCTCATGCACTGACGACTGCATGGCGCTGTGGTCTAACGCCTCTTTTGTGTGGCTGAGACCATGTAAAAGTCAACCAGAGATGTTCTTGTGGTTTATTTTCTAGTCATCTGCTCCAGAGGAACAAGTTTAGACAACAGATGCCTTGACATAAAATTTTTGTCTCGCAGGTGCTCCGTACATGGGTCCTTGTTCTTCCCTGTGTAGACTGCTGCTCTTCCACTGAGGATGGAGGGCAGAAGAGGCTGCTTCTCTGCAAAGAAGCACTGGGTTGCTCCTCAGTCACACCAGCGTTCAGATTCCCCCCTCATCCACTCTCTGACACTTGGTAAACTCCTACCACAGACGAGAGGGAGATATGGTCACCCTGAAAATGAGAGGGGCTCCTAGCTAATTCCTCATCAGGATTGGCCCGTGAGAGATAGAGTGGCAGGAGCTCTCAGCTGGGCATCACAGGGATGTGCTGCTGCCCACACCTGTATCCTCCCCACACCTCTGTCCTCCCTCCAGGTGACTCACAGAGGCCAGGGGTGGTTCTAGAGTGGAAAAGATCAGGAGTTGAACTCACTTCCTCCATTCGTCAGCTGTGACACATGAGACAATTTTTTTTGCCTTTCTCCATTAGTGAAACCAATATGTTTATTGCATATGGTTGAAGAGGGAAGATATTGAAGTGTCTAGAATTAAGAACATGTTCCTTGTTTTTTTTTTTAATTTATAATTTTTAAAAATTTACATATATTTGACATCAATTGTAATCCCCATGTATTCCCCATCACCGTAACACCAGTGCACCATCTTCTCAGTCCCCTGTGCTCCCGTCTGCCCTCCACCCTTCCCCTCTTCCCTCCCCACCAAGTGTCCCCAGTTTGTCTTTGTCTTTTCATTTTTGGCTTTTGTTTCTTTTTGTTGTTATTATTGTTGTTCTTATTCCTTTCCTTGATCCTCCTTTGGTTCCCTTATGTTCCTCCTAGGGGAGGAACCATCTGGTATTTTCCTTTTGCCTTCTGACTTACTTCACTAAGCATAATCCCTTCCAGCTCCATCCATGTTCCTATGAATGTGTCTAGTTTTTTTCATTTTTGACTGCTGAGTAGTATTCCATCGTGTATATGTACCACAGCTTCCTGATCCACTCATCTTTTTTTGGGCATTTAGGTTGTTTCCAGGTCTTACCTATTGTAAAGAGTGCTGCTATAAACATAGGGGTGTAGGTATTCTTTTGAATCAGTGTTTTTGTGTCTTTGGGGTATATTCCTAGGAGTGGGATTGCTGGATCATATAGAAGTTCCATTCTTAGTGGACTGAGGAACTGCATACTGCTTTCCATAATGGTTGGACCATCTTGCATTCCCACCAGCTGTGTAAGAGAGTTCCTTTTTCTCAACATCCTCGCCAACATTTGTTGAAGAACATGTTCCTTGTTCACTGTTATTACTTCCGTGTAAAATTCTACCAAACATTCCTTCAGTTGAAACCCTCTATACACAGTCATCTACTTTATCACCATCTGAAAAATGTAACACATTATGTCACCGATATCCAGTGTGGAGCAATAACCGAGATCACCTTCCTACGTGAGATGAGTCAATAGGTGACACTAGGGAGCCCAGAGAACAGAGGGAGAGAAGTAAACTTTTGGTGCAATTTTGCTGGATTTCCCTAGTCTCAGACATTTCTATTTCTTATGAAGAAAACTTATGTCTCCTGGCCAGTTGCAACTTATGGATCACCAATATGTGATCCAATTTTGACCCCCACTCCCATGCATCTATACTGCTTTTGGTGCCTATGATAGAAGTAGGTAGGATATAAATGGAAAAATTACTTTTATAAAAAGAACCACAAAGTTGAGACTCAGGCCCTCATCCCAGAAGATAAAAATAAGTAAGGAAAAGGACAAGGAATGGGACTACTCTGATGGCACAAAATTTAAGTATCAGCACTATGAAGCTATCTCAGCTACTGCAGCAGGAGTTTGATCCCCACCCAGAAAGCTAACCCACATGGCACAGAAGACCTCTCCTGTCTCACTTGCTGCGCTCCTCAGCAGAGTATTTCAGTGTTCTAAAGATACATAAGCTCATCAGAAATAGCTTATAACAGAGAGTAGTAACAAATATCATACAAAGCAAACCAATTTATTCATCTTTACCCCATAAATGCATTTGGGAATTGGTTACTTAAAGCTCAGGTATCTTAAAACTAAATCTGTTTAGAGGCACTGAACAAATGTGGAAATAGAATAAAAAAAATTGCAGCTAGAAACAGAGATTTACTGAACCAGAAGATCTCTCAATTAGTCAAACACCACTGGGCCATGAATAAAGTCCCCACTAATATAAGACAATTGCTACTAGGGTTGATGACCCATATGACCTACAGAAATCTCTGATGGTCCAAAGAGACTTGGGTTAGAGTCCTCAGCCTGGGAGGCAAATGTTCCATGATCAAATGATGCTCCAAGCCCCACATGGCAGGCAGCTGCAAGATTTCAGGAGCATAAATTTTACCTAGCATCACAAGTGTTTAAATGCTGCAAATATATACAAGCATGACAAATGCGAGAACACAAAATGACCATTAGGATTATAATGTGTGTGTGAGAAAACTATCAAAGTCTGTGCAAATAAAGGGTGATATAAATACCAAATAATTATACTCCTTATTACTATTAATAATATGCCATCTGGCCAAAGCATTTCCTTAAGTACTTTATGTTCTCTGCTGGAATCAAGTCATTAATTCCATTTATAGTTAATGGGGAAGCCCTGAGTCCAAATTAGGTTCCTGAGAAGATGTATTAGAGTTACAGGCAAGGGGAGAGCCTTTATCCTATTTTTCCCTTTGTAGATTGTGTTTTTCCACCAAACCTTCTCCCCTCCCTCAAACTCTACTTTAAATATTGAATAATGCAAAATAAGTGACTTATAAATGATGACGATTTTGAGTTGGACCAGCTATGAATTGCTAGGACCTCAGAATAACCCTAGTCCATTAATAAACCTCCTTTATAGCATTCAAGGTCCAACTGGTCCTAGCAGGAGTGCTTCTGTGTGTGCCAAGGAAATAGGACAGAGCGGGAGGATGCCCAAGATGTGCCCCTCTCAAGCTCTGCAAGGCAGTTAGCCCTTGACCCTCTTTAAAGATGGAGGCCACAGAGCCAAGTGCTGAGTTTGGGCTCCACAGTCAGACTGACATGCGTTGTGTCCCAGGTCACCATTATCTGACTCAGTATTGATTATTTTTCCTAACATCTTTTAGACCAAGTTGTCTCATCTTTAAAAGAAACATAAAACCTTCAAAATAGGATTACAATTGATGACAAATATATGTAAATTAAAAAAATTATATTAATAAAAAAAATAGGGAACTATTTTTAGGTTTATTAGTATCTTCATTAGAAAAGAAGGAAGGGCAGAGGGAAGGAAGAGAGTAGGAAAGAAGATAGAAAGGAAGGGAAGAGAGAAGAAAAGAAGAAGGGGAGGAAGGAAGGAAGTCTTGGTTTTCCTCAGGAGCTTCACTCCTCACTGTCTCGAGGAAGCCCTCCAGAGTCCACAGTTCCTGGTCTCAGGTACATTGTTTCAGAAAAATGAAAGATGCTTCCATGGAACTCTTGGAGGAGATTCTACTCCATTTTACTGCATCTGGTCCAAGCAAATGATAAGGGTTATTCCATATGTTTTCTCAAAAGTGTCAAGATTATTCTAAACCAGTGGTTTCACAGCTAGGAGATGACGGTCCAGCATTGCATCAGTCCGATCACATTTATTGAGTCCTTTCTATGTGCCAGCTACTGGGTTAATGCTTTAAGAATACACTCTTATTTTTATAAAACAATCTTATAGGTGAGGAAACTGGGCTAAATATGTCAAATAACCTTTATAAGGCCATGTGGTTAAGTGCCAAATTTAAATCCATATTGAGTCTAGATCCTGCATTTTTAAATCACTATGGTTTACTTTCTTTCACAAGCAAGAGCATGTACACACACACGTAAACACACACACACACTCCATAGTGAAAATGTTAGGAGAACACAAGGCATTGGTGATATCTATAATGAATGAAGAAGGAGGCAACTTCTGAGCTGTTGGTGGTGACACTAAGGATAATTGTCACACACTGGTTAGGGAAGAGTTCATATAAAATGGAAGATACTTTAGAGAGCTTTTAGGTGCGGGTATAGCTGCATTTTGAGGCTCTGCTGGTTTTGCTTTCCTGAATGTTGACTTCACCTCTCACCCACCAGGACCTCATAGCTCAAGTTGAGCACCTGCCCGGTGACAGCCAGCAGGTGGAGAGGGTGACCTCTCCATGGCAGTTTAGATGGGCCAACTGGGGTTGAATTTCACCCCTGAATCAAACACGCTGGACAGAGGGGGTCTATAAACCCTGCATCTTTTATATACAAGGACCGAGAAAAGGGAAGAAATAGGTTTGGGAAGAGAAATTCTTTTTGCGAATACTAGAAATGTTAATGGATCTTGTGTTGGCAAAGCAATAGATTTCATCATAGTTCATGCATTTAATGGCCAAAGAAACAGATTAATAACCAATATAGGCAGTGGTACTTTATTAAAGGAAATTGTGATTTTGTGAGAATCTTGAATTTAGAGTCTAAGGCTCTGTTTCTTCCTCCTACATTTATCTAATAAATAAACTCTCTGCCACTCACCTTTCTTGTCCAGAAAGCAAAAGTAATGCCTACCTCGAATACCTTACCCTTCCAAAGAAGAGTTGTTATTTGTAAAAATATGACTTTCATGAGACTCTAAAATCATAAAACCCTAGCTCTTGGCTTCTTGTTCAATGTAGTGTTTCTAGTGCCCCATACAGAACTTGGCATAGAGTAGATGGGTTAACACATGATACACATGGAATTGGAGGAGAGGTTGACAAACCAGAATATTATTGGTTCCAACATCTAGGTTCACATTAATGGAAAAAACCAGATTGTGTGCAGACAAGGGTGTCAGGAAAACTAATTTCAGTGCTGCTGTTAGAGTGATGACCTTCGAGGCTCATCAGATTTCTCTGAGCCTCATTCTCTTCTTCTGTAAATTTTGGGAGTTCAGAGGGATGATTCCTAAAATTCTTCACCCCAACTAAACTCAGTTAAGAATGTGGCTAACTAGAGTATCATGGCCCAGGTATAATGAATTCATGTAAAATATTAATATAAAATGGTTGCTCTAGAATAGAATCACAGGCCATGGTTGGTATGGGCTGACTGCTCATGCCTCCTGACAAAAGTCTGGGTATGAGGGACACTCCTGAAAGATCGGGGTGCTCCAAAGGCTGGCCCCTCCTGGACTCCTTTTCTTTTGGATATATGCTTACTGAAAAAATATTCACAAGGGTGGTTATAAAATGGGCTGTTTTGCTAAACAAAATGATTGGATGCTATGCATTTTGATGATGAACTACTGATTGGCATATATTGTAACACAAATTCAAACAACCAATACTGCAAAACCAGGCAGTATCAAATGCAATTGGAATGTGGTTGTTTTACAAACTCAAAAGTTAGTTATTAGATAATTTCCGAGACCTAAACATCCACTATGAGAAACTGGCCTTGGGGACCAAAGAAAGACCTCTGGACTTGGTCCACTGTAACTTGGGTGACTCTATCTCCTAGCTGATAAATGAGTCACATATACTATATCCACCCTTCTCCCCTCTTCTCTGCCTCTGTTTTACTTAACCATAATCATATATAAAGAGTCTTCTTAATAACAAAAATATATTGACATTAGTTTAATTCTGGACCTTGTGGCTAGCAGTCTGTCTTATACTTAGAGTAAAAACAAAATAATCAGTTGTCACTGCACGAAGTTGCGATGCCTGCCTTAATATTAAAAACTTAGGAGGAATATAACGGAACCAAAGGAGGATCAAGGAAAGGAATAAGAACAATATTAATAATAACAATAACAGCAATAAAGACACAGAAACCAAAAA
>JAGFMF010011658.1:3281026-3299453 GCA_019455555.1 Galemys pyrenaicus | reverse complement strand
GTGAGATGGTGATGGGGAATACATGGGGATTACAATTAATGGCAAGTATATGTAAATTTTAAAATATTTTAATAAAAGAAAAAAAATGAAATAAAAAAATAAAAACTAGTGTGCTAATAAAAACATGCTTATAGAAAACATGTTAACACTGAAGAACTAGTATGCTGATAGAAACATATCTTCTCGCAGGTAGGCTTTATCTTGAAACAGTATATGTCCTAAATCTTGACTGGAGATCATAAAGACCCCGAGCTGTTCTTAAGAACAAAATGTAATGATTGTTACCTTTCTGCTCTATGCACATGATGATGTAATCCCACTGCTTTCTTGTAATGTATAAATAAAGGCCTGCTGAGACCCTCAGGTGGATGTTTGCTACACTCTGATCAAGTGATAGTGACTCCTTAATCCCCCTCATTTTCACCGACACCGTCTCTTCCCGTGGGAACCTGGCTTCAGTGGGAGCTGGTCTTCAGCACATGGTTATGAATCCTGACGATAGGCTGTACCCTTCCTTCCCTTTCTTTCCATCTTTTCATGCATTTGGATAATTATTACACACCTGTTCTGTGTGCTCCAGCTCTGTTGATGATGAAATATTAATGTCATCCAGCTATATCCTTGCTTTGATTAGGCGTCCTCACTTGGGCCCTGTAGATTCTGCTTTTGATGGCAATCAAAATCCAGCCATCAAAGTTCCACCATGTGTAATTCCATAAAGTGATTAAGAGAAGTTCTTTTCTGACCTTGATGAATTATAGAAATGACAGAGGCTAATCCCCCTGAAGTATAATCATCTGAGAGTAACGCTTTGGTCTCAAAATGATAACCAAGTACACAGGAGCAGGGATTTTCTGTGCTACCTTCCTCTATTTTATACTTCCTTTCTTTAAGCTGGGTTAATTGTATGACACTTAGTTTCCCAATATATTCTCTAGTTCTCCACCACAAATCAATGCCACCCTTGCCAAATTGACTTCCCTGATGATTCCCTGGAAAAGGAAGTAGCAAATGTTCAGATAATATATTTTAGGTCTTCTTTTTACTTTAGATCTGCAGGTACTGTTGCTCTCACATGCTTGTTTATTAGTTTAATCCATTAGGAGAACAGTGATCAAATATAAATACCTCAGGCAGAAACATGACAAGAGCAAGGGAACAGATGACTGCTGGCACCCATTTGTAATATAATAAATAGTATTTCGGCATGTTGTGAGTTTTTGACCTTAAGCAAGAGAAAGTTGATGACTTTAATAGAGTTTTCTTTATAAACCTTTTTCTTTCTGCTTAAAAACTGGTGACATTTAAAAAAATTCCTCTCTTCCTTACAATTGCTTTACCACCCACAAGCCAGGTCTACTTGGAGGATGCTTGATTTATTTGTGGGTAGTTGGCAAGCAGAGACTTTCCAAGACTGGATGGATCACAGAGTTATTGCACTGCTACCTGCTTCCTGCAGAAAGCTGCTTCTTAGATTTGTAAGATGCACAATTTTAACTTCAACTCTCTAAGCATGCAGCTTAATAAAAATACCTTCTAGGATATATAGCATAAGAATTATGCAATTTCTAGTCATATAGAAACCACTCCATAGTCAGGAAATTTGGGCATGTACTTTACTTCTCTAAGCTTTAATTTCTTTATTTGTGGATGTGAGTGACAACTGTCCCTGCCTTATAAGGTTGTGGTGAATATTTAATAATGTAAAACTTGTACAAGGTTTGCAAAGCCAGGCACATACTGTGTGCTCTGTAGTGGTGGTTACACACATGTACATGTCTGTGTTCATATCCTCTTCCTCAACTCTTGTTTTGCTACTGTGGAAGCAGAGAAGTAACTCTGGTTCTAGGGAGAATCCAACGGGTACTATTTATCAAAACTTTAAATGCTGTTACCTTCTGGCTTAGTAATTTCACTTCTAACGCTTTAGCCTACAGACTCTTCCCTACAACTTTATGTTGTAGCACCATTTGCAATGGCAGAGAATACAGGCAGATCAAATGTCTGTCAACATAGGGGACTGGATAAATTATGAAACATTCTCCAAAACATACAGATAATTTCAAAGGGCAATGAGAAAGTTTTCCATAACCTAATGAGGAATGTTCTCTAAAA
This sequence comes from Galemys pyrenaicus, assembly GCA_019455555.1. Taxonomy (NCBI): domain Eukaryota; kingdom Metazoa; phylum Chordata; class Mammalia; order Eulipotyphla; family Talpidae; genus Galemys; species Galemys pyrenaicus. Next base: position 3,297,338 of record JAGFMF010011658.1, on the reverse strand, counting down.
TGAGAAGCATGATCTCCAATATCCACTGCTTATTGACTAGAGCAAGATACAAACCAGGGCTTATGTGTTTAAAAATGAGTAAAAGGAAATATGTATTTACATTTTAAAAAATTTTGAGTAATATATTTTTTAAGGATTCAAAAGAAAAAGAAAGTTGTTTGCTTCTGCTGAGAAACGTGGCTGGATTATGGAGATTACATGTTTATGAAAATAATCTTTTGAAATTTGAAAAATATGATTGAAGTACTTATTTCAAAATACATATGATTAAGTAAGTCATTTGTTCTCATTTCTCTTTTAGAACAGTGCTTCTTTAAGTGGGGCCTACATCTCGTTATGGATGATTCAGTCAAAACACAAGAACAAAAGGATGCTGCTGAGTTCCCAGCTAGCCCAGAAAAGAGAGAATAGACGTCACTATCTGAACTTACAGAGTTCAATTCTGAAACTTCACTGTGGCTTAGAGACCTGGAAGAAATGCCTTCCAGAAAGTGTTCCTGAGGGACTCACATCTCATAACTGCCCTGGATCCTCAGTTTTCTTCCATCTGTGCTCCTGCCTCAGCCAGACATGGCCAGGGTTTGGCTTAACTATCAGGTAAGCCATTATTCTTTTTCTGTCATCACTGAGTAGAGTGATTGCTGAAGTTGGTGTCTGGTGTTTTGGGTCTTAGAGAGCTTGAAAAACCAGCATTCTTGTTCTTTGTCTTAGTGTGGATTTAGAGAAATGGCCTTCAATGATTTTCCCTTCTCTTAGAGAGTCTTTACATACCCCACAGTCTGGATTTTGTTGTCCTGGAGGTTATGATGTGAAGATGTGCCAATTAGTAGGGCCTCAGGTAAGCAGAGAGTCTCAGCAGGAAGCCTGAAGAAAAAACCACCAGGGCTCAGGGCCTGCGCAACCCTCCCTGTCCTTCCCTTCAGACCTGCCCATCCATAGCTCACTTCTAAAAAGGAATAAGCAGTGCCAGTTAACCCGCCATTTCAAGACTACATTTTAACCAAAAAGAAGTGAGCTCTTCTTTGGGATTCACCTGAATAAACTTTCATTATGCTTTGGGAACCACCAGAGCAACTAACCAATCAGGACGGATGCTGGTGTATCCTGTATGCGATGACGAGCTACGCATTTCCATGGATGCTCTTCCCTACATATGTTGACCTATAAAGAGATCATGATTTGACTTGAATTGCAGCCTTGATCTTTGTTAATGTAGAGTGAAACAGAAATAGAGGGTTGTGGTTAGGGAGAAAAAGGAAGCAAATGTTTTTATAATGACCAACACGACATCCTCAGTCTTGAGGCAGTAAGTTGATAAAATTCAGAGCCTGTCAGGATGGTCCCTGCCTGCTCTCCTGCTGGGAAATATTTTCAAACTCATCATCTTCGTTTTACCAGAAGGAATTGCTTCCTCGCAGGCATGGAGGTCCTAGAAGTTGCAAAGGATTGGTATGGACACACTATCCTGTCCACGACTAAGAATATGGCTTCAGTGTCTCTCTATTATAAATCCTTTAAGAATTTAAAGCAGAGAACTGTCTGAAAGGTGTAATTTTATTCCCACCCTACTATTTTTCGGGTAGCTGCAGCTATTTTGTCAACTATATAATCATAACTAGCACACCTGTATAGAGAGATACCACTTCTATCGTATAGAGATGATTGGGGTTTGAATGTCCCTTGGAACATTCCAGGCATTTAGAGGGGGGTCAGTGAGCACTGGAATATTCAGAGCAGATAACAAAGCACAAAATAGAATTAATTACAGTTAAGTTGATTAAGTATGCAGTATACGCCAAGCGCGTTGTGGTTCCTGTAGAATATTTGTTAGGTCACCCTGCGGCACTAAGAAATAAATAAATTTATTACTAACAAAATCTCCACTTTGACTACAACAGGAGGTCCCAAATCTCTAGTCCTTCATTTCAGAAATATCTTCATCAAAAAACCTGACACATCCTTCCATGGAACTCCCCCCAGGTGACTGCCAGAAATAACTGACCCACAGCATTTCATCCTCAGGCTAAAAAGGCAGAAAAGCAGCAGTGGACCCACTGGGGACCCAGTCTCCACGTGTCTGTCTGTCCTCGGGGAGGTCCACGGCTGACATCTGTGACAGGGGGTGTGTCTGACCAGAGAGCTCTGTGCCAGTGCGAGGAGGGTGGTGAGTGAAGAAATGGCACTATCTGTATTCTTGGGACTAGGTGGTGGGAGTTGCTCTGTCCCTGGTCCTTTACACCTGGCTGGCCGGGCCATAAACTATCCTCAGGGACCAATGAGAGATGGATCCTGATTATCAAATCAGTTTCCAGGCAGGGACCCTGACTGTGTCAGCACCACACACCCCGTTGGCCTGGCCACATCATCTTTCTGATCTGTAGTTCTGCTGACCCACTTTGCAAAGTTATGCCAGGTGGCAACATCCTCTCCTGAACCCAATATTCAGGGCTTCTTCATGTTTTGGGGAGAAAGAGGGACAATTCCTTTCTCCCAGAGCTCATGAAAAGTTTCATAGAGGCAAAGCTTTGAGACTGGGTGGGCAGTGGCATGTGGAAGTGAGGGTAAATGTGGGTACTTTTCTGCTTTGATCATAAAGTGTGTTGATTCCACCAAGAATATGGTCCATGGGTTAATTTCTCACTATTTTCAGTAAGAAACAAGCGCTTCCTACTTTCCTGTATGCTGTGACCCAGGGGCCTGGCTCCAGAATAGAAGCAGCTTCTTATGTGGTTGTGTCTCAGCCTGGACCCGTGTGTTACGGAAGAACAGAGGTCTGCTCCTTTGCCCACACTAGACAAAAGGCTCCAATTTTGTTCTCCACTTTGTGCCTAGCACCAAGCATGGTGCCCAGAACACAGGCATGGTTCAAAATTTTTAATGAATGTTCACAGCTAATGGCACATATCCTGAAGGCTTGGAAAAAATAATATGGATTTTTCCTTAAAGCACTCCATGTATCCTTAGATATTATTCAAGTTATTGCAGAATTTAATTTGTGTACAAAACAATAAATACCAAGTCACTTAGCAAGAATGATATAAAGAAACATGACGAAGGGACAAGGTTTCTTTGGGACTTGTACTTAAAACTGGCAAGATGTTATGTCTGCTGCATTCTATGAGCCAAAGCAGTCACAAGATTATCCCAGATTCAGGGAAAAGGAAAACAGGTACAATTTCTTGATAGGTCAAGCACAGAGTCTACTGCATAATTTCAGAGAATGGGGAATGCTGGGACAAAGTTAGAAGAGTGAAGTTTACCATCGACCATACAGTAGATAACAATATCAGCCAGTTAATCATTGGTTAATGAATGCAGCTGCTTTCAGCACACATTGGGGCTCAGTTTTTAAGGACTCTGAGTTAATGATGACCTTGGTTATAAGGGTTATAAATGCAACTCAAACTGAGTTAAGGATGACTAAGGACGTTGGTGTTACTTATTGTTTCATATTCATGGCAGGGTCAGATGTGAACAGCGTGATGGCAAAATCTCTTGGTCTCTATTTTGTTTTCTTCTGTGATGGCTTCATTCTTAGTCTGTTTCTTGCCACATTTGTAAAACATGGATTAGCTGGTACCAGGAGCTCAGCCTATGAGAATAGCCACACTGGAGTGAGATCATTCTGTCAGAAGCAGCACCAGGCAATCTCCACATCATTCCCTCTTTCTGAGCACCCAGGGACACTGCATTTTCCAAATTATCTTCTAGTTGGGTTGAGCCAAAAGTGGTTAAGTTCTGGCAAGAAAAATGGGTAGGAGGGATTAGAAGACCTGGTTCTTGTGAGCAACTCATAATATTTCCTCTCTCTTCCCATCGTCATGGTAGCTTCAGGACTTCACAGAGAGTTGGAGAAGCTTCCACATCATGGAGGGCTGCTCAACTTGAATGAGACATTTTGTGAACAAGGAATAAAATTTTATTACGTTAAACCACTGATATGTCAGGTTGTACTTGTTCCTCCAGCATGGACCAGACGATTAAAATTAAGATACCACTTTCCTAGCATCCACCGTCAGTCTCATTTGGCACTTGTTTCATCTCAGAATAGTTCCAGGGAAGCCAATCAAATGGGAACAAGAGCCACTCTTCCTGTGGCCTGAAAGTGTGCTACAGTCACATGACCTGTATTGTTCCTTTGGGGGTAATGTGTGGTATACTATGGACAATTTTATGGGTCCAACACATGTTCACATGTCCACCCAGAGTGGTAAGGATACTCATTTTTTAAAAAAGATTTATTATTTATGCATATAAGGACTGGAGTACAGGCCAGAGGTGTGGGGGGTTGGGGGTGAGAGGCCTCACCAGAGACAGAGTGGGGGGCAAAACAGGCAGATCTACTGAAATACACTGCTGAGGGGAGCAGCAGGAGAGACAGGAGAGGTCTGCTGCACCATGTGGGTCACCTCCCTGGCTGGGAATTGAACTCGTACTGCAGTGGCTGTGGACAGCTTCATAGTGTTGCTTGTGCCATCAGGGAGGGCCCCAGAATACTCATTTTGAAAATAGGAATTTGGTTGCTTTTGCCAATACAGATTCATAGGAGAAGTTTTAGTTCCATAACAAAAAATTTTATCAGCCTGCAGATTTTTCTCTTACTCACATACCTTTCATGTATGGGAATTTATGCTACTCAATTTAGTGTATTTGTTAAAATATAAAAGGACTTTATGTAAATTCCTTAATTTTTACTAACACTGTAATCTGGCTTTGTTTTTATTAAATGTTAATACATTTATCTTGGGGAAATTTTAATTTTTTCTTTGTAAATCGTGCAGAATTGGAAAGTTGAACTCCAGAGATTACGTGTAATATCGCATATGGGCAATCTCATCTACATTAATCCATCCTGGCACCAGTTTTCATTATAGAAAAGCTTTCTTGTGCTGAGAGAGTAGGGCAGGGTGTGTTAGCTTACTGAGCTCAGAGGAAAGCACATTTTCATATTCTCCATACTAGAGTTTTTATGGTACAAATTTTAATGACAGGTTTTATCTACTTATGAATTTCAGATCTCTCTGGAACATTCTACTTCCACAATTGAGTAAAATCTAAAGGCAGTCCCTGTCAAGATTATTACTTTGTTGGCAATTATAGGTTTTTACACTTTAAATGTTATGGCATGGGCATTTTACTAGTGCTGCACAGGATAAAAATATACATGAGACACAAAAAAAACAGATGTGCAGAATCAAAAGCTCAGATTAGTAATATGGGTTATAAGCTTGTTTCAAAATGTCAAACCCACAGGAATTTAAAAAGAATATAAAGAATGCCTACATATCCCTTGTGTAGAATTGTAATTCTTAACACCTTGCCGTAATAGTTCCCTCCCCATCCACCTCTCTATCATTTATTGCTGGAGATGATTATAGTAACTGCTTTAAACTCTGATGATTTCAAAATCTGGGGCATCTTGTGTTGGCATTTGTTAGGATGTTTTTTTCTCTTGAGGTGGACACAGTCTGGGAGCTCTTTTAAAGGAATTTTGGGTTGTATGCCGGACATTTTGAATATCACATTGTGAGATTTTTGGTCCCTTAAAAATCATCCACAGTATCTTGATTTCTTTTGTTTGTACTTTTGTTGATTCAGAGGGAAACCAACCCAGTTATACTGAACCCATGAGTTCTGCTTAGCCCTCTGTGTGAACGGGTCAGTGTCAGAACCGTGTTTACAGCTTAGCTTGCTGCTGGGGTCCACCCCACATGGGAGATGCAGGCTGTGTGGAGTTGGGGAGTGTGTTATTCACACAGAGTTCAGGAATCCTCTTTCTAGGTTTCTTTGGAACAAAAGAACTTGGGTTTGACTAAGTTTCTCTGATTTAAGACAAAAGACGGGTGACTACAGTTCTGCTGGGCACCTCAGACATGACTCCTGTGGTTCTTTCCGGTTTCCATCATCCTCTCCTCACAATTTTACCATGGCCTCACTGATCTGAATCTGTTCCAAGGCAGACTGGGTCTTGAGAAGTCCCAATATGTTGTGTCTTCACTGACCAGCCATAATTTTCCACATTCTCTGGCATGTTTCAGCTGAGCAATTCTTCTCATCTTTAGACTTTATTCCAACACTGAGAGTTTTCACCTCCCTCTTTTCTCAATTCCTCCTTTTCCCACACCATTAATATATAACTCCTTTACCCAGGGCTTGGGCCCCTGTCCTAGTTCCTTTTTGTAATTTCTCTCAGTATTTAGATTCTCCCCACTTTCTCCATCCTCTGATATCTCCCCGTGGCCTCCCTGTCCTCAGAGCAGGCTGTGGACTAAGGAGAGGCTGGTGGTCACTTCCGTTTCCACCTGAGGAGCTGGAGCTTCCGGCTGTGGACATCAGACAGAGTGGTCAGAACTCTGGAAGCAAAGCCTTCCTGGAACTTGGGTTGGGGCTGCCATGGTTGTAGGAAGGATCACAGATACTTGCCTGCATGAAATCCAAACAAAGGTGATTAAAGTGAATGTCTGAACAGGACCTCTTTGCTCAAAAGGGATAAGAGTGTGTCCAGAATTGGAATAAACTTGGCATTGGGTAGAAACGTAATCCACAGTAGAGGATTCAAGTTATTCTTACTTACCCATGTGACAACATATGCAACATTGTCTTTTCTTGTTGCTCATCCTGAAATTTCAGGGTTCAAGTATTGCTAATTCAAAGGCAGTAATGTCTTTTCTCAGCCCATTATCACTCCACCTATGGAGGTGTCCATCATTGTCCTTTTCCTAAAAGCTTGTCACTTTTGTATGCTTTACAATTTGTTGGCACCAAACACAAATATTTTATAACTATATCTCCATTCTCTCCTACACATGAGTGTGGGACATCTAGACTCCTTGATGTTACTTTTCCATCCATAACATAAATTATCAAAAATGTTCAATACAACTTGAAACCTATAGTAGTGTGAAAAGTTACGTGCACTCTTTGAAAGTAAGACTATTATTTTTAATCTTTCTATATTCTCAGGGTTCAGCTTAGGATCTGAAACAATCATGCATATTATTATCAGAGCAAGTGAATTAATGATTGAGGGGTGCACCAGCAAATTGAGAGAAGCTTGAACTAAATCTTGACACCTATTTTCTGTAAGAGTTACAGATCAAATCTACACACAGATTCAGTTCATGCCAGTTCTGTAGTGACCAAATTTCTTTTTCTATAAATGGCAGGGGTGTGAAACTCCCAGAGGGGAGAATATTGAGGAAAGATCCAATCAAAGTCATTTGGAACTCAAATAGGAAAACCGTTTCATATGATAGCGGTTGCTGAAGAGCTCTCTACAATAATTTCTGATGACTGCATTTGGTTCTCACATAACAGGTCTTGAGTTCAGGTATTTGTCCCATCTGTGAAAATGGCAGGGAGCCTACAAACAAGGTGGCAGGCCATCAACAGTCTGGCTCGGTCTGAGAGGAGCTAATTGGCTTGGGAGAGTGTAGTGGAAAGTCAAGTCATTCCACAGAAGCCTGACTTGGTGTTTATGACAATCATTAAAATAACAGTATCAATAACAATAATTATTAGAAAAGAAACTCAAAGACATGAAATCAGGAGACATGGGGAGGTGACCTGTTGCTAGGTTGAACTGGAAGCAGGGAATGCAAAATGGTTTGAAAATTCATGAACAAAGATGTTTGAGAGCTTAAAGCAAACTTAGATTGTAAGATTCACATTCTGCATTTGAAGAAATGGTAGCCAAATAGGGAAGTATTTTTTCTATTTCTCACTCAGCATTATATTGGTAAATGATTATGGGCAATACAAATCTTTATCTTCACTAGAAGATAAGTTCCAGAAAGGTCAGTTTTTGTCTTGTTTATCCAAGTAATTTCCTCATTACCTAGGGCAATGCCTGGTATTCATTAGGCAGGGATCCAATTCCTTGCATGAGTTTCAAAATCTACATGGTGGTTAAAGTTCGAGTGTTGAGTCAAGCAAATACGATTTGGAATCTTGAATGCCTCCTACTAGATATTTAGCTTTGTACAAGTTACTACACTTTTATAAACCTTGAATAAGACACCAAGTGAAATAATGCACACAAATTCACTTGATAAATTTGGTACAAAGTACCAGTGAATGCCGATATTTACAAGTGATAACCCTATTTTAGTGAACTGTTAGTTAAGTTATAATTTCTCAGAGGTTTTATTTCACTCAACTTTCTCCCCAAGATCAGGATTTTAACATCTTGCTTTCCTAAAAGAACTCTCAGACCGTTCCCATACCCAACTATCCTTAAATGCTTTATTTTATTTTTTTATGAAAATGCATTAAAAAATGTGTTGAAAATTAGCATTCATACTATGACCTCATTTCACTAGCTGAGCAGCCTGTCAATTGCTGTTTTATTTTTTAAATCATAATCACTCCCCAGTTGTTCATACATTTAAGCAATCAGTGCAGTTAAATCAGAGAACATCCTCAGTCAAGGATACCAGTATGAAAAGTGAACTGATGGGACAGGCAGTTGTGTATTATGGGTGTGTTGCAATTTAATATAGTGTCCCCGAGTGTTTATGTTTATTACCTATAAGAAAAATCCAAAGACTCCAGGGTTCTATTTACCTAGAAATCACTACAGTGCTAATAAACAAACAAAAACAATTCTAGGCCAGGATTGCCAGAAACTGCATATGGAATCAGTGATGAAAAGCCCTGCTGGAGTAATTAGCAAAAACAGTTAGCTCCTGTAATGCAAGTGTTCTCCATTCAGCAGCGCTGGCATCACCTGGGAGCTCGTTAAAATGCAGACTCTGTCCTCACCCTAGGCCCCATGGGAACAGTTGGTAGGATCAGAACCAGCATTTGACAAACTACTCCAGGTGATTAAAGTTTGAGAAGCATTGGTTTAAAATGTTTAAAAAGGCAAACAGTAAGAGTGGCTTTCTTGTTTTACAGGACAAATTCTTATAAGCAATTTAAATAATATTGAATCAAACAAGGACACAGACATAAGGAGAACAATGATCATTCTTCTAACACCCAGTGAAAGCCACATCATCTACGAATGTGTGCAATTTCATATGTAGCAGTCATGCTCTACGTGTACTTTTGTTACACACTTCTTTCACCTTCCCCCAAACAAGAGCACATTATGCTCATTGATCTGGGACAATGACCACCTCTGTGTCAAATTTTGAGTGACAGGGTAGCATGGATGGTCTTTGTGTACTCTTGTTTGTCAAACATGCTACTGATGGAAATTGGGCTACTTTCAATGCTATTCCAGTCTCTAAGTGGAATGTCTTCATGACGTGTCTCCTTGCACTTCTGTATTTAGCTATGGAATCCAAGAAGAGTCATCATTTGTTATAAGTTCCAAAATACCTTTAGCAGGAAAGACACTGGATTATGAATCAAGAGACCTAGGTTGTAACCTCAGGCTTGGCCTCATGAATGAGTAGTGTAGAAAATGTCTAAATGAAAAAGTTATAAACCATTCTACCTAGTAATCAGAGAAAAACTGTATGAAATATGTTTAACCCAGAAAATCTCCATTAAAAATGTTAATACCCTATCTGGGCAGTAGACCATGGAAATATCCATTTGACAGTAAGTATCCAAAGGGAAAATATTCATTATCTTTTATCCAGTACTTTTTCATATAAAGATTTATCCTAAAAATAGTCATAGGTACACAGATATTTATGAACAAGTATAATGTGAGCAACAGGAAACAACATAAAATCCAATAACAGGACACTGACTAAACAAATTGCAGAAATAACACTGTCAAGCAAAATCAAATTTTAAAAGAACACTTAATGACATGAAAAATGCTCACCATGTATTAAGTGAAAAAGTAGGTTACAAAGCAGTAGATGCAGTCTATCCACAATTTTGCAAAATATAACTAAATAAAAACACACAAAGGCATGAAAAAACTGGAAATGTTTATAACAAAACTGTTACCAGTTTTTATTTTGTGGAGTAGGAATGACTCATTTTTTTCTGCTTTTTCATTTTCTGTATTTTAAAAATATCTCTACTGGATTATTCTAACATGGTCACGCCACACTGTTGCTTCTTCTCAGTAAACAATTCCAAGCCTAAGTGTTCCTAAATAGGTAATAATAAAAGAAATTGCCCCTCTTGGTTATTTCCCCTATGTACCTGCAGATTTAAAAGGCTGCTTCATTGGGGGGCATTTTTCCATAAGCAGAGGTATCAGATAACATGAGAGGTTTCTGTATGAGACGGAATTTCCCCTACTCTTCTAGGTTCTTCTTTGGTTGTAGAATAATCAAGTAGGGGAAAAAAGCAAAAGAAATTATATATGTTCTTGGAATTTGCATAGATGTGAATTTTAAGGTAGGTGAGGCAGAATGGGGGCATAGCTTAAATTAAAATTAGGATGAGGCCTAAGGTTTCAAGGAGAGAATAGGGGACACAAATGAAAAGGGAAGAGCGACTTACGATGAAGACCAGATGTTGCATGATTGGATGTTTGCCCTGCCACCTGGATAGGTATCTTTGGTAGAAAGGTTATTTCTATCAATACCCCAATTTCCATTCTTCCAGCCAATTAAGGGGGTGGTAAAAGCTTCTCTTGTGCCTGCAGGGTTTCCAATGACCTCAGCTTGAAATAACCCACATACCAAAGTCTTGGGAAGGTCTACTCTAAACCGCTTGGGGAATGTATAATTCCGGGGTAATGTATAAAAGGCCATTTGCTTTTGATCTGTCTGACCAAGAAGAAAGTCTGTGAGGTCCAGCAGATCTTTAAGTTCTAGGATGTTCTCTAAGATAAGGCTAAGGGTATCTCTTTATCACAAACAAAAATGGAGCCCTTTGTTATTTCTTATCTTTTGTACCTTTCCCACAGTCTCCCCACATATTTGTCCAAGCAAATACACTGGGATTTGGACTATCTAAGACCATATTTACTATGGCAGCATATATAGATGATTTTTTTCTCATTATACTATTATTTTCTAAGGTAAGGGAATCTCTGAGAATCAATTAAAAAGAAAGAGTTCAGCTGAATAAAAATCATCGCCTCAGTTTGATTTGCATCACTCTTCTGGTGTCTAAAAATGCAGGAATTCTGTGGCGTATTCTACATTATAAATTTTCCCCCATGTTATCTCAACAAACCATACAGATTTGTTTGGTTTATTAAGCACAGTTATTTTGTTCTGCTTAGGAAACTTGAATTCATTTTCTAAAGTTTTAGTTTGGTTTTCCTGTTTCTTTCATTTATTTTTTGGCCAAAAAATATAGTTCTCAAAAGGTCTCATCACATGTATTCCACACATTTGACCAGTTTTCCACTGTCTCTCCACATAATAAATCACCCCGATCATTAAGTAAAGTGAAACATGTTCTCAGCAAGTATCTCCCAAAAGGATCCCCAAAGTCTCCTTTTACTAGTATAACACTCACTAATACTGCTTTCTCCACTAAGGGCAGGCACAGGGGATAGAGTTGTGACTTGGCATATCTTAAACAATTTTAACTTTCTTTACCTTATTGACCATGAAGTGACAATTTGAAAATGTCCTGTTTAGTGAGGAAACTGGAAAGCATATTATACACTCATCTCATTAGGTAATTAGAAAAAAAGAATTTAGATGTGTTTAGGAAACAAAAATCTATATCAGAAATTAGATGATGGAATTTCAATGTCTGAAGAATTTCCAGGTGCTATTTTTGAGTGATAGTGAATGTTGAAGTTACCTTGTACATCATTGTTTCTGTTGTACTCAAGTGGTTCCTGTGTGTAATTGTCAGTGAAAGTTCTAAATAGAAGAATAAGGCCACTTTTAAGAAAAAAATTTCTTAGACTCACAATATTCCAAAGATATATAAAGTAATTCAAACTCAGAAATATTCAGTAAGATACTGGTGAGAACTTGTCAGAAGTATTTTAGGAGATTATGGATAGGAGATTAATGATCTCAATGTTTTATTCCAAATTATACAGCTGGGACTATTTCAGTGAAAGGCTGTCCTTTGTTTTGTTTCTGGAAACCAATGGATGGAGGGCAAGTAAAGAAAGAAATGACAAGCATGCCTACTCTCTTAAAGATCATTGCTTTGACCCTTGAATATCCATTTCACGCATCTTAAATGTGCTTTCTGTATCCAGAGATACAATGTGGTAGTGGTGGAATGGAAAATGAACTAGACTTCAGGTCAAAAAAACTGAGTTTTACCGTTGGAGAACTGTATGAACTTGAGGGGTCACAGATGTTCTTCCTGAGAACTGCATTCCAAGGATTATAGCCAGAACCTTTTTAAAGCTGTAAAGATAATTTACAAATATCAAATTATTTTACTTATACAAATTTTATGGGAGTTACTTAAAAGAAAATGCCAACTTGTAGTTATAAAACTCATTTCTAAAACCACAGCGTTCTAAAAAATCAGTAAAGCCAACTCCCCTTCTTATCTGATCCAAGGTAGTTTTGGAGACCCTGGAAATGCAGGCTTCTTTTTCTTTTTTGCCTGAAGTGAACACACCAGATAGACTTACCTTTTTAAAAATTGAAATAAAATTGCATTATAGCGTTATATAAGCTTCGGGTGTTCATCACTGAGAATCAACTTATCTATATTACATTAAATCCACTGCTATTACTGTTAACTGCTACTGTCTATTGTTGGTTTACATTCTGATGTTTCTCTCCTTCTGAAAAAATAATAAACCAATTTTTTTGTCACCTCGAATAAGAACAGAATAGAATAATTTTGGCTAGAAAATCCCTTGAATAACTGGCACTGCCATAGATGGCATGCATGAGTAACAGGATTATTAAGTCCAAAAAAGTAGCAACAACAAATGTTGGTGGGGATGTGGAGAAAAAGGAACTCTCTTACACTGCTGGTGGGAATGCAAGATGGTCCAACCATTATGGAAAGCAGTATGGCGGTTCCTCAATTTACTAGGAATGGAACTTCCATATGATCCAGCAATCCCACTCCTAGGAATATACCCAAAAGACACAAATACACTGATTCAAAAGAATACCTTCACCCCTATGTTTATAGTCCACTCTCTTTAAAGAGATGGGGCATGATTTACATGATGGACGTTTTGGTTGTTCAACTCTAGGTATCACAGTGGAGGTCCCTGCCATTTCACGCTGAAACAGGTGCAGTGTCCACTGCCATTGTTTACCTGTGTCCCAACCCCAGGCTCTCTCTCAGCTCCTTTCTTCATGGGAAGCAATAGGTCTAATGGACTGAGTGGACGGTTGACTCATTTAGTTACCTTGGACAAGGTACATGTAATTTATTCATTAAAAAGTGGATTTTTTAAAAAAAAAATCAATGGGATTGGTAGACGGCACAAAATGTTTTCAAAGGTGAACCTCATCATACTTGAGTTTGGGAAAACAAAGCAAAAGCAAAATCCATGACCTTTATGCCACTGGTGTAAGTCACTCAGCACATGGACTTTTGAAAGGTTCAGTTATTATGGTTATTGCACATTTTATTGTGATTTTGTTTTGGTTAATATCATTGAAATGCATAAAACAAAATTTTGCCTTATTCCCTCCGTTGGTCTTTGTCCAAAATGTAAGAAAGGCGAAAAATCATAAATTTGGGAAATTCTAATGGTAGTTAAAAGGTAAAGCAAAGCCAAACTAAAAGTCTCTTTGTTTAGAAGGAAAATCCCAGAACAAGAAGGCTTTTATTTTAGGCCTTGGTCTACTTATGGTTCATCTTTCTTGAGGATGTCACTTAACCTCCCTTTAGACTTAGTTTTTCTGCCCTTAAAAATGGGTGAAATAATTAGTGCTTTGCTCATATTACTGGAAAGTTTGAGTATTAAAATATTTAGCTTAAAGAGAAAACTTGTGTAAAATTAGACAAATTTTGTTTTAGATACAGAATCAGTGATTCAGTAATCCAATTCATGGGATTTATTCTAAAGGAAATAATTACAAAGAAGTAGGAAGCCTTTTAAAAGTAGCAAACATTGGAAACAACTGAAATGTGCATTAATGTACTTAATCTGTTTTAGGTAATTTATTCTAGGTAAATGCAATTGAATGTTATGTTAGTGTAAATGAATACTATGTTAATGCCTGTGGCTATTATGCTAATGCTATATTAATGCTAATATAAGCTAACTTCGCCAGAGAGATATATCATGTTCATGAATATAAAAGTAGTATTTTCTTTAAGAGAAAAAGTTTATGACAGATTATATGGAAAAAAGTCACGGAACTGCACTATATTACAAGCATAATGATGTAATATGGCACATTTGGAAGAAATGGGAAAGAAATACAAAAATGACAAAACGGAGGGGGTTACAGTCATGGATTTCATCCTACGAAAGTCATGCGTAAAAATAAAAATTTAGAAAGACCATTATGAAACAGTTACAGGATAATAATAAACTAATAGAAACTCAAGAAGTCGAAAGACTTCAGCGCAGAGAACCATCTCTTTCAAAATGATCCCCATACTTTTCGCCATATCAGGTTTAGTTATTTGATTAATTATTACAGCAAAGGTTATTTTTATATGAACAGAGAGAAAATGGAAAAGGTAACACCTTTTTAAAACTTGAAATATATTTGAAACTTGGGCTGTTCTCCAACAGGTAAAATACATACCAGATTCCCACTCCGCTCTGTCCTTCCCTGCATTACCCTGCACTGGTGGGGCAGCAGGTAGGTCTTGCCTTCCAGGCTGGCCCATGTCCTGGGGACTCAGATGACTTGAGTTTTGACTTGCTATTTTGTAATCTTTGACTTTGGGGTTGCAGTCTTTCTTGGTCACCAGATTATTTTTTTCAACTATGTACTCAGTACTGTTCTGGGAGCTGTAGGGGCCTTAGAGGAAAAACTAAAACCACAGTCCCCATCCTCAAAGAGTTTATACCAAGTTGTTTTCCTGCCTCCCTGTGTTTTTTTTTTTTTTTTTCCCTCTAGTCCCTTCTCCCTCACCATCTCCTCAGATGACTCAGCTCTATTGTCAGCTTTTAAGGATAACTTTTAGGTTCTGTCTTTGAGCCTTTGTTTGGCTTCTCTACATTCCACATCGAAGTGACACCATCCAGTGATTGCACTACATTTTGAGGCCCTCTCATTTGAGTGCCATAGCAATCTAAGGGGTGATGGGTCAGGTAACTTATGTACCAAAGAGAAATCTGAGCCCCAGAGTGACTAAATGACAATCACCTGGCCAGTTAGTGACCATGTCAATCCCTTCTGTTACATCACCTGGCAGTTTCCCCAGCTCTGAAACTTCATGCACTGCTGCAAGTTGACTGGTGAGCTCAATAATTTAAGAAACTAATTGAATGGGGTGAAGAGTGTAGCTATATTAAAGCAAGCACTACTTTAGGAAGAACTCTTTAAGCTCCCTTGACAGATATAGCTCAGCCTGTATTATCATAATCATCCCTCTAAACAAATTCTATAGATTAAGCCATGCATGTTCATGAGTTTGTGAAGTGTTGATAAGCACATTTTTCCCCCAAGACATTTGCTCAAGGCATTATTAGTATTCCCTTCACTCCCTCAAATATACTGGCTTGAAACACTTTAGCCCATGACCAAGAAAGGCATCGGAATGCCCATTCAAGCAGGGGCCAAACATCAAATTAGTAGCTTTCAGCAAAACTACCCTATTTGGCCTGGGATTCTGGAAAACAAGTTGGTATAGAATAATTAATTTGGGGATGCAGTTACATGAAGCTTCTAAAACAGAGCAAGGAGCTGAAATACCAGATGGTGCTATCAATGACTAGCAGATGTTTGCCAGTGAGCTGGGATTGTGGTTTTAATTCCCAGACTAAAACGATTTTCTAAAATAGACAACCCAGTGTTATGGGTCCCCTTTGTGGAATCTTTGCACACTATGGAATGTTCCAGAATAGGAGACATAGTTCATTCTACGCAAAGTGATAGAAAAGGTCCAGTGGCTCATTGTGGGTCATTTACTTTTCTAAAAGACCTAAGGAAAATTGGGACTTCTGATGCTTAACTACTCTAGAAACCTGCTAATTGACAATTGAAGTAAAGGAATGAAAAGAAAGTTCCTAAGTGATGAAGATGCATCATCTATTGATAATATTATAGACAAATTTTATAGACATATCATAGACTATAGATATATAGACAAAAATTATAGATATATCATAAAAGATATGAGTCAACCAACAGCAAGAGGTAAAAGTTACTCACATGTACTTTTAATTGTTAAAAATATGTGCTTACTGGGCCTCCCTGGTGGCGCAGTGGGTTAAGCGACGCACTATGAAGCAAACCGCAGCCACTGCAGCACGAGTTCGATCCCTGCTGCCGGCCAGGGGGGGGACCCACATGGCGCAGCAGACCTCTCCTGCTGT
>JAGFMF010011658.1:3231128-3280965 GCA_019455555.1 Galemys pyrenaicus | reverse complement strand
CTTCCGTTGATCTGCCTGTTCTGCTCCCCGCTCTCTGTGGTGAATCCTCTTACCACCCCCACACCTCTGGCCTGTACCCCAGTGCTTGTATGCATAAATGAATAGAACTTTAAAAAAAAAAAAGTACGTAACCTCACTGATTAAATCAGGTTAAGTCAACATAAATAATTAAAAAAAAATATGTGCTTACTATAAGTATTTCCTGTAGAATGATTATGATTATTATCATTAATCTCACTCTCAGCTTGAGGTCACCAGATCTGGATTTAAATTCTAGCAGCCACTCAAGTATACACATTATGCTATTTTGCTTTCAAGTATCAGTACTTCATTAAATAGGAAATGACTAAAACCCAGAAAGAGCTGGATCACCAGACTTTGGAAAGCAGACAGGACAGTCCCTCATCTCCTAAGGAATTGAAAGTGACTGGAGTGTGGCCTGGACAAGAGATGCCAGCCAGTCTCACGCTCCCTGGCCGGTCCCTCAGTTCTCAAGAGCAGCAGATAGGAGTGAGGGTTGATGTGGCTTGTGAGCCTTGCCCTCTTCAGTCATCACCCACCGTGAAGAGTGCTGTCATCTTGAGTGGAAACCTTGCCCCCCACCCCAAACGTGGATGAGGGAAGACAAGGAGAGAAAATGCTGGGGACACCTCCATCACTACTCCCCTCTGGTTCATAAAATCACGTATATCATCAGAGAAAAATGTCACTAAAGACACATCTTCCCCTGCTTTTACCACACTTAATTCGAAGTGCCAGCCATTAATTCTACTGTGAAACATATTGGGAGAAATATAATTAAAAACAAAAGCTTCTCTCAGTCCAGAAATCCTCTCTGCAAATGTAGCAGAGAGTGAAACGTTTTCTTATTGAATCAGCATTAACCACACTGTGGCACACCAGACAACCCTGAACCTCACTAAGGACTGATAAGCTTGACAGCTGGCACCACCCATTCTGGGACAGGTTAAAGTCATCACATTTACAGAAGAGAAATAAATCGATCCTAGGTCCTGGATCTGTCTGTGGTGAGGATTTGATTGGCATTTGTCCTCGCCACTGGGGAGCAGAGTCTTCAAGAGTAGATAATTCTTCCAGTTTTCTCAGTCCAGGTCTCCCCCTCCCTCCTCCTTTCCCTCCCTTTCCCTGCTTGCCTCTACTCATACTGCAAGGGGGAGAAAACCCTTGCTCTTCCTTAGGAGGTGGCCCTTAGCCATGCGGTTATCAGATCATTAAATATTAAATAATATGAAAATAACTAATGTGGCAAGAATAATGACGAATGGGTCTGTCTGCATACCTAAACTTCAGTCTTTCATTCTTGTCTTCCTTGAACTTTTAATGGAAAAATGCCATAAAACATGTGCATTTAATGCCTTATTTGGAGAATTTTTATGGAATTCTGTAAATCTTGATATCTAGGCTGAGAAGGGAGTGCTGTGGTTACTCCGTGGTGTCCTCATTGAATGCCTGTGAGGACCCCCACATCACAGTAGTCATCACAAGTGATCGGTAATTATCAAACACTGGGGCTATTCACATTATTCACTTCTCCTAGTGGTTATGCATGACATCCCATTAATGCAAAATTGCAAGAACTCTTACTTCTGTTCATGTAAATCAGTGGCTAAGAGACAAGTATCATCTAGCTGACTGGGTTGAAATTCTTTTTCAGTCACTCTGGGGCTCCTCCTACCTGGACAAATAGTCTAGCATCTAGAGCTATAGGTAGTATCCAGAAAAGGGGGACAGAACCCCTCATTTTCTTGCATGCAGGCTACTGACATCCCTCTGCAGGGGATGCTTTCTTTACCAGTTCCTTCTGTGGGTGCCAAACTTTGGGGTGAGGATGGGTCCCCGGCACAGGTATGCTCATCTTGGTGCTTCTCTCATCTTCTCTACAATCTGCCCAGGAGGTGTCTCAGCACCTCTTTTCTCTCCTCTCAGGGAAGTGAAGCTCTTGCCTCTCTCAGCTGACCAATTCTTTGTGGCGGGACTATCAGGATAAATTCTATGCTCAATGAAAAGCTCTACTTGCAATAAGTGAAAAGCGTTTTCCCATGTTTACATGTGTTCGGTAAGCAAAGGTGCCATATCGGGTGCTTCCTTCCTAATAGTTAATTCATAGTCTCAAGTATTTCACCTGAATCTTCTATAAACTGAGCAGAAATTCTTGCCTGAAAACACTTCAAATCATCCTCAGAGGCTTCTTGGTGGTAACTCCAAATACATCAATTTAAACTAAATTGTCATTCACTAGTAGGAAACAAGGCAAAGTGTTGCATTTTGACATTAGCTAGAGCAAAGAACAAACCCCAAATGCGACAGGTTAGAGCAATGGAATTCATGCTTCACCTCTTTCATCTTAACAGGTTCAGCTATGCATGTTCACACAGGTAAATAAAGCTGCAGGCAGAAAGTTGGCAAAGAGAAAAGACAGGAAAGACGTACCTACTCAGCTCAAGACCATTACACAAAAACACGTGTGTTTTTAGAATTTTTTTTTCCCTTTGAAATGGAGCCAAATTGGTTTATAACATTATGTAGCATTCAGGTGTACAGCTTTATAAATGAACGGCTCCATCTATTGCATTATGCTAACCACCAAAAAGTCCAGTTTCTATCCATCACCATAAAATAAACCCCTTTAACCTGACTTGCTCACCCCCTTCCCTGGTAACCACTCTCGTTTATATAGTTTATTTTTGCTGTTTTCTTCATTCAGTTCTTTTTAACATGAACGATGAAACCATGCAGTGTTTGCCTTTCTATGTTTGAGTCATATCACTCAGCATAACCCCCTAGGTCCATCCATGATGTAAATGACATTGAACGGTGAACTTTTCTCAGTCTCATCCTATGATCGAGAATTGAATGATTCTAAAACATCCCCTGTAGGACCCCAGTTTTGCCCTTCGCTGTTGAGGGCTGAGATTCCATGTTGGTCCCAGGTCATGCTCTCTCTCAGGGGGACACTGACATTGTGAAGCCTGCTCTTGAGAAGGGGAGACAGAGAGGTCCCCCTTTGCTTCTAACTGTGTTTTTTCTTTGGATACAAAGTTGAAATAGAATAACAACTAATCATAATTCTGAAAAGAAGTGATGCCAAAAAATAGAAAACAAAGACTATGTATCTATAACAGGATCGAAGATGACTCTGTGGCTTGGATTTAATACTAATTGTAGGGTTTTCGAAGATGACTCTGTGGCTTGGATTTAATACTAATTGTAGGGTGGAAATCTGTTGCCTTTTGTTATAAACCCATCTTGAATTTTCATTCAATCCTGTCTTTTGATATAAATAATGAGGAATTATATTAATACGGCATAGACAAAATGGACGTAAGTTGATATGAAACAAGAACTAAATGCCAGAGCACTGGGTTTGGGGACCCAAGAATGTGTGTTTTATAAATTTTCCAGAAAATAATGAGCTCTAAGAGGTATTGAGTTCATACTATGTATCGTACATCCTACATGTATTAAATAAATTGTAAGTATTTTAATGTATTTACTTTTCAAGAAACCCTTTGAAGTAGATACTCCTACCCCCTATTTACAGAGGGATTTACAGAGTAACAGAGTGATGTTCACTGCTCAAGTTTATACCACTTGGTTCAGTGCCAGGATTCAGACTCATCACTTGCTACACCCAGGTGATTCTGATGCTCACAAAGGTCTGAGAACGCTGAGACCTTTGGATTTGTGGGAGCTTCTATTGCGGAGGTCTAAGGTACAGATCAGGAAATGTTGTGTGACTATTTCATGTTTACTCCTCTGCTGAGAGCTCTGGCCTGGTATCTCCACCCAGTTGCAGACCTACATCCTGTAATGTACACTGCATGTTCCAAACACACTCACCAAAACCTAAGCAAAATCACAAAATTGAAAAAGAAACGTGGGGAGCTCTTCTTTTGGATATCCTTGTCTTGACAAAGAGTATTTACCTTCCTCCCTGATGAGCAAGTCTGAAAACTTGGGAATGCTCCCACCTCCCCTTTCCTTAGCTACCACCATCATCCTGCCACCACCAGGCAACACCTACACCTACCACGCTCATGGTAGGATTCTCGCAAAATCACAAGCTTCCCTGGGGGCCGGGCCCCAATCCAGGCTACTATAATCTTCCAGGGACTACGGCAATGGTCTCTGCAATCTTCTCCTCATCCTACAGTGAGTGTGAGGAAAATAGGATGAGGCCCCAAATCCTTAACATTTGAGCTGCGCTGCCTGCTGCCTGGGCCTTGACTTAGCCCAATTCCCTCTACCCCATGCTCCAGCTAAGCAGCCTTCCTTTAGTTCTCTCCTTCTTCAGATTCAGCTTGCACACACCACCTGCTGGTCCTTTGCATGCAACATTCCCCTCCACCCAAATGAGGAAAGCTATTTCCAATTCCAGCCTCAGTTGTGTCACTATAAAATGGGGACCAGAGTGCCAGAGATCAGGATTTTTAAAAACACAGAATAAAACAACCTAAATACCCCAAAACAGATGAGTGGATCGGGAAGCTGTGGTACATATACATGATGGAATACTACTCGGCAGTCAAAAATGAAAAACTAGACACATTCATAGGAACATGGATGGATCTGGAAGGGATTATGCGCAGCGAAGTAAGTCAGAAGGCGAAAGAAAAATACCAGATGGTTCCTCCCTTAGGAGGAACATAAGGGAACCAACTAAGGATCAAGGAAAGGAATAAGAACAATAATAATAACAATAACAGCAATAAAGACCCAAAAACCAAAAATGAGGAGACAAGGACAGGTTGGGGACACTTGGTGGGGAGGGGAGGGAGAGGGTTGAGGGAAGATGGGAGCACGGGGGACTGAGGTGATGGTGCACTGGTGAGATGGTGATGGGGAATACATGGGGATTACAACTGATGGCAAGTATATGTAAATTAAAATATATTAATAAAAAATAATAAAAATACAGAATAAGCAGATGGAATTCCTGGCACAAAAATAGATGTTCAATGAACTTTTTTCCCTAAATATACCCTAGAATTTTATATTTTCCCCAAATAATCTTCTCATAAAGAAAACCCATTTGCTCTTATTCTGTAACAGTGATTATTAAATCTCAAAGTAGAAAGTAACCTTTAAAGGATTTGTTGATCTTATTTTAGATATTTATTAAACCACAATGCATTTTGCAGTGAAGTGTTTGTGCTGTAGTTTTAAATTGCTGTCAAGTTAATAATATCCCTTAGAGTGTGGAATCTTGGTTAAATGTAGGTGTTGGATGGCTATAATTTTCAAAATTACTGCTTTGTTCTATAATCCATTTAAACAGTTAGCAAAAATAATTGATGACATGTATACACTTTTAGAGTTAATGACATGAAAATGGGTTCCAAACAAATGAGCAAATAAGGAAAATAAATTAGCATCTAATTTGTAATTAGAGATTGTAGTCCTTGATAATTTGAAAATGAGTTGAACCTTTATGTTAATATAGGAGGTGGTAACACAGACACAGTTCCACTGAGGTTAAAATGACTTAAAAATTAGTGTTAAATAGAGGGTGGTGCAGGATGAGTAGGCAGCGTGCAGAGGGTTCTTGGGCAGTGAAAATACTCCATCTGACAACCTAAGCATGGATCCATGTTATACACCCATAGACCGTTCAACACCAAGAGTGAACACCAATATAAACTGTGGACTTTGGAGGACAATGATTGTTTCCTCTGTGTAACCAGAGTATCTCTCCAGGGAGGGATGCTGAACCCCACCTTGCTTGTGTGGGAGCTGGGAATATAAGAAGCCTCTGTACCTTCCATTCAATTTTTTGGTGAACCTAAAACTGCTCTAAAAAAGTAAAATCTGTTAAAAATACTATGAAGAGAATGGAATTATTAAATAACAAAGCTATGTAAGGAACATCAATAATAAGAAAGACTCAGTTGAGTATAACCGGAAAAGGGACCTTTAAGGTCCAGTATGTAAAAGTGAATGCAATGCAGACACACAACAAAGTCATATATGGACTTGAAAAAATGCCATAACTCAGTGACTTAGTTTGCTTACGCTAAGTTATATGTTAGAAATTTCCACCAAGATGGAACAACTGAGATGGACAAATGCTTAGAATTATTTTGATATTTAGAAAACTCAAGAGTATGGCCTTTCTGGTGGTTCAGGGGTTAAAGTCTCAGCACTATCATCTATCATACTATTGCCAGCCACTACATTACAAGTTCGATCCCTGACCTGGGAGCTAACCCATATGGTACAGCAGACCTTGCCCACTGCTCCCCTCAGCAGTGTATTTCAGTAGATCCACCTGTTATTCTCCCCACTTTGTCTCTGATGAGTGCTCTCATCCCCCACACCTGTGGCCTACACCCCAGTTCTTACATGTGTAAATAAAAATAACTAGGAAAAAAGGAAACTCAGAGTAGATGAATATTTGATGACTAGAATGGAATAAATAAATAGTAAACAGTAAACAAATAGACGTTTTGAGTATGTCATGGCAATATTTGAAAAACTATCTTTAAGAAATCGGATATTTGAATGCAGCTCTCAGCGTTTATTGATCACTAGTCCCTGAGTCACGGAGTTGTAGAACTCCTTCGTGAACTACATGGAGACAGGTTCCACAATCACGAAGGACAACGGAGTGATATTGATAAAAGTGCTCTATAAATTGAAACTCAACCATTATTATTTACAAAGATCGTTAGAGGCACTGATACCTCTGCCTTACAGAACTGGAAGGATGCCAATATATGAATCAGTTACACGTTTGCTATTTTTGCAAAGCCAAGCAAATATAAGTCTACTGGAAGATACTATTTTAGTTGCAGGAAAATGAGCTGACCACATCCATTTTGGCCTCTGACATTGATACTGATGCCTGAGTTTCGGGAAAGGTCTGAAAAAGTGTAGTTCACAGTCTGTCAACAGACGTGATTTGCTCCACGTGTGAATCCCAAAGGGAAGAATGCAGGAAGACTTATTTTGGGTCTTGATTCAAGCTGTGCCCTCCAGTTCTGCTTTACCAACCATGAAAATGAGCGTTTCATCCTTCCTTCACCTCCTCACCTCCCCAAACTGATCCTTAGGGGAAACGCTAGCATTCTGTGACTCTTTTACTGCATGTCATATAAACCTTCTACAGATGTCGACTAAACCAAAGGTATATCAAGGTATCAGACTTCATTTGTACTTCGCTCCTTCCTGACTCTGCAACATTG
Source organism: Galemys pyrenaicus (assembly GCA_019455555.1). Taxonomy (NCBI): domain Eukaryota; kingdom Metazoa; phylum Chordata; class Mammalia; order Eulipotyphla; family Talpidae; genus Galemys; species Galemys pyrenaicus. The sequence continues at coordinate 3,273,760 of JAGFMF010011658.1, read as the reverse complement.
GGAGACCACCTAGCTCTCATAAGCCTCAGTTTTCATATCTGTAAAGTGGGGATAATAATATCTAACACACAGGATTGTTGTGATGGCAAAGTATCTAAGGGAAGAGGTAGTACCAGGATTCAAACTCAAGGAGTTTGACTTAAGTCCTTGTACTTTCTATTAAATTAACAGGCAATAAAATACACTTTTATTGAATGGTGTATGGTCTGTGAGTATTAACACATCTATAGAGTCTTGTTCTCTCTTGCACAGCAAGGATGTATGATAATAGGTCCAAACACCACTGCATCTCACCTGTGGATTATCTCCCCACCACTTATCCCTGAAAACCACAAATTTGTTCTCTGCTACCAGAGTTTTGTCTGAAACTTAAATGACTCAGCATGTAGTCATTTGGGATTGGCTTTCTCCATTCAGCATAATTCCTTTGAGACTGACCCAAATTGTCATGTGTAACAATAGTGTGCTTCTTGCTATTGCAGAGACGCCCTAGGTTGAATTACATGTGCCACAGTTTGTTAGTCCAATCACCTACTGAAGAACTTTTGGGTTGTTTCCCATTTGGAGCTGTTATGAACAGATCCTCTATAAAAATTCATGTGCAGGTTTCTGTGTGAGTGTGTTTTCATTTCTCCAGGCCAAATACTTATGGCTGGGGATTTCTGGCTCTTCGGGCACATTCACCTTTAATTTTGTTACGTTTACAAGAAATTACCAAACCCTTTTCTGGAATAGATATGGCTTTGCAAGCTGGATATCAGTGTATGAATGAATATTTCAATTGCTGCCCATCTGTGCTAATACTTGGCATTGGAAATATATTTTTTAAAGATTTATTTATTTAGGCATTGGAAATATTTTCAAGAAACAAAGCAAGGTTGCCCTTCCTCTCCTGGGGATTCTCTCAGATCATGTTATTGAGGACTCTCCTCTCTGGATCTTAATTCAATTAGACCTATTTTCTTTCACAGTTCTATAATGATAGTTAAGATAGGATTTTTTGAATAATTTATCCATTTTTTTTCTAGTTGTGACATTAAGAACAATAGTCTACCAGTATTCATTTCTTCCTTTCTGGAAGATGCAAGTGTCAATATTTTTTTTTTTTTCACATACTTTACCATTTCAGTTTGATTATGCAAGCTATTCTTTCAAATCTGAAAAGGTTATGCAAATAGTGAGCAATAGCTGAAAAATAATATGTGACTTTAATACAAAGACACACAGGGAATGGGGAAAAAATTGGACCTGGTTTTGGCAGGAAGTGCTTCATGTTGGAAAAACAATTTAAGGTAGTAATAGTCCTGGGTTGAAATGTAAGTATATTAAGGCAAGATCAGTGTTGGCCCATAATCTTCAAATCATCTGATAGCTTTTCCTCATTCCCCTTCAATTTGATTTTTCCAATTCTCTATTTGGATAAGGTTCTATTTGGCTCCCAACTTTTAAATCTGCTTTTCCTCTCCTGGAGGAACTCTGGTACACTTATCTAGGTGGGAGAAGAGCGTAGCCAGGCATGAAGAGAAGACATTAAGCAAATGACCCTGCAAAGCTCTGAAAACTTCCGAGGAGAGGGGAGTGTTGGCCTGGATTTCACAAAGAGCGTTTGCTTCTGGGCTAAGGGAGAATCTCTGCTGTCCCATCAGGAAGCCACAGGCCAGCAGATACTACTTACAGAAAGGTACAGAGCTAGGGTTCCAGGATGAGCTTTTAGTCTAGAGCCACACAAAAAGTGTTTCTGGAAGGACACTCCAGGCTCCTTTAATGTGAGACATCACTGTTCAACCTCCATACTCTCGGCTTCAGTGACTGAGAAGGCTGGTCTTCTGTTCTTACTTATCTTGGAGTGGTTTTTAAAATTATGACTCACAACTTTGTTAATAATTCTGTGTTGGGAAAAGTCTGTGTAGGAGAAGTTCTCTTGGGCCATGCTGGAAACACTGATGAGGAATCAGTTCTAAGTTGAGACCCGTCACAGACATAGGAATTAAATTTTCAGTGATATGCCATGCAAATAGCAATGGAAAATATATGGTGGCAATATGTCTATTTTATTTAATCATAGGCATTTTTTTGTCTGGTTGTCATTCAGTCCTGAACATCTATTGTCTAATCACTATGTATAAAGAGCCATGTTACTAACTGTGTGGGCACTTGGAAATTTGAAGACTTTTTACTCTACTTTTAAGGAAGATTTAAAAAATAACAGTAATATAAAATATTTTAAAATTCATCCACCACACATCTTTATCTGAACTTTTAAAATAGGATCAGAGGTGCTAAGCTGGTATGCACACACAGTTCAGAATTTTCAGTACTGAAGGGGCCTTTGCCATTTCACCAAGCCAGTCACTAAGGTAAAGTTCTCTTAGTGGAGCATGGCTTGACCAAACTGATTAATTTCATAGAGGTCCTCCCAAGACATTATTACAAAACATGAATCACCGGCTCGGGACTGGTGTGAAGGTGACAAGACCCATACTGACCGATCCCTCTCTGGGGAATGTCAATGTGTCATGCCCAGAGTCACACACATAGCCTAGCAGAGGGCTACAGAGAAGAACAACATCCAACTTGCCTCGTCCCACCCAACTCCTGGTTTTGTCTTCCCGTGCTCAGGAGGTTGGCAGGTTTTGGGAGAAGTCAGAATATATGGCCGCACAACAAGCCAGTGGGACCAGTGGGAAAATGCTCTTTTAAATAGGATGACACGTGCAAGGAGAGAGGAGGGCTCCTGGCAGTCGGGGAAGGCACACGTCACCACCATTTCTGCCCAAGCACTAGTCTGCACAGTATTCAGGTCAAGGTCCCACCGCGCAGAGCACAAAGCCCGCAGCCCACCATGCAGTGCCCGCGTGAGGTCCTGGGGTCATCGGGTTGCAAGAGCCTGAGTGCAGAGGTGCAGCTAGTGCCTGCGGGTCCTGGGGGGTCTCATCCACTATGTAGACTGCCCGGGGGCACGGGGGCTCCGCTCTCAGGTGTGCAGGTGCGGTGCAGAGACCCTGAGACTCCAGCTCCAGCCCTCGTGGTGGCGCCTTGCTCTGCTCCACCTGCTGCCACCTGACCCGCGCCATCCCTGCCCGCCCACTGGTAGCCAGCTCGGATGGAGTTGGGGTCCTGCGTTGTTCCCCCCCAGCCTGAGGAGGGGAGCCCTGCGCTGCCACCCCTGGGCCAGGATCTCCTTTTTGCTCCAGCCATGGGAGAAGTTGCCATGGGGGGAGGCTTCCCAGCTGAGCTTCTGGCCAGCGCGGGGCTCTAGGTCTTTTGTGTCCTGTCCTTGGCTTAACTGCTGGCAACCAAGGGGGTACAGAGTGAGGAGGTTCCAGGGCCCTTCGGGGATTCCCTTCTTCACTAGAGTGCCAGAGGGGTGCCTACCACTCCTTTGCCTCTCTCTGTGTGAATTCCCTAGACTGAGGGGTTCTGGCCAGGACACGAACTGCTGATCCCCTCAGTGCCAAGAGCTAGAAAGCTCAACCCTGGCAAAAATCTCTGCCTGGAGCTGAGGAGCTAAGAACAATCAGCATCACATTTACTACTGACAGACACCCCCTTCCCCCAACCTTTCCCTCCACCACGAGGCTTAGTCCACTGGCTGCAACAGCAGCATGTGGAGAGGCAGGGGATGGGGCATCTTTGTTCACAGGTTAATCAGAACTGTGCTGATAGCAACCAGATAAGTTGAGGAGATGGAATGAGGTGATCCTGGGCTGAAAGGAGAAATAAAATACATGACAGGAGTTTCTGTGATACACTGCAGTAGTATGAATTCCTGATGCCATTTTTGAGGAAGCTGTTCAAATTTCCACATTAGCAGTTTTAATGTTTAGCTACAGAACAGAGCAGCCTTGAGAGTGTACACAGTCTCTGTGACTGAAGAGGTGGACTCCCCTGGGCTTAGCCCAGAGTGTAGCCTTTGGCGCTCTCATTGGAAAAGGAATTGGATTGTCTCATGGGAAGGCATCTACTGTCATGTGGTGCCTTCCAGAAAACAACTGACTTCGTAGAAGCTGACCCCTGTCAGGGAAAAATGAAGAAGAGCTGTTTCCTTGATGGGCTTGTCCAACAGAGAAGTTGTAGTGAAGAATTACGTTTACTGAGGGCAGACTTAGGTCTCGTAACTTTCATCAATATTATTTCCTTGCTTAAAGCTTGTCAGAAATTTGAGCTTGACACCACCAAGGGCTCCACCAAATAGCCTCCTATTGATGTTGATTTTTCAGGGTCTTCTTTCTTCCCTGTCAGCAACTATTCTGCCCTTCACCTACGTTTTGGTGAGTCACATGTGAAATGAGGAGAATGTGTGGGAGTCCAGGACTTCATTGAATGGGCTTTGACTTAGGACCCTGGGGTCCTTCACAGCTTGAACTCAAAGCTCCAACCATTTGGGTAAACACCCCAAACTTCCCAGTTGCTAGAACAATCTCAAGTAAGACAGCAAGTGCACGGATGGGATTTGGAGTCAGTCAGCTACATCTGTGTTCATACTCTGGCTCTACTGATGACAGTTTGGGCTTCCCTAGATAAACCCCTGGATTCTGTGATGTAAGAGACAGAAGGGTCATGGGAGCCTTTGGGAAAGAGATGGGTGTTGATGAATGAAAAGAGAGACAAGAGGAAGAAATTCCAAGAAAAGGTAGAATTTCAATGTCATGATGATGAGCTGAGGTGGGCTGGATCTGGTTGCATGGATGCTCAGAGGGAGAAAAATAGGGAGTTTGGTCACTTTGGTGGTGAGAATTGAATTCTAATTTTTGCCATTTTTGCCTTCCAGACATGTAACATTCTGGCCCAGTTGTACCAAGTTCTGGAGGTTCTCAGAGGTTTCAAAATTAGCTCCATGCAGAATGAGTCATTCACTTGTCTAGTTATAATTTATGCATTTCCCTTAGCTCCCTAATACTTCCTTTTTCCCTGCTACTCACCAAATAAATGTTCACTAAATACTCATCTGTACTTAGTTTTATGCTTAGTGATATAATAGTCATTTTTTAAATTCTGAAAACACAAAGACACAGTCCCTGAAAACAGAAATTTGATCTCTGTCTCAACAACAGGAAGAAACCCCTAAAATATTTGTACTGAATAGTGTGCCCCTAAAATTCATGTCTTCTTGAAACCTGTGAATGTGATCTTATTCGTAAGTAGAATCTTTGCAGATGTGATTGAGTTCAGATGAGGTCCTGGCAGAATAGAGAGTGACTGAGACTCAGACACAAGACAAGGCCAGGTGACAACACAGGCAGCAACTGGAACAGTCTAGCTGCAAACCAAGGAATGCCAAAGATTCAGCTCCCATCAGGGCTGGGAAGAAGCAAGACAATTTTCTTCCCCGGAACCGTCCAAGGAGGCGTGAATCTATTAACAACTTAATTGCAAACTCCTGCCCCCAGCCTGTGCACCAATAAATTTCTTTAGTTTTAAGCCACCTTGTTTGTAGTTATTAGTTATGGTAGGAAACGAATACAATTATTCTGTGCTTTAATAGGCCACTTACTATAAGGATGTATAACATTAGAAAAAGAGTAAAACAAAACCCAGGCTTCTTTGTGTGAATCCAGTCTCTTTTAGATGTTCCTTGAATCATTTTTTTTACTGGCTGTAGGCACTGCATAGTTTTTGTTTCTTTGTTTCTGACCCTGCAAATGTCAGGGCTCACTTCAGCAACATCCTCTAAAGCTCACAAACAATTGCGCACACCCATTTCAGACCCTCGGCAGAACTTTCTAGTCTTCAGCAGACTAAAATCTGCTGATGGGTGTTGGGTTGGGAACATGCCAGCCTGTCCCTGGGGACACGCTGAGGGATGAGTCGTGGAGCAGGTTTGCAAGGGAAGACTGCTGCCGAGCGAGCAGGCATCTTGCTATTTACTAGCAGTAATGCACCAGCGTGATTGATTATGTGACAATGGCAGGAGGAACAGGGTCCAGGAGAGACAAAGGATAATCAACTTTATAGGGAGTTGGAGGGGACATACTGGCCATGTATACAGGGAGGCTTCCCAGGCAGGTGCTTGGTGTCGCTACTCCCAGACTACCTCAGACCATGGCCACACGATCAATCAATGGCTACTTAGGTGTCCTGGCCACCTCACGATGTGGGCCATTGTCTTAAGGCAGTCATGCAGCAGTGCCTTGTCCAGTGCTCTCTCACACACAGGTGCACAGAGAGGCCATGTGCACACAGGTGCAGAAGCTCCAAGTGGTAGAAAGGCCACAGATGGGAAGATGCAAGGAGGGGGAGACAGTGATATTGGTTCTAGCAGGTTCTGGGGTCAGTGGTAACTCCAGGATCTGGTGCTGAGGCTGGCAGTCCTGTAGGCTGGGTATTTGGGCCTCAGTGACATCAGCTTTGGTATCTTTTCTGTCCTGGGGTGTCCCTTCCTGGCTGGGTAGCCACTCATCATGGTTTTCTGGGTCCCTGTGAATGACCTTATATAGTTTTAATATAACATAATAGACAATATAATATAATAATATAGGTTGTGGTAGTTTATAAAGAGAATCCTGACACTGCATCTTGCAGTTTCTTAATTTCCAAAGGAAAGTAAATTTCCATCAATTATTAAAATATTTCAGGTAATTGGGGAAGCAGAGAGTTCAGGGTTCTGATGCTTCTCCTCAGATTGGTGGGGTCAGCAAGTGTGTCTTCTGTAGCTTCTCTGCTTCATTTTAGAAGGTGGTGGAGTCTGAGAGTGTGGGGAGAGCAGCAGATGAGTACAGAGCCTGCCACTGGTGCTCAGGACAGGATGCGGCCCATGCATCTCTGAGCACCCTATTTTCAGCGACCGTGTGAGAGGGCTGCACTAGCCAGTCTTCAGGGACGTTCCTACTCTAAAATCGATGAGGCTTTCATCTTGTCTTGCCTTAAACCTTGCCAGATAGCCTAACCCCATACACTTTTAAGTGTTTATTTTTCCTTAAAATGGGTGCAAGCTACAAAATGTGTATTTTCTTCACATTTCTCTCACTGGGGTGAATATCAACATATCCCTTATCTCCATCTTTTCCAGGTATCGACCTTAACTAGTCTGAATAACAGTCAGTCTACTTAAACTGAATGCATCGTTATGGAGGGTAGAGCGTCTGACTCTCAGATTTTTCTCCAAAGGCAGGAATTGCAAGTAGGGAGATAGCCTGTGCCTTCACAGAACTTTCCTCCAGGCTCCCACTGAGTTGAGCAGGGTGTTCTATCAGAAATCAGCCTGCTCTGAGGGGCACTGGAGGTGAATCCTGGGTAGGGAGCCTTGTTCTAACTTGCCCATAAGCAGCTTCTGCACACGTCAGATGTGGTGACTCTCCCTCCCAGGATCTAAGCATCCATTGAGGTCTTCCTTCTTTCCCTCCCTTTTCTTGGATTCTTTCTCCTTTCACCTTCAGGTCTTCACTCTCACTCATGAGCTAGTTTGTCCCACTTTGGGCTCCTCCTCCTTTAATGTTTTTTGCTTGGTAGAGAATACTTAAAATGCATTTAAATTTTTATGAAGCACTTGGTTTATTATACTAATAAATCCTCTTTTGGTTTGCAAAACATTTGCAGTAAATGTGATGAGTTTATAGGGGAATTAAGGTAGCACTACATCTTTTTAATTAGACAGACATATCTGCTAAGGGAAGGATCAGGCTGGGAGCAGAGGTTCTCTTTGGTTGTTTTCTTAGGTTGATTTGGAGACTGTTGACTCATGTATGAAGTGTCTCCTTCAAGGAAAGGAGAGGAAAGATATGTCATTTTCTACACCAGCTAGTGTATTCAAAATTCCATTCCTCTACCATTGATATTGATGTCACAGGCAAGGAGTGTGGTTTTCAGCATCTTAGGGAGAATGGCAAAGGTTCACCACGTGCCTGACACAGTCATTCTCAACCATGGCTGTGAATTGGCATTGCCTGGATGCTTTATGGAGTTCTCACATTAGACTCCTCTGCAGAGTCAATTATAATCTCTGCAAGTGGAGTTTGTACCTAAGTATCTAGTTAAGAACTGCTAGATCTGTGCAGATATACTGAGGATAAATGACCTGTGTTTTACAAGACACAGTTTGACAACAACTATGTAACTAAGGAACATTGATGGGTCAAGTTGAAGTTGCTTAGTTCTGTCCTTTGTCTCATACACATGCTCATTTGTGATGGGATTCCAAAAGGAGTTTCACTGATAGACACAGCATAGAGAGAACACACAGATGCACACAACCACCCTGTGACTCACACATGACAGATACACACGTGCATGCATACAGACACATGGTTAGACTGTGGATTCATAGTCTAATACACACACTATGCATAGACTTGTTATGGCACAGAGACCCAGTCTTAGAACTTCAGAATAAAGAACCCTCCTCCACACATACACAATCACAGTAGTGTCAGAGACATATGTACACATATAGACATAGACATAGTTTTATGGTGAGACATGTAGTTAAATGCTGAAAGAGACGCACATATAAGAGCTCATGTCTACTCATGCATGTAGAGATGCACACAAGATTCACAGAAATCAACACAAAGAGACCTTTGTTTACAGAGATGTAGAGAGAAAATTCCAGACACTCTTCAGTGAAGGGACACAAACTCAGAATTGTTCTCTTGGTAACTTTTAGGACTTTTGTGTAGAAGATCTTGAAGCACCACTGAGGAGCAACTTGCTTCCTTTCCACAGAAGTGATTTTGTCTAGGTGCATTCCAGGTAGGCAGGAGACACACAGCATGAAAACTTGAGCCTCAGAGGAAGAAACTCACTGGCTTTCAACAGAGATGGATGCTATTGAGAGGTTTTCCTTCACACAACTCTGCAGTCTTGGAGAAGGAAGAACAAAAATGACACAAAGGAACTGTCATTTTGTTTATAGTGTTGACAGCTTTGGAGAGTAGAAGGAACTTGTAATAATGGTTCCTTACAGTCTGCTAATGTTCTCGAACCACCTATCAGCCCTCTATACTGAGCTTTATGGGTTTAATGGCACTTGATGTTCAGAGAAATCAAGTGAGATAAGTTCATTATTTACCCTCTTTTGTGGGTATAGACTCAGGCAGAGAGAGGTTAGTTCAGTCACATTCTCTGGGACACTCAACGGGTAGGTTCAAATACATGTGTGACCTGAGTCTGCCCCTCAGCACTTCTTCCACTGAGAGTTTCTGTCTTCTGACTCTTCTTATTTTATAAGCCTTCTTTTAATATATAGCCTTCTGACATAACTTTTAAAATATGACAATTCCAAGAGGTTTATAAGGTTCTTGAAGTTGGCACTTTCACATACTGCTCATAGGAGAGGGTGTTGATACGAACCCCAAGAGGAATATACCTTGTATTAAATCATTGTTAAAACTCCGACCCCACAGTTTGTCAGGAACTTAGAACAACCTATTAAGTACACTTATCCTGAACTTAACCTATTAATCTGGAAGGTGGGGTGAGGGAAGGAGAAACTTCTCTTTCATGTTTGCTTGCCATTGCTGTGACTACTATCCCAAGAACACCCCTCACTCAACTTCTTGTCAGCCTTCCCAAAATGGCTTTAAGGTACCCCTCAAATGAAGCAGCACCATCTTCACTGACCCTAACGGTGTCCCATCTTCTGGGCACTCCCAGGCTCCTGAACATAAGCACCAGGCAGCACCCCCCTCCTCTGAGGTCATATCCAAGCTCTTTGAAGTACCTCCTTTCACATTCAAAGACATTTAAATGTCCACCTCCGTTCTGTGGCTGGGAGTGAGTTCCAATAATCCAGAGGGGAGTCCTCCCAAATAGTCAATTTATGTAGTAGAGAAGCCCAAAGAGTCATGAGTTAGCTGGAAGAATAAACTAGCCTTAAAATAAAGATGACTATGTTCAACCTCAAAAATAAACCCCCAGAATGATCAAGCTGATCTAAGAGCTAACCGTCTTCCTCACAGAAATTGACACTATTTTAAAAAAAATATTGGAACAATAACAAAAATTGAGAAAAGTTTCAATCACAAAAGAGCCAATTCAATTACAAATGATTACATAAAGGCAAAAGCAGGAAAACACTACTTATAACTAGAAGAAAAACGAATCAATAGAAAAAAGGCCCAGAAATGACAATAATGAAGGAACTAATAAAGACTTTAAGTAGACATCATTAATATGTTCAATGAGTTCAAAGAAAGTATAAGCATAAGGTAATGAATTAAAGATGTGAAAAGAATCACAGACATTTTAGAGGTATGAAGTACAATCTTTAATAAAAATTTCACTAAATGGGCTTAAGGGCAGGTTATATAAGGTAGAAAAAGATTAGTGAATTTAAATGCATAGAAATAGAATTTTATCTGTCTGAATCAGTAAAAAAGGACACAAAATTGCTAGATTAAGTAACTCCTATAATATCTGGAATAGTAATTTGTATGAATTTTGAGATCCAGAAGCAAGGAAAGTTAAAAAAGTAAAGAAATGAGGGTATTTTTTCCTTTAAATTTGAAGAAATTAAAAAAAAAATGAAAGAACACTAAGGAGAAATGACAACTAGTGGCAAGAGCCAACATTTATTCTAGAGTCTGCAAAGGAGGAAATAAAAATGATAAAATATATTATTAGGTCATAGAAGAAATAATAATATAGTATAATGAAGGATAGATTGAACAATTATATTGTGAATCTGGGTCAAAGACCTTTCATACAATATTTAATTTTGTAATTATTTTTAACTTTGTAACAAAATATTGTTGAAATAATATTGCATTATATGTTTCAGGAATTCATCATTAAAAATCAACATATATAGATACACTATTCAATTCACTGTTAGTGATCTAAATAGATTCTGTACCATATCACTGTCCCTTTTTCTGATTTACTTTTCCCTACATTCTGCTCTGTGGTAACCACTAATTAGTCTTATAGTTCAAAAGTTTATTTAATTTCTGCTTAGTTCACTTGTTTGTTTTCTCTGTATTCCACATACCAGCGAAGTCATACAATGTTTGTCTTTAGATGGTTCATTTCACTGAGCATAATTCCACGTAGGTCCATCCATGTTGCATGACATTTCCTTATTTTACATGTAATTGAATGGCATTCCATCATGTATCTGTACCACATCTTCTTTATTCATTCATCAACTGATGGGCACTTATGTTGTTTCCAGTTTTTTATTATGGTAAGTGGTTCTGCAATAAACATGCATGCCCATATTTCTTTGAATTATTCTTTTTTGTAATTTTTGGATAAATACCCAGACATGAGGTAACTGGGTTGTATGGAATCTCTCTTTAACTTTTGAGGAATCTCTATACTGCTTTCTGCTCTGGCTTAACCAATCGACCTCATCATGCAGGTATTCAACATGGTACTGGATAGACAGACACAGCTAACTTCTTACATGATGATTTGATGGAGAATATTTATGCAAAACATTTGTTTCTTGAGATGTTCTGGTTTGGGGGCTGTTAACAAGAAGAGAGTACAGATGTTCTTTCAAAAACTGAGAGTAGTGGACATATTTCTTCCATAGCCAGAGGAAAAAGAACCAAATTAAGCTTCCTGAAAGCCTCTCTGGCTCTAAGTTACTGATGTTACCATCTGCAGGAATGGAAGAGAACTAACTACCTTCTACTCTGTGCCCCCGTTTTCTTTAATATACACTCTCTGATTTAGTCTCCCAAGTGCTATTAGCCTTTACCGAGAGAAGGAAATGGAGTATCCACCAAGATGGCCCCTGAAGTGCCATATAATAAAAATGGTTGGATAAACAATTGCACATTCATACACTGTATGTTCATTATAGTGTTTTGTACTTGAAGAATGTTCAAAGACATGATAATGCTTATGTCATGACAATGTCAAGTGAACACAATGTTGATATTTCTATCTACTCACTCATCTATCCTTATGTGGATTCAAATGTGCATAGATTGAAAATTTATAAGAGCAGTAATATAACATTATGTCCAGGAAATGAGATGACAGGTCAATTACAGTGTATACCTTGAAACTTTTTTAGTAATTAGTTCTCCATAAAGAACTTGCATTATATTAACATTATAATCTACAAGTTCTTGTTTTCAAGAATAAAATGGATATTTGTTAACTTCTTCACTAGTGCTTGATGGATTTACATCTTTTTCTTTCTTCTACATTACATTTAACTCTCTTGAAAAAACAATATCTCTTACCCATTCTGGAACTTTTCCTTCTCCCCATTTCTACTTAACAATTGCACATTTTCTGGTTCAAAAATCTTGAGTTTTTTCTTGACAAGAATTCAGTTTTCAAAGTTTCCTAGCTCTGCAGTGTTCAGGGGTCATGGAAAAGTGGACTTTTCTACATTTTAGAAGATCACATTACTCTGGGAAATCAAACCATGCATCTCTGCTCCCCTACAAATATCTGCTGTTCATTGATAGCCTGTCAGACACTTATTTCAGTGCTTCACTTTGCTGTGAAAGCGTCTGCAGAGCTGCCTTCTTGAAGTTGTTTATTCTGAGCTGACATACTGGAAGCAGAGGCCGCTAGACTTGGTTTGCTGAAAGCCAGAGCTAATTTGATGGTTTTTCTTTTCTTGAAAGAACTTTCTGATGCCTTCACCTTGCCACAGTCTGAAGCATATCAATTGATTACATTTGGGGAAAATACATTTTAATGTGATCAGGAAGTGACTCAGGAAGAAATATGCTTATCTTATTTTACCAAAAATTTTCTAATCTGAATAATTTACTCAGAGGAAGGAGAGTGATTATGATCATATAGTTCGGATCAATCTCTTGTGCTTCCCAGAGAAGTGATTATTTTAAATTCATCCACGCCCTCTGCCTTGTTCAATTAGTAGCTCCTTGAATATTGATTTTGCAGTTAATTGGCAATGGTGCCATCAGGGCCAATGATGGGCATGCACTTGTGAAGTTTCTTAGAAGGGCCAGACATATAACTTAATATTCTGCAGCTGCAGTTGAAATTCTGAACATATTTGGAACAGGGAGTTCTGAATTTTCACTTTGCATTCAGTTCCACTTATGTAGCTGGTCCTGGGTGTCATTGAGCTGCAGGGATATTGGAGTGGGCTGGTCAGAATGAAGTCATGAAGTGAACCCAGAGCTAGGTCACTGCTTAGTGATGGGGCCTACAGTAAGTTTGGTTCTTTGGTTTTCTCAGTGAGAAACAGACAACTAACTCTCCCTCCTTCTCTCCTTTTTCTGTTGCTCAATAGATGATGCTTCTGAAAATACAATGTAAATTATCATGAACAACCTGTATATATATATTTATTTTTTTTTTAGATTTTTTTTTATGCATACAAGAACTGGAGTGTAGGCCAGAGGTGCAGGGCGTGAGGGGACTCACCAGAGACAGAGTGGGGAGCAGAACTGGCAGACTGACTGAAATACACTGCTCAGGGGAGCAGCAGGCAAGACAAGAGAGGTCTGCTGTGCCACGTGGATCACTTCTCTGCCTGGCAATCAAACTTATGCCGCAGTGGCAGAAATGCTTCATAGTGCTGTGCCTTAACCCCTTGAGCCACCAGGGAGGCCCACACCTGTATGTATTAATATTATCTGTTCATTCACTTTTTCTTTACAGACATGAAGTCAAGCTATGATTTTGGAACAAGCTGATTAAAGTCTTCATGGCTGGGAAACAACTATTGGGCAAATTATTCATCCCAATCTGTCAGCTACTGAACATCCTTAACAAGTATACTCTTTATCACTTGGGCCATGTAATGACTGTTGTTTTAGTTTAGTATAGTTGATGGGTTATAAAATACATGACCGCATCCTACAATTAAGCAGTAAATGCCAGAGTCAACTGAATCAGAATCTGAAAAGGAACCCAAGATTTGGTAATTTGGAAGTTTGTTTTTAGTGCAAATTCCATCAGCTTTAGCATCATCTGCCCACTTTTACTAATTGTGAAAATAGGAAAACTTAAATGAGAAATTTCAGGATTGTTGTGAGACTGCAAAATCACTTTTGGAAAATGCGTAGCTCTGCGGAGACTCAATAAGTGTGTGTGTCTGTATCCAGAACTGGTTTGTAAAGACTTTGAGGTCATAAACTGTGATGCTCAACATTTACAAACAGGTTCATGAAAACTATTTTTGACTGATTTTTTGGGACAGAAATGAGATTAAAAATCAACTCAGCTCTGCAAAATGCATTTAAACCCCCCAAATTGCATTTTGGTAGACTCTCCACAGATTCCCATAAGATCCTTAGAGCCTATGCTCATCATGTTTAGGCTACAGAGACACTTTTCTAATAATCAACCCATGGAGCTCATCATTTTAGAAATTCCATTTGCAGGATTGGTATATTTGACCTGAGTCCATCCATGCTGTACAAGACTGCAAGATGAAAGCTGTATTTATGTTTGGAGACAGTGCCAGGGTGTCATTCCTAAAAGGTCTAGTGCAGGTGTAATGTTTATAAACTGGAGAAGGAAGGTAGAAATTATCCCTCAGGAGAGTAGTACCTGCGCACAGATGGGAGGACACTGTTGAAGAACCAGAAGTCATTCAGTCATAGCAGAATAGCAAGGGAGAAGGATGGAGAATAAAGGCACTGAGTCTTACCTTCCTAGAAATTCCAACATGAAGAGTTGTCTGGTTTTAGTTAAGCTTCACTGAATGTAGAAAGGAGAATAAAATGAAAAGGATCAATATGTACAAGTCTTTTCTGCTTCAACCTGAATTGATCTTAGAATTGGAGCAGAACTGGACCTGTAGATGAGACATCTATGGCTCAGTGGTGATGGACTGTAGAAATGAAAAGCAAGAAGGGTAAGATAGAGGGGCTGGAATTCTCTCTTCACTGAACATCCTGTATCAGCTTCCTTGTTATTATCTTCACTGACATCGGAAACAGGCAAAAGATAGAGCAGGCTGGAGGGTCAGAGACATATTTTGTCTTTAAACATTTTTTGATAGGCACACAGTGTTTGTACCAGCTAGATTCTTGACTTCCCCCTCTTGCTCCCCATCAATAGCTAGTCAAAAGCTGGCTCATACAATCACAAGGAAATGAGTCTGTGCGGATTCTCTTCCAGTCAATCCTTTTACCTGAGAATTCAGCCTTTGCTGACATCGCTCCCGTGTGTGGTCTCACGAGACTAGTTCATTGTGTATAGAAATGCAACTGATTTCTGTATGTTGATTTTATAGCCTGTATAGTCACTGTACTGATTTTTTGTTTCTAATTTTTTTTAGTGGAATCATTGGGTTTTCTATGTATATTGTCATGTCATCTGCAAATAGTGATATTGTAACTTCTTTTCCTCTCTGGATTCCTTTTATTTTTTCTTGCCTAATTGTTCTGTCTAATACTAATTAAGTGAAAGAGGACAACCTTGGCTTGTTCTTGATCCTAAAGGAAAAGATTTCACTTTTCACTGTTAGTATGATATTAGCTCTGGACTTGTAACTCATGATCTTTATTATATTGAGGTATGTTCTTTCTATTTCCATTTTATTGTGTTTTTAATCACAAATGAATATGGAATCTTGTCAAATGCTTTCTTTGCATCTATTGATTTGATTTCAAGAGTTTTGATTTTGTATATTAATTAATTTGTGTATATAGAATCATCTCTTGAATAAATTCTACTTTGTCATAGTGTAATTTTTTTTAAAGCGTATTATTGATTTCCCTCAGTACTTCCTATTTTCTCATCAGGTTTTATAGTTTCAGGTCTTACATTCAAGTCTGTAATGTAATGAAATGTAACATCTTGAATTAACTTATATATGTGGTGTAACAGGGATCAGTTTTAATCTTTTGCATGTGGGTATGTAGTTTACTCAATACTGTTCATTTTTGACACTATCCTTTTCCAAGTGTGTATTCTTGGCACTCTTATCAAAGATTAGTTGACAGGCATGACTAGGTTTATTTCTGATCTCTATTTTTTTCACTGATTTTTGTATCTTCTTTAAGATAGGTCCATATTCTGTTGTTTGCTATGGTTGTGTAAGACAGTTTGAAATAAGACAATGCTGTTAGAAGAATGGGTGTGTATGCCAGTTGAAGATAACATCCACCACACCAAATGTGAGAGCAAGCAAGTAACTAACAGCAAACTGTTAGTTAACTAAGAGCAGGAGGGGCCTAGAGGGAAGATGCCCTTCTACTCCAGCCCTGTCTATGACTATATATAGTCAGACTTCCTGTTGCCCCATGTGCCAGACTATTGATTAGGCACTATTGAATAGGCACTGTGATTGGGAAGAGTCTTGTGTTTGTTATTCTGGTCCCTAATTACCCTGAAACCAGATCTTACTCTAGGTGCTGGCTAGCTCAGCAACATTTCAGTAAAACACTTCTATTTTTCTGAGAAATGTTTTGTTCCTTCTATTCCTATATTTTTGAGATCACTGTTTTGTGTTTCAGCCTTTCCCATTCCTTAGTCCTCCTGGTCTCAGCTCCTCTCAATGTGATACCTCCAACTTTGTTGTTATTGTTCAAGATTGTTTTGACTTTTGGGCTCTTCTGTGATTCCATATGAATCTTAGGACTCTAATTAGCAGAAATTTTATTTCTGTTAACAATTCCAATGGACCTTTGATAAGGATTGTATTAATCTATAGATTGCTTCAGGTAGTATGCATTTAAAAACATTAATTCTTTCAATCTATACATACATGATTTTGTTCCATCAAAGTCTTGTAGTTTCTAGAATACAGAGTCTTCATGTACTCAAATAAATTTCTTCCTATCTAATTTACTCATTTTGAGGCTATCATATATAGGATTGTTTTAATACCAGGATTTCAGGAGCCTTATCCTTTTCCCTGCTGATATCACATGCTTTATAAGGATGAACATTTGCAAACTCTTAGTTGAAAGTTTAGGATGAGCACCTCCCTGGTGGTGGAAGGGGTTGAGCGCCACACAGTGGGGCTTCCACAGCCACTGTCGTGCGAATTTGATCCCTGGCCAAGGAGTGGACTCACATGGTGCAGCAGACCTCACCTGCCTTGCCTGCTGCTCCCCTCAGCAATATATTTCTGTCCTACTCCCTGCTCTGTCTCTGGTGAATCCTGACCTGTTTATAAGAACCCCAGTTCTTATAAGCATAAATAAATAAAAAAAGAAACTTTAGGATGAGTACAAGAGCTTATTGCTATCTCTTTCAGGCATTAGAGCTGTTCTTTCTGATTTTATTGTGTGGTCCATGATTCAGACCTTTGAGTTTTTCCCTTCAAAGGTAATGAGCAATTAGGCCAAGAGGAGAACACAAGTTGAGTTTGTTTCCAACTCATGATTAGCTGTAAGACTCCAAGAGAGTTTTGAATGGTGTATCTTAGGTATATTTAGTGTGTTCAGAGCTGGAGATGTGTGAAGCATGTTGTTCTGAGGGATTAAGGCAAACGTGGTTCAGTGCTCAGACAAGGAAGGTCGCCTGAATTTTCAGGTGGTTCATACCAGAGGTAAAGGTTCATACCAAAATTTTTCTAGATAATAAATCAAGCCTAGACATCAGTCATCTGAGTTCCATGATGAAGTCAGTTGATAAGAAAGGTCTCTCCATCAAGTATGCCTGACATACTATGTATATTTCTACCAGGCTAACAGTGATCTCAAGAATGAGAAAACTTGACTCAAAATTATGATTTGTATGTGTGTGTGTTTGCTGAACAGGCCTGTAAACAGTTCATGTTTAACAAATTTATAGTGTATAAGGCCTTGCCTGCTTCCAAGGCTCAGAAAAATTCTTCTGTTGAGTAAATAATAGCATAATTAGGTCTTGTTAACTAGAAATAAAATCTCACAGATAGTTAGAACAAGAGTTTATTAACTATTCAAAGGGAAGACCTGAATCCAGGAGGCAGTCTGGCAGATTTTACTGTTGAAACAATTCTTGTCTGCTTTTACTGATATTACAGGAATTTAGAGAGAAACCTAGTAATGGTTCAAACAGGGTCAGCATTTATTATGGACCACACAGTAGAGGGGGAGCAACTGTTCTCAGGCACTTTCTCAGCCTGGGTGCAGGGCTTCTGGTTTTATGTGGTGGGTCACTAGGGTAGGGTAGCTGGGAACCAGGGTATTGACTGGTTGGGGTTTTGTGGTTTTCAAAATCAAGAAGAATCAATTGTTCCAACAAACAAGAGTTTGACTTCAGTTTATATAGTAGGGACGGTGAGTCATTGATATAAAAAGTATCATTATTCCTGAGTTGTTTTAATTTAAAGATATGTTGATATTACCCCTCTAAGCAAAGGAAGGCAGTGCAGGATTTAATCTCTTCCTTTCTACACAAGACACTGCTCTGGTACAATTTCTTTTTTAAATCGTCTTTATCCAAGTCCTTGGTCATTAGGGAGGGTTGAAAAGACTGCTTTACTTGCAGTTATCAGTTTGAATAGCTCTTTTAGACTTCAAGTCTATGTTCTCTTATCTGCCAGAGCAGGGAGGAGTTTACATTTTACAGGTGTACAGCCTGTTATGGACATAAACATAGAGAATCATTCTGATAATCACAGAATGTTCATTAGAATTCAGCATCGTTGATGTCCAGCACTAGCTTACTACCAAGTAACACTTTGCTTTTTTCAAAATGTATTTTGAACACTGATTTTTATCATGATTTTATGGGAAAAAATTCCTGTGACACTAACACAACTGACTTGATTTTTTTTTTGTAATTCCTTATCATTTTTGTTTAAATGCACCATAATGCATGTTGGAATTGCACCCCCAAAGTAGGTTTGAGTCACAGCCAGTCCTTAGGTTTACTTAGGAGAGATGAACATTTTTCTCTGAAGGTTTGGCTACCACGTATGCACACTGAGTACAGTCCATGGTGGATGGCACTGGATTAGTATCCCCTTGACCTTGAGCAACCCAATGATCAGGGACACCATCCCTCACTCCCCTCCCAGGTGACAATCAGCATATGGCCTTTTCTTTCTAGGAAAAAAGTATGGATTGCACAGAGAAGATTAGCATCACACTACAGGGAAGGTATTTTATGCAGATTTTTGCAACACTTGAGCTCACTGCCAGTAGAAACAGGAAGTGGCTACAAACTCACCACAGTAGCACAGTAAGTACTACAGTGAATTTTATGAAGTTATAACTTAACACAGCTTCTTTACCTTTGTTAACATTTCTTTATATTGCTAATGACACCATGCAGGGTCTGTAAGCGTGTACATAAGTTTTGATAGAATTTGTGGTTGACTTATGTATATATTATGTCAGTAAATGGCAAAATAGACTATTAGGTACATATTTTTTTTTTTTGGCATCCATGGCATATCAAATTATTCCTTTATCATTCAGTATTTCTAGGTTGCACAGTTCATCTGATAGATTTTCAAATTGTCTCAAGTCTCCAATTTTTTTTCAATATATTTATTGAAAAAATTCACATGTAAGTTGACCCATCCTGTTCTTCACGTGTTATTTAAGATCAGTGGACAACTTGCTCTCATGTACAGTGTGCTCTCTCATGCCTTTGTAGAGCTTGCCATTGCTCTCCATCCTGGAGTAATTTGTTAAAATAATAACCAGGAATAGGAAGGATCAAGCTTGTTTAGCAGAACCCTTTTCCCCCATGAATGCACCTTTATTTAATAAGATAAACTCTCTTTTAACTTGCTTGAATATGAATATTTCACCCTAAAGCCCCACTCACTCCTCTACCTAATCCCTTTCTCCCTGCAGTTCTTCACCTGAACTTGTGTGGACTTTGCTGGGTTTTTCTTCACCCTTGCTTATGAGTCAGTGTGAATGGGAGTATTTACACTGATAAGACAATGACTTTGTGAAAATGATTTGTCACTCAGGGTTTCGTAACATTTCATCATCAATGTGGAGATTTATTGACTATTGCCAGAGTCTGCCATGTGAGAAAAATCATGCTATTATTAGCTGAATAAAATGGTACATATGTAATGATCTTGAAAGGCCATGAAGGTGAACAATCTTTGAAAAAGGGAAAAAGTCATTTTGAGCTAATATAAGTATTAAGTATATCACTGCTGAATATGGAAAAAGGAAATTATTTTAGCTGAAGATGGATATGCAAGGCAGCTTGTTTAAAAAGGCAGGTCACGTAGTGGACTGTGAGCTGCTGCTAACAAGGTTAGAGTTAATAGATTATTGATCCATTTAATGTTTAGGAGCAGGCTAATTTTTTTCATCAGCTATGCGATTGGGCTTTTGTCTGTTTTAGAGGCCAATCCAATAAACATCTCTCATGTGATATTACTTTCTAATGTCAAGGAGCCTATGCCTTGGATGCTCCAAACCCTGTTTATTGCTGCAGTTGTCCGGGGGCATTGCTATCCCCGCCTTTGTGAGTGTTCTCTTTCTTAGGTTTACTTTTCATTGTCCCTCAGGAGACTGGTAAATCCTTTCTAGTGGAGAAAGGCGGGGGCTTGCAGGCATGGCGATAAGGGTGGAATCTGATTGTATTATCCCCTGCTAAGACCTGCTTCACTTGCCCAAGTTCCTATTACGTGGATTTTATTCAATATTGTGATGAAGAATTTGAAATAACATGTTGCCAGTTATCTCCCTGGTGTCCAAGAAGTCCTTATCTTGGAATAATAACAAAAGGAAAATTGTGATAGCACTTAAGCCCTGTCGTCTCTGAGTTTCCAGAAAGAAGATACTAGATTTTAGAAAGAACAGACATCAAAGTACATATGGCATATGTGTGTGTGTGTCTGTGTATTTAATTTTCCAGGCTTTAGTGATATTGGAGTCGTGTGATTTTTAGAATAAATAATTCTGATTTATGGGATAAATAGTTGAAAGTCATTTCAGCTGATAGAATGTGTTTAGTCTGCTTCCCCTCTTCTGCAGATGCAACATGTGTTTGCTGGACAGCACAAGACAGAGGCTGACTATAAATCTTGCTGTCTAGTGGGTTGGGCTCAAATCTTACATCTACCTGTAAATAGCTGTCAAACCTTTATGTAGGCACCAGGCACCTCTGGTCTGGGATCATTTTCAGAAACAGTGAATACTACTTTCCTGGAGCTTTTAAAATATCAAATGAGATAGTATATCAAGTGCTGAAAGCAGTACTTAGGTAAACACTGGGAAAAATACCTTTGTTTCTAGGACTACATGTTTTGTTGTTTTCAGGCAAATAATTACTTTTTAGAAATATTATCAGCATTATTTTTAGAGCAGTTTTGAAACTGTGTGACTGAGGGGTACCCAGTGACCCCAATCTATGTTCAGAAATCTTTACTTGGTATGCATAGAAAGAGACAGAAAGGATTTCAAATAACAGGCTCAAAATCAGACTCCCCAAATTACACATCCCCTTGTGGGCAAATGCCTAGCCAAACAGGCTTGGCCCAAAGTGGGGGGGTTGAGGCCCCAAAGGACCAGAACAAGTCCAAGGAACATACCAACAGGAAGCACAAGATAGGGATTATGCAGGTCCTATAGAGTTGGGACAGAAGGAGAGACCCCAAATTAGAAATGTACCTTATAATCAACCATGAGGCCAAGATAATGGCTGCCGTTGTCTCTGCCAAAATACACTATGGCTGCCCACACCAAGGACCAGGAGTCTCCCCACAAGTCTTTCACCTACATATCTCCTCTCCCTGTGATTTTCCCCTTGTCTCCTCTATTCCGCCTCAATTTATATATCCTCCTTGTTCTTTCCTCTTTCCCAGCTACCCTCTACTCAAGAAATCTGGCTCATGGCATGCTGGGGATTGTAGTCCAAGCATGCAAGTGGGGGTGGGGAAAATGGCACATGTTCAAGGTGCTGTGATGCTTCTCCCCTTTTCATGGAGATGTGTTCTGTAACAATTTCAGTTTCACCGCAAAATTAAATAGAAATTTCTGAGAGTTCCCACATACCTTCAACATATACCTCCAAATTCACCTCTGCCACCTGATCTCTAGCACCATGGTGGTATATTGGTCGTAAACAGAAAATTTACACTGACACATCATTACTCTCCAAAGACATTTAAATATGTCCCCTTTGATTTCAAGGATTTTATTTTTCTCTTGTACCAGACTTACTGTTTTCTTGACTGAGATCAGTTAACATTTGGAATAGGTGATTGTTAGCTATTAACAATCCTTTCCTTAGAAGAATGAAGGCAGTTATCAGTAGAGATTGTCACTCAGGTTTCTATGATAGACAGGGGTACATTTTTGAATTACTATTTAATAGACATTCATTCATTTATCTGACATTTAATGATGGATTCCTTTTGTATGTTAAATGCTGTTTTTGGTAAAGTTGAATGACACAACCCTTAATTTAAATTATTAAGTTAATTATTTTAAAGTGGAGATAGCATTAATTTACAACACTGTATGTGATTCACAGGCATAGGATCACACTTCCTCAACTGTCACCACGCTTTACACCAGCCACCAAGACGTCTAGCCCTACAAAAAAATAAAAAAAGTGTGAGTTTATATCTCATTTGAGAGGTGGTGACGCTGTGTCACCGTCTACAAGAGACTTTGGGAACAAATGAGGTCACACTCATGTTTTATGTTGAAATCATAATGACAGCTAATAATTACTTGCTTAAAACCTTTCCTTACTCCTTACTCCTTGGTCTTAAAAATTTCTCAGTTAATTTAGAAATCCAAGTGATCTATCACATGTAGATCTGCATATTTTTGTATTTCTAACTACTCTCTCCACCGAACTTGATCACTAGTTCAGAAAATGCTTTCTTGTTTTATGCAAACAATTTGAACCCAGAGTGCAAGACATATTGATTGTAAATAGCGATGCCCAGGAGGGATGCTTCTATCCTTCTTACTACAAGGACACCTAGTGTCTCCGCCCAGATCTTTCTCTTTCCTAATTTTTTTTTCTCCACTTTATGTGTCTGCTGAACTGCTGAGGAGGGCAGTTTATCTTGTATAGATGGTGCTAGTCCCTGAAGTTTTGAGAAAGTAAGAATGTGAAATCAATAGGAGTCCTTGGAATCAAGAGAACCCAGATGACCTTCTTGGAGTAACAGGACCGAGTGTTAACTAGGCCCTAAAATATCAAAGGAATGCCTCGGCCATTGCTAGCAGTCATGCGATGGTGTTGGAAGACCCTGGGTCAGGCTGCTATATTTTTAATATAGGACCGTAACAGAATTTTGTTTTCCCTGTGACTTAATTGCCCATGCAGTAGTGAGACAATTAGAATATGATTTATTTATGGCACTGAATCTCAGACTAGTTAATTTGGCATCTTGATGCGGTGGTGCACAGCATAACACATGGGGGTCTATTTCCTGCCTAGGAAGCTGTGGTCTTCTCCACAGATGACACTCAAGAAGAGATATATATCTCTGCATTCAAGGGAACTTTATCTCCTTGAAATGTTCTCTGCAAATTCTTTAGGGTCCTCTTTCCTCAGGCTCCCCAGGAGAAAACTTATTGTACCAAAAGTCCAAAGAACTGGGGCTAAAAATACACATGCTATCACCCCAACTCCTACCTTTTTATTACTAAGGACCTATGAGCAACTCTCCTACAGACCTGGGGGTCCCCAAATACTGCTCTCTTTTACATCATTAATGGACGACGAATGGCTTGGCAGATGACTAGTCATTACTGACATTAGGAAAAAGGCTTTCAAACTAAAAATAAAGGTGGAGGGTTATTAGACCTGTGAATATTTCTGGGTATCTATTTCAGACTAGTCTGGATAAAACCTACAGACATTACTGTATGGAACAATTTCACATTATCTCTAGGGCTGGATCAGGTGACCCGATCCAGGTAATGGGCCTTTTTTCTCCTTCAAACTCACTTCAAAAACCCTATTGTGATGGAAATGGCCTGGCCAAATCCACTTCAATTGCATCCAGACTTCAAAAGTCATTTCATAACTGCTTTTAATATAGCTATTTAAAAGTATAACCTCCAGCTAAATTTCTCCTTCTATCTCCCTTAAAGAAATAGCAATATTAATAAGAAAGATAATTATTTCAATATATCCCTTATCACCTGCTTTATGGAATCATACCTATTCTGGGTGTTCAAAATACATTGTGCACTTTTCCATAATTACAAATACACTTCTGCCCCTTTTCTTCCTGTTAAAAATAATTCTGGCAAGCACTTATCGATGGCTTACAATCAAGTGTGCAACTAATTTGCTTAGAGAACATTAAACTAACTCAAACAGGGTGACAATTCATTTCCTTTTTAATACAAGTGATGGGAAACTTCAATAGCAGCTGTCCTGAAAGCTTTCACCATGAAGAGTGAAGTCCTGCACTGATGTAATTCTGAACTGTAGCGTTGCCTGTACAGTTCACAGGTGGGATCGACAGAACTTGTGTCAGAAAGTATGTGGGCTCGGTAAAACATGAAGGATAAGATCATCTGCTCTTATGAAATATTTTTTTCTTTCAATTGTCAGGAAACCCAACGCCTCTTCCTTGCCTGGATTTAACATATGCTATTTCTGTAAAATATGAGTGCCTTTCAAAATATTACCTAGCAACTACCTCCATGGGAGGGTCTGTGAGAATTTTGATTTTTGGATGGAGCCTTCTTTATTTTTATAATATATTTTTATCACATCATCCTTCATATTTGTACAATGTATGATTTCCGCATGAAATTCCCACCACTGATTCACCTGTGCACCTCCACCATAGTCCCTTGTGCTCTTCCCACCCCTCTCCTGACCCTTACCCCTCCTCCTCCCCTATAGAATGTCTCTGATCTGTATTTGCCTGATGATTTTGATTTTTACTTTATTATAGTTACCTCCCCCTCCCCCCCCAATCCCTTATTTTCCTCTACGTTCTGGATGGAGCCTTGTTTCTTTGACCATTTGGGTCCTGTATCAAAGTGTCAATGGCTTAGAGATGTGTTAAGCCGGATAATGAGTTCTCTAGGCTCCTTGAGGTGCTAGACCTTTCTTCAGCTGGGCACGATCATCAGTGTTGGCAGCATCTAAACTAGCCACAGGATCATGTAGCTCAGAGTCTGTCCTTTGAAGAAGTAAGGGTTAATCTTATACACAATAATGAGAGGGTAAAACCACATTGGGCTAGATCTATTTTATCAAAACAATAGAGAAGTCAAGGGTTATAGTTAGTGAATCTTGATCATGTTTGCTCTTAAAACAGTAATTTGATTATCTCTGCTGTTTTTCTTAGATGGCAGAGTTTTGTTATACTGGCAGTAATGCTGCCAATGAGCATTTTAGATGAATGAACTAAATTAAAAAAGGTCCTACTCTCCATTAAGAAATTTTTTTAAGGCCAAGTCTCCTACTTTGGTAATTAAACCTTATATCAAATATGCACAATAGTGACAATTTCTTCATTACATTGCCAGTGATTCTATGAATATCTTGATACCAGGAGATTAGATTATTCTAGTTAATTATTGTGATTTTTAATGCTAACATAGCACCTTCTATCCCAAAGAGTTACTAAGTATGGTGAAAACTTCAACCCCATCAGTATTTATGAATCTCTTCTGTTAAGTGAGAAGGCAGCCTGAGATAAATTGCCCTGGGTAATTTTAATCAAGAGCTTAATTTTAATGATCACCTGCTGCACAAATAAAATAAGAGAAGCAATGAAACCATCATTATCAAGGTAAGTCATATGTGTCTCTGAGGGATGTTATTTTTAGTAATGTTCATTAAGAATTTCTGTAAACTCTGAATGGAATAACAGGATGGTAGAACAAAACTACAAAGAGCAGAGATACATAATTAAGTAACAGGAAGCACCTTATTTTTCACTTGTTGATGATTGCTTTGGGCTTATCCTTAGTTTTTTATTTTATCTCTATGTGTGTAGTTCTGCAACCAGGGGGACTATTTCTGTAAGTCAGTATCCATGCTGTCAAGATGATTTGTTTCTCCACAAGTGGCCAGCACTTGATACAAACTTAAAACTGGCTCTTTTCTAATTGGACAGTCAAAATTAGTGGGGAAGCATCAGAAAGGAATAAAATGTGAAAAGATATGAAGACATTTTGTTACCTTCCTTCCAAAAAGCCTGATTTTGGCTTTTGGCATAGGCACAGTAGAAAGAACATACCATTTCTTAGGACTAAAGAAATAATGCACTTTGACACGAGTACCGTGTATTTATCTCCTTACTTACTTTTCTGAAGGTCAATTTCACAGAAATGCTATTAAATATAATCACTGATAGACAGTGGGTAAATTCAAAGGTATTTCTTGGTACCAAATAGGGTCTTATGGATATGGCAGTAAATGGAATACTACCTAGCTCTAAAAAGGATAAAATCCTGCCATTTGCTACAACTTGCCATTTGCAAATGTGGGTATTTTGTGATATACACAAAAGACTTTGTGATATACAAAGACTCATTTGTGATATACAGGGAAACCAAGCAAATGGATGAACGAAACAAAAAAAATAAATAAACTTTGCAACTTACTACAGAGAATGGTGATATGAGACAGTGGGAAAGTCTTAAAATTGGGAATCAGAAAAGGAAACTGTATCTCTCGCTTCCTGTTCCACCCCTCTGGCAGCTATGAGGACTGAGCTAAAACTCCCTTTAGTAGAATTTCATTCCTGGTGATAATACTGACCATCATTGCCATTTTGAGTCTTGTCTGTGCTGGACTGGCCAAACTATAGACCTTTACTCAGTACCAAATATGTGTTAGGATTGGGAGCAGAGAAAGCTTTTGGGATTATAGGTAGAAATTTTGGTTTCAACATTTGAAATTCTAAAATTAAACACATTTCTGGATTATCTCAGGCGCTTATCAGTAGAGTGAACTGGGCCAAAATTATTTAAGGTGTCACTATCTCAGTGTTTCTTATTTATAAAAGGAAAAAAAAATAATACCTGAAAATTATGTAGTGCTTAGTGGATTTAAGGGATACATTTAACACAGCTGGTAGAGTCTCAAATGCTTGAGTAGTATTCGTTGTTATTATATTAATGAATATCAGTCATGAACTATGCCCATTGGTAAAGCAGGTTATAAACATTTAGGACTTCATTGTTTGATGACAGAAAGTGACATGAAAAAGGAAGTATTTCCATATGATAAGTGCCACTATGGAAATATCTACAGTTAACTGGAAACACAGGAAAATATATAAATAACTTTTAATGGCTTAATTGGTAAACTACAAGGAATCTGGTTGTTGGGGTTTCCTTTTCTGATTTAGGAAACAATAAGCTCTTGTTTGGTGGAGGTGATGTTGTGGGGGTGCAGGAGATCCAGGTAAGAAACAAGCTTGTGTGGGGGCAACGACCATGTTGCAGAATTCAGGATTAATGAGTCTTCTTGGCAAATAAGGCCCTTCATCCTGAGCAACTAGTCCTGACAGGCTGGTCTGCAGAGTTTAGAAGGTCTCCATAACCTGACAGGTGAGGGATTTGTCTGATAGGCAGTGATGCTACCTGGAACACAGACTTTACAACTGGTGACCGGATCCTAGTGTTGAGTCTGTCGGCTCAGACTCCATGTGGAGTTGGAGATCTGCTGGACTGCTGCTGCTGGGGACTTTGTGCAAGACACAAAAACCAGCACAATGTGGCATCTGATGTTAAGGCACCTAAAGGTGCAGATATGTACTCTGTGGGGAACTTAGATACATAAACTAGAATTTCACAACGCAATGAGCGTAGGAGGGCAAGGATTCCCAATGTTAATCCTCAGACCTATGGTTTTATACATCTATCTAAAATGCTGATGATTTGTGTCCATCTCTGTGACAGTAAACCTGGGTTTTCTCATATGTCAAATGAGAATAACAATAGTATAGCCTCACAGGGTTGTTGTGAGGTGATGAGATTAAATATGTCAAGAAAAAAAATATGTCAAGAACTCATCATAATGTTTGTGCAGATAGGCAGTCAATGGAGACTATTATTATCTAGAGGAAATAAACTGTCTACTTTTGGAAATTATGGTAGGCACTTTTAAAAGGATTTTTTCCAAGATTGTGAGAAGAGAGGCTGAGTAGTAAACACAAAAGTCTTCAAATATTTATGGGATGAAACTCAGTTAATTTTCAAGCTTGTCTGATGACAATTTTGCAGACCGGAGAGTGTCTAATGCATTCATGGCCATGTATCACTTTACTAGCAGTTTTCCTTCTTTCCCATCCTGGGGCTTTAAAATTAAAGCTGACATCATGAAAAAGGGCTACTTGCATTTTAATTAATTTTCTTTAATTTTCTTTCTATAACCCCTGCTGTATTCTTAAATAATTACAAATTGTTAAAATATTAAAGAAGATTGAATAATAGGAGTCTGTTAAATCCCCTATGCTTTATGTTACCATTACGTAGGTTTTAAGTGCAAACTGTAATATCATTTAATTAATTAATAAGGAAAGGTCAGTATCTTACATGATGGTATAAGCCTAGGATTATCTCTAAAATAAGACTTTTGGTTTCTCTTCTCCTGAGTCACCCTCCTTCCTTTCTCCTCCCTCCCCTTCAAAAAAGTCAAAGCAAAGTACAGTGAGAAACTTCTATTCCTCAACAGAAATTCTGCTTCAGTTGTTAAAGTGCTAAATATTGTTTCCCTTCAGAGGTTGACTATCATGTGATTAAGAGCCCAAGAGCATAGCAGGCTAATTATGCTCTTGGTTTTAGTCCAAAAAATGACTTATTCTTGCAATTTATTAGTAAGCCTATTGGATTGCTAAATCAAGACTATATTAAAACAAATTGCGAATTTCCTTAACTTTGCCAAAGCACTTGGGTTATAGGATAAGGTGTTAAAGGTTACTAAAGGTTAAAAAATTCGTAGGCTTAATGCTTATTAAAGCAAAGCTAATTTGTTTTAAAAGGAGTAAGGCATTTGCTTCACACTGGAACTCTTAGAAAATTAACTTTCATTTTAGGTGAAAAGGAATCCTGGGTTTGAAATGGAATCCAGGCCTTGAATTTGGGTGAGAAGATGGAAAAAGTGAAGAAATAATTTAGTGGGGGAAATGGCATAAAGAGAGATAATTTCTTATTTCATAGTCCCTAAAGGACAATTAATTATATCTAACCACATCTGTCACTAGGAAATATTTTCTATTTTTTAAAAGATTTATTTATTTATGCATACAAGCACTGGGGTACAGGCCAGAGGTATGGGGGGTGGTGAGAGGTTTCACCACAGAGAGCTGGGAGCAGAACAGGCAGATCAGCTGAAGTACACTGCTGAGGGGAGCAGCGGGCACAGCAGGAGAGGTCTGTTGCGCCATGTGGGTTCCCTCCCTGGCCGGCAGCAGGGATCAAACTCATGTTGCAGTGGCTGCAGTTTGCTTCATAGTGCGTTGCTTAACCCACTGCACCACCAGGGAGGCCTGGAAATATTTTCTATTTAGAAGATAGTATATTGGTAGAAAGATAGATAAAGTTGGGGAGATGTTAAATAATCCAGTAGACCCCATTTGCCTAGATAGGAAAAATAGCTACTTTTTGAAAATCTTAATTAGAATGAAATAAAAACCCAGGAGCTAAAAAAGAAAAAAAAGAATGGAGGGGTTAAAAAAAGGAAAGGAAGCAATGTCATTATGAATAATCCAGCAATTTGGCAGTACTACATAGCAGTTTATCTAAAAAGCCACTAATACATGGAACAGATAATGCAGTCACTGGTTTTCCTACATTGGTCCTTTTGGAATTGGTGTTAGGAGAGTCACATGATTCACGACAGTAGAATTAGGATTGGACCTGGGATTTGTGCTGTGAAAATGAGATGGAAAAGCAGCATTTTGAGTAACTACCATAGACTAGACTTGGCTGCTGAAACAGGCAATCCCTGGCTGCTTACCTTCTTGCTGATACCAAGACTGATGTAGGCTGGGAAGCCTTTGCTACACAGTAGGTGCATCCTCCATCTAGAACATGGAGCCTCAATAAGATGCAGGGTTTTTTTTTTTTTTCTATTTTTTTGATTGCTCTTCAAGAAAGATGATTCATTGAACTGTTTTGCAGTATTTTGTCAGTTACCAATATCTCTGCCAATTTTAGCATCTTTTTTTGACAAGTTCAAGCTGTTCTCTCTTATCACAGCAAACTCTGAGTCCTGATGTTTTCATACAGATTAGTCTTGTCATCTCAACTAGATTGCACATTATTTGAAAATAGAGTCCTGTATCCCCATAGTCATCAGCACAGTTTAGAAGACATAATAATTTCTCAAACAAGATTTCTTGGTATTTTGATTCATTGAGTCTTGGAGGTATCTGACATTGTAGTTCTTTTCAGTCTCTGAACTCAGACATTTTATACAAAAAGCAACAACAAAACTCTGAATTGTATCAATAAATCTTCTTTCCACCTTTGTTACTAGCCAAGAAAGGAACAAGAAGCTAAATTGTAATGTTTCACGTCATAGACCACCTCTGAACCCATAATCCATCTCTCCCTAGGTACAGAGCTGAGCATTGGTAACTGATGGATGCCTTGGCTCCTGCTGTTCACATTACCATTGAATGTAAGTTGTGGGGAATATTTTATACTCTGCTCATTTCCACTTACTGCTCTGCCACCTTTGAGTCTGGTGTGACATCATCATGTTGACTTACACATAGTACCAAATATGGTTTTTGGTAAAGGAACCAATGTGAAAAGAAGAAACTCAAATGTTGTGTTTCTGTGTAAGATAACAACACATTTTAACTTTTGTAGAAATTAACTTGGATGAATGTCATTTAAAAATACTACACAAAATATCTCACCTAAATCCTAGCACATAGGGTCAGGGGGTAGAACAGCCATCATAAATTCAGATCTCTTGCATTAAAAAAATAAAATGGATTGGCTAAGTATTTTTCTGAAAAAGTTAGATTCATTGGAAGTTTTTTTTTTTTGTCTTTTTCTCTCCTTTATTTTAGGGAGAAAAAAACCAGACAGTAATCTTTGCAAATAGATTTGAACTTTCAGAAGTACATTAAATCAAGCTACATATATCATGAACTGCAATTGTCATGGTTCTATTTGCTCTGTGATTGTGTAGAAAATGATAATTTCAATAGCATACTCATATAATGAATAAAGGCTATGACTGGCTTTTCATGGAGAGAAACCATTCCAAAGTATATACCCCACATCAATTGGAATATAATTCACATACTAACAATTCATCTACTCACAAAATGTCCAATTCAAGGCTTTTTGATATATTTACAGAATTGCAAAATCATCTTCACCTGTAAGTTTAGAACATTTTTGTTCCTTCTAAGAGAAAGTCCATATCCATTAGCAATCAATCCTCATTCTCTATACCTCTCCAAGTCCTATACAACCATTATTATAATTTGTCTCTAAAATATACTTACTCATATTTCATATAAATGGCATTACAGAATATCTTTTTCTTTGGCTTCTTTTTACTTATTTCATTCTGGTTAAAGTTTTCAAAGTTCATCAGCATTGTGGCATAGATTAGTACTTCATTTTTATTGCAAAATCAAATTCCACTGCATGGATATGCCATATTTGTTTATTTATTAGTTGATAGACTCATATTTGGGCTTTTATGCTTTGGGGAAATTATGAATAGTGATACTATAAATATTCATTTTGAATATTCATTTTCAACATGAATAATGATGCTTTAAATTTGTATGGATGTGATGTGTTTTTGTTTCTTGGGGGTGGATATCTAGGAACAAAATTGCTGGGTCATATGTGATTCTATATTGAACATTTAAAGGAACTATTGAACTGTTTCACCAAAATGGTTGTACCATTTTACATTCCACGATAATTCATGAAGGTACCAATTACCATACTTTCACTGGCTCTTGATGTTGTCTCTTTTATTACAGTGACCTAGTGGTAGTATACTGGTCTGGTATGTGGTGATGATTTGCATTATGATTGTATCTCTGATGACTGATGAGGCTGAACTTTTTTTACAGGTGTTTAATGACCATTTGCATGTCTTCTTTGGAGAAACATCTATTCAAATATTTGGCTCATATTTTAATTGGCTATTTTCCCTTGTATTATTGATTCAGAAGAGTTCCTTATATAGTCTGGAAACACATCCCTATTGGCTATGTACTTTGAGAATATTTTCTCCCATTCTCTTTTGTTAAGGTATAACTGACATGTAACATTACATTTATTTCAGGATCAATGTAATGATCCAATGTTTATATATATTATGAAATGCACTAAGTTTAGTTAACATCTGTCACAATACATAGTTACATTTTTCCCCCTTTTTGGGTTGTATTTTCACCTTCTTGATGGTATTGCTTGCAGCAGAAAATATTTAACTTTTGATGTACGACAATGTATCTGTTTTTTCTTTTGGACATTGTACTTGGCATTGAAGCTAAGAAATCATTACCTGACCAAAGTCATGAAGATTTGCTGTTATGCTTCTGAGTGATTTGTTTCTTTGCTTTCGTTCTTTTTGTAGTTTAAGTTCTTACAGTTTCCAGTATATTGTGAGGTAGTGGTCCAACTCCATTCTTTTTAATGGGCAGTCCAGTTGTTAAACGGCATTGTTTTTTGAACAAATAGGGACTGTTCACTCCCTATTGAGTTTTCTTGGACTGTGGTGAAAAAGTCACCTGAACATAAATGTGTGAGTTTATTTCTCGACTGTAAATTATATTCCAATGATCTATATGTCTAGTTTGTGCAGACACCAAGAAAGTAATGCATATGTGAGTGGTTTTATATCTTGAACTCTTTGAGATGCACATACACTAAAAATCCAGTCTCATTTTTGGTGTCATGCAAATCCCAGGGTTTTTTGTCAGAATGGACAAAAGTGATAAAGAATGTCTTTAGGGAAAAAAGAACACAAGTGATGATGGCCATTTCTTTATAAACAAAAGAATAATTTTTCTTGTGGAATGATGATTAGTAGATGGAATTGACCTGATGTCAGAATCAAGTCATAGAAGCAGAGAAAGTAATAAACATAGAACATTCTGATGTCAGATTAAAGTCTGACAAGTGTGTTTTATGTTGCCTTTCAAGGCATAACTTATTCCAGGCCACAGACATACTTTCATAAGGACATTATTGAAATGGTTTGTGGCCTGTCATCTGTGGTGAGAGAGGGCTGGCCAAACTCACATATGAAAGTCCTTTCCAATGACTTTTACAATTAAGTATTATTATGACACTATATTTAAGAAATATAGCATTTACTCAACATTATAATTAATAAATACAGCTCTCTCCAAATGAAATCAGAGGTTTTATGCAAAGACACTATTTTATAGATTCTGTAAGGCATACCATTACAGAGGTAGTAAATGTTTATATTTTTATAGAAATACAGATCAATATGCTGTAATTATTTTTATATTCATCATCCCTTCTCATTTCTTTATCACCCAAAAAATTTCTTGCATCTTTCCCTCAAAGTTATGAGTTTTGCTCCTTTGGCCATTTGAAAAGACTGTTGAATTTTTCTCCACTGTTAACAGAAAGGTACTTAAGGTGATGACTCCAGAACTTCTTTGCTTGTACAGTTGTATATTTTCTATGCAGTATGGAATTTTGACACTGTTACCTTCTGAATGCACTTTTTATCAATGGGATCATAGAGTAATGGAAATAAAGAAAGATGAGTCAGAACATAGATTCAGATGTCTACTAGATGGAAGTGGAGATGAAGAGGTTCCTGGAAGGTGGGGGAGACTGGTTATGGGCTGGGAGTCTTAGAACCTCTCTGTCCAATAGCAGGAATCCTCTGCCTTTCAAATGGTTTACCTGGTCATCTAGTGAGCAAGTCCACTTGCTGACAAGCTTGCAAAGGCATGCGGAGGAATGCAGGGCAGAGACCTGTAACCACTATTTACAGAGTGCGTGGCACTTGGCAGTCTTGCTAACACACACAGGTCTTATGTAACTGGTATTGGTTGCAACTCAGTGTGGTGGGCGCATTGTCTCTTACCTTCTGCAGGTGAATCTAGTAAAGTTTAAAGAAGGTCAGTGCCCCAAGTTTCATATCTCCAGAATGTCAGGGGTGAATTTGGTTTTATGTGACCAGGAATAAATTCATCCTTATTCTATTATTTAAGAAATACACAGTACTGAGCTCAATTCTTAGGGAGCCCAGCAGTGCCAGTTACATGTTCAGGTGAAGAGTTTCTGCAGGGATCAGGAGCCAGTTGCGGCTCTTGTTGAGAGGCTCTGCTTGCTCCAAGTGAACCTGGCTTTGAACTTAGAGATACAGGTTGCAAAGCAACAGTAAGAGAGTAAGGGCCAAAAGACATGGAGAAAAAGGGTCATAAGGAGAACTCTGGTATAGCTATCAAATTTCTCTTGCTTAAGGTGGAAAAACTTACAACATGCCAGGTAGTGTAAAATTACAAATGCGTGCCAGCCATCATCCATTTTCTTCTTTTGCCATGTTTATGCTTAGGGATTTAATATATGGTCATTTTTCTTTTTATGGTGTTAAATAGATGGATACGTTGTTGAGAACTGTAACACCTATAGATGTAATATTTATTTACTTTTACTTTTTTTCCGATCTGTATTTTAAAAAGAGAGATAAAGTTTCAGATCTGGAGATTGTCCCTCTCCTACTTTGTCAAGTCAACTCGGCAGAGAAGATATTGATTTATAGCTGAAGACTAGGACATGTGTCTAGAAGTAAATACAGCCCCATGAAACCGTGTTGGCAGAAGAAAGGCATGAAAGAGGACAGGCTTCAAAGGGAATCCCCTCCCTGGATGCTTATTTCTAAGTCAGAAAGAATTTTGTTCTAGGTTTATCCAACACACAATTGAGTTGACAAGATATTTTCTTTAAAGATAATTATGTATAAATCTTTGGTAAGAATCTATGGGTCAAGTTTCTATTTTTTTCCTTTTCTGAGACTTCCATCACTAGTCACCTCCAATAGTTAGATCAGTGAGTCTCAAAATACTTTTATATTAGTAGCTTTCAAATATTTTATTTTAAAATAATGTCTTTTCTTCTCAGCGGGATGCAGTTGAGATCATTTTGAAAGGGAGCCAGGCCCTGACCCTCAGGAAGCTCCCCAAGGGGCCAGCCCAACAAAAAGCCCTCCCTGCACATCCTCCTTTAGGATGGCTGTGCTTGCTGAGGACAGTCCCAGTTGGTGCTAATTATCTCTGTCCTCCCGCCATTATCACCGATGCTCTCTTTCCAACAGTGTTTTGGGCAATGATTTGCACGATCTCTCTACTTGTAGCAAAGCATGTGCCTTCAGCCCCCCACCTCGCCTCCACCCAAAAAAGCCAGGGGCTCAGATCACCTTCTTTATGTTCGGGACTCACAGAGGATGTGTGGGAACCTCTCCAGTGGAAGAGACTTTCTGTCCCAGCATGCACTGGGCGCACAGGAGGGAGAGGAGTCCCCTCTAACTGTGCTGCCTGTTGCTGCTGAGCCAGAAACGCCTCCCAAAAGCTATGTGTGGGCAGAGGCTGAAAGACCTTCGCTCAGCTGCACCAGGCTCTGTTCTGTAACCTCCTCCTCTAACTAGGATTGTAATTGCGTAGGAGCAGGGGCGCAGTGGTTGAGCGGCCGTGGGCTCTGCTGGGGCATGGCTACAAGACACACTGAGCATCTCTTCATTTTCATGCTTGTTAAATCCTTCCTATTTCACACCGCACTCCCCGCCACCCCCAACAAAACCTAGAGCTGCTACCGCCCCCAGGTCCCTAGTCTGGCTCCCAGGAGGAGGCTGATGCTCCCTCAGGTCCACAGCGCTCCTGCTCCTGGGCCTTTTAGTGACACTGAGCAAGGACGGACTCCAGGAGGAGGGGTGCTGGGTGCTGGGTGGGCTTCCCTAGCCTGTCGCACACAGAATCCTGAGGAAAGCTGAGACTCTTCAGAGGGGACTCTCTATGCCTGCTCTCGCATCTTCTTTCCTTCTAGTCACTTGCTACTATTATTACCAAATAAATAGCCAAATAACCCTAAGATTATTTACTTCCTCATCCACTTTAAAGACTAGGAAATATCTGAAAATATGCTAACCAACCCAGAAACTTCGAGTCTGACCCTGGAGATCATCAAACATGTAACTAACTATTAGGCGCCACTGTTTCTCACGTGGAAGAGTCGCAGGTAATGACAGACTGAAGCTGCGAACGTGCGGGCATGGGCGGGCGTGGGGCTGCGTGATGCGCGCAGCTGCTGCCCTGCTCAGAGCACGCTGTGAAACCAGAGCGCATACTCTGGAGGGGAGACACGTTAACAGAATGGGGTTTCTGTGAGGTCCTAACAATGTCTGCTGACCACATTAGACACTACTGAGGTAGGTGTATTAACCATTTCTTTCCTGAGTAGTAACTTTGAGGGCAGAATCTGCTGTTTGTCAAAACAACCTTGTGGCTGTAGAAAAAAATGATTCCCCTTTGTCATTAATTTCAGTACTTTTCTTCAGGATCTTAATTTGGACTCAAGGCTTCCCCATTAGCTATAGAAATGGGATTAATGACTTGATTCCAGCAGAGAACATAAGGTACTTAAGGAACTGTTTCAGCCAGATGATGCATTATTATTACTAGTAAAAGGTGGAAATATTAGCATTTATATGGCCGTTTATTTGCAGTGACTATTCCAATGGCTTCCTCACACACGGATTATAATCCTAATGGTCATTTGGTGATCCCCTATTTGTCAAGCTTGTAAATATCTGCAACATTAAAACATTTAGACTAAGAACGAGTAATGTCCTCAAAGCCTCCGTGGCAGACCCGGTGCAGGGCACAGGTGTGGCTAAGCTTCTGGGTCACCTCCCTCCCTTTTTCCCTCCCTCCTGGGGTGATGATGCTTCCCTCCCACTTGGGGAAGGTTGAAGTGCACAGAGGCTGAGGGCGACTCCTGAAAGCTGGCTATTGTTGAAGAAGCAGGTTTCTTTTAGTGACCCTGGGAGACTTCAAACCCACCTCTCCTGTGGATGGGACCTTTCTCTCGTTCCACCCCACACGCAGAGGGCAGACCCGTTTATCGAGTGCCTACTCCATGTACCCTCTGTACTAGGCTCTCTCTGGCTTATTGTATGAAAAGCCCCTTCCTCTTTTCCTTGATAAGGGTCTAGCGCCTAAATACTCTTGGAGAAGCAGAATCCTGAGATCAAGCCTTAGAGAAGTTATTTGACTCAGCCATTTCATCACCTTCATCACGCAAGTTATGAAATACAGCTGGGGAATGTTGAAGCCATTTAAGTACGTGCAGTACTTAAATGGGGACTCTGGAACACCAACGTTGTCTCTGCCCTGTCTCTGGGACTTTACTTCTCAGCAACCCCAGGCATGCTTTGGATGTCACTGTCCTCTGGCTTTGCAGGGGAGAGACACAGGGTTCTGAGTCCATTCACTTCTATCCCCACTGAAAGTTTAAAGAGGAACCATGTGTCTGAGTGTGGCCACAGTGGCCTGGAGGTTTGTGACCTTTTGTGTTATGTAGACACTTTAAGAGGCAAGGGGCTGCCATCTTGTCTCCACCCCATTCTAATGCAGACCTGATGATAACAGTCTCCCAGTCCTCCAAGGACAAATGCCAGTTCAGAAGTCGGTGTCCCTTTTAAAGATCTGAGTTGTAGAGCTATGACTTGTAAGAATGCCTTCGATTTATTAGGCCCTAAAGGGCATGGAGCACTGTGTAAAGAGCACTGGAAGAGCCTGAATATGAGCTGATTCTCCCATCTTCAAAGGCAGTGAATGAACATTCCAGCAGCAGGACTCTATCTGGGTTTAGCCCACCCACCTGCCAGCAAGCTCCACACAGAGGACATTAGGGGACTTCCCCACTTAATGCTGATTCATCTCTGTCTTGAGAGTTGGAAGTTGAGTGGTAGGGGTGGGTTTTACTCTCATTCCAACCTGCTTCTGATTCAGAGTTTAAGGTGAGATAGAATAAGGCCTTAGTTTAAAAGATGATCTAGGTGAGTGCAAACTGTTTTACATTACTGCCAGGGAGCTGTACTTGATTTCACTGATAGTTCTCCATTTTCCTATCAGACTGACTCCCTGATGACAATTTTGCAGTCCCTGATGTAGCTAATTTCTATATGTATCTTTGAGTCCCACAAGAGCATACCCCTCCTGTTTTAGATAATTTTGCTCCTATTTTTGATAGTTAATAATAACTAACATTTACTGAGGACATATTACACTCAGTTATTAAACTCTGGTTTTGCATTAACTTTTGCAATAAATCTCACTCATATTGGCATTATCCTTAATTTACAGATGATGAAATAGAATATGGGAAAAATTAGTATGTTGATTTTTGATGATGCACATGTAAAACTTATATAGAACTAGAATGCACCATTACCTTAATAAAAATAAATAATAATACAAAGTTAAAAAAAAACACGTTATAAGAAGTTAAACAACCTGCTAAAGCTAACATAACCCGTTAGTACCTAAAACAGGATCCACACATTTTGTGTCTGAATATATGTGCCTGAAAGTTTTTGCCTTGCAGTGGGCTTGTTAGCAGCACAGATCAGAACTTTCCAGGCATAGGTGTGTTGTTTCTCCAGTTGTGATGTGGGCTAAGGTTGGTCTTCTCACCTAGGCCCCCAGGATAGCCATCTCTTGACTTCTTCAGACTCATGCCTAGTGGAAAACATATAGGCAGCTCTGACCATTCATGGATTTCTACCTGGACCATTCATGTATTCCAGTTCTCAGCCACATAAAAGTCAAGCTAAAAACTTTGTTATTTTTTTTTTCCCACTTAGCTCCAAATTGGCTTTCAAGAAAAAAAAAATTAGTGTTTTTCTTCTGAACTCTGGACCCTTAAATTTTGACTGACAATGATGGGCAACATATGCTAAACAATTTCTGAAGCAATTGGTTCTGCTATAACAAAGAACAAAATGTAACTATATGGTTCACTGGTTTTTCTGCAATCAATTTGCTTGAGAAATTTGATAAGAATATGAAATATAATTGACTTGGTTGGCATCTGCATTTCTGTATTCACATACTTTACCTCTCGCTCCAAAGTAGCACTAGATAGGGAGAAAAGTGGCATCTTCCATTTGCCAATTATAAAACTTGTCCTATTAAGATTTCTCAATGGAAAAAAAAGCATAAGGATATTGCTTTAATTTTTGATTGGTTGAATTAAATGAAGTTCCCTTCTTGTTTCTGTCCACTTAGTCTCCTTTTCCCCCCTCCAGTCAGTCACTCTGTTCCATGACTGCCAAGATAAATGACACGGTTCAAATAAAGATGGCTGAGCCCCATTCTAAATGCCAGAATCTTCTCTGTCTCCAGAACCACATGCCAAGACCTGGGTGGTAGGAGCAGGCCCGAGCATCATCTGTATGCCTTTCCTCCTACACTCACAGTTTGTATTCTTGCAAATTCCAAATATTTCCTTCTCAATATCTGAATGTAAGAAGGAACTGGCTCAGGCAGAAAGAGATGAACAGTCTCAGTTTTTTTCTAATGTATTGTCTTCAACATGTGTCATTTCTATCTGCCTAGTTCACTAAAGTATAGTGGAAAAAGCATTTGACACAAAAGGTAGAGGTTCTGGATCTGACTTTGCTAATTGCCAGTTAGGACTGCAGGTGAATTGTTTTCCTCCTTTACTTCAGTTTCTTTGCAAATTTGATATGATGTCAACCTTACCTTTCTCATTACTAAAAAGATTCTTCAGTCCATGTCAAAGATACGGGGATGTTTTTGAACCAATGAACTCTTACATATGATGAGATGATCATTTAATAAGGAATCCAGCTCTTCTGTAAAAGTTCCCTGTGATGAAGTATAGACATTTTTTATTTTCTCATAGGGTGATGAATTTTCTTTCTTCTGCTGACTCTCCTTCTTGCCAGTTCCCTAAAAAAATCTTCTAGGATGTCCACTCTCACCACTACTATTGGGTGACCTAGCTAGAAGAAGAAGAAGATATAAAAGAATCCAAATTGGGAAAGAAATAAAGCTATCACTATTTTCAGATAACATAATATATAGAGAGAATCAGTAATTGGTTTGAAACAATAAACCTGTTCAGCAAAGTGTCAGGTTATAAAATCAATACATAAAACTCAGTCACCTTATATGCAAACAATGAGCTAGAAGAGGAACGGATTAAGAAAATGATCCCATTTACAATCACATTAAATATGTAGGAGGAGGGCCTCCCTGGTGGCGCAGTGGGTTAAGCAACACACTATGAAGCAAACCACAGCCGCTGCAGCATGAGTTTGATCCCTGCTGCTGGCAGCGAGGGGACCCACATGGTGCGGCAGACCTCTCTTGCCTCGCCCACTGCTGCCCTCAGCAGTGTGTTTTAGTCAATCTGCCTGTGTGGCTCCCAGCTCTGTCTCGGGTGAATCCTCTCACCTTCCGTGACTCTGGCTTGTACCCCAGCTCTTGTATGCATAAATAAATAAATCTTTAAAAAAATAAATATATGTAGGAGGAAACCTAACAAAGGAAGTCAAGAAAATTCTAAGACATTGTTAGAAGAAATAGAAGACACAGAGAAATGGAAAGATAGTTCCTTCTCCTAGATTGGAGGAATCAACATTGTTAAAATGGTCACACTATGTAAAACAACATACAAATTCAGTGCAATCCCAATAAAAATTTCAATGGCATTATTCAAATAAATTGAAAACATTATTGAAATTAACATGGTGCCATGAAAGACCCTGATTAACTAAAGTAATCCTGTCAAAAAAGAGGAAGAATGATGTTAACACACTTCCAACAAGGAAATGCAAATCAGACCACCTACCACCCCATACCTGTGAGTACCAGAAACAAGTGCTGACAAAGGTGTGAAGAAAAACTTCTTACACTGTTGGTCAAAATGTAATACATGAACTGTAAAATATTAGAAATATTTTAATATAATATCCTATATAAATACATTTAAGGAAGAAATTCTTTGATTATGTGCCCTGAAAAAAAACCTTCAATGGAATGTAATATCATTTTATGATTTAAAAACTTAAGAAATTACAAATTAATGAATACTTTATTAATGTGACAAAAATAGATATCTTACTGCTAAAGCTAGCATCTTACTTACAGTCTTTTAGACAGTACAAGCATTTCCATTAAGAACATTTGGAACATGGCAGAGTGTCCATTGTCTCTATACATCATTGTTTTAGAAGCACTAACCAATTTGATTAAACATGAGAATTCAATTAGAGGCATAAGAAATGATAAGAAGGGGAAAGAACAATTCAAAAGGAGTTAAATAAGTGGACAAATATACCATTTTCATGACCTGAAAGACTCCATATTGTGAAGAGGGCAATTCTTCCCAAATTGACCTAACGATTCAGGGCAATTGCAATTAAAATTCCAGCAGGTTTTTGCTGAAAGTTATAAGCTGTTTCAAAACTTATATGAAAACAAGCAGGAATTCAAACAGCTAAATAATTTTGAAAAATAAGAAAACCAGAGCACTTTAATTTCTAGTCTTATTATAAAGCAGTAGCAATAAAAGGGTGTTATTAATTTAGGCATAAATATATTGATTTATGATATTAAACAGAATTCAGAAACAGACCCTCACAGATATGGTAATTTTTATAATATTTTCCAGGTAATTCATTTTTATTTTTGTTTCATTGTAATAAGATTGCCTAACCTGAATTCTATTAACAAATTTTAAGTATTCAATGCATTATAGTTGATTATTTGTACAATGTTATACAGCAGATTTCAAAACTTAGTCACCTTATTTTATTGAAACTTTACAACTGTTGACTAGTTATTAATCAGCTCTCCATGTCCCTCTGTCCCTATTCCTGGAGGCTACTAAAATAGTAACTATCCTTTCAGGTGGTTCTTTTTAACAAATTGTGGCTGTGACAATTTGATTTTCATTCATGTGCAAAAATATGCCATTTAACCCTTTCCTTCACCTTGAAGTCCATAATCAAAATAGAACAACAATAGATCTAAATATGAAGGCTAAGACTGTAAATTTTTTTAAAGATTACTTAGGATAAAGTCTGTGATTTTCCTTGGATTAGGGAAAGATTTCATAAATATAGACAAAAAAAATAAACCACGAACTCTTAAAAATGATGAATAGGATTTATCAAAAGCAAACAATTTTATTCTTTGATACAAACTTATAAAAATAAAGTAGCAAAATGTGGTTATAATTGCAAGTTATATCTGAGAAAGGCCTCAATTCTGGAAAATATAGAGATATTTAATTTTTTTAAAGTTTTATTTATGCATACAATAACTGGGATGTAGGCCAGCGGTGTGGGGGTGAGAGGATCCATCAGAGACTGGAGTTGGGAGCAGAACAGGCAGACCTACTGAAATACACTGCTGAGGGGAGCAGCAGGTGAGACAGGAGAGGCCTGCTGTGCCATGTGGGTTAGCTCCTGGCTGGGGATCAAATTCAAGCTTCAGTGGCTGGTGATAGCTTGATAGTGCTGTGTCTTTAAACCTGCACCACCAGGGAAGCCCTACAGAACATTCTAAATTCAGTAACAAGAAACCAAACAACAAAATAAAAATGGGTAAAATTTTAGTCGGGAAGGGGTAAAAATGGGAAAAAACACTTTAAAAAAGGGTTACAATTATTAATCATTAGGAAAATACAAATTAAAATCATGACAAATACATAATGACTAGAATGATTAAAATTTAAAAGATTGATTTTTTTTAGTAAAGAATATTTATTTTAAAACATCTTTGTTTATTTTATTTTATTTTATTTTTTTATTATTAGTTATATTTGACATCATTTGTAGTCCCCAGGGAGTACCCACCACCATTTCACCCGTGCACCATCACCTCAGTC
>JAGFMF010011658.1:3193012-3225992 GCA_019455555.1 Galemys pyrenaicus | reverse complement strand
CCGTGGTATCCTGGCTTAGAATGTCTTCTGGGACTCTGTTGTGCTCGGCTTCAGTGGGTCTTCCCTCCTCTCGCCTTGCCCCTGTCTTTGTTCAACCCGGAAGTGGGCAGATGTTTCTCTGGTCATCCAATTGCCCCACGCCGGGGCTCTGACTTCCCTGTTCTACTCCGTACTGGTAATGGTTTTTGTATGGCAGCGGTGCAGTGGTGTTGCTGGCGGGGGCGCCACAGCCTCTGAAGCCCGCAAAGGCCAAGGCTTCGAGTCCAGTGACTCTGGGGCACAGGTCTGGAGCGCTTCCTTGGTTGTCTGTATGGCTGCAATTCTCCCCACTAGGCTGTTTATAAGCTTTCTCTTCGGTGTTGGGCTTCTGGGTTTGTCTTGTAGTTCCTGGTTGGCGGAGTTAGTAGATGGGGGGAGGGGAAAGGGGGAAGGGGCTGGGGCAGGATGTTTAAACGGCTTTTCTCCTTTTGTTAGTCTCTTCTGTGCGTCCTTCTTCTCTGGGTAGGTTGAAAATATTGTCCAATTTATCCTCAGTGTTACAGTTCCTACTGGGGCCTGCTGTATTTTTTCCCTTTTTCCTGTATCTTCCAGGAGATTTCTAGCCTATTGTCTCTCCGTCGCCATCTTTTTCACTCCCATCTTTGTTTATTTTATACAGGATTTCTCTTGTAAATGGAATTTCTCATCTCAGATGTGGTTTCTGTAGCTTTATTTTATCAAGGGATGGTGAGCATGTGGTGTAAGTGGAACCCTCATACATTGCTGGTGAGAGTGTGGCAAAGTACAGATAGATTGAGAAATAGTTTGAAAGTTTTGAGTAAGGTCACACCTACACTTACTGTATGAGTTTCCCATCCCACTTCTATGTATTTTTCCAATATACTTGAAAGCATATATCTATGCATCTACTTGGATGTACATAGACTTGCATGCTCAAAACAACTTTCTTCGTTATTGAAAATGACTCAGGTGACAGATAAATAAATTTTAGTATGTTCATGCATTGGTAATAATATATATAGTGACATGGAGAATCGCTAAAACTTGATAAGGGTAAGAAACCAGACAGAAAAGAATATAGATATATGATCCTTTTTTACTGAACCAGTAGAAAGTGAATCTGTGATTGTTTGGGATTGGCCTGGGGGAAAACTTCTGACTTCAGGAAAGAACTTTTTAGGGTAAAAGAAATGTCTAGTCTTATTGTACTATAAGTTACCTGGCTATGTGCACTTGCCCAATTCATCAAACTGTACACTTAAAAAGGGAGATTTTTATTGGCTATCATGTGTATGTTAAAAGCTGGTGAAGAAAAGCATTCTAGAGACAAAAGAATATGTGTTGAAAAGCACATTAAATAGAAAACTATTTTATAGTCAAATAAATTGACAATGGCTCAGCAATCTCAGGGATCTTAACATTTTACGAACATGGGAGCAGGTGTAAAATACCACCCTTCACCAGCCATCTGCACCTGCTTCTTATTTTAACTCAGAGAGGGCAATTGTGCATGAAGATACACCTTTTCTTTCAACCAGTTCTTATTTTTCATCATGATATTGTTTTGCTGACAACAAAACATAAATATTGCTGAGAAGTCAGGGAGAATTTCTTTATACAAGAACTGGAAGTGAAGAGATTGGACAGTTTGTATGTTTGATTAAGGAAAAATCCAACATCTTTACCACCACCAAAATGTGTTGAAGGAGAAACCCCTTGGCATGCATGCCTTAGAGTACTCAACACAGTCTATCAAGTTGAGTTGCCTTAGGTACCTTCTATTTATTCTTATAATAACCTCTGAGATAGCTATTATGATCCCCTTTACATAAATGATAAGAGAGAGACTGTTTGATAACAGTAGATTATCTCCAACGAGATTTGACCAAGATGGTATTCAAACTCAGTTATTACTAACTTCACTGCACTCAGCTAAAAAGTAAAAGGAATATGAAAGTGGAAGGGAAATATATCAGCATCTCTGTATGTCTATATCTGTGTCTAATCTCTTGTTTCTTAATCTGTTTTCTGTCTCTCATCCTGCGACTTTATTGGTATTGATTTTTATTATCTCTCTTCTATATGGAATCTCTTTATCTACTTGTAAATAGATATAGGAAAATCAAATGTTAAAAAAAAATTTGGACTATTCAATTTTACTAGAAAAAAGTTGAGAATGGCTTTGAGGGAAAAAATTTTGTCTTTGCAAAGGACAATTATTTTATCTTTAATTTAGCAAGATTAAATAATCATTCTAAAAACCTGCATTACTTAAAGCTATTATCAACATAGAGGCATATATTTCTATATATATAGAAA
Source organism: Galemys pyrenaicus (assembly GCA_019455555.1). NCBI lineage: Eukaryota > Metazoa > Chordata > Mammalia > Eulipotyphla > Talpidae > Galemys > Galemys pyrenaicus. The sequence continues at coordinate 3,223,673 of JAGFMF010011658.1, read as the reverse complement.
AAAAAAACACTTGGCTCAGGCTTGTCCATACCTTGCCCTCACCTCTCTGGTCTAACCATTGTGCTCAAGTAAAACTGAAGCTAATGGTTGAATTGATTTTAGACCCTAAGAACACAAAACAAAGAGGAAAAGCATTTTGAAATGTTTCCTGATACTTGCTTTTAAAGAAACAGCAGAGTCTGAAGATTTACCAATTAAACTTGAGCTGAACTCCAAGACCAGTTGGAGTTGGGAGACTCAAATATAGAGAAGGGGCCTATCCAGATGTGAGGGCCCTCCAAGAGAAATTAAAATCCTCACTTATTTGAAGAAAAGTCTCTTCATATTTCTTCATGTGAACTGCCTATAACAAGTCAATGAAATCAGACAAGTGCATATTCTTTGCACTGAACCTGTTCCTTAGCCAATAAGTTTAATGCCCTTGTTTTCAACCCTGTTCTCCAAAACCTATATATCTTATCCCCTTTCTTAATCAGGGAGGCAGATTTGAGTTTTTCTCGTGGCTCTTTACCAGGCTATTTACTATAAAGCTGATTTCTCAAAAAACCTGACGTCACAATTTGATCTGTACACATTGTTGTCTGGGCAACAACTCCATGGCTCAGAGACACGAGTTATCTGGACTTCTCTGATTTACCTCATGCTGTCTGTGGAGCATCCAGAGATTCAAAGCGCCTCTCCACACAGTGGCCAATGAAAGTGTTAGTGTATGAATGACCTCTCAGTCTCCTCATTCCTCATGGGGGATTGACACCTAAATACTTTTTACTTTGACCCAAGTTCTGTGAAGTTAACCGTGAGTAACCCATGGTAAGAACTTGTTTGAAGAGATAAATTCTTCCCTTCCCTATCTCTGTTCCCTGCTGCTTGTGTTTTCTGGTGTTATCTCCCAAACAACTAGTCAATAGCATTTTCTTCTCAAGGTATATTTCTGGAGGAACCCAAACTAAGATGGTCATGAGCTTGCTTGTGACTTCAGGATAGAAGAGAAGATGAAGGGTCTCGCGGCAGAGAAGAACTGCCTCTATTGGGCTGTTAAGTTCTCCAAGTGGGGCCTGTGGTGCTAATGAAATGCATTAGGAAGAAAGCACAGTGGAGGGACTTCCCTGATGTTGCAAGAGGTTAAGTCGCAGCACTATGAAACTATCTGCAGTCACTGCAGAACAAGTTCTATCCCTGGCCAGAGAGGTGACCCACATGGTGCAGCAGACCTCTCCTGTCTTGCCTGCTGCTCCTCTCAGCAGTGTATTTCAATCAGTCTGCCTGTTCTGGTCCCCACTGGTGAATCCTCTCATCCCCACCCCCACACCTCTGGCCTGTACCCCAGTTCTTCTACTCATAAATAAATAAATAAATAGATAGATAAATTTTTTAAAAAATCACAATAGAGACCAATATTCCTTCTCTAATTACTTCAACACAGCCAGATCCTTTCCTGGGTTGTGACTGATGGCTTTAATTATTTGGGAATCTGATAAAAGAGTTGGCTTAATTTTAGGGGTCATTATTGTATGAAAAATTACAACTTTTAACACTAGGATGATTCCCACAGCTGCTTTCTTGGTGCTCCTCTGTGAGGAACAACACAGCCAGTTCCTCTTGCTCACTCCCTCTAGGATGCATGACCACCGAGCAGAATAGCAGAGAGCAGCACTAACGTCTCTCTTGCTCTCCTCTCTCTTCTCTCTTTCTGCTCTCTTTCCTCTCTCTCCCTCTGAACATGAATATTCAGTGCCCTATTAAATTAAGTATGGAAGCTAGGAAGACAGTATTCATGCACATATTAGCACCCAACATGCTTTGCACCCTCAGGGGAGGTGGTGTCCTCCATCAGAATGAGGGGGAGGCTTCAGAGATTAGTTAGGACTTGGTACACTTGGGTTGAGGGAAGTGTATGAGGGTCTCTCCATGAACAACACTCTCTGCAGTGTACCCTTCCATCATTTGTTTCGGAATAAACCCTATTTGTTATTCGAATAACTGGTTGCTTTTGTTTGAAGTCAAAACTGAAATTACTCAGATGAGTGTGGTTTGAAAGTAAAGATCAGATGAGCACATACTCTGTGCCTAATGGTTTGTAGTCATGCTGCCTGTTTTGGATTTATGGTCTACGACTCATTTGCCATCTAATGAAGTTTCTTTTTTTTTTTTTTTTAAGATTTATTTATTTATGCATACAAGCACTGGGGTACAGGCCAGAGGTGTGGAGGGTGAGAGAATCCACCAGAGACTGAGCAGTGAGCAGAACAGACAGATCAACGGAAGTACACTGCTGAGGGGAGCAGCGGGCACAGCAGGAGAGGTCTGGCGTGCCATGTGGGTCCCCACCCTGGCTGGCAGCAGGGATCGAACTCGTGCTGCAGTGGCTGCGGTCTGCTTCATAGTGCGTTGCTTAACCCACTGCGCCAACAGGGAGGCCCTAATGAAGTTTCTTAATCTCCCTAGGCCTCAGTTTACTGACTGACAGTTTACATGTCTAAAGGGCATAATAGTAGTGAACACCATATATGCTTATTAGAAGAATTAAATAACAAACATACACTATTTAACAAACGCCTAGCATTTATTGAGCATTTGGTATTAGCTAATTGCTAATATTTTATCACTATCAAAGGGATGCCCCATCATTCCTCCCAGGACTTTTCTCTAGGAATCTCTCCCTTTCTTGCATCATCCTAGATGCTTGTTTCAATTATTCACTTTGACTACCAAGGCATGAGAGTTGGCAGGCTGTGTAATGAGTAATTTTCTTTCATTTAGCTTAGATTGCTGACAGTGTATTTCATTAACTTTTGCTCCAGTGTCTACAGATTGGGATTTCAGGTAAATTGTTTAAGGTCTGTGCTGGGACAATTTTTTAGTTGGACATATTTCTTTCTCAACTGGAAACTTGTAGTAAAAATGAAGCAGGTACCAGGAGTGATAAAAGTCTTCAAGTTGTCTGGAAGACTTTGCCAAGAGTCATTCTCTCTGCTTCTGCCTCTCTGTCTCAGTGTGGTTTCACTTACATAAGAAGAGTTTTGTTTCTTTTGTCCCTGGAAAGAAATGCATCTCTAGAAGGAGTGGAGGTGACAGTAGTATATAGTGTGTGGTGGATATACTGACAATGTGTCAAAGGAGATTGTGTCCTTGATGTGATATGCAAGTTTGCTTTTGAAGATAAAGACTGGAATACTAGAAAAAGATAAACTCATAAACTCATGAGGCTCCATGGATAGAGGTGGAAGGGATTGTGCTACGTGAGAAGTCAGAAGAAGAAAGAGAAGTTTTGGATTTTCACTTACATTTGGAATGTGAAGAAACCAAAAAAAGATTCAGATAAAGAGCCAGCTGAAACACTGACCATAGAGCTGAGGCATCCAAAAGGGAAGAGGGAAGGGAAAGAGAAAACCAGTTGGGTGGGAAGAGCACAAGGGACTAAGGTGATGGACTATGCAAAAATTAATAATGATTTAAGAAGTTACTTCATTTAAAAATAAGCACATTTGAAAAGAAAAAAAAAAGATTAACAAAGAGAGCCCCTGGCTGTGTTTGGGTGTGTAAATTATCTAAAGTGCTAAAAATGCTACCAAATAAATTTATAGAATAGATTCAAGTTTTCCACTGCATTTACCTTTTAAAAATATACTTAGTTACTTGACAACTTGAGTTAATTTCAGCAAAGTTAGATTCAAGGAACAAGTACCCTGTTCAAGGTTATTCTGGTGCTCACAAGTTGTTGTGAGTAGAGGTGATATTCTGCCTATAGGAAGGAGCAGCTCTTAGCAAATTAATTGATTGAAGGAGATACAAATTTATGAATGAATTAGATTCTGCTATGACATATGTCATTGAAGGTAATTAATTGGTCTTTGTTTTGGATTAATCATAGAAACATAGCCTGCATGGACTCCCGTTGTGAAATGATGAAATGTATGAAGGTAAAGGACAAATGAGGAAACCAACATTTAAAATTTAATATTGCACACTTAAGATTTAATTAATGAGATCATGTCATCGATAGCTAATGACCGGCTTTGACTGATTATACTGTGACTAATGCATTTGCTCAGACTTTGCTCCAGACTTCAGGGACTCATGGGATTCTTGCTGTGACACACATTTTTGATACATTTGTCACTCTGTATTTGAGGAGGATGCTGTTGGGGTGTATATAGGTATGTGAGTAGGCATGTGGGCATGCACATATTCTTTCCATGTTGTGATCATGTGGCTTTTTGTTTTTGACGCTTGAGGCTTTGATGATGATGATGATGGTGATGACTTTTGCATCCTTGTTTGTTTTTACACAGTGTAGGGTTTCTCCCCTCAGCTGTGGTCATTATAGTTTTTCCACCAGCAAAGCACCCATGATCCTCCACCATAGTCTATTGTGCTTTCCTCTCCATCCTGTTTTCTCCTTTTCCTCTCTCCCTCTGTCTCCCCTATGGGTGCAAGGGTAGATTATTGGTTGGCACATAGGGTTGTTCAGATTCAATAGCCTCAAGCATCTCATTTTATATAACCATGGCTGGCTCCCCTCTTTCTTCCATACTGGCAAACTGGCATCAAGACATCTTTAAGGAATGCTGTCCTATTTGAATCTTGCCCAGCACACAGCTGTTTGGATTTAAATGCAAGCAGAGAAGATATTTTCATGGTTCATATCATGGTGACTTATGTCTCAACAAGTGTTTCCCTTTTACGGACTGGAAGAAGGATGAAATTAAACTGCAGCCCCTTTATCAAGAGTGTGTATAATAAAGATGACAATTTTTTAAAAGATTTATTTATGCATTCAAGAGCTGGGGTACAGGCCAGAGGTGTGGGTGATGAGAAGATCCATTGGAGACAGAGTGGGGAGCAGAACAGGCAGACTGACTGAAACACACTGCAGAGGGGAGCAGCAGGTGAGGCAGAAAGAGGTCTGCTACGCCATATGGGTCCCCTCCCTGGCTGGCAGCAGGGCTCGAACCTGTGCTGCAGTGGCTGTGGTTTGCTTCATAGTGCGTTGCTTAACCCACTGCGCCACCAGGGAGGCCCCAAAGATGACAATTTTTAAGGAATAAGGATGAGTATCAAGAATAGTTTACTTTTGGGCCCCCTGGTGGCGCAGTGGGTTAAGCAACGCACTATGAAGCAAACTGCAGCCACTGCAGCAAGAGTTCGATCCCTGCTGCTGGCCAGGGAGGGGACCCACATGGTGCAGCAGACCTCTCCTGCTGTGCCCACTGCTCCCCTCAGCAGTGTACTTCTGTTGATCTGCCTGTTCTGCTCCCTGCTCTCTGTGGTGAATCCTCTCACCCCCCACACACCTCTGGCTGAACCCCAGTGCTTGTATGCATAAATAAATAAATCTTTAAAAAAAAAAAGAACAGTTTACTTTTATGATTATAATGCAATGTTACATCACAATTTTTTATAGACATCAGTAAAACATTAACAAAACTTAATAAGGGGAATCATTTATTTAAGTGATACATAAGTAAAAAGCTTCATGCTCCCTTCAATGAATGGTATTTCTCTTCTATCCTCCATTTTGGTCACTGAAGGACTGTCGTATTCCTCACGTAACCCCTGACATGCACCGGTCACCGGTGTCTAGCTAGAGAAACTTGTCTACTTTGGAGAAATCTACTTTGAGGTTGACATTTCATCACATAGCTTTTGGCGGTGACATATCCAAGTGTTAGTACCCTACAGACCTTTTGGGAAACCCACGAGGTGTTTGCTAGCAACCAAATGTGGCTAAGGACTCCCATTTTCTCTCCACTCCTGAATTTTGTGTTATGGGTCTTGTTTCATCATTTTCTTTGGCCTTAAGAGAAGCCAGTCTCCCATGAGGATGTGTTTGTTTACCGACATGATCTCTGTGTTCTAGCAGGTCTGCTAGCCTCCCAGCCAACACCCGAGCCCAGGAAAGGCTCAACACAGGCTTGTAGGTGGGAAACTAGGATAAGCCACCTGGTAAAGGCGATTGGGTTTTCATGCCAATGGAATGCTGACCTTGGGCTTGTATCAGACTGGACACGAACATTCTAGCTGGTGTTTTTAGTATCTGCCTTGCTTATTTGTTTCAGTTTGGTTCGGCTTGATGTGAAAAATATAGATTTATTTCTCACAGTTATGGAATCTGGAAAACCCAAGGTCAAGGTGCCAACAAGATGCCAGAAATACTGAGGCCTCTTCTCTTGGCTTGTAGGTGGCCGCCTTCTCTCTGTATATTCATATGACCCTTTTTATGCATGTGTGAGGACAGATGGGTGTCTTCTTACAAGGGAATGAACTATGAGAACCGAGTTAAGAAGTCATTCATGCTAATTAACCCCATCTCCAAATATCATCACATTTTGGGTCAGAGCTTAAAATATGACTTTGGGGAGGGGGCATTAACACTCAGTTCATAGCACCATTGTTTGCTTAGAAAGTGTTTTTAGGCAACTGCAGGAACTAAAACTTTTACCTGGGACTCTGGTTTAAAAAGGGTGGAGATGGAGGAGAGGCAGGAGTGGGATTTGGGAAAATTAAGGAAGTGACTTGTGCAGCATTAAAAAAGTCATCTCCAACTTAGTACATTCTTTTGCAAAACCCAGTTAGTGTGGAATACAGAATTTGAGAGAAAATCAAATTGCAATTAGAGAAGGTTAATAACTCATTCTGCCTCCAAAGAGCCGAGCACTTACAAATAAGTCTTTGAAAACCTACCACCTGATGGCTCACAGAAAGGCTAGTGAAAAGTTTAATTGCTTCATTTGTCACTCGTGTCTCCTATCCCCACTCTGTCCCCATCCTTTCTTCCTCTTGATTTGCCCTTCACTTTGCCTGACAGGCTCCTCTTTTTTCTCATTCTTGATTTCAGATACGTGTCATTCCTTCCTAGGGAGCAATGGGTAACTTGGTTTCTAAAAGGAAATGACATTTCTAACTGCTGCACCCTTGGGTGAATCTCTAGCAGGCTCCTCTGACTGAGTGTGTCCCTGTCGTCCCCTCCTCTCTCCACAGTACTGCCTCTGCCCAAGTCATCTCAGTGGGTGACATCACTGTCTCCTTGGTCAGCTATGTCATATTTTGGTTTGTTCCAGGATTCCTTTTATGGTTAATTTCTAGCTTTACAGTATTGTGGTCTCTGAAGATGCTTGATGTAATTTCTATTTCTGTATTTTCTGAGACTTGTTTTATGTCCTCATATATGATCTATTCTTAAAAATGTTGCATGTGCTCTATAGAAGAAACTGTACTCTTTAGGATTGGACTTTAGGATTGGAAAACTCTGTAAATGTCCGGTAAATCCATCTGATCTAAGGATTCCTTTAAGGCCTTTATTTATTTGTTAATTTTCTGTCTGACCTATCTCTGTATCAAAGGTACATTGAATTCTCTGACAACAACTGTATTTTTGTTGATATATTGTTTTAGGTCTGTTGATAGTTGCTTTATGTAACTAGGTGCTCTTATGCTTGGAGCAAAAATATTAGTAAGAGTTAAATCTTGGTTTAGTTGTTTCCTTGATCATTATATATATCCATTTTTGTTCCTGATTATCTTCTTTAGTTGAAAGTATAGTTTATTGACTATGAAAACAGAAGTTCCTGATTTACTCTCTCAGTTACTATTGTGTTTGTCCTTATTCTAGCCTATTATTTTTAGTTCATTTTAGTCTTTTGGTTTTAAATGGATCTTTTGTAAACAAAGTGTTTATTGATGGCTGGAATTTTTTTAAAAGATTTATTTATTTATGCATACAAGAGCTGGGGTACAGGCCAGAGTCCAGGGTGGTGAGAGGATTCACCAGAGACAGAGTGGGGAGCAGAACAGGCAGACCGACTGAAACACACTGCTGAGGGGAGCAGCGGGCAAGGCAGGAGAGGTCTGCTGCACCATGTGGGTCCCCTCCCTGGCTGGTGAGAGGGATTGAACTCATGCTGCAGTGGCTGCGGTTTGCTTCATAGTGTGTTGCTTACCCCACTGTGCCACCAGGGAAGCCCAATGGCTGGAACTTTTTCATCCATGTGGTTAGCCTATGTCTTTTTAATAGTGAATTCAGACCATCCACATTGGTGGATGGCCTTTAAGTGGCCACCAACCTTAATTCTTGAACTTCCTTGGGAAGTCCTGAGGCTGTATAGCTGGTTTTAAGTGTCTGAATTTTCCTAGGAGCGCAGATCAATCATTTGTTATAGTTGTTTTCAAGGGAGAGGGTGATTCCAGCCTCCTTACTCCATAGGTTGTGGGTAGAGTCCTCTTTTCCCTTTATATTTTATATTAAATAGTTCTAATTTGAATACTATAAATGTGTTTTGGAGTCTCTGGATGCTTTACTTTTTTGTTAAGAGTGTTAGTGTTTTTATGTAACAAGGCAATTTAAACTCAAACTGAAAAGTCATTTGGGTAGAGTGGGCAGTGGGTAGCAGCCGAGATCCTGGTTTAGATTGTTTGTAGTCTACACTGTTCATCAACAATTTAATAGACAGCCAAAGAACTTAGCAGAGTTTACACACTGCATTTGACTTCTGCATGTTCTGGTATTAGCCTTCCGAGGATTCACACTTTGTGATGACCTGGGCTCCTTCAGGCACGTCACTCTGGTTCCTCTGGCTAGAAAGGTGGTAGACCTTCCCAAGGGGTCTGGTTTCTTTATAAAATGATGACAGCAAATTTCCATAAATGAGACATTCATTTAATAATTGCCACTTCTTCCGTGTTTTGACTCCTCTCCAAAATCTGCCTGACTTTACTCACTCACAGCAACTTTCAGGTGTTACCTGCTAAATTTTTACCAAGTATAGAATTATTAACTGTTGAGCTTGTTAGGGTCTTAATTCTCTATACCATTGGTTTGTTTACTTTAGGGCTGTACTTATTTTATTTTAAGAAATGGTGTTGATTTGCCAATTTGTAATGGTCTTAACCCATGCTGATTTAGATGTTCCATGTGGTTGAGTTGAAGGGTAAGGAGTCAAATCCATGTTTATTTCTTTAAAAGTCTCCAGGCCATTCAAAGGCTATCTAGGATGAAGACTTGCCCTTAGTGATACCTAGTATTTATGAGCACTTTTCAGGTACTGGGCTCTATACGTGTACTTCACATGTTTTATCACATTGATTTCCATAGTCCCTCTTTCAAATCATGCTGAGAATCTATTATACAAAACCCAGCTTTGATAAGTAATTTACAAAATCCCAGATACTAAAATTCAACTACTTCATGAAACTATTTTGTTCCTTTTACCCAAGGCAACACTTAATTCTTTTCAAGTTCAAATTCAAAGAGAATCATTGCCCACCCCCGACAAGCCTTCCCTATAGGCCCCCTCAAATGCCCCCGACTTAGCACACTCATGACACAGTGAAAGTTGAATAAGACCCAATATCCTAGCATATAAGCAAAGGAAGAAGCTGGAGTTTGCAAAATACTCTAAATTCTGTGTCATACTTCTTTTCTACATTACACTTATTAATACATTTCTCAAAATAGAGGTGGTATATGAGAGCGAGAAGGGAGAGAGAATGATGAGGGAGCTTTTAGGCTGTGCCACTCGGGGTGAAGAAAAGAGTGTGAAGTTATCAGGATAAGGAGCTTGGGTGACTCCCTTGGTAAAAAGTCCCATTATTTCTACTGCTGAAGGATACACTCAAGGGAAAAATAATTCAAGATATTTTTTCATTCTGTACATAGGTGTGTGTGTTTGTAAATGCTTAAGAACCGTTTAGCAAAATGCTACCATGGGTTTAAGAATTTGTAATTCTGAAAAGCTGCAATTAAGACCTCCTGTGACTCATAAAATATGCAATAGGGGGTTTGAGCAAGGTGGAAAAATAAGAAGAAAAACTTGCGTTCTTCTTGGGAAAATTCACCGACGTATTTAATAATGAAATATAATACCTCCTTGGGGTAAAACTAAAATCCATTGTGCTGTGAAAGAATAGATCCATTTCATTTGTTTAGGTTCTTTGTTCTTTTTGTGTTTCCTATTAAATCTGCTCGAGGTTATGACCATTATTATAAATGTCTGAATGGTTGAGGAGAGGCATGAAGAACTGACTTCCCCAGTCAGATTTTAGAAGGTGAGATGTTTATACAAAAGGTTACTTCTCCCTCTTTGCTGTAAGAATATACTTTAATGTTCAAAAAATCAGTGGGAAACACTTTCCTTTTTTACCACCATTTTCCTCCTATTTTTGCAAACATTTATGTGTAGAGCTCTGTTTCTGGCCTTAATTGATTAGGTTTCTTTAATTGTCTCATTTGTGATCTTTTTTCAGGAGTGTTGTCATGACACAGGTCCCCTAGTGTTTAAGGATCATGTTATTCTTGCACACGTTTGGTGGGGTTGCTAGATGGAATACAGGATCCCAGCTAAATTGGAATTTCAGATGAACTACATTTAATTTTTTAGTGTAAATATAGTTATATACTATGCAATAGTTGATTCATCCTTACATTGAACATCTATTTGCTTCTTATTTAAAATTCATATTGAATTTTAGGCATCAAACCTTTTCATTAGTTCAATTTGGTTATACTAATTGATGGTTATTCTTATGCCGAGAGACGATAAGGTAGGGATGAGGTTTATAGTGAAGTCAGGCTCCTTGGGGAGGGTTTGGACTTGAAGAAACACACAATTATTTGAACTTCAATTGACCTTAAAATCATGCAGTTTTCATGGTACTTTAATAAACCTTTAAATAAAAAATTTAAATTGCACAGCAGCTGTGGACACGTAAGTGGAGCCAGGAGTGAACGATGATGACAAAGGGCACATATTGCTTGCTGGGTTCCAGGAGATTTATTTTTAATTATTATTTTTTAGATATATTGGGAGAAAGACAAAACCACATTATTTCAAATATCTTTTCCTGGATAAGAAAAACATAACCATGGCATTAGGAGATATCCCTTTAGCTCCCACCCAGGATTCCATGTTTCACAGAAGAGATGATCTGATTTAAGATAATGCCTGTTGTGCTACTTCAGTCTTCGGGAAGTTATTGTTTATCACTTGACAAGTTTCCTCTTCACTCTAAACCTCATCTACATGTTGATGGGCTGAAGTGTTTACTGTTTACACTTAACTCACAGTAAAAAACTTTTATCAACTTTCGAGAGGACACAAATAACAACTTACAGAACATAGTAAGTACAGAATACTAAAATAGCTATAGAGATGTGTAAATGGAACGTTTTGAAACAGAGCCTCTAGAAGACAGAATAAAATCGACAATACTCAGAAGTACCCTCTTAAAACTGCAGGTTACTTTCCTAAGCTGTCTCAGAGGTACATGAGGTCAGCATAAAAGGAACCGTTCATGATACATTTAATTTATATAATTAATAATATATATTTATAATATAAATGATATATTTGTAATATTAGTATAATTGCATATAATTAAATGATATAAAATATAAGTATACATATAATAGTAGATATACTATTTAATATAGTTGACAATATAAATTATATATGTGTGATTTATTTGATAGTTTATTTAATTTTCACCCTTAACAAGAATGTCAGATGATGAATTTGAGGTTTGGAAAAACTGATGCACAAAGAATTACACCCAAATGTTAGTACCTTTGAGATTGAGCCAAGAACTGTGTATGGTTCTTGAACTGTTGTACTCTATAGAACTTTTAAAAATCTTTTGACAGCAATAGATCTTCTTCATCTAGGATAGCTAAGGCACTGTACCTGCTGGCAACATTTTCTGGTTCACTTCAGGGGATTTTACAACTCCCGAAACCCTTGGTGTCTGTGTTAAGGACTCTTCCCCATCTTAGGGTCATTTTCTAAACTCTTGACTCCTTGTTAAGTTTCAAGAGTGGTAGATTCTGAATCCACCCATGTGCTACTAAGAGTGAAAGGTGGGGGCCTCCCTGGTGGCCTAGGGGTTAAGACTCAGAGCTATCACCACTATGGCCAAAGTTCAATCCCCGGCCAGGGAGCTTACCTACACAGCAGACCTTTCCTGTCTCACCCTCTGCTCCCGTCAGCAGAGTATTTCAGTAGATCTATGTGTTCTGCTTTTTGCTCTGTCTCTGATGAATCCTCTCACCCCCTGCACCTCTGGCCTACACCCCAGTTCTTTTATGTAAAAATAAAGAAAAGTTATCTACATAAAAGAGAGTAAAAGGTGGATTGGATTCAGGTATTCTGTATAGGTATTGAAGGTCATTTGTGAAATGATTTACCAACAGCATGACTAACACGGTTAATGCTCTCGATCTACAATGTCTGGAGCATAAACCTGGGAGATCTGAAAACCTCCCTGCTGGTATCTAGTAATAATTTTTCACAAAGCTTTTATCAGTCTGAAGTGAATTCTTCATGAAAATAACTTGAGAATCCACCTGCACTATAAAATTATGTCCTTGCACTGTTCTCCTGTGTCTCTTCGGTGATAAATAGGTACTCCTTTTTTAATAACGTGGTTGTGTTGCAAAGCAGGCAGCATCAAGAATGCAACTGTTGATGTCACATTTATAGGCTGATGTTGTCACATACCTAATGGTCACACTAAACAAAGTATGAACTTCTTTTAAACTGAGATTCCTTATCTTGAAAATACAACAACAGTACCGACTTTAAAGGCTATTATACTGATAAAACAATATATTTAAAGTACTTAGCAAAGCTTCTGAACATAGCAAGTTCTCAGTAAAGGTTAGCCAGTAATCGCAGTGGTTGATTATATCTATGTGTTTATAATACACAAAAGATACATATTTTTAATGAGGCTTCATTGACATAAAACATTGTATTTGCTTTAGGTGTGCAACACATGATTCAATATTTGTATATATTGTGAAATGATTCCACAACAGGTCTAGTTACCCTCTGGGCAGACATCATATATAACTGTTTTTTAATGGCAAAAGTATTTGGCAATCCTAGGTAGAGCCTCCAAATTGTCTTAAACCTAAACATCAAAGTATTGCTGTTTAGGGGGCATGAAAGAATCGAAGGGCATAAGAGAACAAGAAGGAGAGAAAAAGCATGGTGAGGGGAAAAAAGGTAGTCTGATTTTTCCATTCCTCTCCCACTTCTACTACCAAGCAGTTTCTTTGCCTAGAGGAAGGGACAAGGATAGTAACTTTAAATGCATTGAATTTTGGAGTTGGTTTGCCTGGTGTTAATTTCTGTCTTCCCTACTGGACTGCCAGTTTTACCAGAACAATGATCTAGTGTATTTTGTTTGCTGCTTCATCCACAACATTTATAATTATGCATGGCACAATACTATCCAAATTTGGTGAATTAATGAACAAAGCCAAAGTCGATGAATCAAATGAAGTGCCAAGTGCCCTTTGCATGAGTGTGTCCATCATGTGGACTTTCAGTCTTCCCTTGCACCAGGGGACCTGTCAGACTAGGGACTGCCTCTGTCTAAGCTAGTCCAGAAGGAATCACCAGGTGGCTGCTGGTAGCTTCTCCCCTTTAGCTTGTGCACAACACAAAAAGAGCCTAAAGCAGCACAAAGAACAGTTCAGTTAGACTCTCTCCCTCCCTACTCTTTTCTCCTTAGGAACACAGCTTCCAGAATGACCGAACTCAATAATTCACCAGCCATGGGTAACTGTTTGCAATTGGTTTTTAATATCAGTTAGCTGCCAACTATAGTATTAAAAGATATTTGTCTTTATTCAAGTGGAGGGAAGAACTTTATCTTGGATTAATGTTTAACAGTGACATGAAAGACACAGTTATTGGCTGTGGTTTAAAATAGCTCTGTTTATGAGTGAGAGTAATGCTATGCCCACTTCAAGGACTAAACTGCTTCTTAATAAGTCTGTTGAGTATGTGGAGGTTGTATTTCTTTGATCATCATCAAGGAAAATACATCTATGTCTTAAGATGTTCTCTGAGGAAACAGGCCACATCCAAACACTATAATCCAAACAAGTGATGAGGAGTAGATGTCATCAGAGCTGAAAGTACAGCAGCAGTCTGCCTGCCTCCCATAGGCCCAGCGAATGGAGGCCTTCACACCGAGGGCCTTTGTGCTTCTTGTCTGTTCTTACCTCATTCACATTGACTCTAAGAGCTAACTATTGGTCTGCTAGACTTAAATGGCCTGCTTGGCCACCATTTTGGTTTCATGCAGTTCTGCCCTCCAGTACAAGGTCAGAACAGCCCAATTAGTTATATGACTTAAAAATAGATACCGCACCCTACAAGGCTCAAATTAAGCAAGAGCAGGATGCTTGTGCTCTCTGAGATAATGGACATACATCGCGAGGTATGACTGGAGGCGTTTAGGGGCCCATTGACTGGTGTATAACTGTGTGTCCCAGAGACTGATCAGTGGAATGCCTTGTCAATAAGACTGAACCCACAGCTGGGGGCCCAGGGTATGGTTTCAATTACAACACTGAGTCATCAAGTAGGTAAAATATATTTGACCAGCAGACTCATGTCCCTCTGAAGCCCTAGATGAGGTAAGCACATTTTCAGTTTCACCACCTTTTCCCTCTTTTTTTCTCCTATCCTACATAATTGATGCTGTATGATTATTCTGTCAATAAGAAGGCCAGGATCTTGCTTGTTCAGCAGCATCCTGCATTGTGTAGTCTGCTCTACAACTCCTGTTTCCTTATCAGTGTAGTGTTGCTGATGCAACAACTAACACCATTGTTCACACCAACAAATCATTCCCCAAAACAGCAAGCAGAAAAGAGACTATCCAGATTCTAACCCCAAATCAACAAAATACTGAATTTGTCATCCATAAAAGGTATTTATCAGATCCATAGTTCTTAGACTTGCATTCTTACTGTTTATACATAAAAATAGGAGTATTAGATGTCGATGTAGAAGAGAAAAGGGAACATTCTATTTTTCGATTTAATAAGCTAGCAGAGAGCATAAATTGGAGACATGTATTTGGTAAATATTATTTTTTCCCCATAAGAATGATTTAATTTCAAAATATCTTTGAAACTTGCAAACACACTGGTAAGTAAGTCACTCTCTGTTTGCTTTCAGAAGTAATATCTTTGGTCAGTAAGAGACAAAGAATTTGAAAATCAAAATTCATATTTGATCTCTGCAGGAAAAGCATATGTAAACAGGTTAGGAGAGAGTCCAGACTCTTTAGGATTCTACTCAACATCCTTTTTATAGACCAGAGAGCTCATTCACAGTAGGGAAGGGGAAAGAGAAGGCACATTGCTACGCTAAGAAGAGGAAGACAGAACTTAAGCAACTTCTCTTTCCCTTCAGCATTTGCAACAACGTGGATGGCCCTAGGGGACATTGCAATAAGTTTAATAAACTAGACAGAGGAAGACAAATAAGGTAAGATCTCACTTATATGGGAATCTAAAGCATGAACTCATAGAACCAGATAGTAGAATGAAATTCTGGGAGCTGGGCATGGGGAGAATGGGTAGATCATGGCCAAAGGGTATCAAGTTTCATTTACAAGATACATTAATTCTAGGCATCTAATAAATAATTTTTTATAGTTAATAATATTGTATTTTACACTTGAAATTCCTAACAGAGCAAATAGAAGGTGTTCTCACCACACATACACAGAAAGATATAGTTATGGGAATTATGGATGTTAATTGACTTGATTTTGGTAATAAAATTGGGGAAAAAATCAGTGGTCATTATAATACCTAAGGCAGCAAAACAAAAGTGCTATGTTATTTGTTTTGAAAAGAAATCTAAAATTATACAGTACAAAGTATTAGCAGCACTTATATCTTAGTGACAACTGTGAGGATGTTTGTTTTCTTTTTGTTTATTTTATATTCCACTTTTTTTTCAGTGACTTGAAATTATTTAGGTCTAAAAAATTAAATTTTGCCTATTAAACCATATAAAAAGAGAATCCTATTCACTGCCTCTGCCCAAATATTAAAAAATTTTGAGCTGATACCTGGATGGGTGGGTCTCAAAGTTTAAAAAAACTGAAGACTTTCAAGCAGGGAAGGAGTAAAATTAAAATATTTGGAAACATTAATGAAATTATTGCGTCTTTTCCCTGTAGTGACATATGCTGTATCATTTTAGGGTTATTATAACATGTGTTGGGGAAAAATAAATTGGTACAATTACATTTAAATGGTGCCAACATCTGTTGGCTATTTCAGCCTTCACCTCTGAATAATATTAGTAGGGGAAATTAGTCTTTTGCTGTAATTTTTATAAAGTAGTCCCTCATCTGCAACTTTCAAGCACCTGGGGATCACCACTTGAACAGAGATTATTTCCCTTATTAAATGATGTATTACTTTTATAATTGCTTGTACATCCCTAATAAAGAAGGCTCTTATAGTACTGACATGATAAAGCAAATCTGTTAATAAGTAAGTATAATTCTGTACACTTATTAGATTGGAAGGTATTGGAACAACCACAAAATGTTAAGTACTGTCAAAACCGTATTGCCAGACCAATCAATTTCTGTATGAAGTTTTGTTATTTCTGTAATTAGTGTGAGCAATGCTGACTGTTCTTGAATAGCATAGGTGCACAAGAAGGTAGAGGGAAAAATGATGGAAGGAAGATGGATTATGTAACTTATTTCTCAATTACAGCAGGCATTTTGAATAGAGATATTTCCATGATATTTTTTAAATGGTTCAGTTTGCAGCTATGTTTATTGTTTTAATAAGTAAACATATAACTGCATTAGGCTGGCAATAATATAAATATAGCAACATTAGTTACTCATCTCCACTTATAACATGTAAGCCCCAAATAGAACTCCAAGAAGATATATTATGTACGATGGAACTGAAGGGAATACCTGTGGGATGGAGATATTAGAATGAAATTCTGGGGGCTGGGCAAGGGGAGAATGGGTAGATCATGGCCAAAGGGTACCAAGTTTCATCTACAAGATACATAAATTCTAGGCATCTAGGTTGCTTCCTAACACACAGTGTAAGGCAAGGTACCATCCAGAATGCAGATGGATGGTAAAATTAAGGCATCCTGCTTTAGATACTTTCTCCAATCCAGAGTACCACAGGCTGAAGAGCAGACACCTGAACAGTCTCTGGTGCTGTAAGGAAAGCTTTAAAATCTCCAGCATTTGGATTAGGAGAGTGGTCTTTATTCCAAGCAAGCAGCTGCTCTGGTAAATTCTAACAGCATCTCCATTAGTAGGGGTGGTACTGGATATAGAATGAATCAATCAATCCATCATTCAAATAATCAGTATTTAAGTATGGAATACATATTATTTTCACCAGATACAAACCCCAATTTATTAACTCTATCTAGGGCTTTGATAGAGAGTTCAGAGAGAAGAGGATGTTGTTTCTGAACAAAATCAGAAGAAATTAAATGTTTATTATGAAAATAACAGTTTGGCAAACTGACAAATGGAGATTTTGAACTGAGTATGTGGGTCTAGGATTTACACAAGGGATGAGCTGGAATGAAGTTTACAACAGATAAGGAGGTCTTTAACTTCAGCCATGTTTTCTTGTTGGTGATGCTGGAGAGATTTTCTCATCATTTGGACTGTCAGAGTAGGTGTGGTAGATATTTCCTGTCCAGTTTCAGGGCTCAGTTGTGTGTTAGGTTAATGGATCTTACTGTTGTTTAACATTATGACAACATGAGAAACAGTGGATACCCCTTTAATTGTTAAGCTATGTTGGCGGTTTGAATTCGGAGGAGAATATTTACAAGAAATAAGAGGTGACAGACTCTCAGGATTTTAAATTGTATGTGCATTTATAAGCATATGCTGTATTGTCTATTATTATGCATGTAAATATCTTTGAAGTATGTATTGAATGTCCTAGGTTTGCTTTGATTGGGGTAGAGAAAGAATATCATTTCAAGTTTCTTCAATTAGGGATTATTAGGAAGCTATTTGCTGGAATCTGAAACTGTTGTCACTTAGCAAGAGCAATAACCATTAAGAGACCATTGCCACTGCTTGTTTCCAGAACCAGATTTCACATCTCCAGACCTGGTTGATGAGCATCATAAAGGTAAATGGAACGTACATGGGCCCTCAGTCCTGGGGTGTATAGCCTGGAGATGGAGCTAGAATTAGCCAATTACTCATTTGCAGGTATAGTCAGAACTGTTATGGATATTACAAAGGGAAAATTCCTGGTTTTATGAAAGCTTTTTTTTTTTTTAACCTAGTGAAAGGATAAGGAATTAGAGAGCTCACAATCTAATTAACAATCACAACTACAAAGGAACCAGCTTGGTCATCTGCATGTTGCACAAAGGGTTTTTTTGTTTTGTTTTGTTTTGTTTTTTGAAACCTCTTCCTTTCCTTGTGGTCAATGGTGTATACCATTTCTGGAAAAAGGAAGGCATCCACCAGTGACTCATCTGCAGCAACTCCAATTCCAAATGCCTAACCTTCTTTTCTGCATTAATGTTGGCAGGGATTTATTGTATCTTTGGGCCAGAGAATATATATATATATATATAAGCGCCCATATATTAGCTTTTGAGAATAGACAGTATTTTCTGCTTTGCTCAGCCTACACTGACTAATGGGGACCTTAATATCTCCAGAAGCTTTCCTCAAAGTTAAAACCTAGGAAAATTCATGTTATATGAATTGAATGTGGGAGGACTCCTGTTATGAGAGTCCTAGACTTTTTCATAATGGGCCTCTCACTACCCTCAGAGTGTGCTGCAGAAAATTAGACACACTTCAGTGCACATCTTATTTGTATGGCAACAACACTCTAAAGTTATAGAAAAAAATTTTTTTTCTGATGTGGAATTTGCTTTCTCTCTGTTTGGATTTTAGATATCTATATAATAAGTTAGAAGAGGCAGTTTTCCTAAAAGTACTTTTCTTATGTTTGCTTTTCTTCCATGTGATGGTCTAAGTTGTATTCCTCCCCCAGATTCACATGTTGAAGTTCTAACACCTAGAATATCAGAATGGGATTGTATTTGCAGATAGGATTTTGAAATGTCAATTAAATTAAAGTGAAGTTTTCAAATGGGCCCTTATCCAGTATGAGTGGCGTCTTTATAAAGGGAGGCAATTTGGACACAATTACAACAGTCTTTGAGTCATTTTCTTCACCCCAGTATTTTTTTCCTGTTTGATATAAGCTGCTGTTGCAGGTATGAGGTGATATCTCAATGTGGTTTGGGTTTGCGTGTCCCTGATGATGTTGAGATTTTTCTCACATACCTCTTGGCCATCTCTATGTCTTCCTTGTCAAAGTGTCTATTCAGATATTTTACCAATTTTCTGGTTGTGTTATTAGTTTTTTGTTGTGTTATCTGAGTTCTTCCTACATTTTAGAAATTAACCCCTTGTTAGACATACAATGTGAAAAATATTTTCTCCCAGTCTGTAGATTGCTTTTTAATTTTTGTCGTGCTTTCTTTTGCTGTACAAAATATTTTTAGTTTGATGTAGTCACATTTATTTAGTTTTGTCTTTGTTTCCTTTGTGACTGTGTTTGAGTCCCCAAAAATATTTCTGAGGTTGATATCCATGGGTATATCACCTATGTTTTCATTTGTTAATGTTTTCAAATATTATGTCTAAGTACTTTATCTATTTTGAATTTATTTTTTGTGTTGGTATTAAATAACAATCTAGTTGTTTGTTTTTGCATATGGCTGTCCAGGTTTCCATCACCATTTATTGAAGAGCCTTCCTTTTCATTGTATGGTCTTGGCTCTTTTGTCACAAAGTAACTTTCCTTAGATGTCCAGGATTACTTCTGGACTTTCCATTCTATTCCATTTCTTTGTTTGTGTTTATGGCAATGCCATATTGTTTGGATTGCTATAGCCTTGTAGTATAGTTTAATGCCAGGGTGCATGATACATCTATTTTACTTTGGATCATTTTGTGGTTCTTTTTGAGGTCTTTTGTGGCTCCATACAAAGTTTAGAATTGTTTGTTCTATTTCCTTCAAACATTACTATTGGGATTTGAAGGGAATTTCACCAAACTTATAATTGCTTTAGGTATTATGAGCATTTTAGCAATTTTATTCAACCAATCTATGAACACAGGATATCTTTCCATTTCCTTATATTTTCAATTTCTTTCAAAATGCCACATAGACCTCATTGTCTAAGTCCTTCACTTTCTTTGTTAAGTTTATTCAAGGTATTTTTGATGTAATTTAAATGGAATTGTTTTTTTAATTTCTTCTAATCCATGGTTTGCAAATAAAAGTACAACATATTTTTTTGCATATTGATTTTGTATCCTACAATCTTATTATGTTAATTTATCATGTCTAATTATATTTTGGTATATAGTCTTTTGAATTTTATTATCATGTCTTCTGCAAATATTGATACTTTTTCTCTTCCTACTCCCTCCAGTTTGAACTCCTTTACATCTTTTTCTTACTTAATTTGCTTTGGTTAGGACTTTCAAAACTATGCTGACAAGTAATGGTGAGAGTTCATATCCTGTCTTGTTCCTGGTCTTAGGGGAAATGCTTTCAGTATTTCAGAGTTGAGTATCATTTTAGCTGTGGAGTTAACATCTATAGCCTTAACTATGTTGACGTATGTTTTTTTCTATTCTCATTTTATTGAGTTTTCATCGTAAACAGGTGTTGAATCTTGTCAAGTTATTTTTGTAGCATTAGTACAACATGAAATTTTGATTTTAGTGGAATATTCTTTTGATGGGTCAAGTTAGAAGATTGTTAAGATACATCCATTGTTTTAGTGATGTGGAGATCACAAATGCTGTTTGTGATGGAGGAAAACCACAAGTGCTGAAGAGGTGGGGAAAGGAGAAAACTCTTCTGAAATTCTGTTGTAAAAAGATGGAGTGTGAGAGAGAAACAGCTGGGTGAATTTACCACAATGATAAGTATTCTTGACTTCTGACACTGAAATTCTAGATTTCTATGTCTGTATTCTCTGCTTCACAAAAACACATTGATTAGACTTTAGGTCATTACAGAGACAGCTTCAGCTTCCTACTTTAGCTCAGGACATATTTTTTCATTTGAAAACTTTTTAACAGTGAAATTCCACATAAGCAATTATTCATCTCATCATCATATTCATTTTATCTCAGTTATTCATTTTGGCAATTATTTCATCTCATTAAAGGAGCTACAATCTCCTCATGTGCCACAGTCAGGCTCTGTTGGGAGGGTTTCAAAGATGAAAAGAGATAATATTCTACAACCCACACAAAGTCTTTATTTTTGTAAACTAAAGCACAGTCATGGGAAATGTCTTCCTATGAACAAGTGATGTTTCTGTTAATAGAGCTTCATTCAAAAACAATAAATTCCTTCCCTTACATGGCAAGCGATGAGAATGGTTCTATTTTCCTAATAGCTTGTTTCATTAACTACGACGGTTTAATTTCTCTAGTATTAACTCAGTGATCTAGACACTAGGATAAACATAAACTCCTTGGGATATATATTTAATTAGAATTCCTCCAAACCTTTTTCTCTAAGTCTTCTTTGATTTTTATTGAATACTAGTTATATTAAACACTGCGGTCACTTGTCACTTATTAGTGTGGGTAATTTAGTAGCTAACAAATGAAGTTCACAGCTTTCTGAGAAATACATAAGATTAGCAGTTGACACTGAGGGTGCAACTGGCACCCCTCAATAGGCTGAGAAAAAATGTTTTTCCATATGTCCTGGGTAAAGAAATAAAAATAGAAAGTCTCGGGGGAAAATCTTGATGGGTATTGAATACACAAAAGAGAGACTTGTAATGGCAGTAGAATTAATTTAGTAAGTAATCATAAATGAATTCAAACTTTTATTTATCAACTGCTCATGATTATGATGTCCTATGCTGTTATGTGTAATCTTACCTCATTTAAACTCTTCAATAGCTCTATGAATTGGGCAAATTTCTTAGTTTTCATGAACTTCAGTCTATAAATCTGCAACTTGATGATAAGTCAATTTAAAGTGAGAAAAGTAAATTTGCAAACTGATTCCAGATTGCTACTTTTAATTAACATAGAGTAACCAGAATTTACCTATTCTTAAACCTGAAATCATCAAAAATACCAGGCAACATGGTTAAAACAACAGTTTACAAGAAATTGGTAGGGTGATCAACCATCTCAATTTAAAAATATAGATTAAGTGGAAGTATTTTTTTTCAACAAATCAGTCAGAATAATTGGATATCTTCATGGCCCCCCCCCCCCCAATCAATGTCTTTAACTTTGGCATAGTGGAAGATTTTTAGATCCAGTATCAAAAGCATGATCCATTAAAAAATGCTAATCTGTACTTCATCAAGACCAAAAAAAATTTTGCTTTTTAAAATGCACTGTTAAGATAATGAAGACAAGTTGTTGACTGGGAGAAAATACTTGTAAAACACACACTAGACACATAAAGAAAGCTGAAAACTCACAATAAAAAAACATAGGGTTCAATTACAAATTAGAAAATAATTTAATAGAAACTACTTAGGTAAACAGTAGGTACAAAGATGACCATCAGCTTAGTCAATAAGATACTTATATATGTCTACTAGAATTGATAAAAGTCTTTGCCTGCTGGTAAGACACCATGATTCCCCCACTGGTTTTCCCAGATTGGGGCTCATCTATTGCACTCTAGATGTGCTAAAATTTGTGATTACCCCAAATGTGGGAAACTCAACTTCACATTTGGTGGTGAACTGCATTTACCACATACAAACTAAGAATTGCTAAACTTAAAAAGTCCACCCATATCAATTATTGGAGGGAGTATGGAGAAGCTGGAATTCTTATACACTACTGGTGGGAATGAATGGTAATAACCACCATGACACACAGTTTGAAAGTTTCTTTAGAAGTTAAGTAGTTGTGATTCATATCTAAAATTGCTGATGCTGCAGTCTGTGCTGACGCATGCTCTGCCTACCTTTCCTGGTGATATCTAATTATATTTAATGCACAACAAATAGCACAAAGTTAGTTTCTCATACACTCAAGACTTAGTTCTCAAATACACATACTCAGTGTACTTGGGCATATGATGTGCTTCTTGTACAAGGCTTCAGGCTTAGCATAAAACAAAACACCCTGTAGGGTAAATTATTTTGAGCCTACGGGATATTTGAGGAGTTGGAATACATGGAAACCAACCAATCAGTTCCTCAGTGACCCTAGAGGCAGGGGAGAAGCCAGTACTGACAATAATTCCTGTTCCTGAGCTCTAGATCATTATCCGCCTCTAGTGAACTATATGTGAAGTTGGCAGAATTTTAAGGGGAAACCACATACAGATATTGAAGGATTATTGATACACACTTTGTATTTTAGTGTGTGGGGAAGCAAACCACTGAAAATTGTTTAAGAGGTCAAACTTGCATTCTCTGTCAGACAAATCCTTTGGGATTGAGGTCATGAGCAAACTGTTTTTAGGTCTTCCCCAGAGTAAATAAGTCACTGGTTGTTAGAGATTTTTAGACATTTGAGTTGTCTCCTTTGTAAGTCTTTAATAGGGATGGGAGTCTGGCTGCATTAGCACATGCTAATTCTCCTCATTTCGCATATAATTCCTGGCATGAGTGATGCCATGCATGTTGTACCCTTTTGAAAAGTGAACGAGTAGTTATATTTTCTATAAAACTGGATTTCATGGTGCAATGAGAGAAGAAATAAATCTCTCCATCTTGATGACAGCCTGTGCAACTGAAACCAGGGGATATAGATGACTTGGAGAAAATGAAATCTCATGGTCTTTGACAGAATGATTATTATCCTCTGTCAACTTACATTGTCTTTTCACAAAAATCACTTATTACAATTCATGCAGATATTAATTTTGCCATCAAATATCACTTAGGAAAACATTAACAATTTAGAAGCTCTTATATTAAAATTAGCTTAAATGACTATTTCAATAAATGCATGAGATGCCATAACCATATAGCCTTTTCATTCTGAGAGGTTTGTATAATTGCTTCAGCTCAGAGCATTGGCGAGAACAAGGGGTTCCAACTAATAACACAGTGTCTGGGATTTGGAAGCCAGGGAGACAACAGCAACCTTGAAAGTAGTTTACGAGGTACAGTGACTTTTCAACAGAGAATTTTCTTCTCAGCAATAGTTTTAACTTTTAATGTCTTTTTGAAACTTAAATGAAAAAAATCGTAGTTTTGCAAAGACTTCAGTATTTGGCTAATGTTTTCTGGTAAGGAAAAATGTATTTTTGATAACAGTAAGTGACATTTATTAAGAAGTCACCAGAACTGTCTTAGGTACTTTTATACTTACTGCTCAATGCAATCCCTTAATTACAACATAGGAAATGAGTAGAATCATCATCTTTATTTTAGACAGGTGCAAATGGAAGCACAGGTTAATCAAATTAAGTCACTTGATTAAAGTCACACAACAAGGCATATAATGATTGCAACCAGTGCATTTTACCACTTCCTGTTTATCAGTTACTAAGATCTTGCACTTGGGTCTCATGTAAGTTTTTTCTTTTTTTTTGATTCTCACAACAAATGAGGTAGACTTTATCATTTTATAAATAATTCCACTAGGCTCATAGTAATTAACTAAGGTGTACAGAATCATCCTGTTAGTGAAATTTTCAACCTTGTAGTGAGTTAAATCTCAGGATGTTAAAGAGTATTTAGTTTTGGTTATTTCTCTGGAGTCAAATTTTTATGTTTTCAGTGACTCTGCATTTCTGAATCATCTTAGCATACACAAAGCCTTGTGAGGGTAGAAGCATTTGATGGGCACTGGTAGGGAATTTTCCAGCCTTTAGGATTAAACACATAGATCTAATACAAAAGAGAACTTGTCTCTATCTTGGTTTATCTTCACAAAGAAAAAATTCTCCTGTCCTGAATCTGATTGCATAGAACTGACATGTGAAGTGCTATAATTTATCTGTTTCATCTTCAAGTTGTTCAAGAGTTTAAATCTTTGTTCCAATAGGAGATAAAAATAAATTCAGTGCTAGACTGCTTATGTTAATGCCTTATCTTAATCACTGTAGAGTTGGAAACTTTTCTTAGAGCCGAGAAGCCTATAGGAAAGATTTGGTTGTATTTTTAAAGTGTATTTATAGTAATAACAATAATTATGTAGTTGCTGTCATTCTTTAGAACTGTATGTAAGTATTTTAATTAACCTTCACTGTATGTAGGACATGTTCTACCATAATCTCCCTTCCTTGTGAGAATGTCCCAGAATCTCCCCTCCTTGTGAGAGTCTTCAGAATCTCTCCTCTTTGTGAGAGTCTCCCAGAATCTCCCCTCCTTGTGAGAGTCTCCCAGAATCTGCCCTCCTTGTGAGAGTCTCCCAGAATCTCCCCTCCTTGTGAGAGTCTCCCAGAATCTCCCTGCCTTGCGAGAGTCTCCCAGAATCACCTTTCCTTGTGAGAGCCTCCCAGAATCTCCCTTTCTTGGGAGAGTCACTCAGAATCTCTCTTCCTTGTGAGAGGATCCCAGAATCTCAACTCCTTGTGAGAGTCTCCAGAATCTCCCTTCCTTGTGAGAGTCTCCCAGAATCTCCCTTTCTTGGGAGAGTCACCCAGAATCTCTCTTCCTTGTGAGAGTCTTCCAGAATCTCCCTTCCTGGTGAAAGTTTCCCAGAATCTCCCTTCCTTGTGAGTCTCCCAGAATCACCTTTCCTTGTGAGAGTCTCCCAGAACCTCCCTTCCTTGTAAGAGTGTGCTAGAATCTCTCTTCCCTGTGAGTCTCCAGGAATCTCCATTCCTTGTGAGAGTCTCAAAAATCTCTCTTTTGTGAGTATCCCAGAATTTCCCCTCCTTGCAAGGGTCTCCCAGAATCTCCCTTCCTTGTGAGAGTCTCTCAGAATCTCCCTTTGTTCTCAGTCTCCCAGAATCTCCATTCCATCTCAGTCTCCCAGAATCTCCCTTTTGTGAGTCTCCCAGAATATCCCCTCCTTGTGAGAGTCTCCCAGAAACTTCCTTCCCTGTGAGAGCTTACCAAAATCTCCCTTCCTTGTGAGAGTCTCCCAGAATCTCTTCCTGGTGAGAGTCTCCCATAACTCCCTCCCTTTTCAGTCTCCCAGAATCTCCCTTCCTTGTGAGTCTCCCAGAAACTCCCTTCCTTGTGAGAGTCTCCCAGAATATCCCCTCCTTGTCAGAATCTCCCTGAAACTTCCTTCCTTGTGTGTGTCTACCAGAATCTCTCTCCTCAGTCTCCCAGAATCTCCATTCCTTCTCAGTCTCCCAGAATCTGCCCTCCTTGTGAGAGTCTCCCAAAATCTCCATTCCTTGGGAGAGTCACCCAGAATCTCTCTTCCTTGTGAGAGTCTCCCAGAATCTCCCCTCCTTGTGAGAGTCTCCCAGAATCTCTCTTCCTTGGGAGAGTCACCCAGAATCTCTCTTCCTTGTGAGAATGTCCCAGAATCTCCCCTCCTTGTGAGAGTCTTCAGAATCTCTCCTCTTTGTGAGAGTCTCCCAGAATCTCCCCTCCTTGTGAGTCTCTCCAAGAATCTTCCTTCCTTGTGCTATTCTTTCAGAATATCTCCTCCTTGTGAGAATCTACTGGAATCTTCCATCCTTGCAAGAGTCACCCAGAATCTCTCTTCCTTGTAAGAGTCTCCCAGAATCTCTCCTCCTTGCAAGTCTTTCAGAATCTCCTCTCCTTGAAAGAACTTCCTTCATTGTGAGAGTTTCCCAGAATCTCCTATCCTTGTGGGATTCCTCCAGAATCTCCCTTCCTTGTGAGAGTCTTCCAGAATCTGTCTATTTTGATATCCCAGAATTTCCCTTCCTTGTGAGAATCGCCCAGAATCTCCCTTCCTTCTCAGTCTCCAAGAAACTCTCTTCCTTGTAAGAGTCTCCCAGAATCTCCCTTCCTTCTCAGTCTCCCAGAATCTCCCTTTTGTGAGTCTCCCATAATCTCCTTTCCTTGCGAGAGTCTCCCAGAATCTCTCTTCCTTGTGAGAGTCTCTCAAAATCTCCCCTCCTTGTGAGTCTCTGCCAGAATATGCCCTCCTTGTGAGAGTCTCCCAGAATCTCCTTTCCTTCTCAGTCTCCCAGAACCTGTT
Organism: Galemys pyrenaicus; assembly: GCA_019455555.1. NCBI lineage: Eukaryota > Metazoa > Chordata > Mammalia > Eulipotyphla > Talpidae > Galemys > Galemys pyrenaicus. Next base: position 3,196,733 of record JAGFMF010011658.1, on the reverse strand, counting down.
GCATCCATTTTTTTAGGCACAGGAAGTGAGAAGCAACTAGAGGTCATAGAGACTTAAATATAATTGCTGAAGGCCACACAGTTAGTGAGGGCCAGCACCACTGGCTCTTCTATGGGCACTACTACTGGGCATGGTAATTACATCTTTCAATTTATAACAACAATGAAGAGCAACTCAAAGAACTTAAATATGTGCTAGAAGTAGAAGCAGTGGGTGGAACATTGAAGGGTTTTGAGTTCTAATATGAGAGCACAGTAAATTAAAAACAAGTGTGTGTTTGCACATGTGTGCATGCATGTGAGTGTACATGTGGTAAACATGTGTGTGTATGCCTCGGCATACATGTGTGTGCTTGTGTTTGTGTGGAAAGAGGGAAAGAGAGAGGATTTCTCTGACTTAGGAGAAAAATACTCAGAGAACATGAGCCACAGCAAAGGAGAGCTTTTAACGGTGTAAAATAGTTTTTGCCATATGGGAAACCCATATGATTTAAATCAAAATGTTGTTTGCCATAGTGGAAAACCATGTGAAGCTTAGTTCCATCACTTCCAGCTGTGAACTTGGATTGGACAGGTTGTCTAGAAGAGATAATACTGTTTTCCTGTAGATGTTAATGAGACAATGTGGATAAAACTCTTAGGAGCCTTTGATAAACCTCTTATGCTGTTACTTTGTTCTGATGAAAATAATAATAATATGCAAGCCCAAGTCAGTAGGGCAGGGTAATGTCAAATACTTAAATGCACAAATGTGCGAGAGAAATTAAATATTCTTTTCTGGTACTGGTATATAGAAACAAATTTTGAGTTAATTTCAAGCCTGACTTTAATCAGGGCTGACCATAGGGCACAGTTTTGTTTGAGAATGTGTGAATTTTCTGTCATTGGGGAGATTCAAAGACATTGTGATTGCTTGGATAATACATAGGAGATTCAAGCACTAGGTCAACATTAGTTTAGGAAAACTATAAGGTTACTTAAAATCTTCAGGGTCTATGACAACAATAGTCAATAGCAAAATAAAAGAAATTTCTCCATTGATTTCCTTATCTTTCATTCAAGGACCGCCTTCTCCAATGCAGATTTGTGACAAATAAAAGATAATCTCATTTCACATAACAAGTATTTTTCCCAAGGGACCATGATGCATATTTTGGAAGGCCTTTAACTACCTATATAATAGGTCATTTAAAGAGATGGTATAGTGAAAAATTTGGATCATTTCAAAATTACTACATTACTACCTAATAATAAGAACTTCAAGCTCTCGAAGAACTTCAAGATATATTGCAACTGCATTATATTTGCAAGTCTCCCTTATACCACAGGGGTATATGAACCTTTTCCGTAAAGGATGTGAGAATAAATATTTCAGGTTTTGTGAGTGGTTTCTGTATCAACTGTTCAGTTCTACTGTTACAGCTTCAAGGCTGAGGTAGATACTTTGAAAAACAAAAGGATGAAAGGATATGACTCTATTCTAAGCAAACATTAAGACTGTGAACCCATAGGGAGTAGTTTGTTAATCCTTGTTTTAGAGTGTGAGTTCCTTGAGGAACTGTCAAATTTCTCAGTTACAAGCAATAGTACTAATTTGAGCTGAAAATGCATTTATTGAAGAATTCAACAGTTTGAAGAATCTCTAGGAGGTTAGAGAACATGAATTAGATGCCACAGCCAAAAAAACTCCCTGAAGTTATGCTCCACAACAGTTTTCTGCAGACACCTTCCCTCACTCACACCCACAACTGCTGCCAGAGCTGGGACCATAGATGCCTGTAGATACTGCTATGGCTATCACTGTAACTGTCCCCGTGCTTTTTGCCAGGATACAATCTACAATGGACTGATTCTTGGCCTTATTCGTGGGGATAAGTAGTCTCAGTAGGTCAAATACATCTGTGCTACTTTAATGAAGAATGGGGATAGGAGTATCCAAGGTTTTCACCTTACATGGTTGACACCTGAAATGGAGATTCCCCAAATAGGAAGGAGTGCAGATGCTGAACAGTAAATAGATTGACAAGTATCTACTGTGAGAAGGTCTGCATTTTATTCACATTTGTCTCTGTTGTGCCTGGTATGTTGCATAATGTGTAGGAGATTCTTGGAAGAAATAGATCTAGTAGACAAAAAATAGAAGAAGACTTACTAAGGTAGGTTACCATTTAAAGGTGACACTAGAGATGGTTATTGTCTTTTTCACACTGTGCTTAAACTTTTACATGGCAAGGTCCCATTTTCATGATAAGGCAATGTTCTCATTAATTCACAGATTTATTGACTGTGAATGTGCCTGTGTTCCAGGCCACATACTATGTGGAAGAGAGAGAATGATCAGCAGACACAGAAGTGGAGCCTGTTCTGACAGAATTCTTCATTTAGGTGAGGAGACAGACATTAGTAAAGAGGAAATAATGTAAAATAATGCAAAATTGAAAGTTGTGATAGTATCTACAATATATTAAGAACTCTTACAACTCAACAACAAAACACCAATTATTTATTTAAAATATGGGCAAAGGACTATAATAGACTTTTCTCCAAAGAAGATATACAAACAACCAATGTACTTATGAAAAGATGTTGCATCACTGGTCATTTGGTATATGCAAGTCAAAACCACAATGGGTACCACCTCATGGCAATAATAATTATTACTAAAAATGTTAATTATAATTGCTATTAAACAGAAAATTACATGTGATAGTGAGGATGTGAACACAACAGAAACTTCATCCTTTGGTGATGGGAATGTAAAATGATGCAGTGGTGGGGCCTCCCTGGTGGCGCAGTGGGTTAAGCAACACACTATGAAGCAAACTGCAGCTACTAAAGCATGAGTTCGATCCCTGCCACCAACCAGGGAGGGGACCCACATGGAGTCCCAGACCTCTCCTGCCCTGCCCGCTGCTCCCCTCAGCAGTGTGCTTCAGTCCATCTGCCTGTTCTGCTCCCGACTCTGTCTCTGGTGGATTCTCTCACCACCCTGGACTCTGGCCTGTTCCCCAGCTCTTGTATGCATAAATAAATAAATATATCTTTAAAAAAATGATGCAGTGGTTGTCCAGAAAAGTTTGATAATTCCTCAAAAAATTTAAACAGAATTATTGTACTATGTGGACCAGCAACTCCACCGCCAGATATAACATCCCAAAGACTAGAAAACAGGTAATAAAACAAATGCCTGTAAATGAATAGTCTAAGCATCACTATTCCCCATGGTATAAGTTGGAATCCAAACATCCATCACTAGATACATGCTAAACAAATTGTGGTATATACATATATTGTAGAATATCTTTCATCCATAAAAAGAAACATAATATGCAAATTCAAAAATATTGTTAAATGAAAGAAGCCATAAACAAAAGCCATATATTGTATGACTATATTTATTTATTTAATTTTGTTTTACTTCAGTGTATTTCTACCACTAGATTTTTTTACATTTATTTTTTTTTCTAATATAATTTTTTAAAAAAATTTACATATATTTGACATCAATTGTAATTCCCATGTATTCCCCATCACCGTAACACCAGTGCACCATCATCTCAGTCCCCCGTGCTCCCGTCTGCCCTCCACCCTTTCCCTCTTCTCTCCCCACCAAGTATCCCCAGTTTGTCCTTTTCTTTTCATTTTTGGTTTTTGTTTCTTTCTTGTTGTTATTATTATTATTGTTCTTATTCCTTTCCTTGATCCTTATTTGGTTCCCTTAT